>CM056049.1:7824218-8424218 GCA_029574335.1 Rana kukunoris | reverse complement strand
GATCTCTACTTTTCCGCAAATCTCTTTTGGCCCACATACACATATCTCTCCTTTACCCCCCCTCCCTGATTTCCCCACCCCACCCAGACCCAACCTCCATCCTTAATTTCCATCCCCCACGCAGCACATCCCTGCTGGTATCTCTCACTAATACCTCTACCTTTCCCTCCCTCAAGATGTCATACTCCCACTTGGGCAAGACACCTACGATCATTTCCCACAACGTTAATGGCCTCAATGTACCCGAGAAAAGGGCAAAGCTCCTAAGAGAACTCAAAAAAACAAACCCTGCAGTAATCTTCCTTCAGGAAACCCACTTCAAGGGACCAAACCCCCCTAAACTTACTAACAACTTCTTCACCAAGGCATTCCACGCCACAAACCCTCTAGCAAAAACGAAAGGAGTCTCTATTATACTGAGTAAGCGGGCCCCATTTGAAATCTCCAGCCAATTGGCCGACCCAGAAGGTAGATTCCTCTTTCTCAAAGGTTCTTGGAGGGGCACGCCAGTCACCCTGGCAAACGTGTATTTTCCTAACTCTGCCCATATTACATTCTGCACCAAAATTATCTCGGAACTCAAGTGGTTCGCAGAGGGTTGTATTGTATTGGGTGGAGACTTCAATATACCATTATCTCCCTCTTTGGACTCCTCCACTGGTCACTCCCATGTGTCCTATAGGGTCCTCAGGAGGATCAAGACCCTACTTCAGTCACTCAAACTCGTAGACTCCTGGAGACTCCTACACCCCACTGATAAGGACTACTCCTTCTATTCTCCCCCCCACAAGAAATATTCTAGACTAGATTTAATTTTCATTTCTCAAAGAAATCTTCAGGCACTCTCAAGGGCCGAAATAGGCATCATCGCATTCTCTGACCACGCCCCAGTAGCCGTCACGTTAACACTGGGAACTAAACAAAGATCGCAGTTTAACTGGAGGCTTAACGCCTCTTTGCTTACAGACCAGGTTATTCATGACAGTATTAAAGACTCTATCGACACGTACTTCAGGCTAAATAAAGACTCCGATACGGACCCACTCAACAACTGGGAGGCACACAAGAGTGTAATAAGGGGTGAATTTATCAGCTGGGGAGCGAGGCGCAAAAAAGAAAGGACAGACGAGATCACACGCCTTTCAAACACCATAGCCTCACTCGAGACACTCCATAAGAAATCACTCTCTGACGCAGTGTTAGATGATCTGACCAGACACAGGAAATCCCTCACACAAATACTGACTTTCCAATCCCAAAAATCCCTGTTTTTCAAAAAAAGCATCTTTTATGAAAAGGGAGACAAGGGGGGGAAACATCTGGCCAGGGCCCTCAAAGATGCCACATTGGCGAATCAAATTTTTTCGATCCGAAATAGCTCTGGCACTCTCGAATACGCCTCTGAAAAAATAGCCACGATTTTTCATGATTTTTATGCGGGCCTGTATGACCTCCCACCCCAACACAGGCCAACCCACATCCACACCTCCAAAGAAGACACGATACGACAGTTTTTGACCGATAGCAGACTCCCTTCGCTCCCTCCCGAAGATGTTTCCAAACTAAATGAACCCATTACTATCACCGAAGTACAACAAACAATTAAGGACCTGAAGTCGGGGAAGAGCCCAGGGCCCGACGGTTACACGTCACAATATTACAAAACTTACTCTCTCACCCTCACTGATCCCCTACTTAAAGCCCTAAACCACCTGGCAAAGCAAACGCACGACTCTAGATCCCTACTCTCGGCCCACATAGCTGTAGTGCCAAAACCTGACAAGGACCACACTGAAGCTGCAAACTACAGGCCCATATCCCTCTTGAATTTGGACATAAAAATATTAGCAAAAATCCTAGCCAACAGACTCAAACCCCTCCTGTCCAGAATCATAGGCCCTGAACAGGTCGGCTTTATGCCCGGCAGGGAGGCGAGAGACAACATAACTAAATCTTTAAACTTGATCCATTACACACATGTTTCGAAAACCGAGGGCCTTCTCCTGTCCACTGACGCGGAGAAGGCCTTTGATAGGATTTCTTGGGAGTACCTGTTCGCAACATGCTCACATATAGGTCTTAATGGGAATATCGCGAATTGGATTAAGGCCCTCTACCAAAACCCAACTGCTCAGATTAAAGTTAACTCTACTCTATCCAACCCCATTAACATACGGAATGGCACTCGCCAAGGCTGCCCCCTGTCCCCTATTCTCTTTATTTTATCCCTGGAACCTTTAATTCGGACTGTTAACCTTTCACCTGACGTTAGAGGCCTTACCATTGGAGATAGAGAATTTAAACTGGCAGCATACGCGGACGACCTCCTATTCTTTATTACACAACCACACATCTCCATGCCGAACCTATCCAAAATATTTAAAACATTCGGGTTTATTTCAAACTTTAAGGTCAACCCAACCAAATCCGAGGCATTAAACCTTAACCTCCCCCCAGATAAACTCAACTCACTTAAACAAAACTTCAAATTTAAGTGGGAAAGGGATTCAATGAGATACCTAGGAATCAAACTCACGCCTGATCTAGACTCCTTGTTCAAGACTAACTTTCTACCACTACTGAATGCGATCTCCAGGGACCTGAAGAAGTGGAACTCCAAATTCTTCTCCTGGTTCGGAAGGGCGGCCATCTTGAAGATGGTGGTGCTTCCTCGCTTGCTGTACCTCTTCAATGCCCTCCCAATTCATATCCCGAACTCGTTTTTTGCTAAGCTACAATCGGCCCAACGGGGATTTCTTTGGTCAAACAAAAAATCGAGAATCTCACTGGAAACTCTTAAACTTTCTAAAAGCAGCGGAGGCCTGGGCCTTCCAGACTTCAGAAAATATCATTTCGCTTCTCATATTACGAGGGTAATAGATTGGCACTGTAATGGCTCCAACAAAGATTGGGTACAACTGGAGTTAACCTCTTCCCCACAACCTCTCCTTTACTACCCCTGGACCACTCACTCTAAATCCTTCAAAAATACCACCAACCCTCTGATAGCCAACACTTTAAAAATCTGGCACAAATTGGCTGACACATATGACTTAGCTTCGGTCCCAGGCCCCCTGACGCCACTCATGGGGAACCCTGACTTCCCTCCGGGACAAAACCAAAGGCTACTTCCATTCCCTACTCCCCCCAAACGATTCCTGACCACCCACTGTATTTCAGGAAATTCGGTTAAATCTCTTCCCTCTCTCCAGTCCGAATTTGGTAATTCTGCACCTACTCCGTGGTTCTACTTGCAGCTCCGGAGCTTCCTGTTGAATAGCAGCCACAAAACTTCTTACATTCAGAGACTAACACCCCTAGAAGAGCTCTGCCTCAAGAGGTCTCCTGTCACTAAAACCACTTCCATGGCATACAAATGGCTGAATTCGCAGGACTCTCTGAGCTCGAGCAGGCACAAGGAGAGATGGGAGAGAGACCTAGGTAGACAAATTACTGACCGACAGTGGGAAAAGGCCTGCATATTCACACACAAATGCTCTTTGAGTACCAAACACCAAGAAACTTCCTACAAGATTCTTACGCAATGGTATATTACTCCTGTGAAAGCTCATACATGGTCCCAGACGATCTCTGACACCTGTTGGCGTTGTAAAACCGACATAGGCACCTTCCTACACATTTGGTGGGGATGCCCCCTGATCCGCAGTTTCTGGGATGAGGTAACCTCATGGATCAAGCACATAACTGATACGACACTTACTCTGGATGCCGCAGCGTGTTTGCTGCATATAAATTCCTTCTCAATTAAGCGCTATAAAACGTCCCTAACCAGACACCTGCTCACAGCGGCAAAATCCTTGATTCCATTATATTGGAAATCAGATAAAGTCCCAGGGGTCAGAGACTGGCTGAATAAAGTAAGATATACGCACAAGATGGAGGAACTAGTGGCCATGAAAAATGAATGTAGTTCCGCTTTCATTGAGGTCTGGTCTCCATGGGTGGCTTTCACATATACAAAAGAGTATGAATCGCTTTCTCCTTGTTAAGATGGTTACCAAGGATCATAGCCTCGAGGCCTGTTATTGAAAGTTTTGTTCTTTAACTACTGCAGAACATAATACCTACTAAGAAATCTACATGTAAAATGTCTGTGCACACTGTGTTGCCCCCCTCACCTCTCCCTCCCCTCCTTCACTACCTTTTTCCTCCCCCCACCCACCTACCCTTTGCCTATATATCCCCTCTGTTCCTTCTCTCCTCATTTCAATTTGTGTCATATATAAGTTCACCTTATAAGATATGAACCGTTATTTTTTTTACTATTCAAGTTGTCCAATATTTGCTTTATATGAATGTTACTCTTTGTTGCTTGTTGTACAATCTTACATTTGTGCTAATAAACCTCGGATTGTGAAAAAAAAAAAAAAAGAATTCAGCCAGTCTAGGGTTGAGGCTTTTGGGTGGGATTTTTGTAAAAGGTAGTGAAGGCCTGGAGGACGTCTTGTGGGTGTGTGACCATGTTCCCCTTTGGGTCTCTTAGCTTATAAACGTGGGGGGGGGTTGGCGTCGTGATTTAGTTTGCGGGCAAACATTGCAGAGGCAGAGTTACCTTGAAGCAAAAATTTTGCTTTAGAGAATCTGAGTGATTTTTCTGTGTCCTCAGAGAGAAGGGTGTTAAGGGCCTGGCGTTTTGAAAGAATTAGGTCGGTCAATGACTGGGATGGGGAGGGGGAGGAGTTAATCTTATTATATAGGTCATTAAGTTCCCTGGTGAGACATTTTATGTCTGCAAGCTTGGCTTTATGTTTCACCGCCGATATATTGATTATGTGTCCTCTCAGGACCGCTTTGTGGGCAGCCCAAGTAGATGAGGGGAGTACATCACCCGGGATGTTCTCCTGGAAATAGTTTTCAATGTGGGATCTTATTTGTTGGTAGGTAGAGGGGTGAGATAGGAGAGAGTCATTGAGGCGCCATTTAAACATGGTTGGAGCAAGTCCGATGTGGGAAGTCTCGAAGGCTGCTATGTTGTGATCAGACCATGGGCAAGGGTGAATAGTTGCATTAGAAGAGTTGGCCAAAAGTATGGGGGTGCAGAAGACATAATCAAGCCTGGCGAAGCAGTCATGGGGAAAGGAGTAGTGCGTGTAAGCTTTGACTCCTATGTTATGAGCTCTCCAGGTGTCGATCAGCTGGGATTTGTTTAGAATTCTGTTGATAGTTTTAGTAAAGGCTTTTGAAGAAGGGGATGTTCTATTCCTATCTAGGGTGGGGTGAGCTGCTAGGTTAAAGTCACCGCCAACAATCATGTGCGGGGAGTTATAAAGTTCAAGCGTATCAAAAAATTTAGTGAAAAAAGAGGTTTGGGATTCATTGGGAGCGTATATAGAAGCAATAGTCACTTTACGGCGGTTAATACTGCCCTTTAAAATAATAAATCTGCTTTCTGCATCTTTATAGACAGATTGTATTTCAAATATTATAGTATTTCTTATGAAAATTGCTACTCCACGTGATTTATTGGAAAATGTGGTGTAATGCAGTTGGTTGAAAGTTTTGTCAAAGTATTGGGGGTGGTTATTAGTAGCAAAATGGGTTTCTTGCATTAGAATTATGTCAGCGCCCAATCGTTTGTAATGTCTAAAGGCTTTTTTGCGCTTATTAGGGGAATTGAACCCCTGGACATTATGTGAAAAGATCTTAAGACCCATTATACTGGAGGGGGGGGGGGGGGGCTGTGAGCATGAAGTGATATTAGCAAGGACCTGGGGAGAGGGATTCTGGACACAAAATAGAATATACATATAAGTTGTTCCCAAGCAGTAAGAAGTCAAAATACACAAATGAGTTTTGGTGAGGGGGTAGTACACAGAAGAATAAAACATTGTATGCATCATTTTACCCAATGGAAAAGACATTGCACTGAAACAGAGAGAAATGAAAAAAAGTCTTCCTAAAAAATTAAGTATTAGTTGAGGTGCCATAAGGGCAGTGAAGCTGGCTGCTAAAAAGTGCCAGAAAAAAGGGGCCAAGGGACGGAGGGACCCTTGGTACAATCAGAAAAATCGGAGGACAAATATGTCCAGATTCCACCAGCAAGGCCAGCGGACAAGCCCACGATTAGGCGAGCCTGCAAACCGCACAGGTGGAACGGGGGACAAACTAACGACGGCGGACAAGCCAGGCGTTTAGGGTGGGGGGAAGTAATCTGGCAACAACAGGTAATTGCATGAAACAACAGTGCTTATATAAAAAACAAAATGAGTAACGCAATATATGAACGTGGAACAAAGGTGGTATCATGTTCTGATGAGGAAATTGTTAAACAGGCTACATTAATAAGAAAAGGGGAAAGAGAAAGAGGAACAACCGGACAATTTACATAGCCCAGAGGGGCGTCAGCACAAGAAGGGGTACTGGGGAAGGGGTCAAGGGTGGGAGGATGGGCAGGAGAGAGTGCATAGTTGGGGTCTCCGTGGAGGAAGTACTCCAGAGACCCTGGAGTAAAACAGGAGAAAACCATGCTAGGGGTAGCTGGAAAATTATTGAGAGAGGGGTTGCATGAGGAAGGGAGTGAAATAGCCACTGATGATGGAGAAAGCAAACCTGTGCTGTGGAGTGACACACGTGCTGGTCCAGTGTGAGCCAGAAGGAAGCCGGGGATTTCCTCGGTTGGGGTGCAGAAAAAGATCCCAATCTCTAGGCAGTCTCTGAATCCTTAGCTTCAAGAATCTGGACAGCAGGGGGAGGTCACCTTGGGAAGTCCTTCCAGTCAGGTCTCCTCAAATTAGAGATGTATCAACGGTGTGGGGCCCGAAAGGTCTAAAGTCCTGTAGAGCTTGAAAAAAACAAATAGAAAAAAAAACAAAAACAAAACTGGAACAGTTGGATCAAGCTATGCAGCCTGGTCATGAATGGGGTGTTGCATCCATCTTCTCTGATCTCTGTGGTTGTGTCTTGTAGAGGGGGTCGACCAGATGGGGGAAGATCTTGGGGTCACAGGAAAACGTTGTTGGGGCTCCTGATCCAACAGGCCCAGCTTGATCAGCAGATCCTTTCCTTCTATCACATTGTACACCGTATATGTAGTACCATTATGCATTATGGACAGTTTAAAGGGAAAACCCCATCTGTATTTTATTCTGGCAGATTGTAGGATACTGGTGACTTCCTTCATCCTGCGCCTGCGATCTAGGGTTGCAGGAGAGATGTCAGGGTAAATCTGTAGCCTAACTCCATCCAAATTAATATTTGGAGTGTTCCTGGAGGCCCTCATGATGTCTTCCTTAGTGATATAATCCTTCAGGCACATTATCACATCTCTGGGAGGTTTATCTGGGGTTGGTTTAGGGCGTAGTGCTCTGTGCAATCTGTCACAGGCGAATGCAGACAGCGGTTTATCAGGTACTAGATTGTGGGAGAGTTTATTGATCGCTTGGTTAAGGTCAGTGATCGATTCAGGAATTCCACGTATTCTAATGTTATTGCGTCTGTTTCTGTTGTCCAAATCCTCTACATGTGCTTGCATGAATGAGAAACTATCAGCCAGTAACTCATAATCCTTCCTCAGATCATTGTGTGCAAGGGCTAGTTCATCATGCTTGGTTTCTAGTATGTCAGTGCGGCCTCCTAAATTTGCAATCTCCTGTGAAAGAGCACTGGTAGATTTGTGTATCTCCTGCTCAAATTTCCCCACCAGCTTCTCAAAAACCGCAGTCAAGCTAGCATCCAGATCTGCCTTTGATAGGGGCTGAGGGTACTCACTGTTGGTGGGATGCAGAGCAGGAGTCTGAGATGAGTTGTAGGAGGCCGCATGGTGGCCGGCGCCATCTTGGGACATCTTTCTCTCCTGTTCCAGCAGGTAGCTGGTGAAGTTGTGAGGCGAGCGGCGTTTTCACCCCTTGTTACCAGAGGGCATCCACGATGTTCCGCGGGGGTGATGGGCTTCATCATCTCTCCAAAAGGCATACAAAGGGATCAGTCCAAGGTGACTTGCATTATAAATTGGCCTACCCCATCTTGCAGAAAGGCCATACAGAGCTTTTTGGGCTTCGCTTACTTCTACAGAAAATGTATAAAAAAAAATCCTTACTCGTGAAGCCCCTCACCCAACTTACCAGTTCCTCAGTAAAATTTACCTGGTCAAAAGCTGTCCAGACGGCTTTCCAAAAATTAAAACATTGTTTTACTACTGCTCCAATTCTCCAGCTTCCTAATTCAAATAATCATTTTGTATTGGAAGTTGACACTTCACAAAGTGCCCTGGGCGCAATACTCTCTCAACGTTCTACTTCCGATTCACCACTTCATCCTGTTGCATTTTTTCAAAGACCTTAAATTCAGCTGAATGTAACTATCCTATTGGTGAAAAAGAATTGCTTGCAATTAAATGCGCCTAAGGCCTCGTACACACGATGAGATATGTCCGCTCAAACTTGTCCGACGGACAGTTTAGAGCGGATATGTCTCATCGGATTTCAGTCCGATGGCGTGTACACACCATCGGATCAAAATCCCTGCCGGCAGACAGCGTGGTGACGCGGCGGTGACGTTGACGCCGCCACGTCACCGCTACGTCACCGCACCAGGAAGTAAACACAGATATGTCCGCTGGTTTCCCGTACTAACCAGCGGACATATCCGACGGACAGGTTTGTAGCGGACAAATTTCAAAGCATGCTTTGAAATTTGTCCGATGGACAAACCTGTCCGCTAGCCCGTACACACGATCGGATTTGTCTGCTGAAACGGTCCATCGGACCGTTTTCAGCGGACAAATTTGATCGTGTGTACGAGGCCTTAGAGAACTGGCGACACTTACTAGAAGGATCAACAAACCCAATAATGTTATATACTGATCATCGTAAATTACAATATCTCAAGTCCAACAAAACTCTTTCCTCTAGACAAGTACGCTGGAGTCTCTTTTTTGATAGATTTGATTTCTTAATCACCTACAGGCCAGCTGCAAAAAATGGTAAGGCGGATTCTCTTTCTATACTTTCAGAACCCATTGAAGAACTTCCCCTCCACTTCTTCTCATTCCTTCTCATAAGTTCATGCTTGCTAATCTCAATCTAAAACAGTTAATTAAACAAAGTTTAAATACGCAAGATACTACCATTTCTCAGGGCTTAAAGGGGTTGTAAAGGTAAACGTTTTTTTACCTTAATGCATCCTATGCATTAAGGTAAAAAACATCTCACAGCACCGCCCCCCCCCCCTGCGAGTCCCCGTTTTACTTACCTTACCGTTCGAAACTCCCGGGCGCATCCACGTCATCCTCTTCGGTTCCCAGCCTGGCCGTTGATTGGCTAGGCTGGGCGGATTGATAGCAGCGCAGCCATTGGCTGGCGCTGCTGTCAATCACAGCGGATGACGAGCCGAGTGATACAGTCGGTGGCTATGGCCACCGCTGTATCATGGGAGCGCGCTTGCAAAAGCTTTCCACTGTGCGAGCGCCCTCGCATGAAGGTAGAGAGCTTTTGCGAGGAGGAGCCCAGACAGCCGCCAAGGGACCCCAGAAGACAGCTTTCCAGGCCACTCTGTGCAAAACGAACTGCACAGTGGAGGTAAGTATAACGTGTTTGTTATTTTAAAAACAAAAAAGTTCTGACTTTAGTGTCCCTTTAATGCAAGATGAAGATTTTTTTTTTTACAAACATACTCAACTTTATATTCTTCGATGGTTATCCATATACTAAAGGGTCTATATGATGCTCCCCTAGCTGGTCATCCTGGAATAGAAAAAAACACTGACCTCATCCAACGTTATTTCTGGTGGCCCAATATGACACCATAAAAGATTACGTATCGACCTGTGAGGTCTGTATAATATCTAAGCATGAGAGAAGACCACCTTATGGCTTGCTGATGTCTTTACCCATTCGTTTTCGTTAGAATGCATTTTCGTCCGAAAATCTGTTTTTTCGTTATCGTTTTATTAAACGGTAACGAAAGTGCAAGAAACGAAAACCGAAAGATCCGACATAAAAAATGCTTTATTTTCATTTTCGTTGTGGTAAAATTAGATATAGAGAGATTCGACATTATAGGGAAAAGATTCGACATCATAGAGAAAAGATTCGACATTATAGAGAAAAGATTCAACACTATAGAAATAATAGATTCAACATTGCAGAGATTAGATTTCGATTTATGAGAAAATAGATTTGAAATTATAGAGAATAGATTCGACATTATTACTAGTCATACAACATTAGAATTCTTGTAGGCGGAATATTCGAATGGAAATGTACGATTCAACGTAAAGATTCGACGTTCCGTCGAATATTCTTTTGACCATTCGACAGAGACCAAGTATTATTGGATTTTCGGACGAAAGCTATTCCCCAACGAAAAACGAAATAAATCAAAACGATTTTCGGGAGTAACTAAATAAATTTACTTTCCAAACGAAAACGAAAAAACAAAACAAAATATTCCAGTCTGCACATGTCTAATTCCTACTAAACCTTGGGAAGCATTGTCTTTAGATTTTATTGTTGAATTACCTTCTTCCAATGGTTATAACACCATTATGGTAACAGTTGATAACAGTTGTAACAGTTGATATGCTTACAAAAATGTCTCACTTTGTTCCGCTTAAGAAATTACCTTCTTCTAAAGAAACAGCACAAACAGTACTTGATCATGTTATTAAATTAGATGGTGTTCCTTCACGTCTGGTTTCTGACAGAGGTTCCCAATTTGTTTCAAAATTCTGGAAGGCTCTATGTCATATTCTCCAAATAGACAATAGATACTCCAGTGCATATCACCCACAAACAAATGGGCAAACAGAACGTGTAAACCAATGTCTTGAACAATATCTCAGATGTTACTGCACTCATCTTCAGTATAACTGGATTACCCTCATTCCGCTCGCTGAATTTTCTTACAATAATTCAACTAGTTCTTCTACTCGCTACTCTCCTTTTTATGCAAATTATGGGTTTCATCCCAATATTTTACCTGAATCTCCATTACTTACGAATGTACTCTCAACTAATGATTATTGGTTTACCCTTTCTTCTGTTTTGCAAGTTTTGAAACAAAATCTCAAACGTGCACAAGATCGCCCAAAAAACTATTATGATCTTAGGCATAGACCTTCATGCTGGAGCGCATGCGGCGACCGCACGATGACATCAGCCTGGAACGCGGAAGTGCCACACATGCCTCTCCACTATAAACAGAACCGCATGTACTATACACCCTGTTCTATTATTGTCAGCCATAGCCGGCCACCCTACACAACTAATGGTACCAACAATCCCTAAGCTGGAAACAATGCCACGCTGGATCCCTAGCACAATCAAGCTAATGCCCTAGCTGGATCCATGCTGCCTTGCATACTGCCTTTGCTGGGACACCCTAAGATATCCTATCTCCAGGAGATCCTATACTACAGAATCCCAAGGCTACTGGAAAACCCTCATCCCTGCAAATGGAGAAGTACTATTACTGCTCTATAATTACCCAGTTCTTATATACCCTTTACAAAGTGTTGTAGTTGGATCTGGTATAATTAATAGTATCCTGTTGCTTGAAATTACTTAGTGGACCTTCAGTTGATAGCTCTGCAATATCTTAGGCCGCGTACACTCAATGAGACAAATCTGAGCAAACTTGTCTAACAGACCGTTTCCAGCAGACAAGGCAGATTTGTCTGTTGGTCTGCTGTGCGTACACACGATCGAATAAAAATCTCCTCGGACCACAACGCGTGCACGTCACTATAAAGGGAAAGACCAAAGCTTACGGCGCCGCCCTCTGTTCCGCTTTTGCTAGTTACGTGTTATTGAAGGTTTGGTTAGAGCCGATTTGCGCTTTTCAGTCTCCGCGCTTAACAGGTCGTATTCTCGGGTTCAGTGTGTGCTTGTGGGTTCGTATTTGGCAGTCAGTGCTGGCTGTCCGGTCGTTTCTGCTATGCAGTGGTGTCCTGTCCACGGGTATCTGTTTGTCGTGCAAGCAAAAGTACCTCGCTCAGGGGGGGGGGGGGAGCAGGAAGTACTTTTGCATCGGACGGGAGCATGTCTGGGCGTATTTATGCGCTCGGCGTAAAACGGTACGCCGGCGTATCCCAGGAAGTTGGCCCAGCGTAGTTGTGAGCATGCGCACAGGGAAGCGCTCAGACGTCGACATCACTGCGCATGCTCTGTGGATTATACTCCGGGCGTAAGTTTCTGCGCCAGGCTCAGGCCATCATTTACATAAGGTCACACCAACTTCCACTTACGCCGGCTTGCTCCTTAACATTTATGTTACGCCGGCGCAAAGTTAGAAGCAAGTGCTTGGTGAATACTATACTTGCCTCACTAGTTTGCGTCGGCGGAACATATATGCGCTGCGCTACGCCGGCACAAATATGCGCCCATCTACCTGAATCTGGCCCAATGTGTGTAGCAGATGTAACACAGCGAAAGAGGCAAAAATTCTGCAGTACCCAAATACACCACCAGTCACAATACAAATCCACTATAATATGCTTTCTATATTAAAAAGTAAATTTTAAGTGTATTACACCCCTATATACTGCACACCAAACAATAGTACACCTATACCAGTCTTTGAAAGGACTTGTGTTCACCTGTTAGGTAACCATTTGTGTCACTACAGTCTGTCCCTGCTCCGCACACAGCAACGTCTCCCTACACTGACAAAAATATATATTGTAAGTGTATTACACCCCTATATACTGCACAGCAAGTAGCACACCAATACCAGTCCTTGAAAGGACTTTTGTGGACCTGTTAGGTAACGATTTGTGTCACTACAGTCTGTCCCTGCTCCGTGTGTGTCACTACAAACTGTCCCAACACTGACAAAAAGTATATAAGTGTATTACATCCCTATGTACTGCACACCAAATAGTACACCTATACCAGTCCTAGAAATTACTTTTGTGGACCTGTTAGCTAACGATTTGTGTCACTAGTACTACAGCCTGTCCCTGCTACACACAGCACAGCAACCTCTCCCTACAGTGACAAACAGCAGAATGTAAAATGGCCACCAGATCAGGTCTATTTATAAGGTAGGGGGTATGTCCATGTGCTGAAATGTCTTAATTGGCTGTCCTGTACCACCTGACCTGATGTGTCATGGGTCAAAATTCTTCTCAATGTAAAATGGCAGACTGCCGCAAATATCGCCAGATGTCCGCCTGTTCGACGGACTGCAAACAAGCAAAGTTCGCCGCGAAACGACCGCTGGGCGAACCGCAAGGCCATCTCTAAACTTGAGGATCAGCAAAAGCAGCCCAAAGGCTGGCGCCGTTTGAATGGAACTTCCCCTTTATAGTCCCGTTGTACGTGTTGTATGTCACGCGCTTTGCTCAGGATTTTTTTTTTCCACAAATGTGTGTATGCAAGGCAGGCTTGAGAAGAATCACATTGTTTTTTTCCATGACATGAATAACGGTCGTGTGTACACGGCATAAGAGCATATGCCTGTATACTCCTGTATAAAGCCATAGGCCCAGATTCACATTACGCCACCGTAGCGTACACACCGTACGCTACGCCGGTTGAGCGCGGAGAGGCAAGCACTGCATTCAGCAAGCTATTGCTCCCAACGCTGCGCCAGCAATGCCTAGGTTTCGAAGGCGCAGGCCAGCGTAGGTGGAAGTGGGCGTGACCCCATGCAAATGATGGGCTGAGTTGGTGTATCACGAACTGCGCAATGCGCCGGGATGTACCGTGACGTGTACACATGCACATCACCCCTCTGTGCATGCTCATAGCCACGCCGGCACAACCGCCTAAGCTACGCCAGATCATCGTGTACGCCCAGAGGGCCAGATTCTCATATATTTTCGGCGGCGTAGCGTAAGCCATTTACACTACGCCGCCGCTGCGTACTAGAGCAAGTGCTTTATTCTCAAAGCACTTGCTCCGTAGTTTGCGTTGGCGTCTCGTAAATCGCCAAGCGTAAACCCGCGCAATTCAAATGGGGCGGCTTGTATTTAAATTAAGCGCGCCCCCGCGTCGAACGAACTGCGCATGCGCCGGCCGGGGAAAAAGCCCAGTGCGCATGCTCCAGCTCACGTCGGGAAGCGTCGTTGAAACCGACGTCAAAACGACGTGAGCGTCATTTATGCAAGTCCCTATTCGCGAACGAGTTAGTAAAACGACGTGAGCGACGGAAAAAGCCGACGCTGACCCGACGCCATACTTAACATGGCATCCGACGGGACCTCGTAAGGTTACTCCACATAGAAGCTGGGGTAACCTTACGCGAACGAAAACGACGTACGCGACGACGGGGCGGCGTAAAAGCGATCGAGAATCGGCGTACTACCTCATTTGCATATGCAAATGAAAAAACAACGTGAAGGCCACCTAGTGGCCGGAGTTGTCATTACACCTACAATCCGAAAGTGTAATGCTTTTACACTTGTCGGATGTACAGTAGAAGCATATCTATGCAAAAGTGATGCTAAGCATCACTCGCATAGCTACGAGGACAAAAAAAAAGGCGATACGACGGGGTATCTGAGATACTCCGTCGTAACGCCTCTGAGAATCTGGCCCAGAGTCTGTTGCCGGGTTACACCTCCTTTTTGAGGATTAACTTTACGCCGGACGTACAACTTACGCGCATCTTGCGTAGCATGCGTCGAGCGCACACACGTTTGTGAATCGCCGCATTTCCCTCATTTGCATATTTGAATGGCTAATCAATGTGAGCAGCGCCGTGCATCCAGCCTATATATGCGCCCACGCTACACCGGCGTATATAAGTTATGTTGGCGGGGTGTAGCCTGTTTTTAGGCGCATATTGGTTTGTGGGTCTGGCACACACATACGCCGGCGCACATTTGCACTTACGTCGGCGTAACTTGATATACGTCGGCGTAAGTGCTTTGTGAATCTGGGCCATAGTGTGCATTGACACATTGGCTAACATGGAGGGAAGTTTCCAGGCAAAAAAAAAAGCTCAAAGGCCTGTAGGAGCCGCTACTTTGAGTTATTTTGAGCTGCAGTGTGCATGAGCCCTTAGTGTCCAACTTACTCTGTGCTGGAATCCAATTTGTTCAGATGTTTTCTTCTTCATGTACATAAAATGTAGAGCATTGGCCAGAATATATACAGCCGTGTACATATAGGAGGGCAGAGCTGTATATCCATAAAATAAGATTGTTAAATGTTTCACATCGGTACAAGGTTTTGCAGAATCATTATAGTGTGATTGGAAATAGTCATTTTTGCGTAGGTTTGGAGAAAGGCAGTGATACATAGAAATCCAAACATCTTCCAGTATGGGGTCATCTAAGCAGGTGGAGAAGTTGACGCCATCGCCATGAATATTGATGTTTATGTCTCCTTTTGCTGGCCATAGAAATATGAAGCTGCAGTTAATTGGCGTATAGTCAAAGAAATGCGAAGTGATTTTACGCCATGATTGCGGGAGAATAAATGTGATCTTGTTGATAACAGACGGTATACGACGAGCCAAACTAAGTAAGTTTTTTGAAAACGTCCCACACACTATGACGACCTTAGCTGCTGATTCTCTAATAATCCTCACTTTGTGAACATCACGTCCAACACCTAAACAGGTCTGAATGATATATTCTGTGCAGATCCCGTGTTCTCTCATCATCGTACTCAGTTCTTGGGCCTCCTCATCACCGCCGCTGTCCTCTGATGTTATTATTCCGACCCAATTCCATCCAAAATGCTGCAAAAGCTTTATAATAGCGGCAAAACGGACCCGATCGTCTGGTGTCATTCGGAATAAAGTTGGGTATATTTTCCCATCACTCAGGAAAGGGTCAGTGACTTGATAATTGATCTGGATGATATGTTGGGAAATAATTTAAAGTATTACTCAGAGCTTTTTTTCTCAGAAAATAGGTACAGGAACTCAACCAAGACCCGTTCAGATTTCACAAACAGTAGAAGAGTCTTAAAGGGGCATTAAGTACCAGAATTGCATTACATACAGAGTGCAGAGTTCAGGGGGTTACAAAGCTGTCACTTGTAAACACAGAAACCAGACTTCTGTGTTTACAAGTGATTGTGGTGAGCGGGCACCAAAGGGTCTGAGCCAAAGGTGATGGAACTGAGTCCCCCCAAGTTCCCCCAGAAAAAAAAGCCCTGGTATTACTAAACCCACATCATTAACCACTTTCCCAACGGTCGTACGAATATATGCGGCCGTCGGGCGGTCCTGAATCTCTGACAGGACGCATATATGCGTCCTGTGCTCTTAATGGCCACTAGAGGGCACGCGAACACCGCCGGCGGCGCGCGGGTGCCTGCTGCATTCCTGAGATACCGATGCGCGTGCCTGGCGGCCGCGATGTCCACCAGGCACTCGCAATCGGCGGTTACAGGGACAAGACATGGATCTCTGTGTGTAAACACAGAGATCCATGTCCTGTCGGGGGAGAGAGGAGACCGATCTGTGTCTCTTGTACATAGGGACACAGCATCGGTCACCTCCCCCAGTCACCCCCCTCCCCCCACACAGTTAGAACACACCCAGAATACATTTACCCCTTCCATGCCCCCCCCCCCAGTGTTAACCCATTCACTGCCAGTCACATTTATACAGTAATCGGTGCATTTTTATAGCACTGATCGCAGTATAAATGTGAATGGCGCCAAAAATGTGTCAAAAGTGTCCGATGTGTCCGCCATAACGTCTCAGTCCCAATAAAAATCGCAGATCGCCGCCATTACTAGTTAAAAAAAAATAATTATAAAAATTAATAATAATTCTGTCCCCTATTTTGTATGCGCTATAACTTTTGCGCAAACCAGTCGCTTATTGCGATTTTTTTTTTTTCTTTTACCAAAAATATGTAGAAGAATACGTATCGGCCTAAACTGAGAAAATTTTTTTTTTTTTTTTTTTTTAAATTGATAGGTTGGGTAAATATCGCGCTGCTGAAATGGCATATGGTAAGCTGCTAAACACGGCTAATAGAAAACAATAAGCAAAGAAATACAGTGGATAAAAATAGTGTAGCGCTACACTATTTTTATCCACTTTTTTTTTTAAATGGCAAAATAAAAACCACAGAGATGATCAAATACCACCAAAAGAAAGCTCTATTTGTGGGGAAAAAAGGACGCCGATTTTGTTTGGGAGCCACGTCGCACGACCGCGCAATTGTCAGTTAAAGCGACGCAGTGCCGGAAGCTGAAATTTCACCTGGTCAGGAAGGGGTTATAAGTGCCCAGTAAGGAAGTGGTTAAAACAGTACAGTACATTCTTGCATTACACGCTGTTCATATTCACTCATTTTTTTGTACTCTGCAAAAAAAAAAAAAGTGTTGATTCTGCTGTTGCCTGTCTCCCTCTTGTGTTCCCATTGCAGGCGGGGAATTCTCAGAGCAGTTAAAAGACAAAAACCGTGTGGCGCCAAAATGACATAAAACCCAGTGGATAGGTCTATAGAAAGATGGTAAAGTCAGTTATATATGTGAGCTCAAGTCCATAACGCACTTCCATTCATCAAGTGAGGGGGAAAAAAAAAACATCGGTGTTTGATAGATGATCCGTCACCAAAGAATAAATGTAGTTGAGCTTACCAGAGATTAAGACCTAACTGAGTATACACTCATCAGGTCGTTCAGATTTAGAGAAATACCAAGGATCCACGTATCATCCGATGATGGGAAGACAATGTACCTCCTAGGATATCTCAATGGAATCTTCAACGCGGTCAATTGAATGGTAAAAAGTTTTCTCACGCAGTGTTGATAAACATCAAAATTGCGCAGGATGAGAGGAAAAAAAATAAAAGTGCATATAGCGTGATACTGTATAATGAAATACTGATTTAACCACTTAAGGACCGCCGCACGCACATTTACGGCCACAGAAGGGCACGGCTGGGCACAAGGGCGTAAATTTACGTCCTCGCCCAGTAGCGGGTCGGGGGTCCGATCGGGACCCCCTCCGCGGCGTGTGGCGGTCCCCGTGTCTCCGGGAGCGATCCGGGATGAGCGTGCGGATGTCCGTGTTTGCCCGCCCCCCCCCGCGATCGCTCCCAGCCAATCGCTGCGCTCCCCCTTCGTGTCACTTCCTCCTCCTGTGTAAACATCGCAGCAGTATTTCCAACCGCTGCGATGGGAGAAACACCTCACAGTAAGTGTGCACCAACATTACACTGACACACACACACATAGGCACACTTAACCCCTTGCGATCTGCCCCCCCCCCACCCCCCCTGTCACAGTGTCACTGAATGCAGTGATCTAATCACTGCATTTAGTGTCAGTGTGACAGGCAGTGTAAAAGTCAGTTAGTGTTAGGTTCAGGATATCCCCCCCACCCCCCCTAATAAAGTTTTAACCCCCTGATCACCGCCCTAGTTAACCCTTTCACTCCCTATTGCCAGCGTTACTAAGCGATCATTTTTCTGATCGCTGTATTAGTGTCGCTGTTCCCGCTAGGTAGCTATTTTTTTTTTATTGCAATTTTTTTTTTTTACTAAAGACATGTGGCTAAATAAATTTTGGCCTAAATGTTTGACTAAAATTTAGTTTATTTGATTTTTTTTTAACAAAAAGTAAAAAATTGTGTTTTTTTTTTCAAAAATGTCGCTCTATTTTTGTATATAGCGCAAAAAATAAGAAACGCAGAGGCGATCAAATACCACCGAAAGAAAGCTCTATTTGTGGGAAGAAAATGACGCAAATTTTGTTTGGGAGCCACGTCGCACGGCCGCGCAATTGTCTGTTAAAGCGTCGCAGTGCCGAATCTCAAAAACACCTTGGGTCATTTACCAGCGTATTGGTCCGGGTCTTAAGTGGTTAATGAGAAAAAAGTTTTACACTCACATTACAGAGGAATAAAACAAGCGCTTATCATTTATCCGGCAGTGGGGTCAGTGTAATCCTCCGACGCGTTTCGTTCAAAAGAACATCGTCCTGGGGCACAGGACGATGTTCTTTTGAACGAAACGCGTCGGGACTCCACTGACTTTACCATCTTTCTATAGACCTATTCAAAGGGTTTTATGTAATTTTAGCGCCACGCGGTTTTTGTCTTTTATCTGTATTTGCAAAATTGATCTAATTTTGTGGTGCTGGCTGCTGTTCTTTTACTATCAAGCAGCGCGTTGTTTGTGTACATTTGTGTATACAAGTTTTTTTCTTTAATTCTTAGAGCAGTGTTGTCAGCTCTGCACATGCACAGTTGTCAGTGTATTTTCTACCCTGGGCATTTTCTCCCTATCACATCTGAGCATCCCATGTGAATATAAAGTCACACATGTAGGTTTGGACACAGTGCTAAGTGACTGCCCACTACCTCCCTCAACCTCCATGCCCACTAATCAGTGAAGCATAATGGGGGAGGGATAATACATCTTGATTGATTGAAACTTCACCTTCCTGTTATTATGTATATTTCAATAGTTAGTCTGGTTAAAAAAAGTCTAAAAAATCTAGATCAACCCGTAAAAAGGAAAACAAAAATATTCTTATATACACAATTCTATACCCACAGTTGATCCATACACCCTCCAACCTGGTCTATAGGACATTGGTGGTCGGGATTTCCCATCCTGACCGGACAACATATGATGTCTTTTCCAGAAGCATCACTCATGGGGCCGTGTAGAGACACAATCTGTCACTGGCTTTAACCCATCCAATGATTGATTGATGTATGAGCTCACTGCCAATACCATGTGACTGCCATGACCAATCACAGCAGGTCACATGACAGTTGTACACAATGGATGGCTTCCTTTCATGCCATTCATTGTGTATACTTATGTTGCTAGCTCTGATTGGTCAATTTGATCACATGGCACAGACATGGCCAATCACAGCCCATCTGCACCATGTGATTAGCTTTGACAAATTACAGCATTTCATGTCAAAACAAACTGAATGAATCAGATGCATTCAGTAAAATGTAATTCACCGCTAAAAGCAAACATGATATATATAAAAAAATCCTCATCACCTTCCTAGATTAGTACAATGTTATTATGGTAACATTATATTGCTTTTTTTTTTCTTCAAAAAATTTAAAACATTTTTATTTATATATTTTTTCAGACTGTCACCAGTCATTGCCCCTGACCACCGCCTCATCAGTGATATTATTGTGCTGTACTGTACTGGTGACAGCGTGTAAAAAAATGTTTGATTTTTTTTATTTCTTAATTTTACAAAAAATTTGATCACAAAAATTACACCTTCAAAAAAAAAAAAAACTGCCATGCCTCTTAATAGATACCTTGGACTGTCTACATTGCAAAAATTGGTAATTTGGGGGGTATTTGTACTGTCCTGACATAGGGCCAGATTCAGGTAGATGGGAGCATCTTTGCTCTGGAGTAACGCTTCTCATTTACGTTACTCTGCCGAAATTTTAGGAGCAAGTGCTGTTATTCATGAAGCACTTGCTCCTTAGGTTGTGGCAGCGCATCGCAAATGAGCCAGCGGAATTCAAATTGGGCGGGTACGGGGCGTGTAGTATTCAAACTATGCGCGATCCCGCGGCGAACGTACTGCGCATGCGTCGAGTGTCAATGCATCCCAGTGCACATGCTCCAAGTTCTGTCAGTGAACGTCAATGACGTCACATCCCCATTCATGAATGTTTTACGCAAACGACGCGATTTGTTTTTTTTCCGACGCGATGACGACGGCTATACTTAACATAGGATACTCCACTAGGGGGCTGCTTTATCTTTACGTCGCGTATCGCTTCCGGAAACGTCGGAAAGTCACTGCGTTGCGCCCGAAAACGATCCTGAATTTCCGACTCCCGCTGATTAACATATTTTTTTAGCGTTAATCAGCGGGAACGCCCCCGGCGCCATTTTTAAGTTGAAGTAACGATGCGATGGCGAAATTCAATTACGCCGATCGCATCGGAACTCCAACCCGGCGGTTCTTGTTTTCTGGTTATAGAACACAGAAACGCCGGCTTAAAGTGACAGTTAGGCTGGCGGATCACTGGATACGCCAGCCTAACTCTTCATGAATCTGGCCCATAGTTTGTGAACTCTATGGGCCAGATTCAGGTAGATCAGAGCATCTTTGCTCTGGAGTAACGCTTCTCATTTACGTTACTCTGCCGAAATTTTAGGAGCAAGTTCTGTTATTCATGAAGCACTTGCTCCTAAAGTTGCGGCAGCGCATCGCAAATGAGCCGGCGGAATTCAAATTGGGCGGGTACGGGGCGTGTAGTATTCAAACTAAGCGCGATCCCGCGGCGAACGTACTGCGCATGCGTCGAGTGTCAATGCATCCCAATGCGCATGCTCCAAATTCTGTCAGTGAACGTCAATGACGTCACGTCCCCATTCATGAATGTTTTACGCAAACGACGCGATTTGTTTTTTTTCCCGACGCAATGACGACGGCTATACTTAACATAGGATACTCCACTAGGGGGCTGCTTTATCTTTACGTCGCGTATCGCTTCCGGAAACGTCGTAAAGTCACTGCGTCGCGCCCGAAAACGATCTGTGATACTCCAGCCTAACTGTCACTTTAAGCCGGCGTTTCTGTTTTCTGTAACCAGAAAACAAGAAACGCCGTGTTGGTGTTCCGATGCGATCGGCGCAATTGAATTTCGCCATCGCAACTTTAATTTAAAAATGGCGCCGGGGGCGTTCCCGCTGATTTACGATGAAAAAATATGTTAATCAGCGGGAATCGGCAATTCACGATCGTATTCGGGCGCAACGCAGTGACTTTCCGACGTTTCCGTAAGCGATACGCAGCGTAAAGATAAAGCAGCCCCCTAGTGGAGTATCCTATGTTAAGTATAGGTGTCGTCATCGCGTCGGAAAAATAAAAAATCGCGTCGCTTGCGTAAAACTTTCATGAATGGGGATGTGACGTCATTGACGTTCACTGACAGAATTTGGAGCATGCGCACTGGGATGCATTGACACTCAACGCATGCGCAGTACGTTCGCCGCGGGATCGCGCTTCGTTTTAATAATACACGCCCCGTACCCGCCCAATTTGAATTCCGCCGCCTCATTTGCGATGCGCTGCCGCAACTTTAGGAGCAAGTGCTTCATGAATAACAGCACTTGCTCCTAAAATTTCGCCAGAGTAACGTAAATGAGAAGCGTTACTCCAGAGCAAAGATGCTCCCATCTACCTGAATCTGGCCCTATAACTTTCCTACAGACTAAGTAATATACACTGATTTGGGGTATTCTCAACAAAGAAATGGAGTAGAATACGTTTGTAAATGTATTTCTGAACAATCATTGATTTGCAAAACATTATAACAGAAACTTTTCAGGCTTTTTTGTTTGTTTGGCAAAAAATGAAAAACCCAGTGGTCAGGGACGGGCTGGGAATAAAAACCAGCCCTGGAAATAATTACATACCAGCCCAATAGCATTATTATACCAGCCAACATCATAATGTCATGTGCTTTCCCAACGGTATAGCTGCGGTGCCCATTCATTTCAATGGGCAGGAGTGGTGGAGGAGTGTGAGGAGCGGCTCTTTCAGGGCGCTTTGCAGGTACTATCTGTAGCGTTTTAGCACCTGCAAAGCATCTCAGTGTGAAAGGGGTCGAACTCTCATATAAAGGGGGGCACTGGTGACCAGAGACCCCACTTATATCAGAGTCCACTGCATTCCCCTTTACATCAGAGTGCCCCCTTGCACTGTAAGGTTGAATCCTGCAGACTATGATGTAAAGTGGAACTCTGGGAATCTGGAGAGGACTCTGGTGACCAGAGACCACCTTCTGCACAAAGTGAACACTAGGGTAAGGGGGTTTACTGATATAAAGGGGGAAACCTTTATATCAGTGCCACCTTACAATATTGTATTGACCCCCCCCCCACAGACTGGCCTGGTGGTGCCGTCACTGACCTCCACTCAGGTGCACCGTGCGGGACTCAGTCAGTCGTCTCCAGCTTGGTGGCTCTGGTTTTATACCATAGTTTCCTCTCCACAGTCCATACATGCCTGACTTCTCCCATGACCACCTCCTGGCAGCACTCCCACTCTCGACTCCTCTCCATACCTGATATAAGACAAGAGATGTCAGAGGCTGCAGATGGTACAGGAGAGGTCAGAAGTTTCGGATGGTACAGGGGAGGTCAGAGGCTGCCGATGGTACAGGGGAGGTCAGAGGCTGCGAATGGTACAGGGGAGGTCAGAGGCTGCGAATGGTACAGGGGAGGTCAATGGCTGTGGATGGTACAGGAGAGGTCAGAGGATTCAGACGGTACAGGGGAGGTCAGAGGCAGCAAATGGTACAGGGGAGGTCAGAGGCTGCAAATGGTTCAGGAGAGGTCAGAGGTTGCGGACAGTACAGGAGAGGTCAGAGGCTGCGGATGGTACAGGAGAGGTCAGAGGCTGTGGATTGTACAAAATAGGTCAGAGGCTGCGGATGGTACAGGAGAGGTCAGAGGATTCAGATGGTACAGGGGAGGTCAGAGGCTGCAGACGGCACAGGAGAGGTCAAAGGCTGCGGACGGTACAGGGGTGGTCAGAGGCTGCGGAGGGGGGGACAGGAGGTCAGAGGCTGCAGAGGTCAGAGGCTGCAGGAGGCAGCAGGTCAGAGGCTGCGGGAAAGGGTCAGGTCAGAGGCTGTGGAGGGGGGAACAGGAGGTCAGAGGCTGCGGAGAGGGGTGCATGAGGTCAGAGGCTGCAAAGGCGGGGACAATAAGTCAGAGGGTGCAATGGTCAGAGGCTGCGGATAGGGGGCAGAAGGTCAGAGGCTGTGGGGAGGGGACAGGTCAGAGGTGGCAGAGGGGGGCAGGAGGTCAGAGGCTACATGGAGGGGACAGGTCAGAGGCTGCAGAGGGGGGGAACAGGAGGTCAGAGGCTGCAGGGGGGGCAGGAGGTCAGAGGCTGCGGGGGGACATAGGAAGAGGCACGCACACACCAGATGAGACCTCACCTTACTGAGCGGCGCGCTACTGCTTATTTTTTTTTAAATGGCGCTGCTCGGCGCCATCGTGTCACTGTGCTGTGGAACTGAGCTGGAGCATGCGCAGTTGCATGTTGGTCGGCCCCGCCCACAGCCATATTTTTTTCAAGTGCCGCTGCCCACACAGTGGCCTCCAGGAGCAGCCAGGCAGCCGGCCCACTGTAAGTTTTCCTGGTATCCCGGTGGGCCAGTGGTGATTAAACATCACCAAAAAAGCTTTATTTCTGTAAACAAAATGATACAAATGTGGTTGGGCACAGTGTTGCATGGCCGCGCAATTTTTATTCCAACTATTCCAGCGCTCCAGCCCTGTAACCCGCAGCCATCTGAGCCATTATTACGGTCCAGCAACACCGCCAGCCAACTGGGAATACACCCTGCTCCCAGGCAGGGCTATGCCCGGAGAGACCTCTCCCATCAATTAGACTGTGCAGCACCACGGCTTGGCCATTCCGAAATGGCGGCCGCATCCTGACGAGGCAAAGCCTGTGCAGAAGAGGAATCAATAGCAAACCAGGACCAAGCTGTCTTCCCTGCTTCACACCAGAAAGCTGCCACAATTATTCCACTGCAAGTGGCCCCCTCGCCAGCATCCACTGAAACCCTGTTAGGGAGATCATTAGAAGGCCCTGCCCTGACTCCATTACAGGAGCTCCTGGACAGCCTAGATCCCTGAAAACAGAAGGACCAAGACACCTTTCTTCTCAGACTTCCCTTCCATGATGGCTGCTTTCTCCAAAATGCTAACTAGGGGTCTGTCCCAAACTGCAGCCCAGATCAAAGCCTCTATTCATGCTGATGTGCAGCAAATAGGCACAAGAATAGAAGTGATTGACAAGAAAGCTAACCAAGCGGTCTCTAGAATTAGAAAAAAGAGAGAAATGGGTGGGACTTTAAATAAAGCATGCATCCCAGGAAATACATAACAAAAAATAATACCACGTCATAGCTCGGTCTCTAAAATAAACAAACACACTGGCCCAGATTCACAGAGCGATTACGCCTGCGCAACAGGAGATGCGCGTGCGTAAGTCTAAATGTGCGCGTGCGTTTCGATGCACGGGATCCCCAAAGCGAGATGCGCAAGAAATCTACTTTTTTTGGTTCGGCGTAATTTCGTTAGACAGGCGCATACGTCCGCGCAAAACTGCGCAAGACAGACCATTGATTTGCTAGTCAAATATGCTAATGAGGGACTTACGGGGATCCACAAAAGAACGTTGGGGCAGCGCAGGCTACGCAGTGTGCGCAACAGCAAAATGTCCTGTCTAAAATTAGAGCATATAAAAGCTGGTCTAAAAAGAGAAAAAAAGTCTACTTGTTAGATAAAGCAACACTGTAAGTGAGGAGCTCAGCAGTCACACGTGTTGCACAACAATCTGTATGCCAACATGCCAGGGGCATCGTTGCGCATAGCTATACTACTGACTTTAGATGAACAAAGAAGGATGAGGGCACGGAGGATGGCACGGAGGATGGCACGGGAGAGGATATACCGCACCCGCATAGACCTGTTTGGCATGAGTGATTCTGAGGTGTATCGCATCTTCAGATTCACCCCTCATGCCATCCTGGAATTAACCACAACCCTGCAGGAGGACATCACCAGCCCAACACACCGCTCACATGCAGTGCAGCCACTGGTGAAGGTCATGGCAACACTCCATGTCCTTGCCAGTGGCTCTTTTCAGCGTACAAGTGGAGTGGTGGCTGGGATGTCACAATCCTCCATGAGCAGATGTGTGCACCAGGTTGTCCCTGCAATCCTCAGACGCATGGCCAACCAAATCATCAAACCCACCACTGAGGACCTGCGGCTGAAGGCAATGACAGATTTCTACAGAATTGCCAGATTCCCACGCACCGTGGGGGCCATTGATTGCACACATGTGGCACTCCAGCCCCCCCAGGAGACAGAGCACATGTACCGCAATCGGAAGCATTGGCACTTCATCAACGTACAGGTGATAGTCGATGCCCAAGGCCTCATATGGCACGTCCGTGCCAAACACCCAGGGTCCAGACATGACAGCTACATATACAATCAATGCCACATCCGAATGGAATTCGATCAGAACGTGTATGGGGACACCTGGCTGGTTGGTGGGTGACATGGGTGGCAGGCATGACTATCCCCTCCCATGATGCACACATCACAAGGGGCACATGCATGACTAACATCCTCCTGTCTTTTCCCTTAGGCCCCATACACACGATCGGATATATCCGATGAAAACGGTCCGCGGACCATTTCCATCGGATATGTCCGATCGGGAGTTTGATCCGATGGCGTGTACACACCATCGGATCAAATTCCCCGCCGCCGGACGGCGCGGTGACGTGGCGATGACACGGCGGTGAGGTTGACGCAGCCGCGTCACCGCTACGTCACCGCACCAGGAAGTAAAACACTTCCGCGCATGCGCCAAATCCATTCGGCAGCGGCGCGGCGGCGGTGGGAGCCGACATGTCTGCTGGTAAGTGTACTAACCAGCAGACATGTCGGGCGGACAGATTCCCACCGGATAGATTTCAAAGCATGCTTTGAAATCTGTCGGGTGGACAAATCTGTCCGCTAGCCCATACACACGAGCGGAGATGTCTGCTGAAACGGTCCATCGGACCGTTTTCAGCGGACATATCCCCTCGTGTGTACGCGGCCTTACAGGTGACTCTGCATATCCACTGGGACCCCATCTCATGACTCCTATCCGGAACCCCCAAACCCCAGGAGAGGAAAGATACAATCAAGCACATGCCCAAACACGAGCAGTGGTGGAGCGCACCTTTGGCCTCTTGAAGTCACGTTTCCGATGCCTGGATAAGTCTGGGGGTACCCTCTTGTATTCCCCAAACTTTGTGTGCCAGATCATCGGTGCATGTTGCATGCTGCACAACTTCGCAGTAAGAAAGGGCCTGCAGATTGACCTACGTGATGACCTGACCCCTGAACCAGACAATCCCCCCCTAACCGAGGCTACCCCGTCTTCTGAGGGAAGAGCAGCCAGGAGACAAATCACATTGGGCATCTTTGCACGTTAAACACACACATTAATCATGGCACAATGAGAATGCATGCATGCACACCACTGTGGTCCCTAGCACACACACCCCACATCCACATCAAATTGGATTGGCACCAGTCCACCATGCAGGACTTGTGAGCAGCAACGCCACGGCAAGGCTCCAATTATGTCACTGTACATTCATACACCATTCACACGGACCTGGGGATCACATCTCCCTGGTCCTGGGGAACCTTCTCCACCAAAATTGAGGGTGACACCCCATTTCCGGCAGGAATGTCACCCCCACATTCAAACAGCATTCACAACCCCAAAAAAAAAAATGACCAGCAAAATCAAAAAAATTCCAGCAAAAAAATAAATAAAAAAAGGGGGAAAAAAAATTATTGCCCTTTACGTGAGCCACGCCTGGGGCGCCCCCGGCCACGGCCCCGGCTCCTCAGGGGAGACTCATGGGGGAGGGGGAAAACCGGGGAAGGAGGAGCAGCCCCTGATCTCTGCCCACCTGGCGGCCTGCCCTCCAAGGCCACGGCTATTCTGTCCAGGGCAGCACCAAGTGTTGCCGTGTTGGCCTAGATAGCCTGGGTAAGGGCCCTCACATCCTGCCCAACGCCTGCTGATGTAGTCTGCAGGTCGTTAAGGCAGGTTGTGAAAGCCCGGGAGTGGGAGTCCAGGTTCACCAGCGTATCCTTGATGGAGGACAGGCTCTCCTCCATCCACACCAATGTCTGGCTGACCTGTCCCAGATGGCGGGTCTGGAGGAACTGGTCCCTTCTCAGAGTGGCGGGCAGGAGATCGTCCACCCCCCTGGTGTTCTGGGACGACTTCCTGCCTCCAGCTGATGCTTGTGGCTGGGGAGAAGGGGAGGCCCTTGGGAGGGGAGCCATGTTGGGGGAGGAGGGGGGGGGCTCCCCCTTAGGGAGGGCTGCCTGCTGCCAGCCAGAGGGGAAGAGTCCTCAAAAACCAAAAGTCCAGTGCCTGACATGGACTCCTCCTCCTCATGATTCTCCTCCTACTCAACCTCCACCTCCTCCTTTTGAACCTCCTCCGCGGACTCCGGCCTTGTTGGAGGGGGCCTCATTAGGCTTCTGTCCTGGGGATGGTGCGGTCAGGCCAGATGGCCCTGCACCCTCCTGCACATCTGTGGATGACACAAAACATTCACAGGTTGGAGGATCCACACACTTGCCACATATTCCCTTTCACCCCCTCCCCCACACATGCTACACACCTGATATTAAAAAAAATACTTACCTGGCACCACGGGCTCTGGACTTGAGTCAAAGCCGGGCAGGCCCTCCACTTCATGCCGATGAAAGGTCAGGGCCACCGCACGCTCCTCCGCTGTCAGCCTAATACGGTATGGTGGGCACCCTCCTGTGCCCCTGGCATGGGCATGCATTTTGGACAGCTTCTGTTTGACCAGACGCCGGAGGTCATTAATTTTTTTGTCAATCCCAGACCGGGTCCGTTTCTCCCCCTCCCCCGCTGAATTGACCTGCTCAGTGATGAGGTCCAAAATCTCCCTCCTCCTGGCCGGGGTGGTGTTGGCACTGTCTGGGCCGTGGAGAAAACGCCCATAATCGCTAATGGCCCGGGCAAGAATTCTTGTTTCCCCCACAGTAAAATTGAGTTTTCGCTTTCTCTCTGTCATACTTCCAAAAAAACTCACTCCCAGTCAACAAAAATCAGTCACAAAAACAAGCACAACCAATCAAGCAAGAACACACACAAAGAGAAAACTAACACCCAAAAAATCACACAAGCACTCAGCAAAAAACAGTCACAAAAACAAACAGCAAAAAATCTGCAAGATAACAAACAAACAGAAATATATCAAACAAACAGTCTCTCAATCACTTATCAAAAAACACTTTCAAAGATCTACTAACAAACACTTGATCACACAGAACACTAATCTGACAACTACAAAACACAACGCAACGAACAACAGGACAAAAGCACTTGGTTAAATGGGAAGGTACAAAGGGATGTACTTTTGCAATGCAAGTGCGTTTGTGTGTGTCTATTTATGCTGTTTGCGTAGTTCACAAAGTTGCCCTAGTCCATTTCCAATTTCACTGATTGCGCCGCTCGCGAGTTGTGAGCATGCGCACAGCGGAGCTGACCATGGTCTCCTTCAAGCGCGCATGCGCGAGCCGGCCGGCCCTTCCGTTGCATGGGGTCACGGCTCATTTCAATGTAACACGCCCACGTCCTTCCCAATTTGTATTACTCAGCCTTACGCCTCTGAAATAATGTTACACATGCGCAATTTTCTGCGCAAAAGCTACAAGAATAGGGTGATTACGCGGCAAAATTGCGCAAGTCTAACATAAAGGCGGTGCGCTACGCCGGTCCAATAATGCGCAGATGTACGTGAATCTGGGCCCCTGTGGGTAACAGTGTGAGAATAGGGGATACTAATTGGCCAACCCCCTCAAAACCCACATGACATGCAAGACCAAGTAAGAAATAGTAAAATAGGTAGAAAATAGTAATGAATGCTTGAGTATTTTAACATTTAAGACATCAGAGAGTGCCAACATAATAAAAATCTAGGATTTAGGTAGGGTGCAAGCTTCTATCCCCAAAAAATCAATTGGACATACAGAACTAAGACTGAGAATGTTTTGGGATTTTGTGGGAGGCGTAAGGTGTGTAGAGCCAGACACCTACCATCCCTGATACTTAGAAAAAAATAGAGAAATGGGTGGGACCCAGGAAATACATAAGAAATAATATGGCAATATCCTACTGTATTGGAACTTAGAAGATTAAATAAAGGCATTGCAAATCGACAATTAGCAGTCATTACTTTAATTATGTATAAAATATGGTGACAACAATGATAACACAGCATACTTAGTATATTGGTTAAAAGTTCAATGATATACAAAATACAACCATATTAGTAACAAAGTATAATAACATGAAAAGTTCATAATTAGCACAATGCAACAGGGCCAATTCATACGTGTATTTCTATAATGGTTAGGTGCAGCCTAACTATGTTGGTACACTCCAGTTAATATATAATAATGATGGCTGATAATGGTGCAGTATTTAGACAAGTGAGCTAATAAGCTCAAGATAGCATAATATGACAGCGTAGTAAATACTCAATATGTTAAAGAAACAGTTGGAATGAGTCTCCATAGTAGCTGTGGTCCCAATTGGTAGGTAGAGTCCAATTAGTATTTGGGATAGTTGATAAAAGATTGATAATATATTTCCAACGCGTTTCGTGGTCATCACCACTCTTCAGGAGCAAGTATATGATGAATGTCTAAAATGTAAAAAAATACAATTATAAAACTAAAATTATATTTTTTGTAGAGGGTCTAGCTATGAAGAGGAGGGAGGAAAGGGGGAGAGAAAAGTAGAGGCAACAACGATTCCCCAAAGGTACTTACAAATGAGTCTGATAACATAGGCATGGAGGGCAAGAGGCTGGCCGCAAAAAAGGTCAGCCCCCGGAAGCTGAGGCAAACTAGCCCCACCATAAAGCTGGAACTCCAGTAAAAAGCTAGGATCCCCAGAGGGAGGCCTCCATGGATGTGAAAGTGTTGGTGAATTCTAAATGAATGGAACCATCTGGAGAAGAGAAATGTATTGGTATTAAAAAGTAACGTGTGAGTGCGCAGAAGGTGACAGTAACACATGATAGTGAATATAAAGACCAATAAGTGATGAGGGGTGTGGTGATAAGAAATATATATACACAGATAAGAAAGTACCCATTGATAACGTCCTTTTGATGACGAAACGCGTTTGGGAGGACGCGCAGTGACGTCACCACGCACGGAGGAAGGGCTCCGATCTGTCTGCCGGCCGGCGATTGTTTTTATATGCTTTTGAAATCCTGTTATATTGTGAGTATTATTTCATTTTAATAAATCCTCCTGGTTTAAACGGAATCACACTATTGGTCCATCCTTCTCTCTCCACTATATGGTTGATGTCCGTGAGTACCGCCAGTTTTGATACCTGCTGGAAGCCGTGTCCAAGAACCATCTAGGAGTTTAAAGGCCACGGCTGGGTTATAGCCAATCGCTACATTGAGCTTGCCCTCTGGTAAGCGGCCCCCCCTTATTTTGGTGAAGGGATCACTTGATGCTGTCAGCCCGTCACTGTGGTGGTGTTAACTATTAGGATCCTACCTGAATTTTTGCTGTTCTATTTTCTGGGACTGGTTTCAATTAAACTTTGACACAGCAAGTTGCAAGGACTGTACGAACATCTGTGCTATTGCCCTAGGAGAATATTCTGGGGTGCACATCATTCTACGTTTGCTTCAGTTTAGGACGATTATTTTAATTATAATTATTTTTATGTAATATTAATATGTTAACCGTTTAATTTACAGGGGAGCTTTTGTGTCATCATCCTACGAGGCCAGGTTTGGCCCTTACCCTATGGGGGATGCTCCGTGTTGCATACTAATTTGTATGAGATTATTTATTTATAGAGGACTGTTGCCTAGCATTCCTCATTTTAACTCATTTTGTTCATGAGCGCAGCTTTGCCAAACTGTATTGTATTTTGTGTTTTCACACGATTGCCGCTGCCTCCTAGTTTTTTTATTTTTTTTATTTTTTTAGTTTAGCGCAGTTTTCTGTTTTTCTTAGATAAGAAAGTAAGATGTGCCCCAAATGTGTTAATAAGGTAAGTACTAGGGGGACTGAACACCAACCCCTTGGATGTGGTATATAACCCAGTGTGGATGGGGAGTAAAAAGAAAAGGAGGAAGATTTAGAATTCACCAACACTTTTACATCCATGGAGGCCTCCCTCTGGGGATTCTAGCTTTTTACTGGAGTTCCAGCTTTATGGTGGGGCCAGTCTGCCTCAGCTCCCGGTGGCTGACCTTTTTGCGGCCAGCCTCTTGCCCTCCACGCCTATGTTATCAGACTCATTTGTAAGTACTTTTGGGAAATCGTTGTTGCCTCTACTTTTTTCTCCCCCTTTCTTCCCCCTCTTCATAGCTAGACCCTCTACAAAAAATCTACTTTTAGTTGTATAATTTTATTTTTTAACATTTTATACATTCATCATATACTTTCTCCTGAAGAGTGGTGGTGACCACGAAACGCGTCGAGCCAACAGATGCTCCATTGCACATATATTACCAATCTTTTATTAACTATCCCAAATACCAATTGGACTCTAACTACCAATTGGGACCACAGATACTATGGAGACTCACTCCAATTAACTGTTTCTTTAACATATTGGGTATTTACTATGCTGTCCTATTATGCTATCTTGAGCTTATTAGCTCACTTGTCTATATACTGCACCATTATCAGCCATTATTATTATATATTAACTGGAGTGTACCAACATATTTAGACTGTGCCTATCCATTATGGAAATACACGTATGAATTGGCCCTGTTGCCTTGTGCTAATTATGAACTTATCATGTTATTATACCTTGTTACTAATATGGTTGTATTTTGTATATCATTGAACTTTTAACCAATATACTAGGTATGCTGTGTTATCATTTATGTCACCATATTTTATACATAATTAAAGTAATGACTGTTAATTGTCGATTTGCAATGCCTTTATTTAATGTTTTAAGTTCCAATACCGCAGGAAATTGCCATATTATTTCTTGTTATGTATTTCCTGGGATGCATGCTTTATTTAAAGTCCCACCCATGTCTCTTTTTTTTCCAAATATCGGGGATGGTAGGTGTCTGGCTCTACACACCTTAAGCCGGCCATACACGGTTCGAAATTTCGAAAGAATTTTCTTGCGAAAATCATATCAAAGAATTTTCATTCGTATTTTGCACATTAGTGGGCTGCAGCAACAGCCGATTTTTGTGTGGCAAACAAATTTCAGAAATCCGACATGTTGGAAATTTTCGGAAAAACGGATGATTTTCTGATCAATGATGGGAGAATCGTGCGAGAAATGTAATAGAAAAAAATGTGCATGTCCAAGAAAAGAAAATCCCCGGAGAGAAACTAATATTTACGGAGAGAAAAGAATATCTCCGGAGAGAAACGAATATTCCCAGCAATATGAAAGTTTGGGTCGGCCGAATTTCGAAAATCAATGGTGGCATCATCGGATCACAAAAAAACGAACTTTCTGATTTTGAAAAGAAAATTTGTTCGAAATTCGACCGTGTATGGCTTGCATTACGCCTCCCACAAAATCCCCAAAAAATCACAGTCTTAGTTTTGTATGTCCAATCGGTCTCTAGAATTAACCAGAACACAGTCAGAATACAGGATCTCCAGGACCAAATAGAATCGGCGGGTTTCCAAAATTGATGACCTTGAAAACAGATCGAGACGCTACACCTTTAGAATCAGAGCATTGCCAGAATCTGTTAAAGAAATTCACCCGGCTGTTCAAGACTTTATTAAAAAAGTCTGATCCCTGATATACCAGCACACCATTATGCTCTGATGATCACCCAAGGGACATTATAGTAAAATTCCACTTCTATACAGTTAAAGAGGAAGTGCTGAAGCTGTCCCGCACAATGAAGGAGCTGGAAATCATGGGTTATCAGATTAAAATCTTCGCAGACCTTTCACCATACACGGTTCAAAAGCGATGATCTCTAAAACCGTTACGTCAAGTCCTGGCACACAAAGATATCACATATAGATGGACCTTTCCGCTCTGCATGAACATTCGTAACAAACCCTACAACTTCTCCTTCTTTTCAGAAGGGAACAACTACTCCTACACTTAGGGCTGATCATCCAAGAACTGCTACCATTCCATTGGCGATGACCTCTAAAATCCACAACATTTTCCTATCTGATTACTCCATAATGACACTAGCCTTAAAGCTGAGGTTCACCCTGAAAAATCAACTTTATGCCATTAGATCCAGCATACTGCTGACATGTGCAGTATGCTATTTTTTTCTGTACTTATCGTTTAATTCAGGCTTCTTCTCCGGCACCGAGCGGAGATCCCTTGCGAGGAATAGGCGTTCCTAAGGCAAGCGTAGTTGATTGACGTGCTAGTAAAGCGCATCACGCCTTCCGAAAATAGCCAAAGTGACACTCGGCTTTTTACGGCGCTATACGGCGCCTGCGCCTGCCGTGTAGAGCTGACTGTGCAGGCACCGTAAATTGCCGAGTGTCACTTTGGGTATTTTCGGAAGGCGTGACACGCTTTACTAGCACGTCAATCAACTACGCTTGCCTTAGGAATGCCTATTCCCCGCAGGAATCCCCGCTCGGTGCCGGAGAAGAAGCCTGAATTAAACGATAAGTACAGAAAAAAAAACAGCATACTACACATGTCAGCAGTATGCTGGATCTAATGGTAGATAGTTGATTTAGGGTGAACCTCTGCTTTAAGAAGCGCTTCTGGGGTGAAGGGTCCCTTTAAATGACGTATCAATGAAGCCCTATTGAGAAACCCTGCACACTGCACAGTTTAAAAAAATGGTCTCTCCTGGCACTCTGTGGGCAGCCCATAAAGTAGTAATGAGAGAAACACTCATTCAGCTAGCATCCCAACTTAAACATGAATGAAGGTCTGAAATAAAGAAGTTGATGGAGGAATTTTATCTACTCAGTAAATGCCAAAAAAGCAACCCCACCCCAGACAATCTAACTCAGCTTGATGCCCCTCAAGTCCAACTAAACCTATCACTCACCAGCCCAAAAACACGATAGACCAAAACACATTTTTGATACCAAAAAGACAAGATGGGCTTTAAACTGGCAGCCCAAAGCCGCACACACTAGCCTTCCGCAAAATTTACACCAAGACGGGAAATTTGACCCAGAATCCAGTGGCAATCATAGACTCCTTCCATGGCTTCTACTAGAGTCTATACAAAGATCAATCCCAAATGTATCCTAAGACAATAGAATCATTTCTCCAATAAATAAATCTACCTAAATTGAAACACACCCATCAAGAACTACTGGACAAACCATTCTCCTCAGATAAAATACTGGTCATAAAATCCCTAAAGATAGCCTCCTCCCCAGGGCCAAACGGTTTCTCAATCTTCTACTATATTAAATTCGGCAACCTCCTAGCACCCCTCAAGGCACATTTTTTTTAACTCTCTCTCATATGACCTGAACACAGCTTTTATCACAGTTATACCAAAACCAGGGAAAGACTCATGTGAAGTCGGTAATTACCATACCATTTCACTTATGAACAACAACCTTAAGATCATGACAAAAATCCCAGCAATGAGACTTTCCAGTTTTATTGCTGTTTATATTCACAAAGTGAAAAAAAGAACTTGAAAATATCTGCGCTAACTAAAATGAAAGAAATAAGGAAGCTGCTAGCACAATAAGTGGATCAAACAAGCCAAAAATAAAGTTCAAAAGTGCAGCGCTATAAAATTAATAGTAAAATGAATCAGTGTCCAAATGAGTATAAAAAACAACAACAATCTTCAAAGTGTTCAAAGTGTTTAAAGTGTTGAATATGAAGAACCTTCACCGAGATTTCAGTGTGCAGAAAATGAAACACACCACACCCTGTGCAGTCAAATTGCTTACCAGGACATCATTATGGGCATGTAGATTTAAATAATGCAGGGATCAATGGCAGTCGCACCTCCACTGGGAAAGTAATTATCCACAAAACACACCAGGGGTGTGCACACTGAAATCTCGGTGAAGGTTCTTCATATACAACACTTTGAACACTTTGAAGATTGTTGTTGTTTTTTATACTCATTTGGACACTGATTATTTTTACTATTAATTTTATAGCACTGCACTTTTGAACTTTATATTCACAAAGACCAGGTGGGCTTAATCAACCAAAGTTCCGGACCAAATCCATAGGACAATAGACCTGATCACCCTCCTACAATCACACTGGGATGGGGGGGCAACAGGAAGGCTTCCTGTTATCGTTAGACCTTCATTAAGCCTTTGACTCAGTGTCCTGGCCATACCTCTTTGATGTCCTTGAACATTAGGGGTTTGGAGACAAGTTTCAAAGGCTTATTCATACCCTATACTCAAGTGTCTTCACTTATATTTTCAGGGGGGGAATCGCCCATGTACACAGGGTCCCCGATATCTCCTCTATGTTATCTTATCAGTACATGTACACAGGGTCCCCGATCTCTCCTCAATGTTATCTTATCAGTACACTTACACAGGGTCCACAATCTCTCTTCAATGTTATCTTATCAGTACATGTACACAGGATCCCTGATCTCTCCTCAATGTTATCTTATCAGTACACTTACACAGGGTCCACAATCTCTCTTCAATGTTATCTTATCAGTACATGTACACAGGATCCCCGATCTCTCCTCTATGTTATCTTATCAGTACACTTACACAGGATCCCAGATCTCTCCTCTGTTATCTTATCAGTACATGTACACAGGATCCCCGATCTCTCCTCTATGTTATCTTATCAGTACACTTACACAGGGTCCACAATCTCTCCTCAATGTTATCTTATCAGTACATGTACACAGGATCCCTGATCTCTCCTCAATGTTATCTTATCAGTACATGTACACAGGATCCCCGATCTCTCCTCTATGTTATCTTATCAGTACATGTACACAGGGTCCACAATCTCTCCTCAATGTTTTCTTATCAGTACATGTACACAGGGTCCACAATCTCTCCTCTATGATATCTTATCAGTACATGTACACAGGGTCCACAATCTCTCCTCAATGTTATCTTATCAGTACATGTACACAGGGTCTCCGATCTCTCCTCTATGTTATCTTATCAGTACATGTACACAGGGTCCCTGATCTCTCCTCTATGTTATCTTATCAGTACATGTACACAGGGTCCACAATCTCTCCTCAATGTTATCTTATCAGTACATGTACACAGGATCCACAATCTCTCTCCTCTGTTATCTTATCAGTACATGTACACAGGGTCCACAATCTCTCCTCAATGTTATCTTATCAGTACATGTACACAGGATCCACAATCTCTCCTCAATGTTATCTTATCAGTACATGTACACAGGGTCCACAATCTCTCCTCAATGTTATCTTATCAGTACATGTACACAGGATCCACAATCTCTCCTCAATGTTATCTTATCAGTACATGTACACAGGGTCCACAATCTCTCCTCAATGTTATCTTATCAGTACATGTACACAGGGTCCCCGATCTCTCCTCTATGTTATCTTATCAGTACATGTACACAGGGTCCCCGATCTCTCCTCTATGTTATCTTATCAGTACATGTACACAGGGTCATTTATAGTAGTTTCTAGGCAGTTGAGTTTAGAGGCTTTTTTTTGGAAAGCAAAAAAATTAGTTCAGAAGCTGAGTTTAGAAGCATTTCAAGTGCCAAACGCTTCTAAAAGCGACAAAACGTGACTAAACACCGCTTAACGTGGCATCTAAAGGTGGCAAAACTAAAGTTTCAAACATGGGTTACTATCTATCAAGTTAAATCGCTCAGGAGAGGTTGTAAAAACGTTCCGTGTACATAAGGCTAAAAAAATTCCACATAGACTGAACTGAGCCATCTATTGATCACACCATATTACATACATAATATATGGCAGTGATCACTTACCTGTGTATACCGATACAGACTAAGTAACTGAGCCAGCGCTTGATTTGAAAGAAAAGTAGTGTCACCAATAAAACCGGCCACTTCTCCACGTCTCTTACAGTAATAGTTGGGAGCTTCATTTATTCCAGACAATATCTTTGCGGCATATCCCAACGTTTTCTTTGGATCAGTACAAGTACTAAATATATGATAGCCCAGAGTAATATTGGGCAGAAGATCGGGGTCCAGATTAATCTCATCGACAGCAAACATCATCGCCATGATGGATCTGTACTGTTCAAAGTCAACACTGCAGGATAATGAGAGGTTTTCAAACTACACAAAATTATTCATTCTGAGATTACAGGTTAGGTTGATTTTTTTTTTTATTATTATTAATATTCTATTTTAACCACTTAAGGACCATGTCACACCGAAATATGTCAGCAGAATAGGGCAAAGTGACATATATTTCTAATTTTGCGCCATGCGGGCGCGTGCCCCTGCCGCAAGCTCTGTGACCGTGCCCGCAGGACCCACGGACTCAATGTCTGCCGGTGTCCCGCGATCGTGTCACAGACCTACAGAATGGCGGGATGCCTGTGTATACAAGGCATCTCCCTGTTCTGCCTAGTGACAATGACACTGATCGTCTGCTCCCTGTCATCGGGAGCAGAGATCTGTGACGTGTCACTTGTAGCCACGTCCCCTAACAGTTAGAATCACTCCCTAGGACACACTTAATCCCTTCCTAGCCCCCTAGTGGTTTACCCCTTCACTGCCAGTCACATTTATACAGTAATCAGTGCATTTTTATAGCGTCAAAAGTGTCCAATATGTCCGTCATAATGTCGCAGTCACGATAAAAATCGCTGATTGCCGCCATTACTAAAATTATTAATACAATTTTGTGGATGCTATAACTTTTGTGCAAACCAATCAAAAAACACTTAATTTTTACCAAAAATATGTAGAAGAATACGTATCAAAATCAAAAAGTGCAGCGCAAAAATGAAAATAAAAATAAAGTTTAAGTACAAAATAATGACATATGTGTATAAACCAGTAAAAATAAGTGTCCATGTGTCCACAAAAAATCCTTTAAGTGAAGAGTAAATCACACAAACAAATCCAGCAGGAGTGAAGGTGAAGAGGAAACACCAAGAGAAAATCCACCACCGCAAGCAAGATGGACTCTCACCTTATCGCTTTGACCCATAAGAGTCACAAAGCATATCTGCAGATAATCTCAGTCAGATCCGATCTCCAAGACAAATCACCATTCCATATCAGATAGCAGCGAACCACCATATAAAGAAACACAGAAATATCTAGTGCTCTCTGTATAGACCGGTTTATTGTAACATAAGCATAAAAAGTGGGTACTCACATTTAAAAGCACTCGTGAGCCAAGTGCAAGCTGAAAAACAGTACAAAGTAATACACAGCGGCGATGGTCGGGGTGACGTCCTGCGTAGCTCCTCCCCTTTACGTACATGTTACGTCCCGTGGGCGGGACTTCATCAGCGTCAAGCAGAGGGAGTACGTCTGACGTCCCCGACAGGAAATATTTATGAGAGACATGTGACTCATCAACCAATCCGATCGCTCGTGGATGCGGCCAATGAAGGAACTACACCGACAACAACATCCGGGGCAAGGTCAATAGAGCCGCAATAATGCGGAAATGAATGGCTATAATGGCATAAGCAAACGGAAATCCTTAGGAATTAATGGTATAAGGAAATAAAAACCAAAAATTCGAAATAAGGTCCGGTGCATCCTAAACAATGCCAACTCATTCGTCCACAGGCAATATGAAAAATAATTATAAAGTATAATTTATAACACGCAGGCGTCACCCTTGATCATCACCGCTTTACATATGACCATTAACAGTAAAATCTACATTACTACAAAAATCACATAATAATACTAGAATTAATATAGCCTATACAGGATCATATATAAAAAAGGTAATAAATAAAATTCAGATAAAATAATAACTAAAAGAAAACTAGTTGAAACTAGTTTAGAACAAATCACCCCTATTATGACTAACGATTAGATATAAAACAATTGAGATCGAACTCAACATTGAGGCCTCTCGGGGTGGCAACTTTGAGTTCAAAGATCCAATAAGATTTGCGATGACTCAGCTGGCGAATATAGTGACCGCCCCTCCAATGTTTGAATACCTTTTCAATGGCCCAAAATTTTAAGCCTCTGGGGTTACGATCATGATGTTGTCTAAAATGTTTCGACACACTATGTGTTTTGACACCCCGTCTGATACAACTAATGTGCTCACCTACTCTTACATGTAAAGCACGTGAGGTGCGGCCAACATATTGTAACCCACAGTCACACTGTAACATGTAAATGACCCCCTCAGTGTCACAAATGACTAGCTCTTTGATAACATATTCCGTATTGGTAACAGTTGAACAAAAAGTTTTTCTTTTTTTGATATTATTCTTTACATGTTTACATGTGGCACATTTACCACAGGCATAAAAGCCTGATATGAAGTTGAATAACCTAGGTCTAGGCATCGTTGGTGGGTCAATAACCCCTGGTGCAATAACATCGCGTAGAGCTGGGGCTTTTTTGTAGACAAATTGAGGCCGATCCGGTAATGCAGGTCCCAGGACAGCATCACCTTTTAGAACTGCCCAATGCTTAACAATTATCCGTTCAAATTTTTTGTGTTGGATATTGTAATCCAATAGGACTTTGTGATTAATATTTGCATCAGTGGATGCTGTATCAATCGGTTTGTCAGTAATAATAACGTCCCTGTTCATTAGCCGTACCCTTTCTATTTCTTGATCTATAACTGAGGCAGGATAGCCTTTCTCAACAAACCTTTTGACAAGAACATGTGACTGGGATACAAAGTCAGCTTCGATGGTACAGTTCCTGCGTAATCTCACAAACTGGCCCCTGGGTATATTACATAACCAGAGCCTATGGTGGCAACTGGTCAGAGGTATATAGCCATTGAGGTCCGTGGCTTTAAAATGATTCCTAGTCAACAACCTGGAATCACTTTTAAAGATTTCCAAATCTAAAAAGGTGATTTTTTCACTTGAAATTGTCCAGGTAAGAATTATATTTTTGGTATTGTTATTCAGTCGACCCATAAACTGTTAAAGGCTCATCATATCACCCTCCCAGACCATAATCAGGTCATCTATGTATCGTTTGTAACATAAGAGCTGAGGGGGGCGATTTTTGAACACTGTTTCTTCCTCCCAGTGGACCATAAAAAGATTGGCCACACTGGGAGCAAAACGAGCACCATAGCAACTCCTCGTTGCTGTAGATAAAAGTTCTTATCATACCAAAAGTAATTTTTCATGAGACAAAAGGTTAGGCCATCCAAAATAAATTGGATGTGTTGACTATTTAGATCTGTACTTTTTAAAGCCCAGATAGTCGAGGCTATAGCTGCTTCATGATCAATCAGCAGTCACTAAGATAGTCTCATGGGTACATACTAAAGTATCTAAGATCTGTATGACTTGCTTTGTATCTCGTAGATACACCTCCATTTTAGATACCAACGGTTGGAGAAAATGGTCCAAATATTGGCCAAGTCTAGAGGTGACGGAGTCTATCCCATTAACTATGGGTCGACCCGGAGGTCGTACAGAATCTTTATGAAGTTTAGGGAGAAAGTAAATGATTGGTGTGCGGCAATAAAAGGGGTCCAAATAGGATGCCTCTTTTTTGTTTAGAACACCTTTCAATTTGCCACTTTCTCTTAAAGAGTGTAATTCGTTCTTGAAATAGACCATCGGATCACCTCGTAACAGCTGGTAAGTGTCACTATCACTGAGGAGTCGAGTCATCTCCTCTTGGTAGTATATCTTACTCAGCACAACAAGGCCACCCCCTTTATCCGCAGGGCGGATAACTATGTCATTCCTGAGCTCTAATGACTTGATACCCCTCTTGATATGATGGGAATCACGGACATTTTTGATCTTCAGATCTTCTAGATCCTTACAGACCAAATTCTTAAAAACATCCAAATGTCTAGTGTCCTGGCCCTGAGGGTTAAAAACCGACTTATTCTTTACATGTAAGAGTAGGTGAGCACATTAGTTGTATCAGACGGGGTGTCAAAACACATAGTGTGTCGAAACATTTTAGACAACATCATGATCGTAACCCCAGAGGCTTAAAATTTTGGGCCATTGAAAAGGTATTCAAACATTGGAGGGGCGGTCACTATATTCGCCAGCTGAGTCGTCGCGAATCTTATTGGATCTTTGAACTCAAAGTTGCCACCTCGAGAGGCCTCAATGTTGAGTTCGATCTCAATTGTTTTATATCTAATCGTTAGTCATAATAGGGGTGATTTGTTCTAAACTATTTCTAACTAGTTTTCTTTTAGTTATTATTTTATCTGAATTTTATTTATTACCTTTTTTATATATGATCCTGTATAGGCTATATTAATTCTAGTATTATTATGTGATTTTTGTAGTAATGTAGATTTTACTGTTAATAGTCATATGTAAAGCGGTGATGATCAAGGGTGACGCCTGCGTGTTATAAATTATACTTTATAATTATTTTTCATATTGCCTGTGGACGAATGAGTTGGCATTGTTTAGGATGCACCGGACCTTATTTCGAATTTTTGGTTTTTATTTCCTTATACCATTAATTCCTAAGGATTTCCGTTTGCTTATGCCATTATAGCCATTCATTTCCGCATTATTGCGGCTCTATTGACCTTGCCCCGGATGTTGTTGTCGGTGTAGTTCCTTCATTGGCCGCATCCACGAGCGATCGGATTGGTTGATGAGTCACATGTCTCTCATAAATATTTCCTGTCGGGGACGTCAGACGTACTCCCTCTGCTTGACGCTGATGAAGTCCCGCCCACGGGACGTAACGCGTACGTAAAGGGGAGGAGCTACGCAGGACGTCACCCCGACCATCGCCGCTGTGTATTACTTTGTACTGTTTTTCAGCTTGCACTTGGCTCACGAGTGCTTTTAAATGTGAGTACCCACTTTTTATGCTTATGTTACAATAAACCGGTCTATACAGAGAGCACTAGATATTTCTGTGTTTCTTTATATGGTGGTTCGCTGCTATCTGATATGGAATGGTGATTTGTCTTGGAGATCGGATCTGACTGAGATTATCTGCAGATATGCTTTGAGACTCTTATGGGTCAAAGCGATAAGGTGAGAGTCCATCTTGCTTGCGGTGGTGGATTTTCTCTTGGTGTTTCCTCTTCACCTTCACTCCTGCTGGATTTGTTTGTGTGATTTACTCTTCACTTAGAGGATTTTTTGTGGACACATGGACATTTATTTTTACTGGTTTATACACATATGTCATTATTTTGTACTTAAACTTTATTTTTATTTTCATTTTTGCGCTGCACTTTTTGATTTTGATTCTTGCTTTGGGAATTTTCTATGAATTTATCCTCAGTGCTGGCTTGCATATTTATATTAGTAATTTGTTTGTATTTGCTTATTTCCCAGCGCTGAATTTTTCACTTGTATAGAAGAATACGTATCGGCCTAAACCGAGGGAAAAAAAGAATAATTTATTTCGATATTTTTTGGGGATATTTATTATAAAAGTAAAAAAAAAAAAATGTTTGCTCTATTTTTGTTTATATAGCAAAAAGTAAAAAAAATGTTTTGTAATTGTCGCTCTATTTTTTTTATAGTGCAAAAAGTAAAAACCGCAGAGGTGATCAAATACCACCAAAAGAAAGCTCTATTTGAGGGGAAATAAAGGACATCAATTTTGTTTGGGAGCCACGTTGCATGACCACGCAATTGTCAGTTAAAGGAACACAGTGCCGAATCGCAAAAAGTGGCACGGTCATTTGGCAGCTGAAGTTGTTAACAAAAAGCAAACATAAAAAGATACAGATGTAGCAGGGTCCTCCTGTCAGAATCTAATGACAGGCCATCCCCGCTGGAACTTCACATTTGTAACTATGGAAGTTACCTTTAAGGAATTATGCATTGTGGGATCGAAAGTAGCGGGAGATAAGGACTCCATTTACTCTTAGGAGAAACAGACTACATTTCCCACAATGCCCTGCCCTGTTGAAGCATGTGACGCCCCCGCACAGACTTGTTGGGAGGTTACTTAAGGAGAGGGTGTGGCATCTTTTCTCTCTCTCTGGAACAGCAACTTCTCCTCTGCGGAGCTGCTGAGGACAGACACAGCCGTGCCGCTAGGCCAGAAGCCTGGGCCTAAATCCACCGAGCGACCAGCCATCCAGAAGGAAGCAAAACTCGATTATCCAGCCAGTGTACCCGGGGATCGGAGAGGAAACCCAGCTGACATCTGAACCAGTGGAACACCCTTGCCCGGGATCCTTGTGCTGTGGAGCAGTGAGTCACCAACACACTTTCTGAGAGGAATTCAGGCGGATTGGCCTGTCGGGTGAGAAAGCACATGCTCAACTCTTAATTCTCCCCTTAGACCGACACTTTAGTGCCACCTCACAGGCCGCCCACACACGTGTTTGGCCTCTAGCTTAAACTTAGAGGCTCTTTACTGTTTATAGTGGTTATGCAGAAGTGACTGACGCTGGCCAGCCATCAGCTCACCAACGTTGCTGTTAAGGACACCTTATTTGATTATTTCCCTCTTATCATTTATTACTTGTTGATTACAAATTTAACGTGCACCACCCGGCCGCAACGTGGACTGTAGCTGTTTTCAGTACCGCTCACTAGAGAAAGCTTATGTGCATGGACTGTTCACTTTAGTTTAGTTGAATGGTACCATTCTTTATCATAAGATCTGTTTCCGTTCATAAATGTCATTTGCTGATTTCCGCAAGGGCCCTTGCGAAATCATATTGTGTTGCTGCATAATAACTATTCATTTGATGATTTAAACTTATGTCTCTTTGAGTGCTTATGAAGTTAACTCACCTTTTTGATTTAAATATACTGCTGTGTGAAGTGTATTCTTCTTGTCTGGAGGGACAGTCCAAAATTCAGGTAATACTACTATTACATTGCTATTGAATATTGTATGCCTGTCATTGTGCCCCCAGCCCAGCAGGGGTCACAATACACCCACCAGACTTCTGATGTGTCAAGGGAGGGTTCGAGCAAGTTAAGAGGGGTGAGCTAAACCAAAAGAGTACATCCCAAAAACAACCAGTGGCACCTGAGGGGGTAGCGCTACCCGTGGGGGTTCGTCCGGGATTCTACTCCTCAAACCATCTAATATTCCCCCTCATACTGAACCTCACCTTTGCCAAGATCAGCCATGGATGCAGCCGCTGCAGCTAGGTGGTGCATAGAAGAGAATGTTTCAGTAGATAAAGGCATAGTAGTAGAAGTGCGGGGAGAAGCTTGGAATGAAGAACATGTACTCTCGGCCCTGAAAACTTTGTCCCCAGATCAGAGGGTCTAGGTGACCAACTCGAGAGTGGACAATGAAAACCAACACCCCTATGCTCTATGTGAGTGGAAATATGGAGTCCCAGACTGTTTTAGAGAACCTAGTGTGGAGACAGAGGCTGGCACTGAATTTTTCCTGGTACTACCTGAAATAAAGTCAGTCGCTCCCTCTTCTTCTAGTGCAGCCCCTTCTACTTCCTCTAGCAATCCGGTACCTATTGGGGCCTCTGGACAAACAGTGAAGGGCTCCATCAAGGCACCACTTAATGACTTCAACCCCGAGTTATGTGCTATACTGCAGAAAATTGTGGCCCAGTGCAAGAACGATTCTCCAGATTGTTTGACCACAGGGTATAGGAAACTAAGAACTTTCTCTGAAAGACACCCTGTACCATCTGCAGAAGACGGTTTTGAGGAATGGATGGACCTTGATGTCCAAGCTCTAGAAGAGTGGGGAGTTTCAGAAAAGAATAAGACGCAAAGGATTATGGAAAGCCTCAGCTTTAGAGGCTATATGCAACCTCAAGCATAGTAAAGATAATTGCACTGCCCAAGATTATGTAGATGTTCTACAGAATGTGTTCGGGAGGACTGAAGACATTAGTGAACTCCGCTGCCAGTTGGAGCACTGCTTCCAAAAGAAGGGAGAAAAATTGTCTGAATTTGTCAGCCGCCTGCATAAGATCCTACACCGGATGTTGGTAAAGAAAGGAATAAGACACACTTTCAACAAGTGATTAGAGGAGCCCAGCCCATGGATCCCATTGTTTATCAGCTACAAACCCAAAGGGGAAGCAGGGTGTTGAAGTATCCTGAGCTGATCCGGATCATCCGGCAGGAGGAGGACTTCCTAGACCAGAAGAATACGTTTCCAGCCACCAAAACTCCTGCAAGAGTGCGTATCATGGCCACTGAGGACAGTGACCCCAAAGTTAAGTTCTTGGAGTCACGAGTGTCTCAATTGACGGAGATGGTAGCTGCTCTATCCGGCCAAGCGGGGGTTTTCCTCTTAACCAACCCAGAAGAGATAAACCCGAGAAGCCTGCCTATGGATCCTACGAACAGCAAAATAAACCAAGAAGGTTTACTTCCTGTTTCAACTGTGGAGGGGTAGGACACACCAGAGAAGTGTGCCCCAGCCCGGCCAATGCCTACAAACCATCATACAGGCCGGCGGAAAACTTCAGAGGGCCCTGGTGAAGGAGCCAACCGGGTGCCCGCCTGTTGTAGACAGCTCCAACACAAGGAAAGAAACAGGGGGACAGAGGCAGAAAGAGGAGCTCCCTCTCAAGCCACCTCCCAACTCCCGGCCCTGTGACTGGGTAGGGGCCAAAGGAGACCCTCGCGAGAGAAGAGTGAAAATACGAGTTACAGGAGAAAGCGGAAAAGTTGTGCCTCGGAAGTTTCCTGAAAATTTAGTGGGGCCTTCCACGTTGGTGCCCATTCAAGTGGAGGGGATTTATACCAGAGCCCTCCTGGACACCGAAACACAATAGACTCTTATACAGAGACTTTTATGATAAGTACCTCTCTCACTTGCCCTTGCAGAAGTTAGAAGAGTTGGAAACATGGGGGATTGGAACTCAGAGTTTCCCTTATTTTTTGCAAAATCTTTATTTTCATTTTCAAGTAGTATTAACAGTAGCACAATACAACAATCACAAATAGAGAAAAAAAGGGGGAGGAGGGGAAAGGACAAGGGACAAGGACGAGGGAGGAGGGAAGGGAAAGGTGAGGGACATCAATGGGTGCATCTAGTCCGAGCTCATATAACCGTTTCAACTGGGAGCAACAGCCTACGTCATTACAGGGACAAAAGGTCACCTCGCCCACCCGGGACGTTCGATCCATGTGGGCAGGTCTCTCCCCAAACTAATGGAGGGTGGTATAACTAAATGCCCCTGCTCTTAATTAAGCATCAAAACGACTCCCTCTACTATGTGTTAGTTTAGATAGACCTAAGGTATCAGGACTAGTCAAACAAACTTAAGGCCAACACGGCAGTCCCAAAACTGAGCAAACAATTGCACAATAAACAATTGAGAGAAGGGAGAGAAAGAGAGAATAGTGAAGTAGAGTAAGAGCAAAGAAAGTACACAGGAAAATTAGGAAAAGGAGAGATAAGAAGGTATATGGATCAGCACTCACCGGAGTCGCTGACGGAATGGACCCACATCTACGTGGGGTCGCGGGGATCCGACTGACGATGCGCCTGGACGAGTTCCCCAAAAGAGGGATCTGCTAGAGCAAGTAGTGCCTCATCCAAACTGGAGGAGAGCAAGGCCGTGTCATGTACGTGGGTCTTCCACTCTGCCCATGTAAAATCGAACTTTTCGCGTGTGTCCCTGCAAGTCGCTAGCCAACTCTCCGATTCCATGATCTCCCCCACCTTCATCAACCAGTCCTGTTCATTTGGAATGTGTGAACTTTTCCAGTGAATCGGTATAAGCCGTTTTGCTGCATTGAGGAGGCGGGGGAGTGCACTACGTTTGTACTGTGACAGAGGAATGGAGGGGACATGGAGCAGAAAATGCTTAGGCTGGGCCGGAAGAACAATGCCAAGACCTTCAGATATGTGTTTGTCCACCATATCCCAAAATGGCCGAAGCACCGGGCACTCCCACCAAATGTGGAGGAATGTGCCCTCCTGTCTGCACCCCCTCCAGCATCTATCAGAGACAGTAGGGAAGATCCTAGCCAATGTGACAGGCACCGTATACCATCGTGTCAGCAACTTATAATTGTTTTCTTGGGTTTTGGCATCTACAGAGCTTTTGTGGGTTAAGCGATAGAGGTGGTAGAGTTGTTTATCCGTAAAGTCGTACTGTAGGTCCCTCTCCCATTCCCTAACAAAGTAGAGCCAGGGGCTGGACGAGGCACCCTCCAACATCCCGTATAGAGCAGAGATCATGTGGGGCACCGGGTCAGTAGAAGCCCAAAGACGCTCGAACTCCGTCAGACTGGTTCTAATCTGCGCTAACCTGTGACACTTAGTGATGAAAGTCTCTAACTGACGGTGTCTCCAGAAGTCAAAGGGGAAGCTACCATACCGAGCGCGTAAGGTTGTTAATGATGTCAGGGCTCCTCCGTCCACAAATTTTGCAGGGCTAACAACTCCATCTCCAGTCCATGTTCCGAGGGAGGTTTTCAGCTCTCCACAGACAGGCGAAGTCCTTGGCGCCAGTGCCAGGCAGCCATTTGCTTTATCCCACATAGCTAAGGAGTGAGTTGTCAGCGGGGATACCCAATCAGAAAGCCCCCTGTTGTGTGCTGGGACCCAGGGTGCGTAAGACAAGTCCCGCCCCGCCATCATCTTCTCCAGGGGAACCCACAACTTAACCTCCTTGGCGGTATGATTCTTTCAGATTTTAGGTGCTGAAAGCGGTACCATTATTTGCAAGAGAATTTGGCGTTTTATACTGTAGGCTTGTAATTCTTAGGAATAACTCACTGAAATCTATCCAAACAAGAGTCTAAGGCCTCGTACACACGAGGGGATATGTCCGCTGAAAACGGTCCGATGGACCGTTTCAGCAGACATCTCCGCTCGTGTGTATGGGCTAGCGGACAGATTTCTCCACCCGACAGATTTCAAAGCATGCTTTGAAATCCATCCGGTGGAATCTGTCCGCCCGACATGTCTGCTGGTTAGTACACTTACCAGCAGACATGTCGTGCCCCACTGCCGCCGCGCCGCCGCCGAATGGATTCGGCGCATGCGCGGAAGTGTTTAACTTCCTGGTGCGGTGACGTGGCGGTGACGTGGCGGCGTCAACGTCACCGCCGCGTCACCGCGCCGTCCGGCAGCGGGGAATTTGATCCGATGGTGTGTACACGCCATCGGATCAAACTCCCGATCGGACATATCCGATGGAAATGGTCCGCGGACCGTTTTCATCGGATATGTCCGATCGTGTGTACGAGGCCTAATAGGCATCCCGGGTATGATTTTTTTTTTATTATTAAAAATTATAATATAATAAATAATTATAAAAAATTATAACAAATAATAATATAATTATAGTAAAAATTATTCAATAATGTAATCAAATCAAAATCACTGAAATTTGCTCAGTTGCAGAATTTTTGCTGTCATTATTTTTTTTTTTTATGACGAATTTCCCCACAAATCGCTATCGCTAAATTCTGCAAGTGATTCTGATTTATTATCGCTGTTTTTTAGCTGCTCTAAAACAATTTTTGCCATAAAGGGACACTTTTGGTTGCTATGGGCAATCTACAGTTTGCAGGGAGAAAGAACAGTTTTTATTATATAAAAGGACATGTAGTGTACAGGGCAGACCACTAGGGACATGGGGGGTGTGTATTTTTTACATACAGTACTGTAATCTATAAGATTACAGTGTACTGTATGTATAGTGTTTGTTTACATTTTTGAATTTGGCGCCGTTCCCCCCCCTACGTCGCGACGCTCGCAGGGAAGAGAATCGGCGGTACACACAGCATCAGGCGGACATCCGGCCGCCGTGTACTGCGGAGATTCATCGCTGGATCGCAGAGAAAAGGTAAGTAAACTTTTTTCTGCATCCAGCGAGGCAAGTCCGTGTGTGGCACGGGGTTACCGATCGTAGCTTAAAAATCTCACCCCGTGCCACACACGGGAAGACCGCCTGGGAGGTTAAGGGAGGTATGGAACTTCCAGTTCAGAATGCGCTGTAGCACAATTGCCTGATAGTATCGGTGAACGTTTGGTATTCCCAAGCCCCCCCTCAGTTTGGACCTTTGTAGGATTGCCTTCACCAGTCTAGGTCTCCTACCTCCCCACACAAATTTAATAAAAAGACTTTGTAAGTCCGCAAAAAAGCGATTCGGCAGGCATATAGGAATCATCTGTAGGAGGAATAGGATACGGGGTAGAACAGTAATTTTCAGATTATTCGTCCGTCCCACCCAAGTGAACATTGTCTTGTCCCAAGTCTGCAAGTCCTGAGAAGTCTTCTTTCATATAGTTTATCCGGAAGTTGGACACCTCCCCATACTCCCTCAGTTCACCCACTAGGACTGGCAACGAGATAAGGGGCTCAACCACATGGAATAATATGTCATCTGCATAAGCAGAAATCTTGTGTTCTAGGGAACCTACATGTACCCCTCTGATGTTTGGGTTCGATCTGACCCTTGGTCAAGGCGAACAAGAGGGGTGAGAGTGGACACCCCTGCCTCGTGTCATTCCGGATAGGGAACCCCGTGGCTCTGGGGGATACGTAGAGCATAGATCCAGCGTAACATGTGTGGTCCCAAACCTGATTTTTCAAGGACCAAGCTGAGAAACCGCCAGTCCAGCAGATCAAATGCCTTTCCGCGTCGGTGGACAAGATCAAGTATGGAGGCATCTGATCGCGTGTACGCGCCCAGTGAATAAGCTGCATAGCCCTGTTCGAGTTGTCTCTGGTTTCCCGTCCCATTATGAAACTAGTCTGGTCAGCGTGAACTAAGTCAGGGAGAAGAGGTTTTAAGCGGTTGGCCAGACTTTTAGAAAAGATTTTTAGGTCCGTGTTTAAGAGAGATCGGGTGATAGCTCTGTGGTTGGGTAGGGTCTTGCCGTCCTTTGGAAGCACTGTGATGTGCGCTAACGAGGTCTCCTGAGGGAGCTGTCCATTGGTCGCCAGGGAGTTAAGGAAGAGTACAGAAGGGGGCCTGCAATTTTTCAAAGAATTTCAAATAATACGCCTTAGTAAAGCCGTTGGGACCAGGACTCTTGCCAGAGCGTAGGGACTTAACAGTTGCCAAAAGTTCCGGGGACAGGGCAGGGAGCCCGATCGAGGAAAGGTACGTCGTGATTTTATTTTGTTTGAGGGTTGCTTCCACAGGGGAGGAGGCGGCCTCCAAATTGTACAAAGATTCATAATAATCGCGGAACAATGAAGCAATTTTTGAGGTGTGCTGAGCTGGGTCACCCTTAGGGGAGTGCAGCTTATGTACGTGAGCCACAAGTCTCTTTTTCTGGAGCGCGCGCGCCAACATCCGTCCGCATTTGTTGCCATACTCATAGTATGCATGAGCCAAATAACACAGTTTACGAGTAATTTTCCGGTCCAACAACTTAGCAAAAAGCTGTCTGAGTTCGTTCAGACGACAGAGCTCAGATGGAGCCGATGTCCGTTTGTGGCTGAGTTCGGCTTGCCACAATGCCTCTAGTACCCTCTGGAAGTCCACCTGCCTCTCCCTATTAAGCTTGGCTCCCATGGCGATAAAGGTGCCACGGACCACCGCTTTATGGCCCTCCCACAGGATGCCATCACTAACCTCACCATTGGCATTTTCAACAAAGTAATTCACCAAAGTCTCCTGTATTCCCGCCACTACCCCTATGTCATCGAGCAGATTTTCATTTAGCTTCCAAGTCCTGGCCCTGGCTAACGCTTGTGACAGGGAAAGAGTGAGTGTCACAGGGGCATGGTCAGAAATCGTAATCTGGTCAATGGTCACCCCCCAGTAGTCAGTCAAGGGTACCTTGGTCCACCAGCATCAGATCGATTCTAGTATAAACCTTATGTACACTGGAGAAGTAGCTGTAGTCCCTCTCGGTCGCATGAAGGGCTCTCCAGCAGTCCACCAGTGTATGTCCCTGAAGGGTCTTCCTGAAGTGTTTTAAAAAGGCATGAGAATACTTACTCTGGTTTCTCTTCAGAAAGAAAAAATCTTTTGCCTTTTACTAAAGATTTCCGTGGAGAGGAACAACCATGAGTTTCGGTGAATTTTTTGATGCCTGGCTAAAGTTGGGCTTAAAAAAAAAAAAGGCATGAGAATGGGTAGATTTGTTCACAGAGGTGTCTAACAGGGGGTCGGGGCTAACATTAAAATCCCCTCCCAATATCAGTCTACACTCCCGGAAATCGGCTAGCTGGGCAAGGGTCCGATCTAAGAACTTGAGTTGTTGTGAGTTAGGGGCATACAGGGTTGCAAAGGTATATTTCTGGCCCATTATTGTACCCTTCAGAAGGTTGGAGCGCGCAATTCCGGTGGACGGGTATTGCTTTACCCCTGGATTTAGGTGTAGAAGAATTACTAAGGTACCATTGTGGGAATAGGTGAGTGGGCAGTTTTGGGAGTGAGGAGGCGGTAAAATGAGTCTCCTGCAGGAAAAGTACCTGGGCCCCAAATCTCTAACCAGAGTCTATTCTGTTTGTTGGGAAAGCACAGCCCACGCACATTATATGACACTACCTTGATTGTAGCCATGGTATGGCAACGAGGGTCGTCCAGGCGTCAGTCCCCATCCTGCAGAAGTCCGTGAGCGCTGATACGTTCCTCAAACACTGAGAAGGTGCAATGGGGAAGAAACCGAAAGGAGGAGAGGAGAAGAAGAAGAGAGATAGGAGAAAGGAAAAAAAAAACATTAATAAAACACAAAATACATAAGGCACGTAGAATACATAAAGCGGGCTCCCGAATGCCATAATGGCAATAGAGGGGGGAGCCCCCATACTGTCCCAGGGCCAGGGAGCCCCCCAAGTATGGAAGGGCCACAAGAGCGAGGCGAAGTGTCCAAATCTGGGCTAACACCCGAAACGGGTAGTCCTGAGTGGGAGACGTGATAGGACATGGAAAGTCAGGTGGTTCCCGCTCCCCACACAAATAAAAGCAATATACATCCGGGAATATTGTGTCACCACAAAACTTCAGGACATCTCCGGGCTCCGGGCAGAACCCGGACAGCAGAGAAAAATGAATGAATAAAAAATAAAAAATAATACTGGAAAGGAAGCATCAATGCAAGACAGTAGGCTTCTGGGGAGGAAACCAGTGGTGCACAGTACTCATGCTGACGTTGCCGAAGAAGCCTGAATCAGTCAGGAGATAAGGTTGCTAGAGTTGCCCTCCAAGTTCTCTGATACTATCTGGAGGTCATCTCTAAGGAGACCAAGAGGGGGAGGATAGGCGTCCCTGCGGTCCCTTAATCTCCTGTTGAATATCCCTGCATCACGGCTGCCGAAGATGAGCTTTTGCGGCCTCGAGAGCATTGAACCTGCTGCCATGGTTGGGGCACCGGCACCGTCGAGATGTCGGAAGTTAGCCTCCAGTCTGGGAAATCTACAGGGTCCAGCTGCAGTTGGCGATAGAAAGCACGGGAGGTCGTCCTTAGTGCGTAAAATGGCAGACTTGCCATCTCTGCTGGCTTGTAGAACGAAGGGGAACCCCTATCTGTAGGTAATATTAGCCGAGCGTAAGGATTCAAGGAGGGGACCCAATGCCCTGTGCTGCATCAGGGTGCGGCATGACAGGTCTTGGTAAAAAAACAAACGGGCTCCATCAAAGTCAAAGAAGGGACAATTGCGCATCCGCTGCTATATTTGGTCTATGATAGTGTATCTGTGGAGTTTGCATATTATATCACGCGGGTTCTCTGCATCCTGTGAGGGGGGTCTGAGGGCCCTGTGTGCTCTGTCAATTTCCACAGTCTCAGTAGGGGAGAGGCCCAGCAGCTCTTTGAATATGCCTTGCAGTGTAGGGACAATATCTCTGGCCCCTGTTGCCTCTGGTAGTCCCTGTATGCGTATATTGGACCTGCGGCTGCGGTTCTCATAATCATCAAGTTGTGAAATGGGACTCTCTATGTTATGGTCCTGCGCTGCACACCTATCCCTTAGCTGAGAAATAGTAGGCAAGGCATCCTCCACAGTCTGCTCCAAAGCCTCCAATCTCGTGCCCAACTGGGTAGTATCTGCTTTCAGTTGCTCAATGTCCTGTTTAAAGGCCCTCTCAACTCTAGTAGCAAAGTGGTCCAGGTCCTCCCTGGTGGGGAGGAAGAGGAGATGCTGCCTCAGGTCTCTGTCCCCCAATAAGTCTGATATCTCAGAGCCCTGGCCCATCAAAGCTGTGGAGGCTGGGGAGAGAGGGGGGGTGCTTCACTGCAGCGTCTGTCCCCTTGCTCTTCCCGGACGCCATCTTGGGTGTCCCTGCACGCGGCTGTGCTCCGCCGCCGAAATAGGAGTTAATGGTGCCGGCCCCCGGGGCTGCGTGGTTGTCCTGTTCCTAGAGGAGGCTCTCCGGCCCTGGGACATGCCGTTAGAGCTCGGGTAGGAGCCGGGGATTCGCCGGATCAGGCTAGTGTAGCTGCGGTGTGTGAGGAGCTCTGGGAATCTGCTGCCTCACTCGGCCATGTCCAAGCCACGCCCCCCAGAGTTTCCCTTATGATGGATATCTATCAATACGCCTAACCTTTGACCCCCTTGATAGCGGGAGTAGCAGAAACCTTTTGTGCCCTGGCGATAATCTGCCCCCGGCCTCCAGGGGCCCACAAGAGCTCCCTAATCATAGGGACGAACACAGTTTTGATCCAAAGACTCCTGGCCCCCTTTACCGAGACAACGGGTGTCTCAGCTCAAAGGGTCCATCCAATGTTAAGGAGGGTATACCAACAGCTGGTGATGGAAGGGAAGGCCGCTGAAGAAGGAGTAGGAAGGATCTGGCGGTTAGGAAGGACTATGAAGGTCCTGCAGCCTGGAAAAATTGACCTGCCTCTGGGCCTCAGTCAAACTCACCTGGTCCCAGCCATATCTTGTCCTTGAACCTAACCCGGGTGAATCCTCAGAGGGATTGGAGGTGATACCTGCAGTGATCCCATTGAAGGTACTGGAGAAAAACCTTTGATGGGTATCCGTCAACGTCCGGAACCCCACCGCCAAACCTGCGTAATTGCCAGCCAGAGTGCTACTGGGTCGGGTACATCAATTCACTCCCATTAGTCCTTCCCACCTGGGGGAGGGCAAAAAGATAGAAGACTCAAAGAAGAGGCTGAACTTCCACCAGGATGGAAGGAAAGAATGGAAGCTCAACTTAGTAGGTGGCAGAAGATATTCTCGAAGATTGAGTTTGATGTCGGATGTGCAAAAAGTGCCACCCACCATATTCGACTGAAGAAATACAAACCCTTCAGGGAGCGAGTCCGAAGAGTTCCCCTGACAGATTTGGAAGACCTCAGGGAGCAGCTTTCAGAGCTGAAAAGGACCAGAACTATCCGAGAATCAGGGAGACCTTATGCTTCTCCCATAGTAGTGGTGAGGAAGAAAAATGGTTCTCTGACAAGCGGACTATCCCTGATCAGTACACTACCCCTCGGATTGAGGATGCGCTACAGAGCCTGTCAGGAGCTAAGTGGTTCAGCGTAATGGACCTGAAGAGTGGTTATTATCAAATTCCCATGCACCCAGAAGACAGGGAAAAGACGACTTTCATTACCCCAGTGGGTTTCTTTGAATTTAATTGCATGCCCCAAGGGCTATCAGGTGCCCCAGCCACCTTCCAGAGATTGATGGAGAAAACTGTAGGCGATATGAACCTGATCGAAGTACTGGTATACCTGGATGATGTTATTGTGCTTGGGAAGGCTCTGGAGGAACACAAACAGAGATTGGAAAAAGTGCTGAAACGACTGCATGATGAAGGTCTGAAACTGTCCCGAGAGACGTGCCAGTTCTATCAATCATCTGTTCACTACTTGGGGCACATAGTCTCTGCAGAAGGGATATCAACTGACCCCGCCTGGCCTAGGCCCACCAATGTAACAGAGTTGCGGTCATTCCTGGGGTTCTCTTACTACAGGAGATTTGTGGAGGGGTAAGCAAAAATTGATAAGCCTCTAAATGAGCTACTAAAAACAGAAGATGAAGATGACGCTTCTGAGCCTGTGAAACCAGTGAAGCTTCACATGGGCCCCAAGAAATCCAAAGAATCTATTTGTGATCAATGGACTCCTGAGTGTGAAGAGGCATTCATACAACTCAAGAAGAACTTGACCACAGCCCTTGTTCTGGCCTACGCAGATACCTCAAAGCCATATGAGCTGCATGTGGATGCCAGTAGGGAAGGGTTAGGAGGAGTGTTGTATCAAGAGCACAGTGGTTGTCTGCGCCCAGTGGCATATGTAAGCAGGAGCTTAACCCTGTGTGAAAATAATTATCCCACTCATAAACTAGAATTCCTAGCATTAAAAGGGGCTGTCATGGACAAACTGAGAGATTACCTATACGGAGCTGAATTTGAAGTGAGAACCGACAACAATCCGCTCACCTACCTGTTCACCACCGCCAAGCTGGATGCAACAGGACACCGATGGCTGGCAGCCCTCTCAGGTTTAAATTTCGGCCTGAAGTACCACCCAGGAGTGGGAAACAAGGATGCTGATGCCCTCTCTAAGAGGCACTGTGCCAGGGAACTGAATTACAGACAAAGGGGGTATCTCGAGCCAAGGAAATAGAAATTCTGACAGCAGGAGTGCCCAGATTATATTGTGATGTAACTCAAATGAAGAGTGGGGACTTGCCCCAGCTATCGAATAAAAAAATAAGGCCAGATCAAGAAGGAGATCCACTTAGTACAATGATCCTAGAGGCTTTGGAGCGTCGGAATCCAGGAATACTCCTTGCCAGTCCTTCAAAAGAAGCACGGCTGGTGCATAAAGAGTGGGACAGGCTACAGATCCATAAAGGGGTGGTCTACCGAAGGAGCCCCTCTGATGGTCCAGAAGAGAAATGGCAGAGGTTCCTGCCCAGTAAGCACAGAGAGACAATACTAGCTGCGCTCCATGACCAGCATGGTCATCTGGGCCCCGAAAGGACCTTCCAGTTGGTCAGAGATTGGTTCTACTGGCCTGGCATGAGGGCTGAAGTTGAGGGATATTGCCATTCTTGCATACGGTGTATCCAAAGGAAAAGGTTACCCCGCCAAGCTGCCCCAATGGGCCACCTCCATTGGAGTTAGTGTGCATAGACTTTCTTTGCGTGGAGCCTGATCTGAGTGGAATAGGAAATGTTCTGGTAGTAACCGACCACTTCACTAGGTATGCCCAAGCGTACCCAACCAAGGATCAGAGCCTCAATAGTAGCCAAAGTCTTAGTGGAGAAGTTTTTTGTTCATTATGGATTACCACTAGTGTTGCTCACGAATATTCGCATTGCTGCATCAGAGCCAATCAGAATAACTCGAATATTCGGCAAAAGGAATATTGCGCGATTTTCTTCTCCGCCCTTCTTTTGCATCAGAGCCAATCAGAATAACTCGAATATTCGGCAAAAGGAATATTGCGCGATATTCCTTTTGCCAAATATTCGAGTTATTCTGATTGGCTCTGATGCAAAAGAAGGGCGGAGAAGATAATCGCGCAATAGGAATATTGCACGATTATCTTCTCCGCCCTTCTTTTGCCCCCTTATTCTCCTTTCTTTTAAGTAGAGTTAGTGTAGAGTTAGTGTTTAGTGCATATTAGTTTAGTAATACAGGAAATGATCTCCGTTTATGAGAATTTCGCAATCATTTTCGCATTAGCGAAATTTCGCAAATTTTTTTTTGGATAAAATATCAATATTCTTCTATATATTCGCGCAATATCGCAAAATCGAATATGGCATATTCCGCTCAACACTAATTACCACAATGAATCCACTTTGACCAAGGGAGAGACTTTGAAAGCAAATTGATACAAAAGATGTTGGGTCTGCTGAACATTGATAAAACCAGAACCACCCCTTACCATCCCCAGGGGGATGCCCAGCCTGAACGATTCAACAGGACTCTTTTGAATATGCTGGGGACATTAAGTACTGAAAAGAAACAACACTGGAGTAAGCATGTGGCTGCTATTGTGCATGTATATAATTGCACTATGAGCGACTCAACCAGGTACTCACCATACCGCTTGATGTTTGGAAGAGAGGGTCGGCTGCCAGTTGATCTGGCCTCTGGCATATCCTTGGATCATACTTCTGTGGCCTCTCACAAAGGTTAAGTGGACCGCCTGAAAAGTAGCCTGAAGACGGCTTATGAGCAGGCACATGCTAATTCTGAAAAATGGGAACAAAGGAACAAAAGGAATTTTGATCTAAGAGTCCGGATTCAGGATCTACAACCAGGAGACCGAGTCCTGCTAAGGAACCTAGGTATTCCAGGAAAACACAAACTGGCTGACCGCTGGAAGTCTCAGCCATACATCATATGTAAAAAACTACCTGACCTTCCAGTGTACCAAGTCAGACCTGAAGGAAGTGTGGGTCCTCTAAAGACCTGGCACAGGAATTACTTACTACCTCTCACTGAGGCTGTCCGAATACCCTGGGTCCCTGACTCTATGGATTTACCCTCTACATCCAGGCCCTCTGGGCCAGTTACTAGGTCTCAAACAATACCTTCAGATTCGGAAGATGAAGAGTCCTCAGATGAATAGATAGGGTCAGAGTGGTTATGGCCTTCTCAACAACCAAAGCCTAGTACTTCGTTCCTGCCCCCATCTGAAGTGTCAAGTAGTGGGGCACTTCGGCCAGAGGCCCCTGAATTAATACCTCAGACTGCGCTTGAGGAAGAGCTGGAAGATGATGTTGATTTGTACTTTACTGAAGATTATATGGAGGCCTCCAACCCGCCAAACAGAGACCTAGACGATTCAGGGCCTGTGGAAATAGAGGACGATGGTGTTCTTCAGAATGATGAAACAGACCCTATTCTACATAACTCCTCAATGCCCGAGGAACCAAAAGAAAGAAGAACTATTCATTCTCCAAAGAGACTGACCTATAGCCAATTGGGAGAGTGTTCTGAAGAAACTATCCACTCCTCCAAGAGATCTAATGTTTTGTGTGATCTTCCGGCTGCCAATTTAGTGGAGGATAACTCACTCTACTAGATAGGCGGCTCCATCTGGCTCCCCGCACGCTAAACAAGCCTCCAATCTAGCCTACCAAACCCTGACCAATCTGCCATCCTGAACCATCGGTGAGACATCTGAGTTGAGGAGCTGTGACACGCTTTTGTCCCAGTGCCGGGCAGGCACCAGCCGGGGTAGGAGGCCATTTGGCTGTTTATGTGCTAATTTTATTGTTTTTAATAAAAGGTATTGCACCATGATTTTTTCCATTTATTTTTCTATCCACACATGAGTACACCCAGTACTACTGGGGTTCTAGCGTGATCCAGCAAGCCTTTAGTGTACAGGCACTTATCCTGTCCCGCTCATCTGACCTACTTATAACAGAGAGGTCATATCATCTGGTAAGAATATAGTATTTCCCCAGCACTTTTGGTGGAACACGAACAATCCTTTTGGTGAAGGTTTCCCTCACACCCCAGAACCAGCACACTACAATCTTATCACAGACCTGTTCACAGACATTGCCCAATCAAGATTGCACTCTGCACAAAGAAGACCATCTTGATATTTGTTTATTTATTTATATTTTTCTGGGACATTTAGTTGGACTTATTTTTGTTTGACTCACAATACACCAAAATTAATTTCTATCACTTCACTGAGATTTATTTTATTGTTTATTATGTTCTAATTAGCATTTGTTGTTATCCATCACATTAATATAGCTATTGATGTCTTTATTCACTGATGTTATGTGCTTATCCACACTATGAATTGTGAGTGAGGTTTCCCATATAGTCCCAGTGGCGCCCTCTATCGTTCTTTATTTTCACTTATTATAGTCACTCACAATACAACCGAGGAGCAGCACACCACTAAAATATATTGTAATATTTTCACTTAGGTGTAGCTCACCTTATTTAAGTTTAGGGGCAGAATTATTTCTTTCCTTACATCAATCAGTCGCCTAGTGGCGTCAGACGCCTGCCGGCCCGTAGTAAAACCTGACTGAGCTCTATGGATGAGAGAGGGCAGAATTTCTAAAAGTCTCATTGCTATAGCTTTAGAATATATTTTGACATCTAAATTAAGGAGTGAGATTGGGCGAAAATTTTGGGCAGCGGACGGGTCCTTCCCTGGCTTTGGTATAGTAACAATAAGTGCTTTGAGCATTTCTGGATCAAAACATGAAGAGGAGGCAGCACGGTTAAATACTACTACTAGATGTGGTACTAAATATTCAGAGTATTGTTTATAGTATTCCCCGGAATATCCATCAGGGCCGGGGTCTTTGTTGATGGGGAGGGCCTGTATCACTCTATGTATCTCTTGAGCCGAAAAGGGAGCGTTTAGTGCTAGAAGTTGGTCTTGGGTAATAGAAGGGAGGCGTACTTTGTCTAGAAAACCATTAATGTCATCCTGAGTGGGTTGGGGTGTCAGCTGGTTCTTGTTCAGATTAATAAGTCACCATAGTAGTCACTAAATGCGTTGGCGATGTCTTGGGGATTAGTCAATAAAGATTGGGTATGGGGGTGGAATAGTTTGTGGATCTTGGACTTAACACATCTGCCTTTTAGGCGTTGAGCAAGGCGCTTACCCGCCTTATTAGAGGTGGAGTACATGGTAGCTCGAAGCTTACGATGTATATAGTCGTGAGATTGGATCAGTAAAGAACGGAGTTCCTGTCGTAGAGAGAAAAGTTGGTCAGGGATAGGTAAGTGTGGGGAAGATTTGTGGAGTGAGTCAAGGGCCTGAATCTTGGTTGTAATTTCATCTATACGCTGCGTCCTTTCTCTTTTATGTACAGCAGATATTTTCATTAGAATTCCTCACATAAACGCCTTGTGGGCTCTCCACACTACCGCAGGGTCAGCCACTGAACCCATGTTGACTTCGAAAAATTCTTCGATATGGTTAGCGATATCGGAAGAGTAATCTTTGTGTTGTAGTATAAAATTGTTCACTCTCCATAAATACGAATTGTGTTTCTTATTTGTTTCTCCATTGGAGATTGAAATTGGGGAGTGGTCTGACCAAGTGGCAGCGTGAATTACCGAGGCTGTAATGTTTTGTAATACCCTTTTATCCGATAATATTAGATCAATGCGCGAATAAGAATTAAAACAAGGGGAATAATAGGTGTAGTCTCTCTCTAAACCATGGTGGCACCTCCAGACATCATGGAGGTCGCACACAGCCATGAGGTGTTGTAATGGGGATGGTCTACGTTTGGTGGGAGACATGGAGTCCAGTAAAATGTCTGGGACTAGATTAAAGTCTCAGCATATTATGAGTATTATTTTCAGTTTTGTTGGGTCTCTGTTGTGCATTTTTCTAAAATTCATAGAGACACTATGGTATTTAAAACCCTTTTTAATATTCCTAATGTGTTCCCCCAATCTTATCGATAATTTTCTTGTGGTTCTGCCCACATATTGTAGTCCACATTCGCATTCTAGAACGTAGGTGACATGGGTACTACTATATGTTATTAATTTATTTATTTTGTATTCTGCCATATTGGTATTAGATTTGAACTCTGTGGTTTTCCTGGGGCCTCTTACTATGCAACAAGGTTTGCATCTCCCACATCTATAGAACCCTTTTTGGTCCAGAAAGGTTTGCAAGTTTTTTGGAGGGTCTGGGACATTCTTTACGATAGTGTCCCGAATGCTTTTGGCTCTTCTATATATGAATTTTGGTTTCCTAGGTACTATGTCCTTTAGCTGCGGGTCTTCTAGAATAATTGGCCAATACTTCGACACTATCTGCTCAAATTCTCTATACAAGAGTAGATAGTAGATAGTAGAGCAGATAGTGTTGAATGTGGACTACAATATGTGGGCAGAACCACAAGAAAATTATCGATAAGATTGGGGGAACACATTAGGAATATTAAAAAGGGTTTTAAATACCATAGTGTCTCTATGCATTTTAGAAAAATGCACATAGAGACCCAACGAAACTGAAAATTTATGCCATAGATAGGGTGGAAAAAAACTGGATGAATACCAACTTAAGAAGGGAGATTTCTAAAAATGAAACCTATTGGATATTCAAATTAGACACGCTCAAACCAAAAGGAATGAATATAGAGTTGGACATCAATTGTTTTCTGGAAAATTATTAAAAAATTGACTATTCTCATTTTAATTTTATTTTTATTTTTATTTCTATTTTTAATTTTATTTTTATTTATTTAATTTTATTTTTATTTTTATATTTTTATTTTTATTTTTATTTAATTTCATTTTTATTATTATTATTTTTATATTTATATTTTTATTTGTTTCTATTCGTTTTTTCTTTATTCGTCTTTATTTTTCTTTATTTTTCTTTATATACTTTTCTTTATCATTTACTCTATTTTTATTAAAGTCACCAGTCTAGTTTTAAATATTAGCGCAAACTAAATTTTAATAATACTAGTAATAATATGATATTAATGTTTTAAACATGTTAATGTTTTAATTTTATATATAACCTTGAGAAGGTACATTGTAATGAATTGTGAAGCTCGTCCAGGGTTACTGTCTGGCAAAGAGAACAAGCATACCAGCATCAAAGATGGGGTTATAGGTACTTCCGGTTTTGTAATAGAACTACCGGCCACAAATAACTGAATCGAATATAAATAACAACTAAGGGAGGCGTGCACATAGCTTCCTGATGACGCATGCGTGCATGCGAAACATGTAGAGGCATATGGGCATTATCTCTCACCATAGGCGTGCGCAGCCTTTGGCATTAGGGTGTGCACCCCAAAGCTCAAACACACTCTACAGATCACTCACAATGTTTATTCAGAAAGGGAAGGGGGCGATAAATGGCATATTTACTGAGCCCTTCCCCCACTCATCCTAAAACATCCACAGCAACAACCGTTGGGAGAGGGGGGAAGCTGGGAGTGATGTGGAGGGAAGGAGGAGGAGCCAGGTCAGTAGGGGGAATCTGTTCTGCACAGGGTGATTAGGGTGTGCCTGGGCACACCTGGCACACCCTGTGCGCACGCCTATGTCTCTCACACATACGGAATCGTGTCACCAGCCTCCTTCACTGTTTAATGCTGTACCTTCTGCCCGCCGAACCGCAACACGAACAAGGGTTGGAACGTACGCTGCACAAACAGTAACGCTGGACAAGCTAATGCCGGCCAGGCATTGGAACATGTGAGTGTGATATTTTAAAGCTTTCTTGGTTTAAATAAACTGGTCAAAACTTTATTACACCATAAGAGGCTTTTTTTCTTTTGGGGGAGCCAAAAGAGGTGAACGCAAATAGCTATTTGGGTCTGATACTTATGATTGAAGATCGGGTGGAACCGCTGTTTAAGGATGTTATATGCTGTTTCCTTTCCGTGATCTGGTGAGCGCAATTTTTGAATAGAGGTGGTGGTGACACTACAAGGGTGTATAGTCACGGAGATCATCTTTACCACAGCATAGAGCACGTTTTTCTGACACTTTGGGATTGGAAATTTAAAGGACTGAGGCACTGTTTACATAGGTGCAACAGCACGCACTAATAGGACTGCTAAAAGATTATGGGCCAGATTCACAGAGCGATTACGCCTGCGCAACAGGAGATGCACGTGCGTAAGTCTAAATGTGCGCGTGCGTTTCGATGCACGGCATCCCCAAAACGAGATACGCAAGAAATCTACTTTTTTGGTCCAGCGTAATTTCGTTAGACAGGCGCATCCGTCCGCACAAAACTGCGCTAGACAGACCATTGATTTGCTAGTCAAATATGCTAATGAGGGACTTACGGGGATCCACAAAAGAACGTTGGGGCAGCGCAGGCTACGCAGTGTGCGCAACAGCAAAATGTCCTGTCTAAAATTAGACCATATAAAAGCTGGTCTAAAAAGAGAAAAAAAGTCTACATGTCAGATAAAGCAACACTGTTAGTGAGGAGCTAAGCAGTCACACGTGTTGCACAACAAACTGTATGCCAACATGCCAGGGGCATTGTCGCGCATAGCTATACTACTGACTTTAGATGAGCAAAGAAGGATGAGGGCTCTGAGGAGGGCACTGAGGAGGGCACTGAGGAGGGCACTAAGGAGGGCACGGGAGATGTTTTTTTATTTTATTTGCTTATATAAACTTTACAATTTAATCTAATCTAATACAATATTCGTATCTGATACAAGCCCCTCACTCTTCACTCTTCACGGGAGAGGATATATCACACACGCATAGACATCTATGGCATGAGTGATTCTGAGGTGTATCGCATCTTCAGATTCACCCCTCATGCCATCATGGAATTAACCACAACCCTGCAGGAGGACATCACCAGCCCAACACATGACACTACCCATGACACCCATGACAGCTACATATACAATCAGAGCCCCATCCCCACAGATTTCGAACAGAACATGTATGGGGACAGCTGGCTGGTTGGTGTGTGACATGGGTGGCAGGCATGACTGCCCCCCCCCATGATGCACACATCACAAGGGGCACATGCACTACTAACATCCTCCTGTCTTTTCCCTTCAAGGTGACTCTGCATATGCACTGGGACCCCATCTCATGACCCCATCTCATGACCCCATCTCATGCCAGCTCACATATGCATCTTTGCACGTTAAACACACACATTAATCATGGCACAATGAGAATGCATGCATGCACACCACTGTGGTCCCTAGCACAGACACATCACATCCTCATCACATTGGATTGGCACAAGCCCACCATGCAGGACTTGTGAGCAGCAACGCCACGCCACGGCTCCAATTATGTCACTGTACATTCATACACCATTCACACAGACCTGGGTTTCACTTCTCCACCACAAATGAGGGTGACACCCCTTTTCCCGCACCCCCACATTCCAAAATCATACACAAACAGAACCAAAAAAATAAAATAAATGACGAGCAAAAATAAAAAATGCCCAGCAAAAATATAATTTAAACAAAATAACAACAAAGAAAACACGTAAAAGACAAAAATCACTCTGCAAAACAGTCCCCAAATATCTCAAAGACACGTCACAAACAAACAAACAAACAAACAAACAAACAAACGCTAATAAACAAAAGCACCTTGCTGTATAGGAAGGGATACAAAGGGATGTACTTTTGCAAAGGAAGTGCATTTGTGTGTGTCTATTTATGCTGTCTGCGTAGTTCACTAAGTTGCCCTAGTCCACTTCCAATTTCACTGATTGCGCCGTTCCCGAGTTGTGAGCATGCGCACAGAGGTGCTGACCATGGTCTGCTTCAAGCGCGCATGCACGAGCCGGCCGGCCCTTCATTTGCATGGGGTCACGGCTCATTTCAATGTAACACGCCCACGTCCTTCCCAATTTGTAATACTCCGCCTTACGCCTCTGACATTTTCTGCGCAAAAGCTACGAGAATAGCGTGATTGCGCGGCTACATTGCGCAAGTCTAACGTAAAGGCGGTGCGCTACGCCGGTCCAATAATGCGCAGATGTACCTGAATCTGGCCCTATATATTTATTTTTTTGAGTTAGCACTGGTGTTTATGGATGTTTTGATAATTTATATATATTTTTATATTTTTTTGGGTTTATGCAATCAGCGCGGTAGTATATGTCACATATACACAATTTTTTTTTTTAATGTTTCCATTAAAAAAAATAAAGATCAGGGGAGAAAGGGGGCAGCCCTGTCTGGTCCCATTTGTAATAGTGAAAGGGGACGATAAAGAGTCAGCAAAGTACACTCTGGCCGAGGGATTCGAGTATAAGGCCATGATTGCCCTATGGATGTGTCCTGTGAATCCGAATTTAGTTAGAACCGAAGATAGGAACCCCCAATGTACCCTGTCGAACGCTTTTTCAGCATCCAGGGACAGGGGTACAGAGGGGGTCCCAGAGACTCCTGCCTGGTGGATGACATTTATCATTCGCCTTGTGGCGTCCGATGCCTGTCGTCCTTTTGTAAAGCCTGATTGGTCCGTGTGGATAAGTGTGGGGAGGATGTCATTCATTCTATTAGCTATCAGTTTGGCATACAGTTTGGTGTCCACATAGAGGAGGGAGATGGGGCGAAAATTTTGGGGCGAGGTCGGTTCTTTACCCAGTTTTGGGAGAGTTACTACAATCGCGGTCAGCATGTCTGGGGGGAAGGATGAAGATGTTGCCGCTGAATTAAAGACTTCACAGAGGGTGGGGTTCAGGACATGTTGGAACCTTTTATAGTATTCCCCGGGGAAACCATCGGGACCTGGTGATTTAGCGTTAGGTAGATTGGTGATTGTGCTTTTTAATTCGGTAATCGTGAAAGGTGCATTGAGGGTTGCTAGTTGGTCGTCAGATAGTGAAGGAAGGCTAATTCGTTCCAGGAAAGTCGCTATGTCTTGAAGGGATGGTTGGGTGGTATTTTTGTCATTCTTTATGTTGTATAGATCAGCATAGTATTTGCTGAAGGCATTCAATATATCGTGGGGTTTCATCAGTTTCTCTTTGGTGTGAGGGTGTTAAATGTAGGGAATTTTTGATTTGAGTCTGTGACCTTGTATCTTTAAAGCCAGCATTTTGCCTGCCTTATTCCCTGTTGCGTAGGATGTGGCCCTAACTTTTGTACAAGCTGTTTCAAATGACTCTAAGGCCTTGTACAGACGATTAAATCTGTCTGTTCAAATCGGTCGGACCGACCGATTTGAACAGATCTGTCTGCTTAGATTTTGGTTTGCTCGCGTGTACACACGAGCAAACCAAAATCCCCGCCAGCAGACAGCGCGCTGACGTGTCGGTGACGTGGCGGTGACCTTGACGCCGCCACGTCACCGCACCAGGAAGTAAAACACTTCCGCGCATGCATCGAAATCATTTGGCGCGTGTGCGAGAAGACATGTCTGCTGGTTAGCGTACTAACCAGCAGACATGTCGGGCGGACGGGTTCCCAGCCGACAGATTTCAAAGCATGCTTTGAAATCTATCGGGTGGCCAAATCCGTCTGTTTGCCCGTACACGCGATCGAATGTGTCTGCTGAAACGGTCTAGCAGACCGTTTCCAGCAGACAGATTTGATCGTGTGTACGAGGCCTAAGAGTAATGACCGTAACTCATTTCGGAGAGTAAAGATTTTAGCCTGCAGAAAGGGAGAGGGCAGTGTCTTATTTTGGGATTCAGTGAGCTCAATATCAGCTGTAAGCTGATCTATTTTCTGTGCTCTGGTTCTTTTTGCCCTAGCTCCTAGTTGTATAAATACACCTCTAATTACCGCCTTGTGGGCAGCCCACAACACCACCGGATCAGATACTGATTGGGAGTTTAAGGAGAAGTATTCCTCCAGGCGCTGCTGTATTAGATTAGCAGGGTCGGATCTCGGATTAGGGAGTTGTTAGCTCTCCAGAGGTATGAATTTGTTGGGGAGGTCTTAAAATCAATGGTGATACTAACAGGGGCATGGTTCGACCAGGTGGTGGGGTGGATCACCGAAGCAGAAACTCTTTGGAGTAATGATCTATCAGACAGGAACAGGTCTATCCGCGAGTAGGAGACACAGGGAAACACAGGGAAAGGAAGGTATAATCTCTTTTGCTCGCATGACAACACCTCCACACATCAAACAATTCATTTGACGAGATAAAGGTTTTCAAAGGGGACGCATGCCGCTTGGAACATGCGGTGGAGTCCAGATCCTGGTCTGGGACAAGGTTAAAGTCTCCGCACAGCAAAAGATGACCTTTCTGGGAACATTTAACCTTATTCATTACAGATTTAACCACTTCCTTACTGGGCACATATACCCCTTCCTGACCAGGTGAAATTTCAGCTTGTGGCACTGCATCACTTTAACTGACAATTGCGCGGACGTGCGACGTGGCTCCCAAACAAAACTATATTTTTTAATTGTTGCTGTAATAAATAGCCCAATTAAAAAAAAAAAAATTCTCAGTCTAGGTGATACGTATTCTTCTACATATTTTTGGTAAAAAAAAAAAAAAAAAATCGCAATAAGCATCTGGTTTGCGCAAAAGTTATCGCGCTTACAAAAGAGGGGACAGAATTATTATTTTTTTATTATTTTTTTTTTTTACTACTAATGGCGGCGATCAGCATTTTTTTCATGACTGGGACATTATGGCGGACACATCGGACACTTTTGACACATTTTTGGCGCCATTCACATTTATACAGCGATCAGTGCTATAAATATGCAGTAATGTATAAATGTGATTGGCATTGAAGGGGTTAACACTAGGGGGTGAGGAAGGGGTTAATGTGTACCCTAAATTGTGTTCTAACTGTGGGGGGAGGGGGGGTGACTGGGGGAGGTGACCGATGCTGTGTCCCTATGTACAAGAGACACAGATCGGTCTCCTCTCTCCCCTGATAGGACATGGATCTCTGTGTTTACACACACAGCTCCACGTCTTGTCCCTGCAGCTGCCGATCCCGAGTGCCTGGCGGACATCACGGCCCCCAGACACTCGCATCGGCATGTCAGCGATGCGGCTGGCACGCGCGCACCCCCCAGTCGCCAGACGGAGTGCAGGCCGTAAAAACACGGCCTGTTAGAGATTCAGGACATCCCTTTGGCTGTACAAAGTCGTACGGCCATTGGGAAGTGGTTAAGAAATGACATATGTCGCTCGTTAGGTGCATACAGTGAAACCAATGTGTATTGGACATTGTTAATCAAGCATATTAAAATGATATAACGGCCCTCCGGGTCGGATATGCTGTCTTGCAGTTGGAATGAAACTGTGTTTCGGATAGCGATTAACACTCCCCTCTGCTTCTTCGTGTAGGATGAAGTAAAAACATGGGGGAATTGCCGGTGTTGGCAGCGGGGGTGTGAGTGTTGTAGCAGGTGGGTCTCCTGAATGCAGAGAATATCGCATTTAAGTGATAAGGCTGACTTCCACATGGAAGAGCGTTTGACTGGATGGTTCAGACCCTTTGCGCTCAGTGATAAAATGGTGAACGACATGGTGTCTAGACAGGGGTGTAGGATGCGAGAGTGAAGACTTATGCCGCGTACACACGATCACTTTTTGTGATGAAAAAAAACGACGTTTTCAAAAACGTCATTTAAAATCACTGTGTGTGGGCAAAACGTTGTTTTATGTCTTCAAAAAAACGACCAAAAAAAAATTCGAACAAGCTTCAATTTTTTGTGTCGTTTTTCAAAATGTCATTTTTTGTGTCATAAAAAGTGATGGTGTGTGGGCAAAACGACTTTTAAAACGACGTTTTTAAACCCGCGCATGCTCAGAAGCAAGTTATGAGACGGAGCTTCAATGGAACAGAGTGCCGTCGAACGTGGTGTACGTCACCACGCTTTGCTAGAGCATTTTGGAAAAACGATGGTGTGTATGCAACGTCGTTTTGGAAAATGAAGTTTGAAAAACGTTGTTTTGTTTCGTGAGATAAAATGATGTTTTTTTTCATCACAAAAAGTGATCGTGTGTACGCGGCATTACAGTTAGCAGGAGATGGATAAACATCCCTCAGACCCCTGTCAAAGTTGCAATAGATGTGGACACAATAGGAAGGTGCTCCGAGGCCAAAGTTCAGTGTCTGTAACGCGTGGTGTAGATTCTGGACGTGCTGAGGAGTGCGAGCTCCTATACGAGAACTACTGAACAACCAGAAGAAAGGTTATAATTAAACAAAAAAACAAAACTGCATAAAAGAAAGACACAATCAAAATGCAGCAATACCAATCAGCAGGGCAGACAAAAGCTGACTGCTGAGCAATACTTGGGGCAAATTTCAGGCTCAACAGAGCAAGAAAAGTAAGAGCAACAGAACGAGCTGCTAGCCGGTGTAGACTGCACGGTAGTCTAGGACAGTGGTCATCAACCATTCCTGTAGGGCCCACTAACAGGCCAGGTTTTATGTATTACCTTGGGGAGATGCAGACTGGAATACTGCAATCACTGAGCAGCAAATGATATCACCTGTGATGTATTTCAGTTATCTTGCAAACCTGGCCTGTTAGTGGGCCCTGCAGGACAAGGTTGATGACCACTGGTCTAGGATATAAACAGGCAGGATTGCTTAGTGGTGCTTGGTAGAATGGTGGCCTGTATGGCTGGGGCTCCTGTGAGGAGGAGAGGGTCTTCCCAACTTGTCATCATAGGTTTTTGGGAGCTCCAGTATAATGCCCCAGGATAGCAACAGTTTGGTGCCCCCCCTCTATGGTAGAGAAGGTATGAGGGATCCCATTGTGAGTCACCAGGATAGCAGCAGGGTGGTGCCATTTATATGTTATTTTGTGGTTTGCCAGGGCCTTGGTCACGGTCTTCAACTGTCTCCTCAACTGAAATGTATGTTGGGATAAATCTGCGTACATTTGAATATCAGCGTAGGGAGCAGGGAGATTCTGGAGTGCACGGGCCTTGTACAGGATTTGCTTTTTTGCCTGGTAGAAATGGACCCTCAGGAGTACAGCTCTCGGGACTGTGTCCGCCAGGTGGCGCGGTTTGGGGATCCTGTGAATGCGGTCGATTGTCAGCTCAATGGAGGACAGATCAGGCAGCAAGGTAGAAAATAGGGTGCTCGCAAAGGTGAGCAGATCTGCAGGCAGGACAGTCTCAGGGACTCCTCTGATTTTTATATTATTGCGTCTGGACCTGTCCTCGAGGTCCTCTAACTTCGATTTGATCCAATTAGTGTCGTCCTTTTGGGTCATACACGTATCAACCAAGTCATTTACAGTCACAGTGCACTCCTCCATTTTCTCCTCTATATATGATACTCTATCGCCCATATGCTGCATGTCAGTGGAGAATTTCTGCATGAGGGAGGATAGGTTAGACATCAGTGAGGACTGCAACAGTACTAGCATGTCCTTCATCGTTGTATCCAGAACAGGTTGCCCTGTCGTGGGGAAGGCCACAATAGATGATTGTAAGGAGGAGATGGCGTCAGGGTTGTGGAGAGTATTACTCACGGTTCCGGCCTGGTGTGCAGGGTCTAAGCGCATCCGCGCTTTCGCTGGGCTCCGGGTGCCAGGGGACAGTGGAGGGGAGCCGGTGTGGGTAGGGGATGACAATCCACCCTCTGTGTCACCCGGGTCGCTGCTGGGGAGATCTGTATAGGCCGTGGGCGCCCGTCTCTCAATGCCGTCGGCGCCATCTTGGATGAGACCCCACCATGCTGGCTGGAGCCGTGAGCTTCTGGAGGTAACTTTCGTCTTTTCGTTTGCGGGACATTGCTCCCCGAGCTCCGCTGAGTGTTTTCCGCTGGTTTGGGCGTTTGATGTGTCGGGGAACCTGCCTGTATGTCGTCGCTTTCGGACCGGCTAGCAGGAGCTCAGGTTCTAAGTGGCCATTCAGCTTATGCGCAAGCCACGCCCCTACAATGCCACTTCTTAAAGGAGACACATATAAATATATATATATATATATATAGACGTCCTTTTGCCTGTCTGTGCCATGCTGCAGACGTATATTTGCATGCGGCGGCCGTCAAGTGGTTAAATAAAAAGGAGCAGGCAGGGGACCAAAAAAATAAAATAAAATAGTAGCAACCCCAAAAAGATACAGCACTGTATACAGCACTAAATGTAATGTAGTGTAATGCTGTTAAATGCTGCACTACACTGACACACTACACTGACACACTACACTACTCTCACACTTAAAGCCACACTAAAGATAATAAGAAACAAAAACAAACATGTTATACTTACCTCCACTGTGTGGCCCATTTTGCACACAGTGGCCCCGATCCACGTCTTCTGGGGTCCCTCGGTGGCTGTCATGGCTTCCCCTCCACAAAAGCTTTCCACATTCATGCGAGTGAGCTCGCATGGTGGAAAGCTCTAGCGGGCACACTCCCGTGATACAGCGGTGGGTATAGCCACCAACTGTATCACTCGGCCCCGCCCCCCAAGCACGCCGCGTCATTGGATGTGATTGACAGCAGTGCCAGCCAATGGCTGCGCTTCAATCAATCCGTGCTGGATCCTAATAGGGCCCTAGAACACACTCTGCAGTGCGCAGTGCATTGTGGGACACTCAGAAGGTAAACATCCTGCCGAACGCTCCGCAAAATTGGGTGTTCACCAAATGAGCAGACAGGCTATGTTTAGGACAAACTTATGCTCGGCCCAAACTGTTTGCCCAACAGCAGTAATTAACCACTTCCCATCCGGCCATCAACTATTGACAGCCACAAGGTGGCTATACAATGCCTGGAGGCCATCAATATATGGCCTCTGGCCTCCCGCGCCGCCAGCAGTGCACGCCCACTGCATCACTCAGGTGCCGCTGCGCGTGCCTGACGGCGGTGATGTCTGCCAGGCACCCGCAATCGGCAGTCACAGAGCCAGGTACGTGGATCTCTGTCTGTCTGCCAGGGAGAGAGGAGACAGATAGTGTGTCCCTTGTACATAGGGACAACCATCAGTCACCTCCCCCCAGTCGGTCCCCTCCCCCCACAGTAAGAATCACCTAGCAGGGAACACATTTAACCCCTTCCTCACCCCCTAGTGTTAACCCCTTCACTGCTAGTCACATTTATACAGTATCAGTGCAAATTTATAGCACTGTTCGCTGTATAAATGTGAATGGTCCCAAATATGTGTCAAAAGTGTCCGATGTGTCCGCCGTAATATCGCTGTCCTGATAAAAATTGCAGATTGCTGCCATTACTAGTGTTGCTCACGAATATTCGCATTGCGAATATTCGCTACGAATATTGCATATTCGAGTATTCGCGAATAACTCGAATATCGCGGCGAATATTCGCTATGGCGAATATTCGTATATTTTCAAATTTATTTTTAAAACAGATCACATCCTAGTGATCTCCATCGATGTCTAAAAGCATTGCTTGTATGATTAGAGAGAGACCCTGGGCCGAGTAGCTGATGCGACTCTTTTATGTTGCCGAAAATTCGCATTGCGAATTTTCGGCAACATAAAAGAATCGCATCAGCTACTCGGACCTTCTTTTACATCAGAGCCAATCAGAATAACTCGAATATTCGACAAACGGAATATTGCGCGATTATCTTCTCCGCCCTTTTTTTGCATCAGAGCCAATCAGAATAACTCGAGTATTCGGCAAAAGGAATATCGCGCGATTATCTTCTCCGCCCTTCTTTTGCATCAGAGCCAATCAGAATAACTCGAGTATTCGGCAAAAGGAATATTGCGCGATTATCTTCTCCGCCCTTCTTTTGCCCCCTTATTCTCCTTTCTTTTAAGTAGAGTTAGTGTAGAGTTAGTGTTTAGTGCATATTAGTTTAGTAATACAGGAAATGATCTCCCTTTATGAGAATTTCGCAATCTATTTCGCAATAGCGAAATTTCGCAAAAATATTTTTGGATAAAATATCACGAGTATTCAAAATAAGCGAATATTCGCAAATATTCTTCTATATATTCGCGCAATATCGCAAAATCGAATATGGCGTATTCCGCTCAACACTAGCCATTACTAGTAAAAAAAAATATTAAAAAAAGTCATAATTCCATCCCCTATGTTGTAGGCGCTATAATACATATTAACCTAAACTGAGGATTTTATTTTTAAATAGATATTTATTATAGCCAAAAGTAAAAAAGATTTTTTTCAAAATTGTCCCTCAATTTTTGTTTATAGCGCAAAAAATAGAAACCGCAGAGATGATCACATACCACCCTGTCAAAGGCCTTCTCTGCGTTGCATGTAGGGATGAGCTTAGAGTTCGACTCGAACATTGGCTGTTCGACAATTCAGCAAACAGCGAACAATTTTCAAGTGATTGTCCTAAAAAGTGTTTGGGGACCTGGGTCCTGCCCATGGGACATGTATCAATGCAAAAAAAAAAAAGTTTTAAAAACTGTTGTTTTTTCGGGAGCAGCGATTATAATAATGCTTAAAGTGAAACAATAACATTGAAATATTCCTTTAAATTTGGTACCTGGGAGGTGTATAGTATGCCTTTAAAGCAGCGCTGGTTTCCCATGCTTAGAACTATCCCTGCACATAATGTAATTTCTGAAGGATAAAAAGTCATTTAAAACGAAAGAGAAATACAGAGAAAATTAATTGAAAAAAATACGGGAGTCCATTACCAGGCCCTTTGGGTCTGGTATGAATGTTAGGGGAACCCCTGCCACTTTTTTCAATGACTTGTATCTGTATTTCTGGGACCGACAATTCATTAATAGCGGGAGTAGTTTTAAATTACATTTTTTTTCCTTCAAAAATTACATTTTGTGCAGGGAACCAAAAAAAAAAGTGGGGGGGTTCCCCCAAATTCCATATCAGGCCCTTCAGGTCTGGTATGGATTTTAAGGGGAACTCCACACCAAAATAAAAAAAATGGCACAGGGTGCAATCCATACCAGACTCTTTATCCGAGCACACAACCTGGCAGGCCACAGGAAAAGAGAGAGGGAAGAGAGAGTGCCCCCCCTCCTCAATCATACCAGGCCACATGCCCTCAACATGGGGAGGATGTTCCCATGTTGATGAAGACAAGGGCCTCATCCCCACAACCCTTGCACGGTGGTTGTGAGGGTCTGCGGGCGGGGGGCTTATTGGAATCTGGAAGCCCCCTTTAACAAAGGGGACCCCCAGATCCCGCCCCTCCATGTGAATTGATAATGGGTACATTGTACCTCTATCATTTCACACAAAAAAAAATGTAAAATAGTTAAAAAACACACAGACACAGATTTATAAGTCCTTTATTAAAAAAAAATAAAAAAATAAAGAAAAAAAAAATTCCAGCGATGTAACCCACTCTCGATCTCCACTCCAGCGATGGAATCCATTCTTGGTATCCAGCGATGGGTGATCTCCACTATCCAGCGATTATATCCAGCGAGGAACACGCACGCGATGCTGACTCCACTGGAGACACCCTAGGAATGATGCGGCTAGCCTAACAGCTCTTATGTAGCTTAGGGGTAAGGTTGCCTGTCATGTGACCCCGCCCCCTCTGACGCAAGTGGAAACGCCAGCCTTTACCAGTGATGTGGATGAGTGACCCATCCCCCTCTGATGCAAAGTGTATACAAAGGAGCATGGGGGAGGTCATGTCCAAAATTGTAGTAAAACAGCCCTAAATGATCCACAATGGCTCAAAAGTGATATGGTTCAGAAATGTTTAGACAGAATAAAGGTGGATAAAGCACCTGGACCAGATGGCATCCACCCACGGATCCTAAAAGAATTGAGCTCTGAAATTTCAAAGCCACTGTATCTAATTATTAGGGACTCATTAATGACAGGAATAGTACCATTGGATTGGCGCAGGACCAATGTGGTGCCTATATTTAAAAAGGGAACAGAGGGCCAGATCCACAAAGGAATTACGCCGGTGTATCTATAGATACACCGGCGTAATTCGAATTTCCCGTCGGCATGTAATTTTTTTCTATCCAGAAAACAAGATACGCCGGACTTACGCTAAGATACGACTTGCGGAAGTTTCTTACACCGTCATATCTTAGATGCATTTTTACGCTGGACGCTAGGGGCGCGTCCGCGTTAAATATGCAAATGAGGTAGATACGGTGATCCACGAACGTACGTACGCCCGGCGCCGTGTGTTTACGTCGTTTGCGTAAGCGTCTGTACGGCGTAAAGATAAAGCTGCTATAGTGAGGCGCAGCCAATGTTAAGTATGGACAGCGTCGTATTGGACATCGTTTACGTCGTTTGCATAACTCATTCGCGAATAGGGAATTGCGTATATTACGTACACGTCGTTTTCATTGACTATTTGCAACGTAATTTCACGCATGCGCACTAGGGTACGTCCATGGCCGGCGCATGCGCAGTGTAAAAAAAAGCATTTTTTGCGTCGGGTCATTCATAATTATACTAAACCACGCCCCCCACTATTGAATTACACTCGCGTACGCTGGCCCATTTACGCTACGCCGGCGTAAACTACAGCGGCATTTCATTGAGGATTCGTAATACGCCGCTGTGGAGAGATTAATAAAAGACCACATGGATGAGTTCTTCCTGGGAAAAATATTTTAAGAAACAGACAGCATGGATTCATGAAAGACAGAAGTTGTCAGAGAAACCTGATTTCCTTTTATGAAGAGGTAAGTAAAACCCTGGACAGAGGCGTAGCAGTGGACGTGGTATACTTGGATTTTGCAAAATCGTTTGATACAGTTCCCCACACACGGCTCATGTGTAAGGTAAGGTCTACAGGATTGGATATATCGGTTTGTAAATGGATAGAAAACTGGCTGAAAGACAGAATTCAGAGAGTTGTGGTTAATGATTCTTACTCTGAATGGTCCAAGGTTATCAGCGGTGTACCCCAAGGTTCAGTGTTGGGACCCTTACTTTTCAATATATTTATAAATGATATTGGGTCTGGGATCAAAAGTAACATTTCTGTCTTTGCAGATGACACCAAGCTATGCAGTGGAATAATGTCCTTGCAGGATGTCTCCAATTTACAAGCCGACCTCAATGCTCTGTCTAATTGGGCGACTAAGTGGCAGATGAGGTTTAATGTTGATAAATGTAAAGTTATGCACTTGGGGGCTAAGAATATGCATGCATCATACATACTAGGGGGAGTACAACTGGGGGGATATGTAGTGGAGAAGGATCTGGGGGTTTTAGTTGATCATAAGTTCAATAATAACATGCAATGCCAAGCTGCGGTTTCCAAAGCAAGCAAAGTCCTTTTTTTGTATAAGAGAGGTATGGACTCCAGAGAGAGAGAGCATTTTGCCCCTCCCCCCTCCCTGTACAAATCATTAGTAAGACCTCATCTGGAATATGCAGTCCAGTTTTGGGCACCAGTTCTCAAAAAGGATATTGGAGAACTGGAGAAAGTGCAGAGAAGGGCAACTAAACTGATAAGAGGCATGGAGGAGCTCAGCTATGAGGAAAGATTAGAGGAACTGAATGTATTCACTCTTGAGAAGAGGAGAATAAGGGGGGATATGATCAACATGTACAAATATATAAGAGGTCCATATAGTGAACTTGGTGTTGAGTTATTCACTTTCATTACAGAGAACAAAGGGGCAATCTTTACATTTGAAAGAAAAGTGACAGGTAAAGGAGTTGAAAACTTTTTTTATTTTTCCTACAGAGCTATTTTCACATGCATCTCTCTCTCTCTCTCTCTCTCTCTCTCTCTCTCTCTCTCTCTCTCTCTCTCTCTCTCTCTCTCTCTCTCTCTCTCTCTCTCTCTCTCTCTCTCTCTCTCTCTCTCTCTCTCTCTCTCTTGTGGTGTTCATAAGTCCCAGGCCAGTGCAACCTCTTACTCCAGTCCTTTCCCCCCCCCATTGTCTGCTGGTGGGCAATCAAAACCCTAGCTTGGATTCCACACTGCCAAGGTGGACAAAACATGGACTGGCATTTACCTTAGTTTCACACATATGAAAGCAAGCAAGGTGAAACATAACATCCCCTAACCAACTCACTGTTCATTATGTCACAATACCCATACCTAACACCCCAAATAGATTTAGGATGTGTTGTACATATTTATAATATTTATGGAAGTAATTATCTATTTGTATGAGTGTAGGTAAACCATAGTTTGGCTCAGGTCTAAGCCTGAATCATATAATCTGGGTCAAGGTTTACTTAAGGTTTACTTAAAGTGTTTGTTAACCCCCAAAAAAATACAGATCCTGGTCATTTAAAGCAGATTATATAGCCCAGTGCTTGTGCTATGTAATCCCCCCTAAACTGTAAAAAATCAAACCCTGAACCTTCCACTTCCTGTATGCCCCTCTCTAAACTGACCAGGATAACTAGGGCCGCTCAGCCCTGATCTCTCTGTCTTGGTTTCCGCCCCGCCACTATTTTTGAAAAGAACAAAAAAAAATTGGCACTGCCAGACCCTCTATTAGAGGCTGGCATTGCACACTGTGTAAATCCTTTCTAAAAACAAACATTCTAAATAGCTATTTATAGCTGTCTTCAGGCCGGTCACGTGACTCGTGGGTGCTTTACAGCTCTGAGACAGAGCTTCTGCAGGAGGAGCCAAGCAGCCACATTGTTCTCCCCGGCTGGCGCCAGAGGGAGATCATGGTCCCTCCTGCAGTAGCCGTGTATCAGAGCTGAATAGCTCTAAATAGCTCAGTTTTAGAAAGGATTTACACAATGTGCGGTTGGCAGTTAAAAAAATAATGGCTTAACAAACATTTTAAGTTCAGGGCTGGTAACTTCTTCAGGTAGCTCTCTGGTGTGTCCCCCCCTCCCCCCCATGATAAATAATCTTAGATAAAGTTCTAGAAATTAGAGGGTGTAGACTAGAAGGGTTGTCAGGCATATTTAGGAGAACTTAGCCAATTCCCAAGCAGTGGGCCTGGCAGTGGACTAAGTTTGGAAGGGGCCTTACCTCAGGCTGGGGGCTGAGGTGGCTGGCCTGTATAGATCCTAACCACAGAAGATGTTGAAGGAGGCTTTCCTGAGAGGCAGCAGTAGCAAGGAGGACCATGTGAGTACTGCAGCACGGGACATGGAACATACAAGGGGAGAGACTGCCATAGGTAGCAGGTCTCTCTGGAGGTGTGCTTAAGGCTTGGTTCACATATGAACATGCAGCAGCTCACAGCAGGAGTCCAGTGCATCTTCGTTCACCGCTTTGGGTCCCATTTCAGCATGAATTTTGGGCTGAATTCGGAACCTGAAATGGACCAAAAGACACACAGGGCTCCTGTGCAAATTGCACTGGAGCAGCTGTGGAGATGTGTGAACCGGCTCCACAGAGAGACAGTCACAATCTCCTGCTGTGTGAATTGGATGGGGGAAAACCAGTGTGAACCCAGCCTAAATCCTCCCTCCTGGGAAATCTCCAGAAAGGCAGTCGGGCAGACTGGTGAAGAGAGACAGTCAAGCAGACTGTTGAAGAGGAGAAGTCTGGTGGGCTGGTAAAGGAGCAGTCAGATGAGCTAACATTTCCTGCAGAAGGCAGAACTGGGATTAGTGTCTGCAAGGGAGCTGGAGGTACTTCAGGAGGCAACCTACATCCACTTTATGCTACTTCTACAAGAAAGACTGCGATTTTCAGCCTGTAAGGGTTTCTGCATCTACTTTAAAGACTGTCAGTACTGAAGGTAGAAGAATCAGAGCTAAATCTGTTCATAGGGAGGAAGTTTTCCCTAAGTTTGTTGATACCAAGTCAGGCATCCCATAATTCCCTCACCTATCCAAGTTAGTATCCCTGAATAAAACATAAAAACCGGATGAAAGCAGAAGTTGCTGTGTGCCTGGCCGTGCTGTAGAGGGTTACCCTGTCATCTGCAACCTCTACGGGGTAGTGCTTCATATTTAACACATTTCTAAACATGCAGCAGGTTCTGGTTATTTTTTATAGCTCCACTTTTACAAATGTTGGGCTAGATTCAGGTAGACTTACGACGGCGTATCTACAGATACGCCATCGTAAGTCCGAATGAGCGCCGTTGTATCCTGGCGCCTGATTCAAAGAACCAGATACGCCGGGATTGAGCTAAGATATGACCGACGTAAGTATCTTACACCGTCATATCGTCGATTTACACGTCGAATATGTAAATTAGGCAGAAACGGGCGCTACGCCGTTTGCGTTAGGCTTACGTCCGGCGTAAAGTTAACCCTGCTATTAGCAGGCGCAGGCAATGTTAAGTATGGACGTCGGAACAGCGTCGTATTGTACGTCGTTTCCGTCAATTGCGTAAGCCGATTCAGGCGTAAGTTACCTTCACGTCGTTTTTAATGACTATTTGCAACGTGATTTGGAGCATGTGCACTGGGAAACATTCACGGCCGGCGAATGCGCAGTTCGTTCGGGGCGGCATTTACATGGGGTCAGGGTTAATTTAAATACAACACGCCCCCTACCTGCCCAATTTGAATTACGCATGGATACGTCGGCCCATTTACGCTACGCCGCTGCAACTTACAGAGCAAGTGCTTTGTGAATACAGCACTTGCTTGTATAAGTTGCGGAGGTGTAGCGTAAATAGGATATGCTACGCCCACACAAAGATACGCTCTCCATCTTGAATCTAGCCTGTTATGTCTTCCCAGCTGACAGCTTCCTAGCAACCCCTGATACTGGCAGTAGGTGGCGCCTGATGGGATAGCTGAGGGAAGTTCTCCATCAGGTCCACTCTCTCCAAGTTCTTGACAGCAGGCAGTTGGTAGATTCTATAAGAAATAGCATGTTCTATGGTGGCTATGGATCCACCCAATGTCAATAACAAGGGGAGTGGACCGGATAGGAAACCCGTGTCTCTGAATCACCATCAGGCTCTCTGGCTGCCATATGTTCATGTTATGATTCTCTATTTTTTTTCCAGCCGGGGGACTCCAGTGGAACTGAGATTGGCTTTAGCTTTTGCAGGTCCACTTTGTGAGTAGGGGAGGGATCTGTCTATTAGATCTGGTTGGTGGATTGCTGGTTGTTATTCACAAGCTCAGCTGCACTGACCACCAGAACTGTATGTGAACATCGCTGCCTTTGTAATCTGATGTCATTAGCTGTGCACACCTTGCATGTGGCCTCATAACATTGAACTGTGTTGGGGCATCGTGGTGTGGATTGGTCACATTGTGCAAGACATGTAAGGAGAAGGCTCAATGTACAGTAAGTGAGACTAGGTCTGATGATACGTGTATGGATACTATGAGGAATGGGAGTAATCTACAACTAGTAGCAATGTATGTTCTATCCTATTTTGCAGAATGGGTGAATACGTTATCCAAGTTTAATAGTGACAGCTTAACCCCTTGTCCTCCGGGATAGTTTTCACATTTCTCACATATATGTTTGAATCAGCTTTTCTTCTTGCTATAAAAGTACTCTGAACCCCTAAACATTATATATTATCTAAAAGCAGAGACCCTGGAAAATAAAATGGTGATTGTTGTATTTTTGTATGTCCCAAGGTCTTTGAGCAGCCATTCATCAAATGCAAATTTCAAATGTCAAATGCAACACACAATACACAAACAATACTACATTTTGGTAAAACATAAAAGATTAATTTTAGTCTGCAAACATGTCAAGACTTATGCCGCGTACACACGGTCGTTTTTTGCAATGAAAAAAAAACGACGTTTTCTGTGAAGTAAAAAACAACGTTTTTGAAACGTCACTTTTCAAAGACAATTTTGCATACACACCATCGTTTTTTCACAAAAAGCGAGGTGACGTTCACCACTCTTTTCCATTGAAGCTCGCTTCATAACTAGCTTCTGGGCATGCGCGGGTTGAAAAACGTTGTTTTGAACAACGTTTTTGCTACACACGGTGACTTTTTGTGAAACAAAAAACAACGTTTTGAAAAACGACACAAAAAATTTAAACATGTTGGAATTTTTTTTTGGTTTTGCCCACACACGATCAATTTAAATGACGTTTTTTAAAAAACTTCGTTTTTTTTCATCACAAAAAACGACCGTGTGTACGCGGCATTAGAACTGTGCAACCCTGTGAAATTGAGTGCTGCAAGGCAGGAGTACTAACCAGTGAGCCACTTTGCTGCCTAAGCTACAGTAATGATGCAAATGTGTCATGCCCCACCCCCCAGCAATTGGAATTTTGCCCGTACCAATAGCATGTATGTTTTAGAGGTGAGTTAATATAAAATTATACATGTTAATATATGTAAAGGGTTATATCAAAATATAAACTTGTAAATGTTCATACAATATTACAGTGAAAATTGAGACAAATCCTCATATTTTCTCTTTTGTTGAGTTATACTGGAAGAGCAAAGGTGATAAAAAGAAACTTACAATTCACACAAATAAAAGCTAACAGGAAAGCCAGGCGCACTAACACTTCCATATTTAATATCAGCCCGACTTTGGGTGAAAAGGTGAGCAGAGATCAATCCTCCGATAATGAAATCTCCCTCCTGGTAATATTCATACTCAAATATTGGCATTACCATAGAAAGTCTACAAAGAGGTTCTGAGCTCCGGGTCCATACTACTCCATAGTATGTGACAGGGATGACGAGGATCAGCAGGTAACAGACACAGAAGAGAGGAGAACATTTCATGGCACAGATCCTCTCAGTCACCGGCAGATCTGCTCAGGAAGAGACACAATCACCGGAGCTTTATACACATCGCCTGACACCGATTTACACTACAGAACAAAGTACAGAAGAATAGTAACTTCAGTCTGAAAATATGAAATCCATATCAGATAATGTAACTGATCTAATAAAGTTGATTTATTATTTTTATTCATATTCAGTACATTTTCAGTAATTCAGAATTAAAAGGATTAATTTTCAAAACATTTGGAGATCAGAGAATGGAAAGTGAATGTCCAATAGGGATGAATGAGACACCCATAATTCACTCTGATTTGTTGGGTTTTTGAACCCCAAACTCACTCTACTGGGGAAAATCAACAATGAAAATGGGTACATGGCTGTCTATGTCTCGTTAGGAGCACTTACCTTTATTTTAAAGTCAGTATTATCACTAAGACAGGTGTTGGAAGGCAACATGGTTTAATATAATATATTTCTGGAGTTTTACTGCCTGGTTGATACAGCCATTTTGCCTAAGTTGGAAATTATCATCTTGGAATGCCAGTACAGCAAGTTTACACAGCAGGGTGTAAGTGACAAGGAGACATCAATGGGAATTCATATCACAGAATCAGAAAAGGAGCATCAGAAGAGCATCAGATAAAATCTCCTTGGGAGGTGCAAATTAAAATGACTGATTTCCGGAGCTGCGGTGGCTCAACGCGATTGGCACTGCGCTGACAAGCCGTTCACCTCTGCAGCTAAGGGTTCGGATCCCGGTCTCAGCCCGGCTCTGGGTGGGTGTGCTATGCGAGGTAAGCCTGTGCTTAGTACGCCCACCCCCCTCCCACAAAACCACCACACTTACACGCACTGGAAATTGGGTTAACATGCATGCACTTTGGCCACGCGGTCTCTAAAAAAGAGAGGCGAAGGACTAACAGGGCTGGCTGAGAGGGCTAGATCCTCTCACTCCCTCATAGGGGAGTCCCTCTGCCCCGTTGGGCTTCAGGGCGGGCTGTGTGGGAGGACTCCCTCACACCCGCCATTGCCACCCGGGGGCATGGAGAAAGATGGCAGATTGCCTCTGGGGGAGGTCTGCCTACTCCCAACTCCTGCAGTCCGTCTCCTCTCTCGAGTACACGCATAAAAATACACTTTAAAAAAAAAAAAAAGAGTTGCACCAACATCAAAGACCAGCTGTTTATGAAATATGACCCAGGTCAAAAATAGTGATTCATGGAGTAATGATGCTCCTAGTGGAGACTACAGCATGCTTATTGGAAGATGGGCAGGAGAAGAATATACTTTCTGGTGATTAGGAAGGACGGCCTCTTATGGATTTTCATTTGACAGAGTGCTAGACAAGCAGCCAGTGGGTGTTTATGTGGGTGGTGTCTCAGTGCAGTGGTTAACACTTCAGCCACAGACCATTTAGCTGCCCAAAGAACAGAGCACTTTTTGCGATTTGACACTGCGTTGCTTTAACTGACAATTGCAAGGTCGTGCGACGGGGTCTCAAACAAGATTGACGTCCTTTTTTTCCCACAAATAGAACTTTCTTTTGGTGGTATTTGATCACCTCTGCGAATTAAATTTTTTGCACTATAAACAAAAATAGAGCGACAATTTTGAAAAAAAAATATATTTTTTACTTTTTGCTATAATAAATATCCCCCAAAAATATATATAAAAAAAAACATTTTTTCCCCTTAGTTTAAGCCGATATGTAGTCTACATATTTTTGGTAAAATAAAATCGCAAGGTCCATCTTGCTCTACCCAAGCTCCAATATCCACATACACTCCTGGTCTTCTAATCCGTATGGGCCTGGAATACTCCCTGTACAGTCATAAGAGTTACTAAGCGACCACCTGTGGCCCCCATCCAAAAAACTCCAGAGGGGCAGATGAATGGCTTGTAAGATAGCGGACACTTAAGATGTAAGCTGGAGCTCTGCATTGTTAGCCTCTAAAGCCCCGGGAGTCATCTCATCTGCTTCGGGAACCTCACAGCTACCTTCTGATTGTTGTATGGGTAAGATTGGAGACACACCCCAGCCCTCTCAGCCTATGGATCGTTTTCTTCATAGACTGCCATCCCCGGCCTCAGGTACCTCGGCGACTGCCATGGACTCGGCAGACGCCCTCCTGCTGGTCGACCCCTCTTTGCTTGCTAAGAATCCCCCACAACAACCACAACCATCTGAACTCTCCTGAATGTTGCCACCAGTTATTGTGGAGGTGCTAGACGCCAGTCTACAGGCCCTGCTCCATAGCCTCACTTAAAACATTGCTAAAGAGGTGGGCAAGCTGGCACATGAGCTTAGGGGTGAGATTGACCAGCTGGTGGAACGTACAGATACCCTGAAATCTAAATTCGATGACATGGTGCAATATGTTCATGTCCTAGAGGAAAATGCAGTCTCACAATTGCAAATGTAACAAGAAGACCTCAAAAACAGAGCATGCCACCATAACCCTAGCATCCACAGGGTCCCTGAATCCATCCGAGATAAGGAAAGTTGGCCTTACCATCTTTCCCTTTTTGTTACTCTGGCATCGCACATTCTTGACATGGTGCCTTGATAGAGCGCACAGATCGCTGGCTCCTAAACCTCCTCCGGGTGCTAATCCCAGGAACATCATTGCATGTTTTCATTTCTATGAAAGCAAGGAGGCCCTGACCAATGCTACCCACAACAGGCCATTGGTTGAATTTAAAAGGCGCAACAATTCATATTTTCAGTGATCTATCACCCATCACCCTGGCAAAATGGTGCGCCCTACATCCAGTCACCTCTCAGCAAAATAAAGTTCCATACCGTTGGGGCTTCCCTTTCCGCTTATCTGTCACCAAAGATGAATCACAACATTCCATGAGAGATCTTCAGGAATGCAAAACTTTCATCCGGAACCTGGGCCTTTCCCTTATACCTGACAAGGACTTGCAGGTGTAGATACCTGCTCCTGACCACTCTCTACACCTGGGAAGATCTGGACTCCAGTATGCCAGAGGATACTGAAGGCCCCAGTTACTCCCCAAAGAGCTGCACCATCCAAGGGTCCCACTTGAGACTGATCTCTAGACTATCCTCATGCCTCATCTTTACACATAGGTCCTGCTCTTGACTTCTAAGTTTCAAGACTCTGGGCTCAGAGTCTAAAATGTCATCTCTAATGTTCGACGTGCATACGCCTTCTCTTTGTATACCCATACAAAAGTTATATGTTGACAGTTCCCTGTTTTACCTCTTTACCTGCTGTTCGGATTGGGCTGGGGCCTCAGTGACCTGATCTTGCAGGCTACCGTGTGGTGGATTATCTAAAATCTCTATTTTATTTTAGGCTTTTCATTTATTCGAATCACTGAAATGTTTTCTCTTTCCCATATTATACTGTTTATTTGATTTGTTTCCTTTTTATTGCTTGATCTATGAAATTATTATGTATGTATGGATATATATTGCAATACTGAAGATACATGAAGAAACAGATAATGCTTTAAAGTTACGACTACAAATCTGTTTAAACAGTGAGGCAAGAGCAGATGCTCCCATCCCCCTTTGCTTCAATTTCAAACCCCCCCCCCCCTTCACTCTGAGGCTTCTGTGCACATACAGATGGACTTTTCGAGAGGAAGCCACCCCATTCCCTATTGCATTCCTAAATTAACTGTGTGACTTTTTGGAAGAAAACTGTTTGCAGAAGCTGACAATGACTTTTCTATTCCTGGATGATACGTGGATTTACAAGGAGGATGTGCGTGCGCTCTGCCTGGGAAATGGGCTTGTGGGAGGAAACTATCCCTATATGAACTGACCAATGAGGACACCCATGCTGAGTCCAAGGGGGTGGGGGAGATGGGTGTGACATGTATGGGTTGACCAATGAAATGCATTTTTGTGATCCTGTATGTTTTTATAAAACAGGAGCTGGGGGCTAGAGCTCGCTCTCTTTTGCTGGCAACGTTGAAAAGGTGAGCATGTGAAACCTTTTTGTCTAGTTTACTTTGCTCTCCTTAATTTGGAATCAGGCCGCATAAATGGGTTAGCCCTGAGATTGTATCAGGAAATCAAACAATTAATCAAAGAGTCTACATCATTTTGACGCCCAGCGTGAGTATTTTGCTCTATTGGGGGGGATACAATGTCCTGAGATGCTGGTGGGGTGCGTCTGTGTGGATTGAGGCTGATCACCTCCATGGATGCGCTTCTTGCCGCAGTCCGCTTCCGTGCAGGTGTCCTTCATTCTCTTGGTGTTTGTGCCCCACCCAAAGTTGGGTTTGTGTTTTCTTGAGAAAAGTATCTTTAAAAAAAAAAAAAAGACACCCGCACCTTTCTGCCGGTTTGACGTTTCTGTTTTCTGTTTGATGTCTTTGTTTTGCGTTTGCCGTATATGTTTTCTTTTTGACGTTTGAAGTTATGTGTTCTGTCTGTTTGAATGTGACTGCTTCTGGGGTATGTCTGTCGGCGGGTTGGTTTTCAGGGGTTCTGGGATTTTTGGGGGGTTTCTTTGACTAAGAGAGTTCAAAGGGAAGGGGTTTCCTTGACTAAGGCAGTTCGAGGTCCTTGACTAAGAGAGTTCAAGGCGGGGTTTAATTAAGGGGTTTATTAAGGGGTACAGGGTGTTGTGACGGTTGCTAAGGGAGTTGACCTGGGGGAATGGGGTGTAACAGCCGCTAAGGGAGTTGGCTGGGGGGCTACATAGTCTGGGTTGAAGGAGTGGTGTTTGGTTAGCACAGTAAATCCTCACCAGATTACATTATACATATGTGTATAGAGACAAAATACATTTATGTATATTTACCCTTCCTATGTATTATTGACCACATGTGTTAGCTGTTAAGAGGATATAAAAAAAGATACGTAGAAGACAGGTTTTTTTGGGGAAAAAAAAACAATAAAAGTTGAACTGGGATGTTGCAACTGTTATTTTTGTTAGAATCCATCTGTTTAAAATCTCAGTAATTCACGGTAATTTGAGGTTTTGGGACGGCCCAGCCTATTTGTATATTCGAATCTATGTGTAAATTGGGACATATTTAATAGTCCTAAGATGCCTTCCTGCTCACAAAGATGAAATTCTGCCCATCCCTGTAATGGTGACACAAACTGGGTGTGCCTGGGCCCCTTCACCCCCCTCCCCCTTCCTTAGTTAACTCTTTCTGTGCTGGAAAGAAATTAATTCCATTTCTTTCTTTCTCATCTCCCCCCCCTCTCCTGGTGAGGGAAGAGAACAATTAGGCAAAAGGTTTTTAAAAGACAGACTCCTGTTTTTTTACTAACTTACCTTAGGTAGCTTATTTCCTTCCGCTGAACTTGATTTAGATATATATATATATATATATATATATATATATATATATATATGAAAATGGGGACTATGATTCTTGGCTATAACAGCCTTGCCTACTTGCCCTGACAATGGTATGCGTTTCATGACCTGATACATAGAGGGCTTTTTGCCAGTTTGATTGTTGTATTGTGATGCCCAGGGCCTGTTGCTATGGTTATTGCCCCTTCATTTCCCTCATGTTCTGCCCACGATTCCCCGGCTGGTGGAGACATGGGCCCCGCCCGAATGCTGTTCCCTGCTGGAAGCTTGGGCCACGCCCGAATGCTCGAGGCCTTGCCCCGTTCTGCCCCTATCCCATGTGCTCAGTATTGCCCCATCCAGTATTGTCGCCTCCTGCCCGCAGCCCACTGGCCCACTGGTTCTTCTTCTTCATTCTCTCCTTAGTCTGTCCAGGGGGGGGGGGGTAGGTAACATGCCACTTCGCTGGACAGACACGTAAAGGAATAGAATGATGTAGAGTGGCAGACCTACTTGAAGGTAGAATCCGCTCATTTGCTGTCCTGGATGCCCTGACCCCAATGCCTTGATTCACCTTGTATGTTGATGGCTGAGGTGGTAGAGAGTGAGTAAATCCTTGCGTTCATTGCTACAGTCCTTGTGTTCACAGTCACAAATGCGGGATGAGGAGATTCTGGGTATCGCTTTGGAACGTTTTACATAGTACATTTAAATGGTTTTATTCCACATACCATGACATATCACCCTCAGAGTTAGTAGGCATAGTATACAGTATTCACCAAGGGCATTTATTATCCCCTTTTGAAGTCTTGTTTGAAGACAGTCTCTAGACTAGGTTGTTATGGGCGATGACAGTTGCAATTACAGTTTGGTACTTTGAAAAGTATGTGACCGCTCTTGGAAAAATAATTAACTAATATCCGTGTACGAGTTTTTCTTGCATTTTTGATGTAGGTTCCTTCGGAAAACAAAAACATTCTCTGGAGATGAGATATGATGGACTGTGCCACCCACATCTGAATGAAACTATATATCTTTTTCAAATACATGTGATTGTGACCACTGGGAATCTGTTGGTTGGAATATAGCTGATATATGTGTGATATATGCCCTGATATATAGAGGGGTCCCAGACAAGTTTAAATCAAGAGATGAAGCCATTACAGGTTTTGAGTCCCATAATAACTGTGATATATCTCATAGGATAATTAGTTAATTAATGTCAGAGTGTAAAGAAGTTCTATAATGAGAAAATTGAGTTTAATATTGTCTGTAAATGTTTATGAACATCTAGGCTAAACTGAAAATGTGTTAGGATATGATATGTCAAAGCACAGACATGGGATCAGAACAAAGATTTAAGAGAAAATTATTGATTAAAATTGTGTAAAGAATTGTATAAAACTCAAATGATGGTAAACAGCATGGTATTTGGTATTTAAACAGAAAATCATACAGATCTGGTTGCAAGCAATGTTTACAACAGATTCTAAAACAGGGAAAATATTAAGATATGAAAGTTATGTTCAATCTAAAAATTATATAAAAAGAGTAAAAAATAAATAATAGTAAAAAACAGTAAAAATGAAATAAAAACAAATGAGTGTTAAAAGTTTTTATAATGTGATGTTTCGACAGAGCGGTTGGTTGGAGTAATTTTCTCTGAGGAAAACGCTGGTTCGGTTCATGCGCAGGGACTGATCTGTGGATTTCACGAGATTTGTCTTCTAAGCGATCTTTTGTCACTGCTTTAGTCAAAAAATGTCATATTATAATGTAATGTACGAGACTGGACTATTTTTTCATCTAGGCACCCTTACTGACATACGTGGTCAATTCAGAAACTAACCCAATCACTTGGTCGGATCACGCACCCATAGTGTTAGACCTTCTCCTATCCACACCCACACCTAGGAAATGTCATTAGCGTCTCAATGAGTCCCTTCTTACCACACCTGATGTCCACCTTCATTTACAACAAAAACTCTTTGAACTTAATAAAGGCTCAGTCTCTGAGGTGTCCACTCTGTGGGAAGCCCATAAGGCCTTCTTCAGAATGGAGTGAATTTCTTCTGGCTCCCATCTTAAATGAGACCGGGACCTTCAAAAGTCATCTCTCTTGGCTGATTATCTAAAGAAAAGGAATGTCTACTCAGTTTCCCCACAGTGACACACCTCAGGACTGTGATTTCACTATGTAATTGCATTAAGTTGTTAGACTCTAATAATCTTGCTAAATCCATACGTCCAAGCAAAAGTTCTATGAATATGCTAACAAGCCCCATAGAATGTTGGTCAATAAATTAAAGCCAAGACCCACTAACTGCCTCTATCCCTGATTTCCTACTACAACCTGATGGTAACCCCACTTACTGTCCCCAGAACATGTCTAGAGTCTTCGGTGACTTCTACCAAAAATTATATAATTGCCTGTCCACAGACTCCCAGTTCACCCAGGAAAAATTTAAAATTTTCATAGAGTCTTTGAATCTCCCTACACTATCCCCTAAGGAACGCTCGGGACTAAATGCACCCATCTCTGTTGAAGAAATCACTGCCGTTGTAGTCCAACTTCCATCCCACAAGTCCCCTAGGCCTGACGGCTTGCCTATTTCTATTATAAAAGATTCCTTCCGGTCCAAATGCCCCATATGGTTAACTTGTTTGCTTCTTTTATGAGCAAGAAAATCCCTCACTCCCAATTCCTACTTCCTTTATAACAGTTATCCTGAAACCGGACAAAGAACCATCATTACCGGGCAATTATTGTCCCATTGCTCTCCTAAACTCTGACTAATAGACTGTCTTTACTCCTCCCCGCACTCATACACAGAGACCAGGTAAGGTTTGTTCCCACTAGGCATGCAGGAGATAATACCAGGCGAACCATTGATCTTATTGACCTGCTGACTAAAACCAAAATGCTCAGAAGGCATTTAACCGCCAAAACTGGTCGTTCATGTTCGCAATTTTGTCTAGATATGGCTTCTCTGGTTCCTTCATACATGCCCTGAAGGTGCTTTATTCCACACCCACCTCCCAGGTACAGTTGGCTTCTCATATCTCTTTGCCATTCTCCCTAAGTAACGGTACTCTTTGTACCCTGCTTTGTATCCTGAGTCTGGAGCCCTTGGCTGAAGCCATTTGCTCTCATCCAGACATAAGGGTGTGGCGTTCTAGCATCGGGAGTACAAACTGTCCCTATTTGCCGATTACATCTTACTAACATTGACTCATCCCCATATCTCACTCCCCTTACTTCACGCAACTCTAAACCTGTTTGGCGGTATTTCAGGTTTTAAAGTCAACCCGACCAAGACTGAAGCCCTCCCCATCAGTCTTTTAACAGACATGCTCTTGACTTTAAAAGGAAACTTTAAATACCACTGGTGCCCTCATTCACTTAAGTATCTCAGTGTCCACCTAACCCCCTTATACTCTTTTTCAGGTTCATTTCCCCCCTCTGTTCATAGAAATAATAATAATAATAGATTGCTTAAAAATGTATGAAGCTTCCCCTATCTCTCCATGGGACTGGGAGGATAAAGGTCCTCAAAATGTCAGTGCTCCTTAAATTGATCTACCTCTTTGAGACCCTACCTGTAATGATCTTAATTGTCCAAATTGAAATAACTTCAAAGGAATTTTTTGAATTTTATATGGAATAACACGTCTCACAGGATAGCCAGCTCAGTTCTTCTTGTGGCACGAGCTAGGGGAGGTCTGAAAACGACTGATATAATCAAATATTATTTTGCCACACATCTGAGAGCTATAGCCTCTTGGATGTCCAGATGTGCCCCTATTAGACGGTATGAGATAGATGAGTATTACAGTCCCTGCCCACCTCTGCTGCATGCTATGGCCTTCTTCTGACAAATATACCTCTCAACTGCAATCTGATGAAAGTGTTTTTAATCTGGAAAAGCTGTTCCGGAAAATACTCCATCTCATCCCCATGCTCTCTTTTAATAAATATTATCTTCAACCCGGAAATTCCGGACAGTCTGTCCTATGATGACATGTTACCCTGGACAAAAGCTGGTGTATTTCAGCCACGCCATCTAGTATACCCAGTGACACGTAAACTTCTTACTTTTCCTGATCTGCAATCTAAGTACAAAGTTACAAAAAAACTCTTTTACTCCTTTCTACAAATTAAACATTTCATCTCCACCAGAACCCAGTAATTGACATTAACTAGGCCCACGGAATTTTAACTGCTATGTTCTAGAGGCCCTTATGAACCTCACCTAAAATCCACCATTTATAAGATTTTACATGCTACTCCCAATATCACGAGCAAACACATTCTTATATGCGTAAATGATCCCATATTTTAAACAGACCCCTTTCTTTACATGAATGGAAGGATATCTGGGAGGCTACTTCTAAAGTATCTAGATGTGTGGCCCAGAAGGAAACCGCTTATAAAATAATAATGTCCTGGTACAGGACCCTGGAATTTTTAGTGGCAAGGAAGTTGACATTTTCCAGACAATGCTGGAGATGTGGCTCTTCCTCCCATTACCACATATTTTGGAAGTTCCCTATGATAACACCTTATTGGTCTCAGATTCATTCTCTCCTGGGAAAAGTCCCGGGTATCCCCATACCTCATCATCCTATACACCTCCTCCTAGGATTACCCCTTCCGAAAACACCTAAACCCCTCAGGAAATTGAAGGCCTTTATCTTATCAGCTGCTAAATGGGCTACACCCCAGTCCTGGCTTGCCAACACTGCCCCTACTTTTACACAATTTCTGGTGGCCATTACAGACATTTGTAGGATGGAACGCCTGTAATTGAAGACTCCCTAACCAGTTTCTGACACCATATGGGGGAAATGGGATGTAACGGGTGCATGGGCCCGTGGAATCCAGAAGCTCTTACAAAGTATGAGCCAGGTAATAATGGATATATCTTGGATTGCTTTAACATGGGTAATTCACAATATATTCCAGGATATCTTGAACTATTACTGGTTGTTGATTCTGAACTCAACAGGTTAATTGAAAGATGTTAATTGAAAGATTGAAAGATTGAAAAATGTCATCACCTCCAGCTACCTGGCTGTTGTGTACTATAAAGCTTAATTAAGTTTGCTACTGTGATGTAAATTAATCTAGAATGGCTTCTAAGGATCTTCCATTGTGTTGTTCTAATTGACCCTGTATTGTGTGAAGGTCTATTGATGGTAATGTGTGTATTGCAAGTTAACAGATAGTCTAAAGGTCAGAGGTCTGAGACATCAGCTGTAGTTAATTAGCTCTGAGCTGGTGCCAGAATGTCTACTAAAATAATGTGTATTGTATAGCAAGTGAGAGGAGTCCGCATGTCTACCTTGAAAGGTCATATCTCGGAGTCACCTTGTTTGGGTAAATGATTAGTTAATTAGCTCATGTTAATTTATGTTCTGGTTACCTCCTCTAACTGTATATAAGAGCCTGGTTTTCTCATTAAAGGTCTATTTGTGTGGAACCTCAAACAGAGCTGTGTGTCTCGTTATTGGGGTTTGTTTGCCTGACTGTGGAGTGTCGATAGCTGTCTTGGGTTAGAGGAATGGAATATCTTAAACGGCGTTAACCCCTGTCCCATTTGGGGTTCTGTTACATGGGATTACTCCGAATAGAACTCAGAGGATTTGCAGGTAAGTCTAAATTCATGTGTTGACCTTGTTTTAATAGTTACTTGTCTTTCTTTTTCCTATACCATGATGTATTTGTAATGTCTGATAATCATTTGACACTTTATATTGTTCCCCTTTATACAAAACTTGTTATGAATATTCCCCATTGGGATTATATCCCCTTTGTTGACTCTTTCATGTGAAGATGTATGCTGTTCCTTCCTTTGGAAATTTTCAATAAATAAACAATGAAAAAAAAAATCGCAATAAGCGTTTATTGATTTGTTTGCACAAATGTTATAGCAACTACAAAATAGGGGATAGTTTTATGATTTTTTTTTTTTTAAACAGTAAATTTTTATTTGGTTTTTCAAAAAGAACATACATATATGCGGGCATTTAGCCTGTAATTCACCACATGTGAACATTACACGGTATACCAGGAGTAAGGACAACACTGTATGTGGCGTAGTACAAGGCGTAATTTCTAATTCAGTATTCAACAGTAAAACAGGTTAAACGTTGCCTCATACATGGTACACCATGGGTAACGGGGTTAGGCCTTCCCCTGGACACCCCTTGCGGGATCACTACTGTGTCCAGGATCCAGGCCGCATCCCCCTCCACAGAGGTGAGATCCAAACAAGCTATAAGTTTAAGACCAGAGTTAGTACTAGTGGTATTGGAAGAAAAACAGAATAGTTATCAGAGATATATACAGCTTACCCTGATATTCCTATTAGATATTAATTAGCTTAAACAGTCTGGAGGCAAAGGAAGTAACAGATTATTTTTGAACCAGTGTAACCATGGGTGCCATAGTCTGAGAATCTTGTCTTCATTTTTGTTCCTAAGCGCCAATGTGTGTTCGTAGGTAAAGTGTAGATGGGTAGTTTGTATGATTTCTCCTAGGGTTGGTGGGGATAGGCTTTTCCACTTTCTAGCGATGTTCAGGTTCGCTGAGAGTAGTACGTGGGCCAATGTGTGTTTTAGGTATTTCGGGTATTGGTCCAGGTCAAGAAGCAAGACTGCTAAACTGGGTGTCGGAGCTATCTGCAGTTGGGATATCTCGGACAGTAGTCGGAATATGGAACCCCAAAGGCGGGATAAAGAAGGACAGCTCCAAAATATGTGGAGCATGTCCCCCTTTTCCCCACATTTTCTCCAACATCGATTGTGCTGGGAGGGTCCATATCCAGATATTTTATCTGGGGTCAAGTACCATCTTTGTGCGATTTTAATAGACATTTCCCACAGGGTAGAGCAGGATGTAACGTCAAAAGTTGAATTGCAGGCTGTAGCCCATTGTTTTGTTGTAAATGTGCGTCCCGAGTCTGATTCCCACTGTTTTAGAGAAGACATCTTTTTGTTGGAGAATGTTGTAGAAAAGTGTTATTCCTTTAAGGATGAGTTTAGGGTTACTAAGAAAAAGCCAAGCCGGGCGGGGAATATTACATTCCCATGAGGGTGACTCATGGAGGTAGTGTCCTGTCCTTAGGTAAAGGTAGAGGTCTGAGTTAGGGAGGTGATAAGCCTTTTGTAGGTCGGGGAAAGATTTAAGGTCATTGCCACTGAAAAGATCGTTAATGTGCAAGATGCCCTTCTCTCTCCATTTTATGTAGGAGATCAGGCTAATGTTGTGTTGTAGTGCCAGAATGGGGATTTTTAGCTTGATTACATCAGGGTGGTCGTGGCTAAGGTCTACAAACTTGTTCCACACTCGGATTGTAGCCCTCATAGTAGGAGGGACGGAGAATGGAATTTTAGATGAGAGGGAGGTAGAGAGTAGCCATGTGGATAAGTCTCCACCTGGTAGAAAGGTGGATTCAATTTGTCCCCAGATGGTATGTGGGGAAGGCAAGAACCACTCTCTGGCCTGGGTGAGCACCGAGACCATGTAGTAGTCCCGGAAGTCCACATATCCGGTGCCTCCGGCTTTTCGGTGCTTGATCAATCTGGGGTGTGCGCATTTAGATTTTTTACCTTGTCAGATGAAGGAGGACAGTATTGTTTGTAAAGATCTAAAGTAGTAAAGGGGGATGACAATAGGGAGGGTCCTGAATAAATATAAGATTTGGGGAAGATGAAACATTTTAAACGCCGCCAGGCGGCCTAACCAAGACAGTTCCTGAGACGCGAGCCTGCGCAGACTCTCCTGTAATTTGTCGCGAAATGTAATGTAATTATGCTTAAAGAGCAATTTAGTAGTATTGGTCAACTGAACTCCAAGATAAGTTATTGCTTGGTCCGTCCATGTATATGGAAACTGTTGCTGCAGTAGTAAGCTCGTTGGAGAGTTAACCCCTAGATTTAAGATATGAGATTTGGATTCGTTGACTTTATAGTAAGAGATTCTGCTGAACCAGCCTAACGTCTCCTGAACCGCTGATAGGGAAGTATTGGGATTGGTCAACATCAATATTACGTCATCCGCAAAAAGGCTGATTTTGTGTTCCTGGCTTCCTATAGTTTTTCCCGTGACATTTGTATTAGAGCGTATATGTTGTGCAAGGGGTTCCATTGCTAGGTTGAATATTAGGGGGGATAGGGGGCACCCGTGTTTGGGTTCCATAAGAAATAAGAAATGGGGATGATAAGGAGTCAGTGGAATATACTTGGGCAGAGGGGGTAGAGTATAGGGCCATAATGGTGCTATGGATTGGACCCGAAAACCCAAATTTTAATAATGCTGAGGAGAGGTACCCCCAATGCACCCTGTCAAACGCTTTTTCAGCATCCAGGGACAGGAGAACAGAGGGGGTACCTGAGCACCCAACTTGGTGGATAATATCAATCATCCGCCTTGTAGCGTCTGAGGCTTGTCGGCCCTTTGTGAAGCCGGATTGATCTATATGGATAAGAAAAGGAAGGATGTTGATTAGCCTGTTGGCGATAGCTTTTGCATATATTTTGACATCTACATTGAGTAGAGAAATGGGGCGGAAGTTTTGGGGCGATGTCGGGTCCTTACCGGGTTTAGGAAGTGTGATTATTTCTGTGAGCATTTCTTGGGGGAAAGAAGAAGAGGCTGCGGCGGAGTTGAAAACTTTGCATAGATTGGGAGCCAGAATCTGATGGAATTTTTTATAGTATTCTCCAGTAAACCCGTCCGGGCCTGGAGATTTGGAGTTGGGGAGATGATGAATAGTTTGTGTTATTTCAGCCACCGTAAAAGGAGCGTTGAGATAGGTCAGCTGTGAAGGTGAAAGTGAGGGAAGATTGACATGTGCTAAAAACCTCTCTATGTCATCCTGGGAAGGTTGTGTGACGTTGGCATTTTTTCCTATGTTATACAGGTCAGCAGGGATTTTAGATTTGAGCCTGTGTCCTCGAATTTTTAGGGCCATCATCCTGCCTGCTTTGTTACCTGTGGCATAGGTAGAGGCTTTCAGTTTGGTGTAAGCTTTTTCATGTGATTCTAGTAGGAGAGCACGCAATTCCTGGTTTGAAGGATGGGAGAGGGGTGGGATTTGTTTTGGGTTTCAGTGTTATCTATATCGGCAGAAAGTTGGTCAATTTTCCCGTGACCTGTGTTTTTTGGCTCTGGCACCTAGTTGTATAAGAATACCTCTGGCGACGGCCTTCTGGGTGTTTCACACAACCACCGGATCGGGCAACGACTGGGAGTTCAAGGAAAAATAATCTATCAGTTGTTGTTGGATGGAGCTTACAGAGGTAGTATTGTAAAGGAGAGAGTTATTAACCCTCCAAAGAAAGGATTTGGGAATTTTTGAGTGGGCATCGATAGTGATGCTGATAGGGGCATGGTCCGACCAGGTGGCTGTGTGTATCGCTGATGCCGAGATTCTCTGCAGTAAGACTTTATCAGACAGGAATAGGTCAATTCGTGAATATGTGTTGTGACGCGGCGATAAGAAAGTGTAATCTCGTTCGCTCGCGTGACAGCACCTCCACACATCGCACAAGTCATTGGAGAAAAGAAACTTAGCTAATGGAGTTACACGTCTTTTGGCTCCAGTTGTGGAGTCTAGTTCGTACTCCGGGACCATATTAAAGTCACCGCAGACAAGTAGGTGGCCCTGTTGGACACCTTTTAACGGTTTTTAGGATCGCTTTAAAAAAGGACATCTGTCGTTGATTTGGGGCATATAGCGATACCAAGGTATATTGGACATTGTTAATTTTACAAATCAAAATAATGTATCTGCTTTCAGAGTCTGTCGTACAGCTCTGTAGTTCGAAGGTAACAGTGTTTCGAATAGCTATTAGGACTCCTCTCTGTTTCTTCTTGAAGGAGAAGCCATGAGGGAAGAGTCTGTGTTTGCATACAGGGGAAAGATCCTGGGAAAAATTTGTCTCTTGCACACAGAAAACGTCACAATTATGTGACACAGCAGATTTCCACATGGATGAACGCTTGGCTGGGTGATTCAGTCCCTTCGCATTTAGGGAAAGGATCGAGATGGACATGTTGGCAGGTGGGGGTGTAACAGGTGCAGTTCATTAACTCACGGTTGGTAGTAGCAGTACTGTGGGATCCCCCGGAAGAAGTTTTGCGCTTCAAATCGTGCAGTAGTCTCTGGTAGATTGGTCCGTAATATACAGGCACTGGTACTTCAAAGTGGTCAGGATGCTCTGCTTGTCACGTGAGGTCCTGTCTCAGGGTCCGTAGTGGTGCAGAATAACCGATCAACAAAAAGCAGTCAAACAAAGGAAACAAATAAAAAATAAAAAATGACAGAAAAAATGTGAGCGAGTAAGTAACATCAACAATTCAGCACAGTATAACTTCAAAAATGTGCTGAGTTATCTAGGGGGAAAGTTCAGGCTCTGTAGAGAAAGGAGCAATCGGCCGGACCGGACCTAGAATGTCATCTTGTTGTAAATTTGGACAGGCATCTGCTAGTTAGTGTGCCTTGTGAGCACTGCGTTGGGAACCCACGTTAAAAGGATTAGATTTTCCTGCAGAGGCATGGTTAGTTTGCTGGGTTTCTGGGACAATGCCCCAGGAATGGAGGAGCTTCAACCCTCCTTCAGTTGTGGAGATGAAGTGGGGGATGCCGTTATGAGTGACAAGAATAGTGGCTGGATGGCGCCATTTATAAGTGATCTTGTGATTGGCAAGGGCTTTGGTCACTGTTTTCAACTGTCTCCTCAGTTGTAGGGTATGCTGGGACAGGTCAGCGTATAGTTGAATTCCTGTGTATGGTTCAGGGAGATTATTGAGTTCCCGAGCTCTGTAGAGGATTTGTTCCTTTGCTTGGAAGAAATGGACATGGAGAAGCACGTCTCTGGGGACTGTGTCTTCCAGGTGGCGTGGTTTGGGTATTCTGTGGATGCGGTCAATGGTTAGCTCTATAGGAGTCAGCAGGGTGGAGAACATGGTGCTGGCGTACTTGTGGAGGTCTGTTGGGGGGACCGATTCCGGTACCCCGCAAATTTTAATGTTATTGCGGCGTGAACAGTCCTCAAGGTCCGCCAGCTTGGACTTAATCCTCCATCTGATCTTCAATGTAATGTACCCTATCTCCCAAGTGCCTCATATCATCTGTGAATTTGTGGATCAGGGATGAGAGGTTAGACATGAGGGAGGACTGCAGGGTCATCAGCATGTCCTTCATTGTGGTGTCAAGGACAGGTTGCCCTGAGGTGGGGAATGCAGAAATGGATGATTGTAGGAGATGGCATGAGCGTTGTGCAAGGCTGTACTCACTGCGGTCCCGTTCAGTGGGTCTGTATCCAGGCGCATCCGTGCCTTTGCAGGGCTCTGTGTCACCGGAGACAGTAGAGGAGACTGGGTGAGGAGGGGGAGGACATTCTTTCCTCTGCGTCTTGTGGATCGCTGCTTGGGAGATCTGTATAGGCGGCGGAGCGCCGCGTGTCAGCTCCCCCGTCGCTCGGGCATAAACGATAGTGCCGTGAGCTTTTGGAGGTTCCTCTCCTCCTTTCTCTTGCGGGACATCGCTCCTGCAGTATCCACAAAGCTGTTGAGAGCAGCGCAGGTCCTCGGGGTGACGGGAAACCTGCCCGTTTGCTTTGAATGTCCGGCCGGCTTCAGGGAGCTCTAGGCTGAAGCTGCCATTTCTCTTGCGCGCAAGCCACGCCCCCCCCCCCGTGTTATGACATTTTTATTAATATTTTTTTACTAGTAATGGTGGCGATCAGCGATTTTTATCATGACTGCAACATTATGGCGGACACATCAGACACTTTTGTTAAAAAATGCACTGACTACTGTGTAAATGTGACTGGCAGGGAAGGGGTTAACCACTAGGGGGCTATGAAGGGGTTAAGGGTCTAGGTGTGTCCTAAGGATGTGTTCTAACTGTGTGGGGGCGGGGCTTACTGTGACACAACACTAATTGCTGCTCCCGATGTCAGGGAGCAGACGATAAGTGTCCTGTCACTAGACAAAACAGGGAAATGCCTTGTTTGCAAAGGCATCCCCCTGTTCTGCAGCTCCATGACACACGATCATGGGGCACCATTGGACATCGAGTACGCAGGTCCGGTGGACACAATCACGGAGCATGCGGCAAATTTAAAGGGACATATATATATACGCCCATTTGCCTGTCCGTGCCATTCTGCTGACGTAAATCATCAGCAAACAGGACCTGGGCTACCACTCTTATACTAATGACATGCAACTTTACTTTCGAATCACCAACAAAAAAAGACCAATATCACGAACTAGGAAAATGCCTCACGCTGATCTATAATTGGATGACAGAAAGCTCCCTCAAACTCAATGGATCCAAAACAGAACTTCTTATCCTTCACGCAAATCGAAAATCTAACTCTAGGACCACATGGATGCCACCCACCATCTTTGGACAAACCATTACCCCAAGCAACAAAGTCAAAAGCCTCAGAGTCATCTTTGACTCAGACATGACAATGGACGCAAAAAAATAGGAGCAGTAATCAACGGTTCTCACCATCTTCTCCGACTGCTGCGTAGACTCATCCCATTCATCCTGGATGAGGATACAGCAGTAGTGGTTGGAACAATTATCAACTCCCGACTCGACTACAGAAACTCCCTCTACCTAAGACTACCCAAATACCAGATTTTGCATCTACAAGTAGTCCAGAGCAGTGCAGCCAGACTGGTAACAGGTAAAAAAATCAATCACCCTGGTCTTGAGGTCCCTCCACTGGCTAGCCGTGAAGGATCGGGTCACATTCAAGACCCTCTTTCTCGCTCACAAATGCTCACAAGGAAACGCTCCTATACTTATACGAGGAAATAAAACCCTACGTCACCAATCGTGTCCCTCCGGTCAAGCAACCAAAACCTCCTCCAAATCCCCAAATCCTGCTACAAATCTAAGGGAGAACGAATATTTGCAGTCCAAGGACCTCGGCTCTGGAACGCTCTACCTACGACAATCCGCATGGAAGAAAATCGGGCTTTTAGGAAAAAACGAAAGACCCACCTCTGCTGAAGGATCAGGACGACAATGGATGCAAAAAGCGCCTTGAGGTGATTTAGTTCGCATTTGTAGCGCTATACAAGTTACTCACTCACTCATGCGGTGGTCGGCAAGTGGTAAAACGGTGAGTAAGTGAATAAATTGCATAGCGCTACAAATGTGAACTGAATCGCCTCAAGGCACTTGGTATTCATTTTCTACTTTAGCCTTCAGAAGAGGCGGGTCTTGAGTATTTTTTTTTTGAAGGCCTGAAGACTTACTTCCGTAGAGATGTTAGTTGGTAATGCGTTCCACAGTCGAGGTCCTTGGACTGCGAATCTTCGTTCTCCTTTGGACTTGTAGCATGCCTTGAGGATTTGGAGTAGATTTTGGTTAGTTGATCGAAGAACGCGATTGGGGCTGTGGTATTTTATTTTCTCACATAAACATTGGGGGGTGAGTCCTTGTACACATTTGCGCATCAGGCAGAGGGCCTTAAATGTGACTCAGTCCATTACGGCCAGCCAATGGAGGGTCCTCAGGGACGGAGTGATTGATTCCCAGTTTTTTTTCTCCTGTTACTAGTTTTGCTGCCATGTTCTGGATGACTTGTAGACAAGCAATCTGGTATTTTGGGAGTCTGAGGTAGAGGGAGTTTGCATAGTCGAGCCTGGAGTTGATAATTGTTCCAACCACTACTGCTGTATGCTCTTTTGGGATGAAAGGAATGAGTCTTCGTAGCAGGTGGAGATGGTGAGATCCGCTGACTACTGATCCTATTTGCGCATCCATCGTCATGTTAGAGTCAAAGGTGACTCCAAGACTTTTGCTTGGGGTGATGGTGTGTCCCAAAATGGGGGGTTTTGCGTGAAGCAGAATAGGTTCTGTTTTGGATCAATTGAGTTTAAAGCGGAGTTCCAACCACAATTAGCATTTTTTAAATGTATGTCCTTTAATCCTGCGTTTTTATAATATAAATCCGATCACTTACTATTTTAACCACTTGCCTACTGTGCACCTACACCCCCTTCCTGCCCAGACGAAAGTTAAGCTTCCGGCACTGCGTCGCTTTAACTGACAATTGCGCGGTCGTGCGACGTGGCTCCCAAACAAAATTGGCGTCCTTTTTTTCCCACAAATAGAGCTTTCTTTTGGTGGTATTTGATCACCTCTGCGGTTTTTATTTTTTGCGCTATAAACAAAAATAGAGTGTCAATTTTGAAAAAAATGCAATATTTTTTACTTTTTGTTATAATAAATAACCCCAAAAATATATAAAAAAATATTTTTTTTTCCTCAGTTTAGGCCGATACGTATTCTTCTAGATATTTTTGGTAAAAAGAAAAAAAAAAAATAGCGTTTATCGATTGGTTTGCGCAAAATTTATAGTGTTTACAAAATAGGGGATAGTTGATGGCATTTTTCTTTTTTTACTATTAATGGCGGCGATCTGCGATTTTTTTATTGGGACTGCGACGTTATGGCGGACACTTCGGACACTTTTGTGCCATTTTTGGGACCATTTACATTTATACAGTGAACAATGCTATAAATATGCATTGATTACTGTATAAATGTGACTGGAAGTGAAGGGGTTAACCACTAGGGGGCGGGGAAGGGGTTAAATGTGTGTCCTATGAGTGTTCTAACTGTAGGGGGAGGGGGGGTGACTGGGGGAGGTGACCAATTGTGTCCCTAAGGGACACAACCGCTCTCCTCTCTCCTTGACAGGGACGTGGAGCTCTGTGTTTACACACAGAGCTCCACGTCCCCGCTCAGTTACTGAGCAATCGTGTGTGCCCGGCGGCGATCGTTGCCGCCGGGCACTCGCGCGGGATCCCCGCAGAGCGGCGGGTGCGCCCGCGCGCCCGCGGCTTTAAAAAGACATCACGTCATATGACGTGATGTCAGAACAATGGAGTCCTCCGCCCGCCGTCATTTGACGGTGGGCAGAGGACAAGTGGTTAAAATCCATGGTCCATGGTTATTCACCGTTGTCATTTTGCTTGTGGGCATTGTGAAGCCTACAAGCACTTACTTCCTGGAAGTCTTGGATGGGGAGTGATAATTGGGTAGCGCACTGCATCCTGGGAAATGATGACACCCATTTCCCAGGAGCATTAGAGGGAGATGATGTCAGAATCCTAGGTGATTTCAAAGGCAGATTTCGTGGAACCGCATAGCAACAGGCATTTCCAGATGAGTAAAAAAAAATTATTTTTTTATTTTTTTTCCTTTTTTAGGTCTAATGAGCACAATAATGAAAAACTATTTTTGGGATGGAAACTCCACCTTTAGTTGACTCTCCATCATCCAGTTGTCTAGCAAAGTGAGGCATTGTTCTAGTCCATGGCCTTGGTCTTTTTTGTTGCTGATGTGAAAGCAAAGTTGAGTGTCATCAGAGTAGGAATGTTAGAGTAGGTCCTGGTTTCTGATCATTTTGAGGAGTTGCAGGGGTTGATGTTGAATAGTATGGGCGACAGGGGTGATTTTTGAGGGACTCCGCATGAAATGGTACATACTTCAGAAGAACTCTTGGGCCAGCTTCAGTTTTTCCCTCTTATCCGCTGAGCCCTGACCAAATACAGAGGACAACCTTAGATAATGTATATTTTATGTTCTTTTGTTTTATATGCTCTGTAGTATTTCTTTAGTGTTTTATGTTCACATTTCTACTTTCTTATCAAACAAATAAGATTATTGCTTATTTAAGCTGTGTGTTTATTTGTATAGCTAACACTATAGTTATATCATCATCATTAACCTTATCAGAACTTTGATAGACTTGTAACAATAGGAATAGACAAAATAATACATATTTATAATAAATAGGGGAGAATCAAAACCACCTCATATTTATTTCAACTGGAAATAAAGGGATATCTCCCCAACTGGGACTCCAATTTAGCATTGAAGCAGGACTTTGTTACTTTTGTGGAACAAGAGGACTGATACATGTGGATAGAATGTCTTAAAACAGTCCCATGTGGAAAGAAACTATAAGGCCGCGTACAAACGATCAAATTTGTCCTCTGAAAACGGTCCGATGGACCGTTTCAGCAGACAAATCCGATCGTGTGTACGGGCTAGCGGACAGGTTTGTCCATCGGACAAATTTCAAAGCATGCTTTGAAGTTTGTCCGCTACAAACCTGTCCGTCGGATCCGTCCGCTGGTTAGTACACTAACCAGCGGACATATCTGCCCGCACATGCGTCAAATGGATTTCGACGCATGTGCGGAAGTATTTTTCTTCCTGGTTTGGTGTCGTGGTGGCGTCAATTTTGGTCGGCGGGGATTTTGATCCGATGGTGTGTACACGCCATCGGACCAAAATCCGATGAGACATGTCCGCTCTAAACTGTCCGTCGGACAAGTTTGAGTGGACATGTCTCATCGTGTGTACACAGCCTAAGATTTTCTGTAGACAGAACCTGGTACCAGGGCCTTCGTAATAGCATTATGGGCCCCTGGGCAAAGTAATGCTATGGGGCCCCTACAAGCCTGCCCCAATTTACACACCTACTCTCAAGAAAGAAAGTACAATGTTTCTAGTGTGTCACTTGCTACTGTCCCCTGCCACCAGATTCAGCATGTCACTTGCAACCATCGACTGCCACCAGATTCAGCATGTCGCTTGTCATCGTCACCTGTCACCAAATTCAGCGTGTCAATTGCCACCCGCCTGTCACCAAATTCAGCATGTCAATTGCCACCCGTCTCCTGTCACCAGATTCAGCGTGTCTCTTACCATCCATCCCGTCACCAGATTTAGCGTGTCACTTGCCACCGCTTCCTTATCACCAGATTCAGCGTGCCACTTGCCACGTCACTTGCCACACGTTGCGGATTGTCACTTGCCACACGTTGCAGATTGTCACTTGCCACACGTTGCGGATTGTCACTTGCCACACGTTGCGGATTGTCACTTGCCACACGTTGCGGATTGTCACTTGCCACACGTTGTGGATTGTCACTTGCCACACGTTGCGGATTGTCACTTGCCACTTCACAGTTTGTCACTTGCCACATCACCTGCCACACATTGCGGATTGTCACTTGCCACATGTTGCGGATTGTCACTTGTCACGCGCCCTCCACCGCTTCCCGGAGCCGTCGGTAGTGGTGGAGGCGATCGGGTCATCTTCCTAGCTGGGTATGAAGATGAGTGAGGGGAAGATGGCCCCCACCCGTCTCAATACCATAGCAGGGCGGGAGCGACGTCAAAACGTCACTTCCGCCGCCCATATGTCTTAAAGGCACATTTTTTTGTTGTCATTTCTTCAAATGACAATTTTTTTATTGCATTTTAGTGTAAATATGAGATGTGAGTTTTTTTTTTACCCCCAGATCTCCCATCCTGGTTGGACGTCATATGACGTCTTCGGATTTCCGCCGCTACTGTGCGCTCCCCTGGGGGGCGCGCAGTGCGGCGATCTGGGCTGAGGCTGTTCACCTGGATACAGCCCAGCCCCAATCAGGGTAAAGAGCCAATTAAATTGGCTATATACCATGTGACCGTCTGTGTCCAATCACAGCCGGTCACTAAATGTAAACACAGAAGTGTGTAGCCATTTGATACTGTTCTGCATCGTTTCTGTCTGCCAACAGAGTAACCCAGTGGGTGATGAATGATATATAATATATCTGCCATGACTTGCTGGACCATGTGTCTGTGGTCAGGTGGACCCTTCTGCTGACCCCATGGTGGAGTGACTTATTAATATTACATTCCACATGATTGTGGGGGGGGGGGGCAGAGATGGTCTTATTGTAGAATAATTCAGATGAGCCAACATTTTGGTCCAAACTTAAATTGTCTGATCTGTGACTGGTTGGACAATGATCCAAATATCTAATCATTTGTCCATTCATCCCCCTGTATGGTTAGTGGGAGCCGATCTTCATATATAGAAGTGGGACTTTTTACTATTTCTATACATTTATGAAGCATGCCATTGTCTCTCCTTTGTTGAAAAAGAAGAGATCGTATGACCCAGAACCAAGCTGCTCGCCTGGTCTCCAGATGTGGAAGAAGAGACCACATAAATTCTGTGCTCACAAAATTGCACTGGCTCCCCATTGCAAAGTGGGTACTATTTAACCATGTAAGATCCGGACTATTATGCAGCTAAAGGACCAGGCCTCTTTTTGTGATTTGGCACTGTGTTGCTTTAACTGACAATTGCGCGGTCGTGCGACGTGGCTCCCAAACAAAATTGGCGTCCTTTTTTCCAACAAATAGAGCTTTCTTTTGGTGGTATTTGATATTTTTTGGGCTATAAACAAAAGTAGAGCGACAATATTGAAATAAAAAAATCTATATTTTTTACCTTTTTACCTTTGTATAGGGCACACAGAATTTGTCTGAATGGGCCTCTCACTAGGTACCACCGAGATCACTTTGATCTACTGTACATCTAAGGCCGCGTACACACGATCAGATCGGTCCGATGAGACTGGTCAGACTGACCGTTATCATCAGACAACTCTGAACCATCGGACCAAAAATCCGATCAGACCAGAACGCGGTGACGTAGAACACAACGACGTGATGAAAAAACAAAGTTCAATGCTTCCAAGCATGCGTCGCCTTGATTCTGAGCATGCACAGGTTTTTGGTCCAATGCTTTTGTGTACTAACCATCAAATCTGTCCGACTAAGCATCGGTTGTCGATGTGAAACGCGTCAGATTTTGTTACCCCACTGTTTGCTGTTTTTGCTGTTTTCGTTTTTTGACTGGAATAAACAGGCACTATTTTTAAGTCTTTTCATCCATTGGAGTGCGGCTGTCCATTTTTCTCTCCTTATATTGCACCACGCATTGCCTGCAACCATTTGGGTTTTTGAACTTTACTCACCACTGAAGAGTGTCGTCTGGAGCGGCGGTTTTCCCTTTATCTGGTCTGATTATGTGTACGCGGCCTAACAGAACCAACAATTAGCCAACAATTAGCAGACTACAATCCACCGACAGCAGACAACAGACCCCTGGTCACAAAGGGCAATGAGCTATGGAACTCACTACCATCGACCCTAAGGTCATTACCCTCCCTTCTGGGCTTCAGGAAGGGTTTAAAGACCTTTCTATTTTTCCAACCCTACGATAAAAACCTGACGATAATCCTGCTATATTCATGGTTTCTTCCCGTGCTCTCCCCCCCCCCACTCTATTCTGTTTTTCTTTGTTCTACCTCCCCCTCTTATAGCTCTGGACTTTCAACCAGGGCCCTCTACCAGTTTATCAGTCATCTTAGGCCACGTACACACGATCGGTCCATCCGATGAGAACCGTCCAAAGGACCGCTTTCATCAGTTAACAGATCGTGTCAAAATGCAGTGACGTAAAACACAACGACGTGTTGAAAAAAATGAAGTTCAAAACTTCCAAGCATGCGTCGACTTGATTCTGAGCATGCGTGGATTTTTAACCGATGGTCGTGCCTACTAACGATCGTTTTTGACTTATCGGTTAGGAGTCCATCGGTTAAATTTTAAAGCAAGTTCTCTCTTTTTTGACCGAAGGATAACTGACCGATGGGGCCCGCACACGATCGGTTTGGACCGATAAAATGGACCTTCAGTCCGTTTTCATTGGTTTGGACCGATCGTGTGTACGCGGCCTTAGTTGATTCTAGGGTCAGTGTGCACCTAGACGTGCTCCTAAGCGGCGTATTCGGAGCAGTATAAATCCTATATCATCATCATCATCAATTATGCTTGAGTACGGCTTTAAGTTTGGCTACTTTTTTTGTCTATGGATTGTATAAAAATAAAACATATTCACAAGGCAATATCACAAAGAAAGTATATTTTGTCCTAATAGTAATGATAAATGTATTACATTGTTATTGCTGAATAAATATTCATAGAGAAATGTAAACGTTGCTCTGGACCATAGGTGGGGTACAGGCAGGGCCGTTTGAAGGAATTTGGGGGCCCCAAGCAAAATGGACATAGAGGGGCCCCCCTGCACGCACACAAAGCCTACAGGAACCACAGCATAGCGATACAGTTTAAGTTCACCCACACTCAAAGACTGGTCCCCCATCACAGACTGACCCCCCCATCACAGACTGATGCCCCCATCACAGACCCCCCTCGATAGTACACTCCTGTCCCATAACAGCACAGCACTCCCCTTCCCCACAGCGCATCACCTTATTCACACAAGATGAGAAGCACGGCAGCCCTGGACAATGGGCGGGACTTTTCATGTTAAAGGTGAGTGATTGATTGATGGGACCGCCCGCTGCATAGCAGCCAATCAACCACTTCTTAACTTAAAGTCCGGTGCTTTGTCCAGAGCGGCCAAGGCTCTCTTCTTGTGTGAATAAGACAGGCAAGAGGTGGGGGCAGACGGCAGTGCTGCGATCTTACCGAAGGGACAGACTCGTGTGCGGCGCACCTGCAATGCTGTGAACAGACGAGCCAGCTTGGGGGCCCCATGCTAGCTCGGGGCCCCAAGCAATTGCTTGGTTTGCTTGCCCTGTTGCGACGGGCCTGGGTACAGGTATGAAGGAGGAAGAAGTTTTTTTTAAAAAAGCAAGAGGTTTGATCCTGTAGGTGAATTTCACAAACAATCCATCCATATATATTACATAACCTTTTTTCATGAATAATAATAATATTAATAATAATAATAATAATAATAATAATAATAATAATAATAAATTATTAGTAGTAGTATTGATATTTTATTGAGCAGTACATTTAATATTTAATTATAAAATATTTTTTTCTTAAAATCTTACATGCTAATAACAATTGAATTTATATTTTAAATATAATATGTACTTAATACTCAGAAAAAGAAATGACTAAACTTTATAACTTTTATTTCTCTGTATTGCTGATACTGGAAAGCAGTTCTTTAGTAAAGTATTATTAGACGTCTTCTTCAGGGAAGAGCCAGAGTTTCTTCTATTGGATGAAAGTTTAGAGTCACATTTAGAATGATGTGACAATATCTCACACATGGCAGCAGATTGTAGAGAATAGTAAAGCCGGTGACTTCATTCTCCATTATTAGAGTGATTGTAAACCTTCTGTGTGCCGATCTCCCGGGACTTCTGACACCTGAGCTGAGCGCTCAATAGAGACACCACATGACCGGCACATGATTACAGTGGTGGGACAATAGAACAAAAGTCACCAAAGAACAACAAAACCTGATTTTTATTGGATGAAAGTTTCTGCCGCAATCCCCTCAGGAAGCAAACGCTGAATTTACCGATCACCATCTGCCTTCCAATACAGACTGTCATCATACAAGTCTTACTATGTCTCCTTCACTTTAACTATTCATTCACCCATTGAGTTTCGGTCAATAGCAATAAAATACAAATAAAAATGTAAAATAATCATAATATTAAATAAATAATGCATTAAATACATTAAATCAAAATGTTTATTAATTAACATTTTTTTTTGTAAATCAATATTAATTAACTTATTTAATGTATAATTAAATTCATATAAATGACATTAAAAAAAAAAAATTATTTTATTTAATTTTTTGTAACTAGCACTATGCAAATAATTAATAAATTATACAGTGATGATTACAGTGATGATTAATGTGTACATTGCAGCTCTAGTTTGTTATTAATGTTGAAATTCCAATTATTGATGGTTTTGGAAATGTTGCCCCTATAAGATGCAGTACATAATACAGATCAACATGTTACTTAAAATTAATTAATCTATATATTAATTAATTAATAAAACAATGTGAGTGGCTTTTTGTGTAGTAAATAATGCATGCAGTAAGCTAAATGACATAACAGAAAAAATCCTGTACACTATACTGTCATAGAAAAAATAAATACATAAGTGTTTATCACAAATCATCGAGTGCAGGGGTCTATCTGGCCCTTGGGGCACTATTCCTCCCACTGATATGAGGCACTAATTCTAAGGCCCCGTACACATGAGCAAATAGATTTGTTCAAATCGGTCTGACCGACCGATTTGAACAAATCTGTCTGCTGGCTGTTTTGGTTTGATGGCTCTACACACGATCAAACCAAAATCCCCGCCAGCAGACAGCGCGGTGACGTGGCGGTGACGTTGACACCGCCATGTCACCGCACCAGGAAGTAAATTACTTCCGCGCATGCGTCGAATCCATTCGACGCATGTGCGAGAAGATATGTCTGCTGGTTAGCGTACTAACCAGCAGACATGTCGGGCGGACGGGTTACCAGCCGACAGATTTTAAAGCATGCTTTAAAATCTGTCGGCTGGCCAAATCCGTCTGCTCGCCCGTACACACGATCGAATCTGTCTGCTGGGACCCCTGGGGTGCGCCACAGCAAAGCTATGGACCATTGGACAGCACTGAACAGGGTGTGCACTAATCTCTGTTCTGGGGGGGTGAAACCGGGGATGTCAGCAAAGAACAGACACATCTGATGAGTAAGAGTCACATTAGTCCCCGTGATGGTAGACACCCTGTCCGAGACTCTCTGCCAGAGTCCACTCAGAGCCGGGCAGCTCCAGAATATATGCAAATGTGTTCCTCTAACAGAGCACCCCCTAAAGCAGAGATCAGAGACGGAGGGAAAAAATGTACTCAATTTAGCAGGGGTATAATACCATCTAGTGTGTAATTTCACCACCGTCTCTTTCACGGCCATAGATTTAGTGCATTTATGCATATTAGAGATCCGGATTGCCCACTCTTCTGGAGAAGCAGTTTCCCCCGTCTCGCGCTCCCAGCTCAACACCGCTGAAGATTTGTCTGGGAGACCGAGACCCCTCAGGTAGCCATACAGCAGGGAGATGCCCCCCCTATCTCTGGAGGAGGGGCCGCAAAGCCTCTCAAACGCAGAGGCCAGGCCAGCCGGAGCAGCAGGGTACTCGGAGTCAAAAAAGTGCCTAACTTGTAGGTATTTAAAAAAATCTGATCTAGGAAGGGCATAGGTGGATTGCAAAAATTGAAATGAGTGGACCACCCCACCCTGTCTCAGAGAGCTAAGGGTCACAATGTTCGCTGAAAACCACTGACTAAATGCTTTCGGGTCAGGGAATGCTGCTGGGAACGAGGGGTCGCCCAGGAAAGAGGCCAGTTTAGGGGAGGGGGGAGAGAGCAAGAATTTAGTTTTATATAATGACCAGAGGTAAAGAGACTGACCTACCACCGTGTTTAAAGCAGATACATCTTTGGGACGGACATTCTTAGACCACAACAAACCCGGGAGGTAAAATGGTTTCACAGAGGTATATTCAAATAGGAGCCAAGAGATATCCTTCCAGAGGGTATGCCATTGGGCCATTTGCAAAAGCCTAGCAGAGAGGAAGTAAAGCCATAGGTTCGGGAGGCCCAAGCCACCCAGATCTCTATGTCTGTATACCAGAAGTCTACCCAACCTAGGTTTCTTATTACACCATATAAATTTATTTACATCACGCTGTAACAGGTCTATCATGCGGCGTGGCAGATAACAGGGGAGGGCTCTAAATAAAAACAAGAGTTTGGGGAGGACTGTCATCTTTACCGCCTGAACTCTGCCCAGAAAATAAATATGGTATGAGCTCCAGGTAGACAGCAGTTGTCTAATGTGGGCAAAAATTGGGGGGTAATTAGCCAGAACCATATTGTTTAGGGAGGGGGCTAACTTAATCCCTAAATAGGCTAAAGCTCGATGATCTATGACAAAATTAAAATTAGATTGGAGGGAGGTTACAAGGTGGGGGGGACAATTTATCGGAAGAGCTGAACATTTGGCAAGATTTACCCCCAAGCCAGAGATGTCTTGAAAGGCCCTTAATGTGACTATAAGGTTAGGGATGGTGGTAATAGGGTCCGACAAAAATAAGAGGACATCATCTGCATATAAACTAATCTTAAACTCCTGGTCCCCCTTGGAATATCCTTTAATGTTAGGGTTCAGAGAGATTGAACGCGCCAAGGGTTCTATTGCCAAGGCAAACAAGAGAGGGGACAAGGGGCACCCCTGTCTCGTTCCCCTGCCTAGTTCAAAGTAGTCTGAATTACAGCCCGGGAGTCTGATCCGAGTGCGAGGGTGGTGGTAAAGCGCTCGAAAGCCCTGAACAAAGGCTCCCGAGAATCCAAATTTGGACAGTGTGAGTTCAAGATAAGGCCACAGAACGCTATCTGCTCTGCGGGCATTTAAGTCAGCATCAGCGATGATGTTGGAGACAAGCCTAATGTTATCCGTGATTTGGCGGGAAGGGATAAATCCCGTTTGGTCTGGGGAAATTAGGGAAGGGATAATATTAGAGAGCCTATTAGCTAAAACCCTACCAAAGATCTTTAAATCGGTGTTCATCACCGAGATAGGCCTAAAATTTTGGGGGAGAGAGTGGTCCTTGCCTGGCTTCGGGATTAAAGACATGTTTGCAAGGAGCATATCATCAGGGAACTGGTGACCTTTCAAGACATAGTTGAAAAGGGTTCTAAGGTGGGGAACAAGACTGTCTTTAAATTTTTTAATGTATGGGGCTGAGTACCCATCTGGGCCCGGGGTTTTGGAGGGCTTCAGTGATTTGACGACTTCCAGAATCTCAGAGTCTGAGCAGTCAGCATTCAGAGTCAACATTTGGTCCGGGGAAAGGGAAGGGAGGGGAATATCATCCAGCCAAGAGTGAAGGGTTGGGTCCGGGGGTGAGGAAGGAGGAGAGAGGAGCTTCGAGTAAAATTTGGTGAAAATCTCTAACACCTCAGAGGGATGTGAGACCATCTGGCCACGAGGGTCTCTTAACTTATAAGTATGGCAGGGTTGGAGAGATTGGGAAAGTTTCCTGGCAAACATAGACGAGGCAGAGTTGCTGTGCAGTAAAAACCGAGCTTTTGACCATCTCAGGGACTTCTCAGTACGTCCGGAGAGAATGGTGTCAAGTTCAGTCCTGGTCTGATTAATTTGTACTAGAAGATCAGGGGCATGAGAAACTGAGTGTAGGTGATACAATTTATCAAGATCTGCAGTGAGCCTGGAGATATCAATGAGCATTTGTTTCTTCTTTTCCGCTGCAAGCTGAATTAAGTGGCCCCTCATGACCGCCTTGTGGGCTGCCCACAAGACAGAAGGGGAGACCTCACCCGTGTCATTGGTAGAAAAGTACTCCGACAAAAGGTCAGAAAGCTGTGACACTAGAATAGGGTCAGTGAGCAGTGATTCATTAAGCCTCCAACCGGCTACCGAGGGCTTAAGGCCGATATGGGAGACATCCAGAGTAACTATTTGGTGGTCTGACCAAGGACACGGGTGGATTCCTGCTCCGGAAGAGTTCGCCAGGAGTATGGGGGAGCAAAATAGGTAATCTAACCTGGAATAGGTGTCGTGGGGGTGAGAATAAAATGTATATCCCCTGGCTCCCACGTTATGCGCCCTCCAAGAATCAATCAGGTTATGTTGGTGCAATAGGGATTTTAAGGTTTTGGGGAAGGCATTAGAAGTGCTGCCCACCTTACTTCTATCAAGAGAAGAATGTGCCACCAGATTAAAATCTCCCCCCAATAGCAAATGTGGGGAGCTATACTTATCTAACACCTGGAAAAAAGATTTAAAAAAAGTAGCCTGTGAGCTATTTGGGGCATACACATTGGCGATCGTGAGTTGCTTGCCTTGCAGAGAGCCCTGAAGGATTAAAAACCTACTATCCGGATCTTTATAAACATTCTCAACTTCAAACATGAGACTTTTCCTAAGAAATATTGCCACCCCTCGGGACTTGGTCCCAAACTTAGTGAAGTGTCCCGGACCATAGGCCTTATCAAAAAATGATGGGTGATTCCCCTCAGAAAAGTGAGTTTCCTGTAAACAAATGATATCTGCCCGGAGGCGTTTGTAGGCCGAAAAAGCCTTCTTACGTTTCTGAGGGGAATTGAACCCTTTGACGTTATGAGAAATTAATTTAATGCCCATATTGGAACAAAAAAAAAGTCTAAGGCCTCGTACACACGAGGGGATATGTCCGCTGAAAACGGTCCGATGGACCGTTTCAGCAGACATCTCCGCTCGTGTGTATGGGCTAGCGGACAGATTTGTCCACCCGACAGATTTCAAAGCAAGCTTTGAAATCTATCCGGTGGGAATCTGTCCGCCCGACATGTCTGCTGGTTAGTACACTTACCAGCAGACATGTCGTCCCGCACCGCCGCCGCGCCGCCGCCGAATGTATTCGGCGCATGCGCGGAAGTGTTTTACTTCCTGGCGCGGTGGCGTAGCGGTGACGTGGCGGCGTCAACGTCACCGCCGCGTCACCGCCACGTCACCGCGCCGTTCCGGCGGCGGGGAATTTGATCCGATGGTGTGTACACGCCATCGGATCAAACTCCCGATCGGACATATCGCTCGTCACCCTGCTGCTCCCCCCTCCATCCACGGTGAGGGAACCAGGAAGTGAAGCGCTGCGGCTTCACTGCCCGGTTCCCTACGGCGCATGAGCGAGTCGCGCTGCGCCCGGCGATTGGCTCCCGCTGTGTGCTGGGAGCTGAGAGTTCCCAGCACACAATGGGGGGGCGACAGGATGTCGCCAAAAAACCCATCTTTTGCCCGAGACTGCGGTCTTCAGACAGGTATCTGCACCCCCCTCCCCCCTGAAAGGTGTCAATTGTGACACCGGAGGAGGGGGGAGGGTTCCGATCAGCGGATCTTCACTTTAGGGTGGAGATCCGCTTTAAGACGCTGTGCGGGACTGACGTTTTGACGTCACTTCCACCCAGCAGAGCTATGGGGGACGGGTGGGGGCGATTTTTCCCTCACTCGTATCCCAACACAGCCAGCAAGAGGACCCGATCGCCTCCGCCGCTACCGACGGCTCCGGTAAGCGGCGGAGGGCGCGGGAGAGCGGCGGGAGGGGGGGGGCCCTCTCTTGCCACTGATAACGGCGATCTTGCGCCGCTGGGACCGCCATTATCGTGTACAGCACTGCCCACGGAAAAGATGGATATCTCGGTTGTGGCAGCAGCTGCTGCCGTTACCGAGATATCCAGCTTTAAAATCATGACGTATTTTTCCTATGACACCGTGAGCAAGTGGTTAAGGAGACGGACAGCAATGAAAACCCATGTGTACAGTATAGACAAAACACCCGGCACTCCTTTGATAGAGCATGAACACGTTAACAATCTTCATTGAAAGAGGTTTTTTCTTCAAACCCATACCAGTCGCTGTATTATCAGTTGATTATTTGTATTATGTGATTAGTTTGTATACTGATTATTTCAGACATTTATGTTCTTATTGTTATATCACTATTTTTTTTTGGTTTAGCTTATAGGAAAATATCATCATACTCAACAACGGAATTTAGGAATTGGGATATACGGTCTGATGACAGTGCAACCTTGACAGAATGGCGGGATATTGTGGTAAGGAGTGGGAGGGGTTTGTTGCGGAGGTAAAGAAATCTAGAACTAAGGGCGAGGCGTCCGAAGAAGATGCCAATTACTTATTTTTAGGGCTGCAAAGGCTGGTTGAAAGAAAAATGCTCTTATTCTGGCATGGAAATTTTTTTGAGCAATACATTGAGAGTAAGATCATACCCTGGGGTTACAAATTTTTCCTAACATCAACAAAGTAGAGACAAACGTCAAGGAGGCATGGGAAGCCAATTTACAAACATGTAAAGTGTAGTGCCAGTGTAGACAATGAGATCAAGGACTGGCAAGAAATCAATAAAAATGTACATACTTATACAGGCTATACAGTATACGATAAACTTAAAGTCCATTTAACCAAATACGCTTACGAATATAATTAAAATGAAAGAACAAATTTCAGCGTGACAAGAGGGCCTATGATAGTGCTCAAGCCTACAGGTGGCCCAGCAATCCACAGTGCAAAATTATTAAGAAAACTTTTGAAAATAAGGGCTCTCCCAAAACGAATACCCCAAGACGAGAGTCTGATACCTCGTCCTTATCCTCGGCGTCCTATATCCCTATAGGACGCCGGAGTGATACTGATAATAAGAAGAGGAAAAACGACCTGGACAGCAGTCTACAGGAGGTCTCTCGGTCCCAGTTCCCACTAAAAGACAAGCGGTCCAGTTCACAAAGGACCCGTAGAAGTCAACCTACCAGTACAAACAGCACTAGTGCATTGAGCAATACCTCTGTAACACTTTCGACACCCACTCTAGAAGTGGAGTCTATATCCACCCCCGCACCCCCAATGACTCAACTTCCACAGGGGTCCAGCCCTATTGGCTCAAACACCCTAGCGGATTTACGGACTGCGCCCATCTTTACGATGGATAGAAAAAACAGTGCAGGCACACACAATACACAACAGACACTAAAATAGAAGGTCCCGGTCCTCACATCAGTACAGACCGGGACAGTAACAATATTATTAATTTGTCTCCATACCCATTAACTCTTGAACAAGAGACCGTACTCCAGCTAGGCCTCTCCTTCTGCCCAGATGGCGAGGCAGACAAATTTGAGCTAGTTAAGGACTTGCACCTCTTTTCTAGACGGTTGATGTACAAAGTCTTATATGACAAATCATGTAGCACTTTGAGCACCCCCAGCAATGATAACACTATTTTGGACAATGTATCTCTTCAGGAAATGCAAGCCCTACAGGACTTGATGTCCTTATGGGATGAGAGCAACCCTGAAGAAGAGGGCTGGACATACCAGCTGCCTGGCGTATCACCAGGCAAACTGGTACAATCCAGGTTAAATAAACCCATATATGTAGCCCCTAAGACGTATAAGCCCAGGTCTAGATATTTTCCTGTCCTGCAGGACAACCCCAATATTTGGGCCTTTGTCCCTTAGGTCACAAAGGAAATTGAAGCAACCAATTGGAAAACGGGCCCCACACCTAACTTGAGTCCCAATTTAAAAATGGCGCTTAATTCTATCCGTAATAACAATAACATAGTCATCAAGCCCTCCGACAAAGGAGGAAACATTGTTATTATGTATAGGTCTAGGTACAGTATGAGAAAATGTGTCATGATATTCTTAATAACAGGGATTGGTACAGACCAGTACCTGCTTCCATGATCACACAGAGCATTAAACAATATAGTCAAATTCTCAATTGTGCACATAGACTAGGCACCATTGATGATACCACACTACTCCCACTTGTTACGCCTTACCTAAAGTCCACAAGGGAACCATACCTCCACCAGGTCGCCCCATAGTATCGGGCTGTGGTTCCCTAACGGAGAACGCCAGTAGAATTATTGACGAATACCTTTACCCACATGTACAGTCTATTTTCGTATGTCAAGGACACGACAGAGTTGTTAAAGATCACAGATGGTCTTAGTATCCCCAAAATGCTTGGTTGGTAGCAATCGATATAGAAGCCCTATATAATTCCATCCCTCATGGATTGGGTACACAGGTGGTGAGAAGCTTTCTAAATGAACGCGATAAAGGTACACGCAAATACAACAATTTCATTATTGAAATGTTGTAATTCATTCTTACGAATAATGTCTTCCTGTTCAAACGCTCCCACTACCTTCAGGTACAGGGTGTAGCTATGGGGGTGGGCTGTGCCCCCTTATATGCGAACCTGTACCTGGGGGGGTGGGAGCGTGACCTTTTTGGTGAGGACTATGTTGATGGGCTATCTGAGAGCGTACTTACCTGGCATCGTTACATCGATGACGTTCTCATGGTTTGGGCAGGATTAAAAGAAGATTTGTTATACTTTCTGGCAGTATTTGAGATTGAGACGCAACTGTTCACAAGAGAACGACTATAAGCGAGAGGCAGCACAACTTTATGCCCGTCAGAGAAGGAAGGTACACAAAGACCTGTCTGTGAAGAGCATACAACAAAGCTAATGCATTAGAAAGCAACTCCCTTATCTATAAGTCTAAGACAAAGGCGAAGGTTGCGTACACACGACCGAGTTTCTCGGCAGAATCCAGCGAGAAGCTCGCTGGGAGACATATTCTGCCGAGAAAATCGATCGTGTGTACACTTTCGACGAGCGTCCCGTCGGGAAGCTCGTCGAGCCAAAAAGAGAGCATGCTCTATATTTCCTTGTTGTTCAATGAGGAACTTTGGCTCGACGAGCTTTTCGACCGCTCATCGGGAACCTCGTCGGGCGGAACAATGAGTTTAGCCCGACGAGGTTCTCGGACGTGTATATGGGGCCTAAATCTGATACCACCAGAATCATCACCCATTTTAATCGACAACATGGGTCGATTAGAAAAATCTACAACACATTTTGGTATCTGCTCACTTCGGATGCAAAGATAAACAAGTTTATCAATGCATCTCCTGAAATCACTTTTAAGAGATCCCCATCCATCAGGGACAAAGCAGTGTCCAGTCATTATGCTATACAAACCTTTCCAAAACCAACTCAGACAGGGACGTTTCCATGTGGGAATGATGGGATTTTTTGATCTAGCACATACTCCTCTGAATGAGAGAGGTGGCGATGCCGACAAACACCTCTTACAAATTGAGCCTAAATGTATTTATATTAGGGCTGTGCAAATTAACTTTTAATTAATCGATTAATCTTTAATTTTTTTGATCGATCAAAATTTTTGATAGATTAAAATTCTTTTGATTGGTACTTGCCTCTCCACCGTTGACGTCACAGACACCGGGGGGGCTTGCCGTGTCCATCTGAAGGGCTCCTTTGCTGTGCCTTTATACCTGCATGCCGGTGGGACCTTACTATCTGCCACACGCAAGGGTTGTTACACTTCCCTCTATCACTTCCCTCTATCAACCTGGGATTCTACAGCCACCCACTGGGAGTTGTGATAGTTCCCTTCATGGGACATCTACATGCCGACGGACTGATGTTAACCTCTCCTCATCTGGATTCAGCAGTGGTATTGTTGTACACATTTTTATACCAGTATCATACTTAGCTACATGTTTTTATGACTGCTTTTGGTACCGTTTGGTATTACTCACACCATTTTTACAGTTTATGTAGCTACATCGATTTTATCTCCAGTGCAATATTTATTTGGTTACCTACTTGAAGACTATAAAAGTTTTAATGTTATTCCCATCGAGCGCTGCCTTTGTGTGGTTTTTGTATCCTGCTATCCATTTTTCCAGTTGTATGTGCGTTATCATTAATCAAAATTATTCGATTAATCGATTAAAAAAAAAAAATTTAATCAAACACAACAATTTTGATCAGTAACAGCCCTAATTTATATGTTACAGGCCACCCAACACCCGGGCCTGAACAAAAATATTAGCTATAAGCCCTTCCTATAGGCTCGCCAGTTATATAAGCTATATTTCATTCGACGTGTATCTTAGGCATTCTATTTGACGTGATTCTGAGCATGTGCACTGGGATAGTCCATGGATGGTGCATGCACCGTTCGTTCCGCCCATCATTTGCATGGGGTCACGGTTCATTACAATACAACACGCCCACTGCTTTGCTACTTTGAATTACGCGGGCTTACGCCGGCCCATTACGCTACGCCGCCGCAACTTAAGGAGCAAGTGCTTTGTGAATACAGAACTTGCCTCTCTAAGTTGCGGCGGCGTAGAGTAAAAAAGATACGCTACGCCCGCACAAAGATACGCCGCTGTACCTGGATCTAGCCCATAGTATTTGCTTCATTCCCTTTATTATTATTCTTTCTTTCTCCCCCTTTTTTTTTGCTTGATGGATCGGGTATGTGATTGTTGTCCATGGAGTTGGCCTTTTCTTGTGCAGAATGATTGGTGTCGAGGTGGTTGGGCTATTGCACTCTGGCTAGTTTCGCCCTGTGTGGTTCGTTATGTGCATCGGATCTGGACATTGTTAGGTATTCCCATATGCAGCCTGTGTGGGCGGTAAGGGGCCTGGACTGGCGCTGTGAGCTGCGGCGCTAAACTCGAGGCCGAGTACCATGACCTTTCATTGGAGGGCTTTCCTGGCCACTCCCTGGCAGTGAGAGCCTGGTCCGCGCGTCATATGCGTCATCACGCATGCGCAGAGACTTTTTTTAGACTGAGGGGATTCCAGCATCAACGTCACGTTTCCCCACCCACTGATGTCACGTACACCGCCCACCCCACAAGTGTTGCGGTGTCATCCTGACAGAGAGAGCTATATAAGAGTCTCATCAGCTGACGGTGTTCTGCGTGAGCTCTAGAGGAGACCAAGGCTTTATTTCTCTATGGATATAACAAGACATTAGGTATTTCACTTGATGTTTCTCTAACTTGCGATTCTTAGCAAGTGTAGTATTAGTTTTAGCACCCTGGATATTCAGTGGTCCTATGCTTTTTTCTCTTTTCTACTTAGTCTGTGAATTTGTACTTAGGCTGGCAAAGCTTCAGACGGAAACCTTTATTCTATTTGATTAAGGTAAATGAGGTCCCATATTTTGGATTGTTTGGCGCGCAGGTTTAAGCAATTTGAGCTCTTTATGCACAGCTTGTTATTTATAAAGGATATGTGCAATTTGAAACACATTATATATATTTTTTTCTCTCCTTTTTTCCTTTCTGTTCCTTAGTATTGACCGATCAGAATATGGCTTAAGCATATATACCTTTCATTGGAACGTTTACTATACGCTTTAATCCCAAATATGTGAATTCTCCCTTCTCTGCCCTAGATAACAATAAAAACAGAAGCAGTACCACCAAGTAAACTATATTATCTAGCTATACATTATTGGCATTACCTGTGCCACGTATGCAATATTTCCCCTTCTTGTTTTCTTGAGATTTAGCTCAACACATATCTCTCTTACCAGGCTTGCATATGGGATCTTGACCTTTCTGGTTGATATCTGTTGGAACATAGCTTATTCTGCTAGCCGGGATCTTTCCATCCAGGGAAGAATGCTCCCACTGTTGCCATCTGCATGATCTCCCGCCCTACTCATTCAAGGTACAGTTCATGTCCTAATTCAGGCCAATCACATAGACCTCATCCATTCAATACATAATATAAGACTTGAACGAATGCTTTAACTAATATATGCAAAGTACATTTGATGTATTTAAAGTTCTATGAAATATAAAGCACTCATTGAGTATACATGCCATGTTTATTATGAGTCTTTGTCATCTTTTTCTGTCAATAGCTTTTCCATATAGATCACCACCCACCGTCTGTTCCTCAAGAAGCCCTTATAGGGCGAAACTAGTTGAACCGTCAACACGGCTGGCCTGAAGAAGACTAGTTGCATTTATTTGCATACATAGTACTTTTTCTATTATTCCATGACTGTTTTTAGTGATTGTTAACCACTTAAGACCCGGACCAAAATGCAGGTAAAGGACCTTGCCCCTTTTTGCGATTCGGCACTGCTTCGTTTTAACTGACGGTCGTGCGACGTGGCTCCAAAACAAAATTGCGCTATTAACAAAAATAGAGCGACAATTTAAAAAAAAATGCAATATTTTTTACTTTTTGCTATAATAAATATCCCCCAAAAATATATAAAAAAACATTTTTTTTCCTCAGTTTAGGCCGATACGTATTCTTCTACGTATTTTTGGTAAAAAAAAATCGCAATAAGCGTTTATCGGTTGGTTTTCGCAAAATTTATAGCGTTTACAAAATAAGGGATAGTTTTATTGCATTTTTATTAATTATTTTTTTTTTACTACTAATAGCGGCGATCGGCGATTTTTTTCGTGACTGCGACAATATGGCGGACACTTCGGACAATTTTGACCAATTTTTGGGACAATTGTCATTTTCACAGCAAAAAATGCATTTAAATTGCTTTGTTTACTGTGGAAATGACAGTTGCAGTTTGGGAGTTAACCACAGGTGGCGCTGTAGGGGATGTGTGACCTAATGTGTGTGTTTACAACTGTAGGGGGGTGTGGCTGTAGGTGTGACGTCATCGATCGCGCCCCCCTATTACAGGGATAACGCGATCGATGCTGCGGCCACAGAGAAGCACGGGGAAGCCATGTGTACACACGGCTCTCCCCGTTCTTCCGCTCCAGGGACGGATCGCCGCACTCCAGCGGCGATCGGGTCCGCGAATCCCGCGGTCCCGGTCCTGGATCCCGTGCCTGCGACCCACGGCTGGGTACTAAAATCAACGTATATATACGTTGATGTGCCCAGCCGTGCCATTCTGCCGACGTAAATGTGCAGTAGGCGGTCCTTAAGTGGTTAACGACACTCCTTTAAAAACATTTTGTATTAATAAATCTTTTGTATTTTTATATCCAAACTTCTATTTTTGTGACTCATGTGCTGTGGGTTTGACGAAAACTATTCAAAAGTCTTGATGTATCTATACATTTGATGCACTAATTTGCTACATTTATCCATTATGCATCACCAAAAATCCCATACAATACCCTGATTTGGGAAATATTTCTAACCTTTACTCTTCACAGGATTTAGATGCAGCTGGATTTTGGATTCTAACAAGTGTTTGCTCTATATTACACATATACCAATATAGACAATAGTTCAATGTTATAGTGCCTTGTCCTTGTTGGAGAGTTGCTCCCCCCCCCACAATTAAATTGGTGGTGACATTTTTAAACAACTGAAAAGGCTACAGCAATGATCTACCAATCATGTACAATGGGGTGCTATGGGGTTCAGTAAATCTGTATAGATACAGATTGTCATGGATCGTGAGATATTAAAGTGTTTCTACGTGAAATCCATATTCATGTATTGCAGAAGATGAGACATTGTGGATAGGACATATTGCAGGATACCTCTGTCTGTCTAGATGTGGATTGGAACGGAATCAGCCTATTGAGGACTATTGGAATGCTAAGTGGCTTGTGAAATACCTTTCCATTGTGTTCTGCAGATGAATAGCCTTGTCAGAGACGAGACGCCTAGCCACCTCGTCCGGCTACCTGAATAGATAATTGACTCATGTTAATTGTTGTTCTGATTGCTTCATTGTAGTAATTACCCCCTGGGGGCTTCTGTCTCAACACACATAGTCATGCTATTCAAGCTTTGGGACCAAGCTCTGCTGAGACATTTTGAAGTCCTCATTTGCATGGGAGAGGACCTGATGGGAGACGGCCTGGACTTTAAAAAGGACCAATAAGAAAGCGGTTGTTGGGGGCGGGATGTTCCAAATTCTGTATAAAAGTGTGCTGTGTACTTTCAATAAAAGAGTTCTGGTTGAGCATACATACAACTCGCTTGGTGTGTGTTCTTCATGGATCCAATCGGCACATAGCTGTAGGTTGGATCCCGGAATCTTGGATGACTGGACCATCAGATGTTGCAAGCTGCAATCTGATCGAATAGAAGCAGAGGAGTGTCGGGAGAGCAGGACCTGGGCGAGAAAGGGTCTCGTCACACAGATGCTTAATCAGTGTGCCCCCCAAAACTCTTGCAGCATCATAGGAACTCATTTTACTGATTTACCCATTTTTGTTGTTGATTTTCCTCAGCAAAGTGAGTTTGGGGTTCAAATGCCAAACAAATCAGAGTGAATTATGGGTGTCTCATTCATCCCTATTGGACATTTACTTTACATCCTCGGATGTGCAAAGGTCTTGAAAATTAATCCTTTAAATTCTGAATTACTGAAAATGTACTGAATATGAATAAAAATAATAAAACAACTTTATTAGATCAGTTACATTATCTGATATGGATTTCATATTTTCAGATTGATGTTACTATTCTTCTGTTCTTTGTTGTGTAGTGTAAATCGGTGTCAGGCGATGTGTATAAAGCTCCGGTGATTGTGTCTCTTCCTCTGCAGATCTGCCGGTGACTGAGAGGATCTGCTGTGTGCCATGAAATGTTCTCCGGTGTTCTGTGTCTGTTACCTGCTGATCCTCGTCCTTTTCATCACCTACTATGGAGTAGTACGGACCCGGAGCTCAGCACCTCAATGTAGACTTACTATGCTAATGCCATTGTTTGAGTATGAATATTACAAGGAGGGAGACGTCATTATCGGAGGATTGATCTCCGCTCACCTTTTCACCCGAGATTTGGCTGATATTGAATATGGAAGTATTAGTGCGCCTGGCTTTCCTGTTACCTTTTATTTGTGTGAATTGTAAGTTACTTTTTATCACCTTTGATCTTTCAGTATAACTCAAAAGAGAAAATTTGTCTTAAATTTCCACGTAATATTGTATGAACATTTACAAGTTTATATTTTGATATAACCCTCTACATATAATAACATGTATAATTGTATATTAACTCACCTCTAAAACATGCATGCTATTGGTACGGGCAAAATTCTAATTGCTGTGGGGGGGGGGGGTCACATTTGCATCATTACCATAGCTTAGGCAGCACAGTGCTTACTGAAAACAGAAACGCCGGCTCAAAGTGAGAGTTAGGCTGGAGTATCACTGATACTCCAGAGTAACTCTACCTGAATCTGGCCCATAATGTTTTGGGGTTCAGAGTACTTTTATAGCAAGAAGAAAAGCTGATTTTCTGCAAAAAGAGGATAGAACAGACATTGCTCCTATTTGTAGATTATTCATGTAGTGCCCTGCTCCTTTTGAACAGGCGCCGCTGTACATTTAGAAGGGGTCTGAGTTGTTATTTGGCTCAGACAAATATGATTGAGGGCAATTTGGCCTCTGTTCCAGCCATGGCTGTGCTGGTAGTAACCACCATTGTTCGCCTGGGGGAGTTATTAGCAGCCCAGGTGTATTTTTTATAATATGATAATGTATACTGTGTTCCTATTTTCTTCTCTTCCCTTCCCCATCCAAGTTAAGGTTCAGGTGCTGGCACTCAGGCTCGAGTGCTATTGTTCCTGACACTGTGGACAGTGTCTTTTTGTAGTGTGGGGGGGAGTATGTAGCACCCTGCTCCTTTTAAACAGGTGCTGCTGTAAATTTAGAGGGGGTCTGAGTTGTTATTTGGCTCAGACAAATATGATTGAGGGCAATTTAGCCTCTGTTACAGCCATGGCTGTGCTAGGAGTAACCACCATTGTTTGCCTGGGGGTGACCACCCCAGGCCAAGGGTAGCAGAAGCAAGGTCAAGGTATATTGGATGTTCCTCTCAGCAGCAAATCAGTGGGAGTGGTAGCCTCGCTGTGCATGCTGGGGAGGGGTACTTAATGGACAGACACCATTGGCTGAGGGTTCGTTGTTCGTGCCTCGTGGCCCGCCTGGTGAGCAGGTGACATGGGATCCCCAGGGCGTGAAGTCTAAGAGCCAGTATTTTGCCAAGATCCCCTCACGAGAGTTTAGACTTAGCTGTGTGCTGACCCCAGGTTACGACCCCCAGGTTCACCCTTTTGCGAGGAGAGTACCAGAAGACACTGTCAGACATGGATGGATGGATGGATGGATGGAGCAAAAGAAGAGCTGGATAGTGAGCCAAGGTATGGGTGGGCAGCAGACAACGTAATCAGGAGAACTAGCTGAGTTGGTACACAAGAGCACAAGAGATCAGTTCACAAGAATTCATGTTAGGAAGGTTTGCATGAAAGGCGCTCAGTGACAAGTGTTGCTCAAGCAACGATAAACTGGTCTGAGTGGAATTTAAATAGAGCGGCACATGGGTGGCTGGACAGGAAGTAGCAGGGAGGAAAGATATATTAAGAATCAGGTGAAGCCGGCGACACCCATAGCTGCTAAGTGCAGCAGGAGCTGAACAAAAGCTTGTGGAATCATGGTGCCAGCCGACCTACAGCAGGAAAGGTAAGACACAGATCAGCTCTGCAGCTGATCTGTGACAGTCCCCCCCCCCACTAACGAGATCCCACTGCACATCTGAGGGCTGGCTTGGAGGGAAATTTCCGATGGAATCTGGTCACCAAGCGTGGGGCTGAGACATCTGCAGCAGGAACCCAAGCTCCTCCGAGCTATAGAATTTCCAATCAACCAGATAGAATAGTTTATTTGAAGTCCAATATTTCTTTAATCTCATACTGATCTGTAGTATCTGCTACAGGAGCAGGATAAGAAGAAGGGCAAGAGAAGCAATTGAGGACCAGTGGCCTGAGCAGGGAGACTTGCAAGGCATTGTGGATCCTGAGATGAGAGGGCAGATGGAGCTTGAAAGCAACTGGATTGATGTGACAGAGAATGGGAAAGGGAAAAAATGAAGCAAGGAGCAATTTTCATTGAGGGCACCCATAGTCGGATGTGCTTGGTAGAAAGACAAAACTCTATTGCCAGGTAAAAACATAGAAACAGGACGAAGATGACAATCTGCTGCCGCTTTATGCCTGGAAGCAACCAGGTGAAGATTCTTAGAAACTTCTTCCCAGATTGAGTTGAAAGTCCTTTGGGTTTCAGCTGCTGAAATGGGAACAGGAAAGGGAACAGATGGATGCTGCATGTAAAGGGAGATTTTCCAGAACTGGCAGTGTTGGTTAAAGGCAAACTCTGACCAGGCCAAAAGGTCCACCAAGTCATCTTGGTAGGCTGAGATGAAAGCACGGGGAACATTTTGACTGCCACGTTCTGTTTACCCATTGGACTGGGGATGAAAGGCAGGTGAAAAATCCAATTTAATCCCAAAGGAGCTGGCCAAGAAACTCCAAAGATCTCCTTAATGAAAGTTATGGCAAGGCTGGTAGCTGTAGGTAGGTCTGGGAGAGGAATCAAGTGACATATTTTGGAGAACCGATCCACCACTATCCAGATGACTGTAGAACCTGTTGAGGGGGCAGATCCGAGATAAAATCCATGGACATACAATGCCAAGGTATATTGGGAACTGTTAAGAGCAGAAGCAACCCAGCTGGGGTGGATGTGGAAGACTTGAATAGTACACAAACCGTACCAGCTTGAACGTACTCTTTGACATCCTTACGAAGAGAGGGCCACCAGTAGTGATGCTAAAGAAGGTCACAAGTATGATGTATTCCGGGATGTCCAGAGAACTTGGAATCATGTGCCCATGCAAGGAGTTTGGGACGAAGTGTAGGAACCACAAAAGTATTACCTAGAGCAGTGTTTTTCAACTCCAGTCCTCAAGGCACACCAACAGGTCAGGTTTTCAGGATTTCCCTCAGATGAAATGGCTGTGGTGATTACTGAAACTGATCAAATCACCTGTGCAAAATAATGGAAAGCCTGAAAACATGACCTGTTGGTGTGCCTTGAGGACTGGAGTTGAAAAACACTGACCTAGAGTAGGCTGCGTAGGCCAGAGCCGAGTAGTGACTAGAATTTGATGCAAAGGGATGATGGGACCAGGATCTAGGTGGTTCTCAGAATCGTTTACTTTGAACGACCTGGACAAGGCATTGGCACAAATGTTTTTGGCACCAGGATGAAAGTTAGTGTTAAAGTTTAAGCGGGAGAAAAAGAGAGCCCATCGAGCTTGGCGTGGATTCAATTGTTTTGTGGATTGTAAATACTGCAGATTTTTATGATCGGTATAGATGGTAATGCAATGAGGGAGCCCTCTACTAGATTTTACCATTCTTAAAGAGCTAGTTTAGCCAGTAGCTCACGGTGCCCAATGGTATCATTTTTTTCTGCATCTGAAAACTTCTTGGAAAAGATCCACAAGGCTGAGGTTTGCCCTTCTGAGCTTGGAGTAGGATGGCACCGTCTCCTACTGAAGAGACGTAAACCTCCATAGAAAAGGGTTTTGTAACCTCCAGACATAGGAGAATTGGGGCGGAGAGGAAGGCTCCCTTGAGTTTGTGGAAAGCATCAATAGCTTCAGGGGATCAGGATCTGGCACTGACATCCTTGTGGGTGAGATGCAATTGTAGCTACCAAGGTGAAGTCTTTACGAATGAATTGTCGATAGTAATTGGTGAAGCCCAAAAAATGATGGGTGGCTTTAAGATCAGAGGGCTGAGGCCACTCAGATGGCCTGAAGTTTTGGTGGGTCCATGAGGAGGCCCTTATATGAGATGATGTAGCCCAGGAATGGAACTTGTGTTTGTTCAAATAGGCACTTCTCCAATTTAGCATAGAGACAATTGTCCCATAGTCGTTGTAGCACACACAGCTTTCACATGATGGGCGAGCAAGTCTGGTGAGAAAATAAGAATATCATCCAGATATACAATAACAAGGACATACAGAAGGTTATGGAAGATCTCATTAACCAAGTTTTGGAAGACAGCTGGGGCATTACACAGGCCAAAGGGCATCACAAGGTATTCATAATGTCCATCCCTAGTGTTAAAGGCGGTCTGCCACTTGTCTCCTTCCCGGATTCTTATTAAATTGTATGCCCCTCTAAGATCCAATTTAGTCAAAACATGAGAACCCTGCAGTCTGTCAAAAAGTTTCAAAATTAAAGGAAGAGGGTATCGGTTCTTCAAAGGGATAGCTTAAGGCTCCTGTAGTCGATGCATGGACGGAGTGAACCATCTTTTTTTCCTACAAAAAATACCCGAATCTGGCAGGTGAGTTGGATTTCCTGATGAAACCCTTTTTGCAGGTTTTCCTAAATTCAGACATGGCGTGTGTCTCTGGGATAGATAGATTGTAGACTCGGCATCAGGGAGGAGAAGTCCCTGGTAACAGATCAATGGAGAAGTCATAGTCTCTGCGAGCAGGAAGGAAGACTTTTTGCAGAAAACATCATGGAAGGACTGATATTGGGAAGGCAACATGGGAGTTGTGGAGGTTTCAGCCAGAGGGATGGAAGGTGGAGGTAGTACCTTGGAAACACATTGTTCATGACACTGAGGGCCCCAAGCCAATACTTGTCCAGAGTTCCAATCAAGATGCGGGAAGTGTTTCTGCAACCATGGGAGGCCCAGAATGATGGGACTGGAGGATTTAGACAGAATTAGGAAAGAAGAAGTTTCCTCACCATGCAAAACCTCAATGCGTAACGCAATAGGAAGGGTTTTAAACCAGATGGGGCTCATTGGCAAGAGGGTGCCATCTACTGTGGTCACAGAGAGGGGTATAGCCAGGGCAACAAAGGAAATTTCGGAACTCGCAAACCAAAGATTGTTCAATGAAATTCCTGGCTGCTCCAGAGTCCACGTATGAAGAGAGTTGATTTTGAGCCCAATGTATAGACATGGGTAGGGTGAAACGAGAGAAGCTGACAAAATTAAAGGATCGGTCTAGATCATCTCCCTCAGAGTGACCTAGTTTCTGGAGTTTCCCGGACGAGCTTGACTGGGGTTAAAAAAAAAACACCACAATAAAGGCACAAGCCCAAACCCATGCACCGGGCACGTTCCACTGTAGTGAGGAAAGTTCACCCAAGCTTGCATAGGTTCTTCCAACATTTAAGAGGTTGGAGACAAAGAGGGTTCCATAAGTCTTTGGACTGCCTGTGCTCAATGACCAGCAGGAGGATGACTGGATCTGGATCTCACCAGAGAGCAAATGTCTATTTGAATGCGCAATTACAATTAAATCATCAAGTGTGGTAAGAATGGTGCGTCCAGCGAGTTTATCCTTTACACGCTCAGATAGACCTTGCCAGAAGGTAGCGATAAGAGCCTCATTATTCCATTTAAGTTCAGCGGCCAGCGTATGGAATTGAACTGCGTATTGACCAACTGTCATTCCTTTCTGACGAAGATGAAGGAGGGCCCCAGCAGCAGAAGACACTCTGCCGGGCTCATCAAAAGTTTTCCTGAATGCATCCAAAAAGACCTGGAGGTTAGAGGCGATAGGATCGTGTTGTTCCCAGAGTGGGGAGGCCCAAGCTAGGGCATCACCAGAAAGGAGGGAGATGATATATGCCACTTTGGTGCGATCTGTTGGAAAACGTTGGCTGAAAAGTTCAAAGTATATGGAACACTGATTGATGAAAGCACAGCAAGATTTAGGGTCACTAGAAAAATGAGGTGGTGGCAGCAGATGCAAGCAGGGATTGCCAGGTGTAGCAGGTAACACAGGAGCAGATGAGGCAGAAGCAGCAGCCGAAGGAGATGATGTTGCAGCGAATTGCAGACTATCCTAGGCTAAGGGCTAAACCCACAAGGGCGGTTCTTTCAACACTCTAATGCTCTCTAATGTTCGCTCGCTGGAAAATAAACTGGACTTAATTCAACTCAGTCGGTCTACACAGCATGAGACAAGGGTTGATGTAGCCAGAGTCACAGAATGTGATTTATCTTGGTTCTCCTCCTTTTTGTAAAACCGATCACAAATAGTGAAACTGGGGCCTTTCACTTCTGAAAAACGCACGGTGTCTTGCGGAGTCCCTCAGGGATCCCTTTTGTCGCCCGTACTGTTTAACATCTATCTCTGCCCTCTTTTTGAAATCATTAGTAACCAGAAGTTACTTTATCACTCTTATGTGGATGACACACAACTGTATTTTCGCATCTGCAACAACAAGGATCATCATCTCGGACTAGAGAAATGCCTCTCTTTGATAGAAAATTGGATGACAAAGAGTTATCTTAAACTCAACGGTTCAAAAACAGAACTTCTCCTGTTTCATGCCAATCAAAAGATTCATCCCGCGACAACTTGCCCCCACCCCTGCCCATTCTGAGTAAACCCCTAGCACCAAAGTCAAAAGTCTCGGAGTCATTTTCAACACCAACATGACAATGGATACGCGAATAGGGTCAGTAGTCAGCAGATCTCACCAAATGCTGCGCCTACTACGCAGACTCATTCCATTTATTCCTAAAGAGGACATAGCAGTCGTGGTGGGAACAATTATCAACTCCAGATTTGACTATGCAAATGCCCTCTATCTAGGACTCCCCAAATACCAAATCAATTGTCTGCAAGTTGTTCAAAATACGACCGCTCGATTAGTAACTGGGAAAAATCCCTGGGAATCAATCTCATCTTCTCTGAGATCCCTCCATTGGTTTGCCAGTCAAAGAAAGAATCACTTTCAAGGCGCTCTGCCTAATGCACAAGTGTATTCAAGGAAATGCCCTCCAATATCTATGCGAAAAAATAAATCCCAATCACGTTCTGCGATCCACCAATCAAAATCTTTGCCAGATACCCAAAGCCAGATACAAGTCCAAAGGAGAACGAAGGTTTGCGGTCCAAGGACCTCGTCTGTGGAACGATCTACCAAGCACCACTCAATTGGAGGTGAACCACTTGTCCTTCAGGAGAATGATTAAAACTCATCTCTTCTGAGGTCAAAGCGGCCTTACGCATGGAATCGATTCAGTGCCCAGAGGCGATTCAGTTCGCATGTGTTGCGCTATATACGTTCTTCACTCACTCACTCACTCTGTGTTTATCTTCAATGGCTAAATAACAACATCCCAGATTCTGCTATTTAGCTACACAGGCTAACGTGCTACTGAGCAGATAGAGATTCAGCACTGTCCGGTAAGACTCGCGGAGGTGGTCTGTGTGTGTATATCAATATAACATTGCTCATCGCTGGTAGAGTTTATGTTTGTGAACTTCCGACTATTCTTTCTGCCGAGGGAGTTCACAGCAATTGTTATTGTCGCTGTTTGCATTCCCCTGTATGCAAATGCTAAAAACGTGCTTTGCAAATGTTACAGCTCTATCAGCGAACATCAAACACACAACCCTGACGGCTTTTTCATTATTGCTGGTGACTTCAATCACGCAAATTTAAAGGCAGTCTACCAACATGTGAATTTTGCAACAAGGGGCACACCGGGTGCGCACACCTGTGCCCTAGAACACACTTAAACCCTTCAGCGCCACCTAGTGATTAATCCCTTCACTGCCAGTGTAATTTTCACAGTAATCAGTGAATTTTTATAGCACTGATCGCTGTAAAATGACAATGGTCCCAAAAAATGTGTCAAAAGTGTACGATGTGTCCACCATAAAGTCGCAGTCATGATAAAACTTGAAGATCGCCGCCATTACTAGTAAAAAATAAATAATGAAAATGCCAAAATAATTTAATTGAACCTTACGGGCAAAAATCTACCAGGATTCGGTGTAGAGCCTGGTGAAATACAGCAGCATAGAGTATTTTGATTACGCAGGGGAATATTAAGTATATGTGAATCTACCCCTATAACTTTTGCGCAAACCAATCAATACACACTTATTGCAATGTTTTTACCAAAAAATTGTAGAAGAATACGTATCGGACTAAACTGAGGAAAAACAATGTTGTTTTTTTTTATATATTTTTTGGGGATATTTATTATAGCAAAAAGTAAAAAATATAGATTTTTTTTCAAAATTGTTACTCTAATTTTGTTTATAGCACAAAAAAATCCTGCAGAGGTGATCAAATACCACTAAAAGAAAGCTCTATTTGTGAGAGAAAAAAAAAGGATGTCAATTTTATTTGGGAGCCACGTCGCAAAGTAATTTTTTGGTATACAGTAGGTTTAATGGGCACAATTAACACTCAAGTCCCAATTATTCCACACCTGTTTTACAGGTGCATATCATTAATATATTTTTTTTTTATTGCACGGCCAATTCTTGCTGTCATCAAGAGTTAAGGTGGGAAGGCAACCACAAACACCCAAATACCAATTGTTTAGCACCTGTTACTTCTATCCAAAGTCTGCGAAAGAGACACCAGACTTTGTCTAAAATAAATGTTAATCTTGGCCTGAGTGTACTATAATTTGGCTTCTTCACATAAGGCGTGCTCACTGAGATGCAAGACTTTGTTATTTCCATCCAAAATCTGCCAAAGAGACACCAGAATGTATCCAAATGGGGGGCGTGGCCTGTCGTGAATGGTGGCGGACGTTTTCCTAAGGAGCTCCGAGGCCTATGAGTGCCATCCACAACCATCGGGGCACTTAACCACTTCTTCACAACAAACAAAACACAACAGCGTACTTAGCTCAGACTCCCCCAGAGTCTGGTGCCGGTATTTGGTGAAGATTCGGCCGGCAGGCGCCAAAGATCCATCTCCTCCAGCTCCCGAGATCGCCGCCATCTTGCCTTCTGGAGGAGCCTGTCCCGACGGATTTCAGAGGTAGGGGATCACCTCCAGCCCCCATCTACCACTACTACACCTACCTGACTAGGTCCGGTGGCCGCGCCGAATCCCTGGCTGGTCCGCGGCGGCTGCGGGCTGGTGCGGCCTAGTCCGAGTGCGGAGTCCCGGCCTTTCCTGGCGTTGTGCCCGATCCGGTCGCTCTGGGATTCAGGGGATCTCCTCCAGCCCTCTCCAGTCACCCCTACGGCGTCCTGGTCCCATCCGGGGGCTGTGCCTGATCCCGAGCTCTCTTGCGGCGGCTGTGACCTAGTCCGTGCTGTGAATCCCCAGCCTTTCCTGACGCCGCGGGTGATCCATCCTCAGCGGTGCGGACCTCCTTGGGGCATCCCCTAGCCATCCACCATACCACCCGTGCCAAGCCTTGCCACAGCCTATGTTAGAGACTGCCAGCCTGATAGGAGAGCTCCTGCTTAGCAAGCATACGGCGGCCATCTTGGTACACCTTTGTGATCACCTTAAGCCTACAGTCCTCCTACCAACTGGTCTAGGCCCTGTCACACCAACAGCACCCCCTAAGCCAAAGGAGCAACACCCCAGCAGGGGACTGAAGTAGCAGCCTCCTATATTTCAACGAGGTGGATCACTATAGCTAAGACCCCATAGCTCAGTGGATCAGCCATCTTGCTTCACCCAGCCGCAGTATTACAGAGGTCTCTCTTGCTCCCCCACAGACATTCCACGCACCCCACTACAGTTAAGGTGAAATAATTCAGGATGAACTGAAATCACACCTCTAATTGAAAGGGGGGCGCATGCGGGGCGAGATGCAGATCAGCAGCAACTTGTAGAAGCTCCATTGAAATAGCGAAGATTTAAAGCACACTGCAGGAAATAAAAAGGAAGGGAAAGAGTAAAAGAACAATAATTCCCCCAAAACAAACCTCCATTTCCATTACTTCCCCCACGGGTCCACCCAGTACATGCCGTCTGGCAAGAAGGCGCTCCGAAGCCACGTATATCAACACCCTTTATCCACATATCGCCTGCGTAACAAAGAACAGAAAAAAATGTCTCATAATAATACCAGCTCTCCAAAGAATGTACAGTCTTCAAAGTCCACAGGTGCCCTTTTACAGGAGATTGCTTCCACCCAAAACATCAATGAGCACTCCACCCAGATTACAAAAGCCGATTTAGACGACAGCCATGGGCGTCCGCTCATAGGGTTAAGGGGGGGCGAGTGACCCCCCTGAAATGAATGAATGAATGAATGAATGAATGAATGAAAAACTTATATAGCGCGGCACATGCGAACCAAATCGCCTCTGGGCGCTAGTTGTATCCGTCTCTTGACATCAGAAGAGCAGAGTTTTAATCCGTCCTCTGAAGGTCAGGTGGTTTTCCTCCAACCGAATGCTGGTTGGTAAAGCGTTCCAGAGTCTGGGACCCTGGACAGCAAACCTTCTTTCTCCTTTGGACTTGAATCTGGCTTTGGGTACTTTGACCAAATTTTGGGGGCTTTTCCATGGATGCATTTATGGGTCAGACAGAGTGCTTTAAAAGCAATTCTGTCTTTTACCGGCAACCAGTGCAGGGATCTCAGCGACGGTGAGATTGATTCCCAGGGTTTTTTCCCAGTCACCAGTCTGGCGGCCGTATTTTGTACGACTTGCAGACGAGCGATTTGGTACTTAGGGAGTCCGAGGTAGAGAGCGTTTGCATAATCCAGTCTGGAGTTCACAATCGTTCCCACCACGGCTGCCACATCTTCTTTGGGAATAAAAGGGATCAGTCTGCGGAGTAGGCGCAGCAGATGGTGAGATCCGCTGACTACTGACCCTATTTGTGCGTCCATAGTCATGTGGGTGTCAAAAATGATCCCAAGACTTTTGACTTTGGCGCTCGGGGAGATGATCTGGCCCAGAATGGGCGGAGGTGTCCAGGTTGTTGTGAGTTGACTCTTGCGAGTGGCCTGAAACAGAAGAAGTTCTGTTTTAGAATTGTTGAGTTTGAGATAACTCATCGTCATCCACTTTTCTATTGAAGAGAGACAATTCTCTAAGCTGAGATGACGATCCTTTCTATTGCAGATGCGAAAATACAGTTGCGTATCGTCTGCATATGAGTGATAAAGTAGTTGTTGACTACTGATGACTTCAAAGAGAGGTCGAAGATAGATGTTGAAAAGCACCGGTGATAGAGGTGAGCCTTGGGGGACTCCACATGACACTGTGCGTTTTCTAGAAATGAACGGTCCTAATTTCACCGTTTGAGATCGGTTTCCCAAAAAAGAGGAAAACCATGGTAAATCATTCTCTGTGACTCCGGCTACCTCAGTCAGCCGAGTCAGTAACAGTTTGTGATCTACGGTGTCGAAGGCTGCGCTTAGGTCCAGCAGAACCAGGAGGGAAGATTCTCCTTCGTCTGCGGCCTCCAGAACGTCGTCCCATATTTTGAGCAGTGCCGTTTCCGTCCCGTGTCCGGGACGGAATCCCGATTGCAGTGGATTGAGTAAGTTGTGGGTATCTAGATGCTGTTGCAGCTGTTGTACCACCGCTTTCTCCATTACCTTAGAGAAAACGTTTAGCATTGTTATGGGACGGCGGTGATTTGGGTCCTTGGGATCCAGGGTAGGTTTCTTCAAGATGGGCTGGATTGTGCCCTCTTTCAGCAGGGAGGGCACTATGCCTTCCTTAAATGACTGGTTTATAAGCTGCGTAATGGGAGGCGCCAGGATATCGGCACATTCCTTTAGCAGCTTAGTGGGGATAATATCATTAGGCGAAGTGCTGTTCCGCAATGCGCCGATGATATTTTCTGTGTTCTCGATGGAAACGGGTTCCAAAGAGAACTTTGTTGGTTGTAGTGTGTTCCTCTGGGTGCTGTGTGGTAGCTTAGGGGCATTATTTTGCGAAATGCTTTCCCGGATTCCCTCAATTTTATTGATGAAGAAATCCGACAATTCCTCGCAAAATTCTTGGGTGTCGGTGTTGGGGGCTTCAAGACAGTGTGGATTCATGGTCTGTGAGACCAGCTTGAAGAGATCCCGAGGGCGGTTTAAAGCGCTGTTGATAGCCATGGAAAAATAGTTTTTCTTGGCTTCGAAGATTTCTATGTGGTATCTTCGAGTTGCTGCTTTGTAGAAGGCGAGGTTCGTCTCGGATGCGTTTCTTTTCCAGGCGGCTTCTGCCCTTCTACGCTCTTGCTTCAGTAGCAATAGCTGGTTGTTGAACCAGCCTGCCTTGTTTTTCCGGGTACGGACTTTGTGTTCAGGCGCTACTACGTCGGCTGACTGTAGTAGGGCTGCATTTATGGCATCCAGAATATCTGTGGCCATTTGTCTTGGTTGCATTGTTTTAATTTTATTTTCCAAGGTAGATTTGAAGAGTTCCGAATGGAGCTTCTTCTGAGATCTAGACCAGTGTGTTGTCACTGGCTTGGGTGTTTTTATCAATAGGGCCGTATTGGAAATTATGAATTTAATTGCATGGTGATCTGTCCATGGCAATGGTTCATTTTCCAAAATACTTACCTTCAGATTTTGTCTGAAGATAAGATCGAGTGTGTGACCTGAAGCATGTGTGGGCTCATGTACTAGTTGCTGAAGGCCTAATCCTTCCAGATGGTCGATACAGGCGTCGGCCACGGGGTCTTGTGAGGAGTTGGCCCAGAGATTGAAATCTCCGAGCAGCAAAAGGTGTTTGCTGGTTATGGCATAAGTGGAGATGAACTCTGACCATAGAGGTAAAAACTGCGATTTAGGCCCTGGTGGCCTATAGCAGAGCAGAATACGGACGGTCTCCTGGGGGTTGGTTTGCAGCTGCAGAGTAAGGGTTTCCATAAATGGAAGCGAGTGCTGAAGGGCTGGTTTAGAGATCACAAGATGCGTCTTATGAATCACCGCCAGTCCTCCACCTCTTTGCCCTATTCTGTTTTCAGTGATAATCCGGTAGTGTTCTGGCACCAGTTCTCCAAGAATGGTGTTACAGTCGGCTGTGAGCCAGCTTTCTGTAATAAAAAGACAATCTAAGTTGTTCTGTAGAATGAAATCATGGATTTCTAATCGGTGCCTTACTGCCGATCTTGTATTGATCAAAGCACATGATATGTGCTTCGCTTGGAGTGGGTCGCTAAATTTTGTTCCTGATGATCGACGATCGATCCTCAAGAGTTGCTCAAAACTCAGGGCCTTTTTAGTGACGGCTGGTAGCTTCTTGGCAAATTGCCTCAAGCCCCTGATGACTTCTGCCGAATATTGCCAGACGGCCATATTCCGCAGGGGGGGGGGAGTAGATTCCTTGAATCCTTTCTCCTGGATATTTTTTTATTTGGTCCAGAGGAAGGCAAAAAAACCCTGGTTCAGCTAAGCCAATCTGCTGGGCAGGGAAAAAAAATTCCTTCCTGATCCCTCAGAGGCGATCGGTTGAGCCCTGGATCAAATCAATGAACTGGTGAGGGGAGTGATGTGAAGGGAGTAGATTCCTGCTTGGGGGGTGCACCAAGCTGGTCCACCAATCTGGTGCAAATAACCCCAGAGAGGGGGTAGTTGGCTGCTGGGGAGGTGGATGGGGACCCCTGTGGGTAGGTGGGGTGAGTTGGGAGAAAGTCCTAGGGCAGACACAGCTTGCTGTAAACCGCGCTCTCCTAGGCCGCAGTTGAAGCCGCGGACTTTCCTAGGCCGCGGCTCCCGCGGACCTAGCGTGGCTGGCGCGGACCGGCGAGAAACAGTCAGGCTATAGTGGGAGGGATGTGTGGATGAGTTGGGGGTACCTTGAGTCTGGGGCCAAAGCACCGGGGTGAGGCCAACAAGCTGAGGCCGGGCGCCGCTAGGCCGCCGTTGAAGCCGCGGACTTTCCTAAGCCGCGGCTCCCGCGGACCTAGCGTGGTTGGCGCGGACCGGCGCGGACCGGCGAAAAAAACGGCAGGGGAAACAGCTGGGGGGATGTGGGTACGGGCAGGGGGGTCTCGATTGCGGCCTGGTTTGGGTGGTTATCCTGAAAAGGACTGCCGACCTAGATTCTGGGGGGACAGGCTGGGGACAGGCTGGATTACCTGTGTGAGGCTGTGTGACAGCTCAGATGCTCAGATGCTCCAAAGAGGGGGGGGAAGGAGTGCTGGAGGAGTGCTGGAGGCGGCCAAGGTGGAGGAGATCCGGGATCCAGGTAAGATGCGGCTGGCTGGCTGGACAGGGGAGCCCTGACTACCTGCTGGACTACACCTGCCTGGAGCTATAGCTCGCACGCTCCTACTCCTAGGAGAACGTGTGCCGTGTGAGCTCCTGTAGCTAATCCTCTGCCTCACTGAAATCAGCAAGGGTCTGCCATGCTCGCTTCTGTGGCTGAGCTGACTCTCTCTGTGTTTGTGCAGTCGCCTCCACAGCTGTTGCAAGATCAGTATCACGGAGCTTACAGAGCTCTTTACTGCCACCTCTGGCGGCTTCCTGTATGTGCGCCCTCGTGTTTGCTTTGATACCTGTAAGGTATTTTCAAATGGACATGTGGAAACAGGACTTGGGAGAAGGAAGACCACCGTGACCTTACAAGTGGGGGCTGTGAGTACAAGTGAAGGGAGGAGGCTGTTTGTGTACAGGGGGGGGTGACATATATACAGATGAGGGGGGCAGCTGAGTGCATACATGTATGGTCAGTGAAAGATCATATCATCTGTCCTGTCCTGTATACAGCTATATACCCCCATCTACCTTCCTGTATTCCTCCATCACTGACTACAGATATACATCATATGTCCTGCATATAGAGCTGTATATACCCACCTTCCTTCCTCTATATACCAATACTATCCACCCCTTCTATATACATATACTGTACATCTTCTGTATTGTACATTTGATCAGCACAATGAGGCTGCATATCATGGGCACATGCCTGCGCTTTATGGGATAATGACTTAGCCCCTCCCCTCCCTTTCATGACGTTGTCAAATAAGCGGAGCATAGGTGACCGTAAAATTATGCCCCCCCCTGGAAAAAGTTCAGCGGACGCCCATGACGACAGCTTAACCAGGATCTACTTAAAACTTGCAGATAAAATACAATATGAGCTCCAAAAAACAACCAGTACACTTACACAAGAAATAGCAACCCTTGGGGGTCGCACAGACATACTTGAAACTAAACACGATGAACTATCACTTGCACACAATGATCTCAGAAAGGACTTTGAACTTCTTGCGGAGAATTACTCATATTTGCAATCACAAGTGGAAGATTTGGACAACCGAAACCGCAGAAACAACCTAAGAATTCGCTGCATCCCGGAATCAATTTCTGACCTGATGCCGGCTATGTCTAAATTGTTCCACAATCTCCTCCCAGAATCTCCACCTTCTGCGTTTACTTGTGATAGAATCCACAGGGCTCTACGTCCAAAACCACCGACAGACAAACCCCCACGAGATATCATTCTGTGCATGAAAGACTTTATCACAAAAGAGAGCATACTGAGAGCTTCCAGAAACATGCACAATTAGATGGCGTCAAAATCCAAATATTTCCAGACATATCCCAGGCGACCCTTGAAAGAAGACGTAAAATGAAAGAAATAACCTTGGTGTTACAATCAGCTCGCATAAGATACAGATGGGGTTTTCCTTTCAAGTTAACAGTGCCCCACAATGGCACTACCTACACCGTCTTTATTGTCTCAGAGGGCAAAGACCTCCTAGTGAAGTTGGGGCTTTTGGATCCGGCTCCTGACCCAAGACCGACTACTCCCGTCTCCTCTCCCACCTGGGCTACCCCAGCCACACGTCGAGACCAAAGAAGATGGCGACAATCCCTCAGAAATATGGATGCCTGATGGGGTGGCCTCATTCCTTCGGCTGACAGGTCTTGCTGCTTTTTTGTAATGCAACAACATCAGGGAAAGGATAGGAACCATAATTAGACAATGACGGAGGTGTGACACTTCCTCCATCGGGTTTAGCCAAGTTACAATCTTTTATTTCGCTTTTTCCTGGAGGGTTGCAAGTTAGTATTGGAACCCTAAGTGTACAGCTGATATACTTCTCTGGAGGAAGACTTGTTGGTATTTTATATTGTCTCTTTATAAGATGTTTTTTTTTTCCCTTCTTTTTTTTATTGATTGATATACTGCATGCATAAAGTATTTTTTCAGTTTTATAGAATCTTCGCTGAGACTGGTCTGCTCCGTCTCCGTTAGTTTGTCCCCCTACTCACAATGGGTTCCCAAAATATGGTCCGGTTTGTAGCATTTTTTGCGCAACTGATCATTCTATCTGTTCTCCTTACGGATAGGGCTCCCTATGTGAGTTTTGGACGATTTTGTCCACATTATATTTTTTCTTGGTCAGCTGGTGCCTGTCACCCTGACCCCCTATGCTATAGAAAATGTTTTTCCAAGTTATCTTATGTTAGAAGGTCAACCAAAGTGAATCCAGAGTCAATTTTTATATATTTTATAACAGCCTACACAAGTGACAATTTGCACGGTATCATAAAAAAGAATAATTCGATCCCTCTCAGAGATCATATATGGATCAGTATGTTATCTTTGACGATGATAGTGGCGATTCAGTATCTTTTTGTACATGTGCTGTGCCCTGGGCCTCGTGAGCTTACTCCATCACCGATAGCTACTACAGTTACTCATTACCTGTTCAATGGGACTTAGGGTGGTGTCTCACAATGCTCAGGGCATTAACTCCCCTCAAAAAAGAAGAAAGGCTTTCCGTCACTACAAGAGGTTGGGTGCTGACATTATCTTGTTGCAGGAAACTCATTTTGCAACAGATAAACATCCCAAATTTTTTGACAAATGTTATAGCCAATTCTATTGCACAACGTTTAACACTAAATCCAGGGGTGTAGCAATTTTTGTAAGAAATTCGGTAGTATTCGACATCCACAGTATTTTTAAAGACCCAGACAGTCTATATTTGATCTTAAAAGGTACCATTGCTTCAGTATATGCCCCTAATGATGCACAAACAAGCTTCTTTTCAAAATTCTTTGAAACCTTAGACAGATTTCACTCCACACATTTAATTGTAGGGGGTGATTTTAACCTAGCTGCACATTCAGCATTAGATAGAAGCAGAGTGGTTCCATCCTCTAAAGCATTCCCTAAATCTTTAAATAGATCATTATACAACCACCAACTGGTAGACACATGGAGAGCTCACAATGTAGGTACAAAAGCTTACACATTCTACTCCCACCCACAGAATAGCTATGCACGGCTGGATTACATTTTTTGTACCCCAATCTTATTGGCCAACTCCTCAAAAGCAGAGATCCATCCATGTCCCTGGTCAGACCACCATATAGTTTCCTTCAACACCTCACATATAGGCCTAACAACCACAACTCATAAGTGGCGAATAAATGACTCCCTGTTGACTGACCCAACAACTTATCAAGAAATCCTATCTCACCTCGAGCAATACTTTGCACTTAACATAGCACCAGACATGCCACCTACGTCTCTATGGATGGCACATAAGGCGGTCATGAGAGGCCATTTGGTAAGCATCGCCTCAAATAAAAACAAATCTAAACTCGCAGATATAAGATCTCTCACAAAGGATCTAGATCTTTTGTATCACAGGAATAACCAAAACCCCTCCAGCGACCTTCTAAAACAAATTCAAGATAAACGCATAGCATTAGACTCACTACTTACATCAGACACAGAAAAGGCCCTTAGATGGTCTAAAGCTAGATTTTTACTTAATAGCAATTCATACTCCACCATGTTTGCTAGAAAACTAACTCAAACGACAAAACCTTCCCACACTTATAAACTTAGAAATTCATCAGGTAACTTAGTGTCCCATCCCAAAGAAGTTATGAACATATTCCTAGACTTCTACAAAAAGCTACTTTCTACTCCCCAATCCTCACCTAAACAAACCTCCTTGAACTGTCTTAATGACATTACACTACCCACCCTGTCTGATGAACAAATTGAGGCGCTCAACGCCCCCTGCTCAGACTTAGAAATTAATAGAATAATAAACTCATTAAAGACCTCTACAGCTCCGGGCCCGATTGGATACTCCATGTCCTATTATAAAAAATTTGCCTCTACATTGACCCCACATCTTACAAAATTATATAACCACATTCTGCAAGGAAACCAATTCCCATCAGAAATGCTCCTAGCAAACATGTCCCTTCTTCCCAAACCAAATAAAGATCATTCCACCCCACAAAATTATCGCCCGATTTCGGTCATAGATAATGACCTGAAAATATTTGGCAGATTGCTAGCAGATAGATTAGCTGCAGTTATTTCCCCCTTAATAAATCCAGATCAAACAGGATTCATCCCGAACAGACAAATAACGGATAACATAAGACTGACTACAAACATTATTCAAGACTCCAACTTACACTATAAACCCACACTCTTACTCAGTCTTGACATCCGCAAAGCCTTCGACAGCGTCAGCTGGTCATACTTAGACACATTACTCCCTAGATACGGCATAAATAGCGAATTCTTACATGGATTTAAAGCCCTTTATCATGACCCCCAAACACATATTAAACTTCCCGGCAATAATTCTGACTTTTTCCCTCTGTGCAGGGGCACCAGGCAGGGTTGCCCACTCTCCCCACTCCTTTTTGCCTTGGCAATTGAACCCCTTGCCTTCGCGATCAGAAACAATATAGATATCAAGGGTTACACTAAAGGGTCCAAGGAATACAAACTAAGCCTCTACGCAGATGACGTCCTTCTCTTTTTTTTTTTTTTCAATAGAGTTTTTATTGTAGTTTACAAAATACAGAGATTATATAAAGGTAAAACGTAAATCAAGATCAAAAACAGAGATCAAAATCAAAGACAAAGAAAAAAAAAAAAAAAAAAAAAAAAAACAAACATACCACTCATGTTTCATTCTAAGTAGGTCAGATCTTAACAGTAACATGGTAGGCAGAAGTTCTCATGGAAGCATACATTGGAGTAAATTATGCAGAGAAAGTATGCAATACACATAGTCAACCATATTTAGCGGTCCAGACTTCCCATTGTTTATCAAAGGAAGAGCATTTCAATGCATTGATTGCTAGCAGTCGTTCAAATGTGTGGTGTTGGTGTACTTTCCTAGTCAGGTCGGTGACGTTAAGTGTAGTGGCGTGTTTCCAATTTTGTAGTATCAGAGACCTAGCTGCTAGCAGAATGTGGGACACTACTTGTCTCGTTTTATGAGGGAAGGATTCCATACAAATGTGTAAGATAGCCAATGCTGGGTCGGGGGGGGTCAATATCCCAGTAATGTTAGATATGAGTGTGAAAGTTTGATTCCAAAAACTAGTCAGACTAGGGCATTCCCAGAGCATGTGGAATAGGTGGCCCTTGCATCCGCAATTCCTCCAGCAGAGGTGTGAAGTGTTGGGGAACATAAGTGCAAGTCTGCAGGGAGTATATTGCCAACGGTTGACAATTTTGGTCATCAATTCCCAATGGCCCGAGCAGTGGGAAGCCGTTTGTATCGCGTGGAAAGCAAATTTCCACTGGGCTTCAGTAAACGTGAACCCCAAGTCTTGCTCCCATTTTATATGTGTCTTCTGTTTATGAAAGGTCTTCTTGGCTTGTAGTAAGTTATAGTATATGGCTATGCCCTTATTGGTAATGTTACCTCCCGTCAAGTGTTGCCATACTGATATTGGAAGGCAAACGTCAGGGGGTGGATGTGCCTTTAGGAAGTGTGTTACCCTTGTGCACGTAAAGAACGTACTTGCCGGTAGGCTGTGTTCCTGCAGTATCTGTTGCACTGGTTTAGGTCTCCCATCCTTCATGAAGTCGTGTACTGTGTGTATACCATATGTGTCGAAGAATTTTAGCGATATCATTGGTATATGAGCCTCCAACCATTGTAGGGAGAACTTATGCTGTACAGGTCGCCGGTTGGGGAGATGGGAGTTCAGAAGGGATCTCCATGTCTGTATTGAAGTAGCTATGGTCGGGGGTGTGGAAGTCAAATTCCACGGTATCCATGAATCCCCTAGAAGGAGTGATGGGAGGTCATGCGTGGGGGCCAGGTCTTTCTCAATGTCCACCCATAGTGGTGCGTCAGAGGGGAGGAACCAGTACTTGAGTTGATCAAGCCTAGTCGCCTTGAGGTAGTCTTGAATGTCCACCAATCCTGCTCCCCCCACACTTTTATGAGGTAGTAGGGTGGTGCGTGAGCACCGTGCCCGTTTTGTGCCCCACAGAAAACGCCATTGAATATTGGAGAGTGCTTTGGTGTATTTTGGGGCAATGGCAATCGGTAGGGATCTAAAAATGTACAAAATCTGTGGTAATATGAGCATTTTGAAGGCGGCCAACCTACCCATCCAGGACAATTCTTTATGGGACAGTCCAATAACCTGTGTATTAAGTTTATGTAACAGCGTTTTTAGATTAGTATCTGCTAGGGATCTAGTGGAGTTGGTCACTTTGATGCCCAGGTATGTTATAGTGTCGTCATTCCATACATAAGGGAATTTTTGGTGCAGGTGGAGGCGGTCCGCTGTTGATAGGCCTAGGTTCAGTATGTATGATTTGGTGAAGTTCACCTTGTAGTAAGATATTTCCCCAAAGGACACCAGTGCGTCATGTGCTTTAGGTAATGAAGTGAGCGGGTCTGTCAGCATCAATATTACGTCATCTGCAAACAGGTTTATGACATGGTGAGTCGAGCCGATTTTGAACCCTCGTATGTCTGCCAGCGACCGGATAGTCTCCGCCAGGGGTTCAATCATGAGATTAAATATCGTTGGAGATAACGGACATCCCTGGCGTGTCCCATTGGAGATATGAAATGGCACTGACAGCATACTAGATGTGTACACCCTTGCAGAGGGGCATGAATACAAAGCCAGTATTGCGTCTCTAATATGTCCATCAAACCCAAATTTGGATAGAGTCGCTTGCATATAACCCCAGTGGACCCTATCGAACGCCTTCTCCGCGTCTATGGAAAGCAGCAGAGAAGGCGTTCGAGTATTTTCAGCGTGGTGAATAACATTGATTATCCTCCTGGTTGCGTCTGAGGTCTGCCGTCCCCTCACAAAACCCATCTGGTCGCGCTTAATGAGGGATGGTATGAGATCTGCTAGGCGTTTGGCCAGAATTTTGGCATAAATTTTTACGTCCGTATTCAGGAGTGAAATTGGCCGGAAGTTGGAGGGAGTGTTTGGTTCTTTACCTGACTTAGGAAGGGTAACTATGTAGGCTTGTAACATTTCAGGGGGAAACGATGCTGTGTTTGCGGCTTTATTGAAAATGGATTGCATATGGGGAGCCAGAAGGTGACCAAAAATTTTAAAATATTCATTCGAAAACCCATCCGGTCCCGGGGATTTACCATTAGGTAGGGTGGCTATCGCATTTTCTACCTCAGAGGTGGTGAATTGTGAGTTTAAGGAGAGAAGTTGTGGGTCTGAGAGAGAGGGTAGGCTAATCCGCTGTAGGAAATCTGAAATTTGCGATGGCGTGGGTTGATGGGTGGAGGGATCATTTTTAATGTTGTATAAGCTACCATAGTAATCAGCGAATTGATCTGCTATCTTCTGAGGGTCGGTAATTTTATGTTTAAGGGTGGGATGGATTAAGTGGTCAATTCTCGATTTCGTGCGAGTTGCTTTTAGTCAATTGGCCAGATATTTGCCCGCTCTGTTCGCGTTAGCGTATGAGTTAAGTTTGAGTTTTCTAAGGTGATAATCATATTGTTGGGTCAATAGATCTTTAAGCGAGGTTCTCAACTTGGAGAGTTTCGCCGAGAGAGTCTGGTTGGGTGACTGCTTATTCTTTGTTTCTAGCTCATGTATGTCAGCAAGGATAGAGTCAAGTTTGTTTGTGCGTCTTCGTTTTTCCCTAGCGCCTAGTTGAATCATTATGCCCCTGGTGAACGCCTTATGAGCGCTCCAGAGGGTAAAGGGATCGTCTACTGAGTGAGCATTGTTAAGGAAGAATTCTGCAAGATGTTTGGATATTTGGTCAGAGATTTGAGGCTCTTGCATTAGTCGGACATTATTGCGCCAGATGGGGGGGGAGGGGGAGGCAGCCTGGTCAGCAATGGATATTGTCACCGCTGCGTGGTCGGACCACGTTATGTCGTGAATCCGGGCCGCAGATACCCTTTGTAGCAACCACTTATCTACCAAGAACAGGTCAATACGTGAATAAGAGCAATGTCTATGTGAAAAAAAAGTATAGTCTCTCAAGCTCTCATGTAGGCATCTCCACGCATCATATAGTTCCTCTCTGTGCATCAAACTACCCAGTTGCGTGGAACCTTTATAGTTCTTTGAGGACGTATCCAGGCTTGGGTCAATAATGAGATTAAAGTCCCCACACATTAGAAGGTTTCCGTATTGTTGAGCCTTAACTTTCCGTAGCAGCCTGCCAAGAAAGCGGGTCTGGTGTGAGTTTGGGGCGTATAAGGCCACTATTGTGAAAGGCTGTGAGTTAATGTCCCCCTTCAAAATGATGTACCTGCCGTTGGGGTCAGGAGTGACTTCCTGTAAGTGGAAAGACAAGGTATTCCTGATAGCTAGTAGTACCCCTCCCTTCTTACGGCCAGGTGTGCAAGCCAAGAAAACATGTGGAAAGTCCTTGTGGGAACATTTAGGGGCATTAAATTCCTGAAAATGAGTTTCCTGGACGCACAGGATATCCGCGTTGCGTGTTTTCGCCTCGGTCCACATGGACATCCTTTTAGCAGGGTGGTTAAGACCCCGTGCATTAATAGTTAAACAGGTGATAGGCATAGTGCTGTTTGTGAGCGGTCTGACATGTCATGAGGTGATCGTACTCACTGTGACCCGGGATGGTGGCTTGAAGGAGGATGTGTTCTCCGGTTGCTTCCAAGAGGAGACGATGGTGTAGTTCTGGTTTTTCAACTTCAACAAAAAAAATGGTATGAGAAAAAAACATAAACAAAAACACTTGAATAGAAAGAACGATAAGAAAGAGATCCATAAACTGATCCATGTGCAGGTATGACTGCTGCTAAAGATTTAGGGGGAGAAAAAACAGGGATTAGTGTGTATAACCCCTGTAGCCAGAGAGAGTATCTATGTATACTCGTAGTGATTCACACGTTACCACCGTGTTTTGTTTTAGAAGAACGTTTACGTGTGACCAGCTGCCAATCCTCTTGTAATGGGGCGAGTGGCGCAGAAGGAGTCGGAGCCATTGAAGGTGTCTGGTCCGGTAGTATACCCCACTGGCGTAGCATCGCTAAGCCCTCATCTAACGTGGATATGGGGACTGACGTACCGTCATGGGTGACCACCAATTTTGCCGGGTATTTCCACTTGTGAGCAATGTTGTGGTTCCTCAGCGCTTTGGTTATTGTCGCCAGGTTGCGGCGTTGTTGTAGGGTATGTCTGGACAGATCAGGGAGTATTTGAAGGTCAGTGTAGGGAGGGTGCCTGTTTTCTGTTCTGCGAGATGCCACCATGATCTGCTCCTTGACATGGTAGAAGTGTACCCTAAGCAACACGTCCCTGGGAGTGGAATCTGGCAGGAAGGAGGGCTTGGGTATGCGATGTATGCGATCCACAATGAGATCATGAGGAGACAAGGAGGGTAGCAGAGTAGAAAAGAATGCTTGGGTGTAGGATAGAAGTTGCGTAGTGGGGACTGATTCGGGGACCCCCCTTAATTTAAGGTTGTTCCTTCTGGAACGGTCTTCTAAATCTGCCACTTTGTTTTTCAGCCAAGCAAGTTCATCACTATGGTGGCTATGGGCATCCACCATGTTGTTGAAGGATGATGTGAGGTTCCCCACACACTGCTCCACCTGATCTACCCTGTCTCCTATGGCCTGTACCTCCTTGCGGCAGTTACTTATGCCAGCCATCATGTCAGTATGCAGGGACGCTTTGAGGGACATCAACATTTCTTTTAAAAATGTCTCAGACACAGGCCTGTCTGATGTGGGGAATGCAGCCATTGGGTCAATTATCGCGGGCAGCTGCGTCCCCTCAGGAGCCTGAGGCCTGCTTATCTCCATACCTGGGTCTCTGGATGGTCTATCAGGGGAGGCAGTTCTCATCTTTTGTTTCACCGGGCTCCTGGTGGAGGGACTGGAGCTGCCCGAGGACGAGTTGCTTTGCTGGGAGCTGTGCTGTCCCGAGTGACGTCCGGACGCTGCTGCAGCTCGTGTCTCCTGCTCTGTCCCCGGCGCGGCGGCGCCATCTTGTGTGTTCCCGTGTGTCGCGAAGAAGTCCGTGACTTTCTTCGGGGACTGGGTGTTTTTCCGCTGGCGGGTCATCCCGGCGTGTGCAGCGGGACCTGAGGGTCCGATCGGTGCCGGTCTTTCGTCGGTAGGTGCGGTGGGATTGTTTGTCTCTCTCGTGGCTGGACGGAGCTCCTGTGTTACGCGGCCATGTTGGAGCTCGGTCGCCACGCCCCCCCACGTCCTTCTCTTTTTAACAAATCCCCTTATCTCTTTACCAAATCTGACCAAGACACTAGACACCTTTCATGATCTGTCTGGCTTAAGTGTAAACCTATCCAAATTCTCAGCCTTACCCATCAACATTCCACCAACCTTAATTACGACACTTCAAAACTATTTTCCATTCACTTGGTGTACGGATTCATTTAGATACTTGGGGATACGTATCACCCCCTCATACAAAGCACTATTCCATGCAAAGTACCCACCATTATTTAATAACATCAAAAATACAATAAAACTATGGTCTTCATACCAAATATCTTTTTCGGGAAGAATAGTGGCAATGAAAATGGTCTTACTTCCCAAACTTTTGTTCCTCTTTAGAGCCCTCCCTCTTACATTGCCCAAAAACAAGTTAGATTCACTCCAAAGGGAAATCAATAAATTCATTTGGCAAAACAAAAAAACAAGACTTAGCTACTCCCTAATGTTTAGGCCCCAACTGAAAGGAGGGCTAAGTATCCCAAATTTATGGCTGTATTATCTGTCAGCCAGACTTACTCAACTTGCACAGTGGTATGCCCCAGCCTCTCAAATACCATGGCTCCAGTTCGAAGAGCAATCAGTCCTCCCTTACCACCTACAAGGACTACTCTGGTCCAAATCCATTTTTCCACAGAAAATAAGACCGTTAAATACAATCGTAACACATTCCCTACAACTGTGGAACAGACAAGTTACCGAATTTAACATGTCTTCGGACACCCCTCCCTTGGCATCCTTCTAAATCTAATCTAAAATCTAAAATCACTTACCCATAACAATACATTTTACTCTTTCACAGAACTACAAACGAAATATGATCTTGCACACACAGAATATGAAAATTATGAAAAGATAAAGCTCTTTTACCAAAAATACCACTCACTCACTCTAAATACCCCCTTCTCACTATTCAGATTTGTATTTCCTCCCCTCGTGACAAAGGTTTAATATCCAAATTCTATAAAAATCTAAACAAATTCAACATGCCTGAAAAAACACACCCCATGCTACAATGGGAATCAGACTTAAACGTTTCATTCTCCCCCGAACAATGGGATACCATATTCGAAAATCTACACAGATGTACCAAAACTACCACCATCAGAGAATCTGCCACTAAACTGCTTTACAGATGGTATCTCACCCCCGCCAAACTTAATTTATTTTATCCATCAACTTCTCCGCTCTGTTTCAGGGGTTGTCCTACACACGGGACACTATTACATATATTTTGGGAATGCTCCCACCTTAAACCCATCTGGCACAACGCAAGTCTTATAATTGATCGAATCTCAGGCAGAAAGATTCCATTAACACCTCAAATGTGCCTTCTATTTACCCCCATACAAGACATACCAATAGCAAGTTCCAGATTAATCCACACTCTTCTTAGCTCTATCCACTGGGCCATAGCTTTTAATTGGCGTTCAACCATAGTACCATGGCCTCAAATTCTTAACCGTATGGTAAATATCAAATTATCAGAAAGAATACATCACACGCTATATGACACTATGGGCCAGATTCACGAACAGTTAGGCTGGCGGATCGAGTGATCCGCCAGCCTAACTGTGACTTTGAGCCGGCGTTTCTGTTTTCTGTAACCAGAAAACAAGAAACGCCGGGTTGAAGTTCCGATGCGAGCAGCGTAACTGAGTTTCGCCATCGCATCGTTACTTCAACTTAAAAATGGCGCCGGGGGCGTTCCCGCCGATTTACGCTCAAAAAATATGTTAATGAGCGGAAATCGGCAATTCACGATCGAATTCCGGCGCGACGCAATGACGATACGACGTTTCCGGACGGGATACGCGGCGCATAGATATACCTACATGGGGTTGGAGTATCCTATGTTAGGTATAGGCGTCGTCATCGCGTCGGGAAAAAAAAAAAAAAACGTCGCTTGCGTAAAACGGTCATGAATGGGAATGTGACGTCATTGACGTTCATTCACAGATTTTGGAGCATGCGCACGGGGATGTTTTGACACTCGACGCATGCGCAGTACGTTGGCGACGGGATCGCGCTTAGTTAGCATACTACACGCCCCGTACCCGCCAAATTTGAATTCCGCCGGCTCATTTGCGATGCGCTGCCGCAACTTTAGGAGCAAGTGCTTCGTGAATGACAGCACTTGCTCCTAAAATTTCTGCAGCGCAACGCAAATGAGAAGCGTTACTCCAGAGCAAAGATGCTCTGGACTACCTGAATCTGGCCCTATGCATATATTCCAAAATAAATGGTCTTTATGGGAAACCTCGCTACTGACATAATATCCATCACAGGTATTTAGCACATCCACCACTTTTTTTTCTTTTTCCACGGAGATCGTATAGATCTATAAATCTAATGTATGCATTTTCTCATGTGATATATCTTTACTTGTATACAATGTATAATGTAAATGACTCTCTCACTTGTAAATTTTTTTACCACTGTTAAATGCTTATACTATGACCTTATTCATTAATAAAAATCGTTTGTAAACACAAAATGTATCCAAATAATCTCTAATCATGTGAACTAAACTGTGGCCTCATCATACAGACTGTTTACTAAATAAAGAAAACTTGCAGGGAAAAATCAATTAAATTTTATTTTTTTTCTTTATATATGTCAGTTTTGCTGCAGCAGGTTCTATACATGGTACATATGGGCCACTTTACAGGCATATTAAGGGGACCCTGCATATTTAACTACTTGAGATCCGCGCTACAGCCGAATGACGGCTCTAGCGCAGATCTAAATTGTCAACAAGCCGTCAATTGACGGCTTGTCACTAGCTGCTTCCCGGCGCGCGCTCCAGAGCACGCTGCGGGGAAACACTGTGTTGCCCGTGTCCCTTGGACACAGCCAATCACAGATCGCCGCGAACGGCCAATCAGAGTGGCCGTTTGCAATGCGATCTGTGCGGCGAATGAGAGATGATCTCATAGATCATCTCTCATTGCCGTTTTACATAGAGACAGCATTCTGTCTCTGGAGAGCAGGAGACGGATCTGTGTCTCTTGTACATAGGGACACAGATCGGTCACCTCCCCAGTCACCCCCCTCCCCCCACAGTTAGAACACTATGCAGGGAATACATTTAACCCCTTCCTCACCCCCTAGTGTTAACCCCTTCAATGCCAGTCACATTTATACAGTAATTAGTGCATTTTTATAGCACCGATCGCAGTGTAAATGTGAATGACGCCAAAAATGTGTCAAAAGTGTCCGATGTGTCCGCCATAACGTCGCAATCCCAATAAAAATCGCAGATCGCCGCCATTTCTAGTAAAAAAAAAATAATAAAAAATAATAATTCTGTCCCCTATTTTGTAGGCACTATAAATTTTGCGCAAACCAGACGCTTATTGCGATTTTTTTTTTTACCAAAAATATGTAGAAGAATACGCATCGCCCTAAACTGAGAAAAAAAAAGTTTTTTTTAATTGGGATATTTATTATAGCAACAAGTAAAAAATATTGTATTTTTTTCAAAATTGTCGCACTTTTTTGTTTATAGCGCAAAAAATTAAAACCGCAGAGGTGATCAAATACCACCAAAAGAAAGCTCTACTTGTGGGGAAAAAAGGACGTAAATTTTGTTTGGGAGCCACGTCGCACGACCGCGCAATTGTCAGTTAAAGCGACGCAGTGCCGGAAGCTGAAATATCACCTGGGCAGGAGGGGGGTATAAGTGCCCAGTAAGCAAGTGGTTAAAGGATTTTTCAATTTTTATTGTTTCACTCTAAACATCATTAAAAGCACTGCTCCTTTAACCACTTAACCCCCGGACCATATTGCTGCCCAATGACAAGAGCACTTTTTGCGATTCGGCACTGCGTCGCTTTAACTGACAATTGCGCGGTCTTGCGACGTGGCTCCCAAACAAAATTGGCGTCCTTTTTTTCCCACAAATAGCGCCTTCTTTTGGTGGTATTTGATCATCCTTGCGTTTTTTATTTTTTGCACCATAAACAAAAATAGAGCGACTATTTTGAAAAAAAAAACAATATTTATTACTTTTTGCTATAATAAATATCCCCCAAAAATATATAAAAAAAAAAACATTTTTTTTCCTCAGTTTAGGCCGATACGTATTCTTCCACATATTTTTAGTAAAAAAAATAGCAATAAGCGTTTATTGATTGGTTTGTGCAAAAGTTATAGCGTTTACAAAATAGGGGGTAGTTTTATGGCATTTTTATTACATTTTATTACATTTTTTTTTACTAGTAATGGCGTTTTTACAAGTAAAGCGTTTTTCTTCAGTACTGCGACATTATGGCGGACACTTGGCAGTGAAGGGGTTAACACTAGGGGGCGGGGAAGGGGTTAAGTATGTTCCTGGGTGTGTACTAACTGTATGGGGGGGTGGACTCACTAGGGGAAATCACTGATCTTCTGTTCATACATTGTATGAACAGAAGATCAGCATTTCCCCCGGTGACAGGTCCGGGAGCTGTGTGTTGACACACATAGCTCCCGGTCCTCGCTCTGTACCGAGCAATCGCGTGTGCCCGCCGGGCACTCGCACGGAACTCGGGTGCCCGGCGGGACTTCAGATTTTCCAAGTTCAGGTCTTTAGTGTTGTTCGGGATTCGGGTCCGAACTTTTGCCCAGTTGGGCCATTCTAGAGAATTAAAAATGATGTGGTTTTATATCATTAATATTTAGAAAATTGGCATCCTCCCAAAGTTGTTATATATCTTCAGTCCAAATATCGCTCTTCCACACATTACCCCCCCTGCTACTAATGTTATCTGCCACTGCCACTTCTCTAGACTTAAGCATAAAACCTTTTGTCAACTGAAAGTGGATGGTGGAGTGGGTGTCCCAGACTTTGCATTTATCATAATTCTGCTTCAGTTATGCTAGAATGGTCCCCTCACCCACTCACCAAGGTCTCACCAAGATATGTCCTCATTGGATCTGCAGGCCTTTCCATGGGCTTATCATTCTCTCTACCGCTCTTTTACCAATCTCTCTCTGCTGACCACAGCTGCAGTCGGCATACGGTATAGTCGCAGCAGCCCTTACTCGTTATCTTCTGAACCAAGCCCACTTACTTCTCTCTTTGAAAACCCTATTTTAGCTGATAATCTACAGTACAACTATATGATAGGATGGACTGGCCCATTGCATGTTCTTATTTTCACTCTGCCTCAGCTCATAAATTTTTCGTTCCTCGTTCCCTTTGAACTGGCGCCTACCGATTGATGACCTTTAGTAAGACACTGCATGCCTCTGGTTTGATACATAGGTCATCAATGGTCCTTCAGCAGCTACACTATATTGTCAAAAGTATCGTGGTGCTGGTCTTCACGTGCACATGAATTTTAATGGCACCCCAGTCTTAGTCCGTAGGGTTCAATATTGAGTTGGTCTACCGTTAACAGCTATAACAGCGTAAACTCTTCTGGGAAGGCTGTCCACAAGGTTTAGGAGTGTGTCTATGGGAATGTTTAACTATTCTCCCAGAAGTGCATTTTGTGAGGTCAGGCACTGATGTTGGAGGAAAAGGCCTGGCTCACAGTCTCCACTCAAATTTATCCAAAATGTTTTCCATTGGGTTGAGGTGCAGGTCAGTCAAGTTCCTCCACCCCAAACTTGCTCATCCATGTCTTTATGGACCTTGCTGTGTGCAGTTATGTTTAAACAGGAAGAGGCCATCCCCAAACTGTTGGGAAGCAAAGTTGGGAGCATGAAATTGTCAAAAAAGGCTTGGTATGCTGAGGCCTTATTAGTTTCCTTCACTGGAACTAAGGGTCCAAACCCAACCCCTGAAAAACAACCCCACACCATAATCCCCCCTCCACCAAATGATTTGGACCAGTGCACCAAGCAAGGTCCATGAAGACATGGATGAGCTAGTTTTGGGTGTAGGAATATGACTGGCCTGCAGAGTCCTAACCTCAACCTGATACAACACCTTTGGGATGATTTAGAGTGGAGGCTGTGAGTCAGGACTTCTCATACAACATCAGTGCCTGACCTCACAAATGCGCTTCTGGAAGAATGGTCAAACAGTACCATGGGCATGCTCCTAAACCTTGTTAACATCCTTCCCAGAAGAGTTGAAACTGTTATAGCTGCAAAGAGTGGCTCAACTCAATATTGAACCCTACAGACTAGGACTGGGATGCCATTAATGTTCATGTGCTTGTAAAGGCAGGTGTCCCCATACTTTTGGCAATAAAGTGTATGTTTCCGCTCGGAGGTACCCCACCACACTTTATCATTGGTATATAAACTGATTCTAACCCATACCCACGGTACTCTACCGAAATTTACTACAGTTTGGTCAAATGAGTTGGGTTGCAAGACCCCCTGAGGACTGGAGGAGGTTTTCCCTCAATTTTTTTTTTCCTTAAAGAATTTTTTTGAAAGATATATAAACAATACATCGTACAGAAATGAGAAGTACAGAGACAACGATTGATGTAAGGTTACACAGCCTATAAAAAAAACATAAACAAAGAAAAAAAATGCCATGGTCCACGCTTTAGACCAGGGCCGAAACATAAGACCTGAGACCGGTAGGCTGTGACAGTATTGTCGACATGCAAGAGACCACCATAAAGCTGTCTCGACTTGTCGTTTTTCCATCTTTATTGCGAGGAAGAGAAGAGAGAACGTGGAGAAGAAGAAAAAAAAAAGAGAAAGGGAGAGCAGAAAGGAAGGAAGAGAGAAAAAGAGAGAGAGAGAGAGAGAGAAAAAAAGGGGGGAGGGGGGAAGGTAGGGGAGGGGGAAGGTATTAGTGTTTGAAGGACGTCAGTATCGGTGGACCTCCACCAAAGGGACCACTCCAGCCGGACATTAGAACATCAGCTCAACAAAGTTTCATCCAACCTGAATGCAACCTGAATGCAATTCAAGCCCCTGGGCCCCGAAAAAGCCGAGTCATTTTAAAGTAAGTCCAACAGGCCCAGGTAGTGGTAAATTTTGCGAGGCGCACTTGTGAAATATGAATCGTCGGAGTGTGTGTAGAGCGCCAATCTACCGGGATGCAGAGCCTCGCCGCGTTCACCATGTGCATGGCCAAGGACTTGAATTTCTCTATTTTTTAATATCCTTCCTTGTTTTGTGTTTTTTGTAGGGGTCTCTTTTTTGGGGTTTCCTCTACACCTCAGAATGATACTGTATGCTTTTTCGAGTGTTGATTTGTCTTTACGAATATATATGGAGCCTCATTTCTGAGATGTGGAATTATCTGTATTTTTCTATGTTTGCTTTTTGTTAACCACTTCGGCCCCGGAGGATTTGGCTGCCAAATGACCGGGTCACTTTTTGCGATTTGGCACTGCGTTGTTTTTGCTGACAATTGCGCGGTCATGCGACGTGGCTCTCAAACAAAATTGACAAAAAAAAATCCCCACAAATAGAGCTTTCTTTTGGTGGTATTTGATCACCTCTGCTTTTTTTTTGTGCTATAAAGAAAAATAGAGACAATTTTGAAAAAAAATAAAAATAATTACTATTTGCTATAATAAATATCCACGAAAAATGTATATTAAAAAGGCCGATACGTATTCTTCTACATATTTTTTGTTAAAAAAAAGCGCTTATTGATTGGTTTGCGCAAAAGTTTTAGCATCCACAACTTAGGGAATAGTTTTATAGCATTTTATTAATATTTTTTTTTACTAGTAATGGCAGCAATCAGCGAATTTTATTGTGACTGCGATATTGCGGCAGATACATTGGACACTTTTGAAACTATAAAAATGCACTGATTACTGTATAAATGTGACTGGCAGTGAATGGGCTAACCACTAGGGGGCTATGAAGGGATTAAGTGTGTCCTAGGGAGTGATTCTAACTGTTAGGGGGCGTGGCTACGAGTGACACGACACTGATCACTGCTCCTGATGACAGAGAGCAGACGAGCAGTGTCACTAGGCAGAACATGGAGGTGCCTTGTTTACACAGGCATCCCCCCGTTCTGCAGGTCTGTGACACGATCGCGGGACACCGGCGGACATCGAGTCACAGAGCTCGCGGCAGGGGCACGCACCCGCTCGGCACAAAATTCAAAGTGACGTAACTATACGTCACTTTGCCCAGCCATCCTATTCTGCCAACATATATCGGTAAAAACATGGCCCTTAAGTGGTTAAATTAAAATTTTAATAATAATAAAAAAATAATCAACCTAAGCTGTAATCTCAGAATGAATCATTTTGTGTAGTTTGAAAACCTCTTATTATCCTGCAGTGTTGACTTTGAACAGTACAGATGCATCATGGCGATGATGTTTGCTGTCGATGAGATTAATCTGGACCCCGATCTTCTGCCCAATATTACTCTGGGCTATCATATATTTAGTACTTGTAATGATCCAAAGAAAACGTTGGGATATGCCACAAAGATATTGTCTGGAATAAATGAAGCTCCCAACTATTACTGTAAGAGACGTGGAGAAGTGGCCGGTTTTATTGGTGACACTACTTTTCTTTCAAATCAAGCGCTGGCTCAGTTACTTGGACTGCATCGGTATACACAGGTAAGTTATCACTGCAATATATTATGTTTATGGTCTTTACCCTCTGACCGAGAGTGATGTGGATCACATAACATGCGACAAGACTTACAACATAAATAGACCTGAAGTGTGCCTTGGTGGTCTGGTCAGTATGCCAAGAAAAGGGGGCATACCAAAGGTAAGTAATGGGAAGTTAATTGAAGAAGGATATGCTGAGAAGTGCCATGAAAATGGAAAGGGCGGGAGGGTATCGAATGCGATTGAATGCACAGACTCACGGACATGAGGTAAGCTGGGAAGAGTTGGCCCAGTGACTTGTAGTACCGCACACTGAACCGACAAAGAGCATGGGTGAGTGGGCTGCTTTAAATACCCTCTGGGCTCCTCCCATAAACTCAGGCCACCATACTGGCCTTCTTATTTATGGTCGTTACCCTCTGACTGAGAGTGATGTGGATCACATAAACACGCAACAAGACGTACAACATAAATAGACCTGAAGTGTGCCTTGGTGGTCTGGTCAGTATGCCAAAAAAAGTTGGCAAAAGACTTAGACAGGGAAATAGCTTTTATTGATTTCTTGTATCTATTGAGCCAGCTTGGTAAAGGCTTGTGCCATTCCTTCCTGAGGATTTGGGATGTATGTGGCGAAACAAGGAGACTTCCATCAGCCTGGTATATTGATTACATGGTCTGGTACTCCCTGTTGGGAGGCAGCTGAGGCTGCTTTAATTCGGAAAGAATGTCCCAAGAACTGACTGGGGTTTGAAGCCCAAGTTAGGAGGATTCTGACATGCTTGACACACTGGCTTCCACTCAGGGAGATAGTTTAGAAAGGGTAGCAATGAGCTACCATCAGATTGGCTGGGTAGATGGAGCAGTAGTTGGTCGAGCAACGTCACTGGGCGTCAGGCGTTGTTAGGCCGTGTACACACGAGGGGATATGTCCGCTGAAAACGGTCCGATGGACCGTTTCAGCAGACATCTCCGCTCGTGTGTATGGCCCAACGGACAGATTTCTCCACCCGACAGATTTCAAAGCAAGCTTTGAAATCTATCCAGTGGGAATCTGTCCGCCCGACATGTCTGCTGGTTAGTACACTTACCAGCAGACATGTCGGCCCCCACCGCCGCCGCTCCGCTGCCGAATGGATTCGGCGCATGCGCGGAAGTGTTTTACTTCCTGGTGCGGTGACGTGGCGGTGACGCGGCGGCGTCAACGTCACCGCCGCGTCACCGCCACGTCACCGCGCCGTCCGGCGGCGGGGAATTTGATCCGATGGTGTGTACACGCCATCGGATCAAACTCCCGATCGGACATATCCGATGGAAATGGTCCGCGGACCGTTTTCATCGGATATGTCCGATCGTGTGTATGGGGCCTTAGTCTGAAACAGGTTGATGTTTGCAGACTGTGAGAGTGTAGTGGTTCGAAAGCGAGTCTGGTGGCGTTGGAGCAGTGTCTGACTGCCGGAGCCGCTGACTGTAAATTCACTAGGTCGTAGGGAACCGTAGAAGGCCTAGTAGATGGCTGTTTGGGTGACTAGGCTGGGCAAAGCCCTAAACAGGGAATGAGTAAGGATTTCAGACATGTCCCTAAAGAGGGCACTCTTGAAAGGTAGGTGCTTGCCACTGACTACAGGTTGGCGCTACTGTATGCCTTGTAGGAGGGACTTGACTGCATGGGCTCGAGAATACTGACGGTTTACTGGGGTCCTGCAGGGACAGGAAATGCTGGACGCCATCTAGATATGGCGTGATAGTATTGTGAGAAAGGGTCAGCTGCGTGTGGCAATACGATGAAGGCTAGGGTGTGTGTAATGTTGCCTATTGCTACTCCAGGGCAAGGGGCCAAAAATTTGTGGTTAGTGTTCCAAACAGTGCGATAGGCCTTCAGAGTGTTGCGTGCCAAAGAGTGGTTAATGAGCTGGGTTGCGTTGGTGAGATGCGACTTCAGTACATCGTCAGCAATGACCACGGTGGGACATAGATAGTTGTTAGGTCGGCTCCAGGCTCTTGCTGGGAAAAACAACCATTCCAAGGTTGGAATGGGAAGTGCATCAGCTGCTATTTTGCATTTGCCTGGAATATGTCTACATAAGATATTAACTGGTGACAGAGTGACAGCTGCGCGAGCCTGCGCAGGAAGGACGTGATGGGGAGTGACTTAGATCTACCTTAATCAATGATGACGGCTGTGGCCTGATTGTCTGTGGTGAAGAACACTGTCTGTCCTGTTCAAGTGTGACCCCAGACCTGGGCAGCTGCCATGATGGGGTACAGCACAAGGCATGATGAAGACTGGTGGGAGCAGAAATTTAAGAGAATTTCTGGGGGCCAAGGTTTGGAGAACCAGTGGCGGCCTAAAAATGGCCACAAATGCCTGTGGTGGCTCAGCTGACACTGCCGGGATGCAGATTGAAATGCTGTTCTATCAGGTGGGGAAGTTGTCTCACATAGCTAAGTCTGCTACTGATGCTTGGTCTAGTTTGAGAACTTGGACTGGATCTTGCATTGGTGTGAGAAAATCAAGACAATACATAGGAGCTCAACAAGACGATATACATGCACTCGCTGACCAACGTGCACCCGCAGACCAACGTGCACCAGCAGACCAACGTGCGCCCACAGACCAACGTGCACCCGCAGACCAACGTTCACTCACAGACCAACATGCACCCAAGACCAACGTGCACTTGCAGACCAACGTGCACTCGCTGGTGTTGGATGGAAACCTGAACTAACCGCAGGGAAAAAGACAGAGAAAAGATGAGTGGCCCGCGTGCCACTGAAGATGAATGGCCAACTGGGTGCCACTGTGTGTTTGTGTGGCTAATTGTTTGTCACTGAGGTGTGTTTGCAAGTTTAGTTAGTATCCGGGTTTGCACATAGGTGCGTGCTGCAACATGTTTTATATTACTGCAGACAATATTGTGTGGTTGCAAGGGTGTCAGTGAGTGTTAGGTTGCTGGGATGATATTGTGTGTTTGCAGGGGCCTCAGTGAATATAAAGGTTTGTTTTGAGATGGCATTGCGTGGTTGCAAGGGTCTCAGTCTGGTTTGTTGAGACGGTATTGCGTGGTTGCAAGGGTCTCAGTCTGGTTTGCTGAGACGATATTGCGTGGTAGCAAAGGTCTCGATGATTATGGGGTTTGTTTTGAGATGGCATTGTGTGGTTGCACAGGTTTTAACAAGTGAGGGGTTGCTGTGACGATGTTGCATTTTGCAATGGTCTCAAATGAGTGTCAGGCCGTTGAGACAACTTTGTATGCCTGCAAGGGTCTGAACGGATGTCAGGTTGCTGAGACGGTATTGTGTTTTGCAATGGTCTCAAATGAGTGTCACGCCGGTGAGACGACTTTGTATGGCTGCAAAGGTCTGAACGGTGACAGGTTGCTGAGACGATATTGCATTTAGCAATGCTCTCAAGTGAGAGTCGGACTGCTGAGGTGACTTTGTATGGCTGCAAGGGTCTTAACGGGTGTCAGGTTGCTGAGACAATATTGCATTTGCAATGGTATCAAATGAGTATCAGGTGCTAAGACAATTTTGTATGGCTGCAAAGGTCTGAACAGGTGTCAGGTTGCTGAGACGAGATTTTGTGGTTGCAAAGGTCTAGACACGTGTGAGGTAGCTGAGATGATATTACATTTTGCAAGGGTCTCAAATGAGTGTCAAGTTGCTGAGACAATATTCCCTTTTTCTTTTTTTTTCACTTTTTCTTTTTTGAAAACATTGTTAAACATGAGTTACCACATCTGGCAGTGTTTACAAGCTGTTACAGGTATTGGCGTTTCGAATGCCTCTGAATATCCGTCTGAACACATTTTTTTTCTGGGAAGGTTTCTAAACTCAACTGCCTAGAAATGACTATAAATAGTCCTGTGTACATGTACTGATAAGATAACATAGAGGAGAGATGGGGGATCCTGTGTAGATGTACTGATAAGATAACATAGAGGAGAGATCAGGGGAGGCTGAAAAACACCCAACTGTTCCTAAACGTCCATTTACCAACAGCAGTATACATGAGGCCTAAGACGATGTGTCTGGCTGCAAGAGTCTCAATGAATGCCAGGTTGCTGGGGCGAGACTGCGTGGTCACAAAGGTCTTTGACGAGTGAGAGGTTGCTCGAGAGGATATTGCATGGTTGCAAGGGTCTCGATGAGTGTGGGGCTGCTGAGACGGTATTGTGTTTGCAAGGGTCTCAACAGGTGTCAGGTTGCTGGGCCAAGATTGCGTGGTGGCAAAGTTTTTTTTTTTTGCTTTTTTTCCCCGTATATATATATATATATATATATATATATATATATATATATATTGTGTTTTGCAAGGGTTATGCGTTTTGCAAGGGTTATGTGTTGCAAGGGTCTTAACAAGGGTGTCAGGCTGCTGAGATGATTTTGCGTGGTTGCAAGTGTCTCGATGAGTGTGGAGCTGCTGAGACGGTATTGTGTTTGCAAGGGTATTAGGCTGCTGCGACAATTTTGCGTGGTTGCAATGGTCTCAACAGGTGTCAGGTTGCTGGGACGAGATTGCGTGGTGGCAACGGTTTTTTTTTGCGTTTTTTGGATATGTGTTTTTGTTTTCTTTTTGTGTTTTTTTTTTTGCGCTTTTTATATATATATTTTATTTTTCGTTTTGTAAGGGTCATGTGTTGCAAGGGTCTTAACAAGGATGTCAGGTTGCTGAGATGATTTGCATGGTTGCAAGGTCTCAATCAATAAGATTTGGGTTACTGAGAAAGGATAGAAACACCTGATTTGTTTTTTTTTATAGGTATATACCGTATTTATCGGGGTATTGCGCGCTCCAGCGTATAGCGCGTACCCCTAAAGTAGCCCCGAAACTCCTGTAAAAAAAACATTTTATAACATTTTATTACTTACAGTTTTGGTGTCTTGCCCGGTGTCAATCGTCCGGTCCGGCGTCCGTCTGTGGCCTCAGTGGTGTCCTCCCGGCTTCTCCCGCGCTGTCCGAGTCATATCCCCCCTTCCCGCGCTCAGTTTGAAGCGCAGTACACCCGGGCACGCTCGACCACGCTCGGCCACTCACGCATAAACGTCACAGAGCGTGGCTACGAGCAAAGCCGAGCCTGGCCGAATGTACCCAAGTGTACTGGGCTCGGTATATGTCATGGAGGCTTCAAACTGAGCGCGGGAAGCGGGTATCGGCGTATATCGCGCACCCACAATTTTTCCCTTATTTTTAGGGGAAAAAAGTGTGCGGTATACGCCGATAAATACGGTATTTGATTTTCTTGACAGACGTTTTGTCATTTACACTTATCATTTATATTGTATCACTTATATAATTATATATGAAAAGCCTCAATCCCAACATCCTCCCTCCCCCCACAGAACCACCAGGTCCTTTTCTATCTCATCTCTAATCAACCTTATTTTCTTATTTTCTTGTTTTCTTATGGTCCCATCATTTCTGCAAATTTCAATGTCTGCTTAAATTATGTCCACTCTGTCCAGTTCTCCTCATATTCTTCTAACCCGTCTGTTTCACTGAGCCTTAAGTATTCTGGGCCAGATTCACGTACATTGGCGCATATATAAACCGGCGTAGCGCATCTCCTTTATGCTAGACCGGCTCAATTTCGAGCCGCAAGTGCCGTATCCACAGAGTTTTTGAGCCCAAATTTGCGCCGGCGCAACTTAAATTCCGAGGCCTAAGGCAGTGTAATTCAAAGTGGGAAGGATGTGGGCATGTTCCATTGAAATGAAGGGCCGGCCAGACCGGGCATGTGCATGACGCTGACTATGGTCAGAGCCTCTCTGCACATGCTCACTACTCGGCCCGGAGCAATCGGTGAGATAGGAACTAGGCCCGGCAGACTTAGTGAGATACGCCCAGTGCATAAATAGGCCCAGACATACGCCCTTTCATTGCAAAAGTACATACATTTTTTTCCCTTTACTGAAGCAAGGTGCTTTTGTTCCGTTGTCTGTTGCTGTTTGTAGGTTTGTGTCGTGTCGGTGTGTTCCATTATTTTGAGGGCCATCACCCAATTTATATACACACATACATATATATATATATATATATATATATATATATATATATATATATATATATATATATATATATATAAATAAATGTTTATAATAATAAATAATATAATTATAATAATATTTAAAATATTAAATATATATTAGATATAAAAAATAAAATTATATAATTATTATTTTAACTAATTTTAAATATATACTAAACAGAAAAAAATGTATATAAAATATATATTTAGCCATTAGGGTAAAAAGATCCACTGGCAAGGAAATGGAGTGTTGCCAGTACCTTGCCCAGTGGCGGTCGGCAGATCCTCTCCCGTATAAGAACAGGGGAGTCCGTGCTATGGTGAATAAAGTAGCTGCTGCCTCCCAGTAGGATCCCTATGTGGGGACCTAATATAAATATGAATAGGAGAAAGGGAAATGGTGCTGCTAAATAATACCTTTGTCGGGTATATCCGTGGCGTGAGCCCAATGGTAATAGGCCCCCCTTTTGGCTGGAATTAGGGTGCAATTGAAGAGATACCCTGTGTTAATAGGAGGGTAGATGTTGGTTCCTTAGCTTCCACTAATTTCAGTGAAATTGAGTAAAGGTGGATTAATTAGGTCAGGAGCCTGTGCAGGCCAGCAGGCCCAAAGATTGATAAAGTAAAATGATCCTATGCTGCTATAAGGATGCCAGTTGTGACCGATGCACCATAAACCATATAAAACAAAGACAAAAAGGTGTCTCTAGAGTCTAATAGGTAGGAATCCCTACTAGTGTGGTTGATTACACTAGTAACCAAATAATTTACTTTATATACCCTCTCTATAGTAATTGCTAGATATTTTATCTCTTTTTTACCCCTGACAAATGGGAACTCGTTTTGATACATTTTTTGGTCTCTCTTAGAGATATTTATGCTCAGGGTTTCGGACTTGGTCGGGTTCATTCTGAAGTTAGACATCTCTCCATATTCTTTTAATGATTTCATAACATTTGGTAGCATCATTCTTGGACTGGTTAAATAAAATAAAATATCATCAGCGTAAGCCGCAAGTTTGTGTTCTTCCTGTCCAACTTCTATCCCCCTTATGTCCGGGTTTTTCCTTATACCTCTTAATAAGGGATCTAATGCTAACATGAACACAAGGGGGATAGGGGGACATCCTTGTCTTGTACCATTGTGCAGTTCAAATAGTCCCAAAAGGGTCCCATTGACTTTCACTCTTGCCGTAGGTTGATTGTAAAGTGCTTTAATCCAAGAGAAAATTATTGGTCCTATTCCTATTACCTCTAAAGTATTATATATGAAGCCCCAGTGTACTCTGTCAAACGCTTTTTCGGCATCCACTGACAGAAGCAGACCTGGGGCTCCACTGTTTTTAATTTTCTGTATGGCTAATAGAGTTCTAATTCCGTTGTCTCTACTCTCCTGTCCGGGCACAAAACCGACCTGATCAGTATGTATCATGTCGTTCATCATCCTCCCTGCCAGTATTTTAGAAAATATCTTGGTGTCACAATTTAATAATGAAATTGGTCTATAACTAGAACAGAGTGTACTGTCCTTACCCTCTTTCAAGATTAAAGTGATAGTGGCTTCTGTCGCCTCTCTATGCATTTGTCCCACTTTGCCCCTAAACCGTTCATATAAGAACACATTCTGGGGGCTAAAATGTCTATACATTTTTTATAATAGAGGATCGTCAGACCGTCCGGTCCTGGGCTCTTCCCGCCTGGTGAATTTTTTATAATTTCTCTAATTTCATCTTCTGAAATGGGAGCTTCTAGGCAATTGAATTTATCTTCTGATATTATGTCCCAGTCGGTTTCCTTTAGAAAAGATTTTATTTTCTCTTCTTTTTGTTTCGCCTCTTCTCTTGTTTCCTGCTTAAAATAAAGTCTCCTATAAAATTCTTGAAATGTTTTTGCTATTTCTCCTGTTTTATGAACTAGTTCTCCCCTGATTGTTTGTATTTTCTCTATATAGTTAGCATTTTTTTTTCTTTTTTAATAATTTCGCTAAATATTTCCCTGGCTTATTACCCCATTGATACCTCTCATTCTTTACTTGGTTATACATTATTCGGGTTTCCTGTTCTATTTGTTCCCTCAGAACTTCTCTTTTGATTTTTAATTTTAATAGGGTTTCTTTTGCTCTAATTTGTTTATGTTGTTGTTCCAATTCATACATTTCTTTTATTAGCATTGTTTTATTCTCCTTATTTCTTTCTATTTTTTTTACAGTTCCTAAAAAATGGAGAGCCATAATTGGTCAACACCAGGGTGGCTTTGGCCAATTATGGCTCAGGGCTTTAGCACACGCCCCACACTATATAAGGCTGCCTGCTGGGCGGCCTTGTATAGTGTGTTCCAGCACTGAACTGAATACAGTGAATAGGTAGGAATTGAACGACGAAAATTTGACAAAGCATCGAAAATCGTTGAATTTTCGTCATTTAATTTCTACCTATTCACTGTATTCAGAAAAACGATTTTCGATGCTTTGTCGAATTGAACACTAAAAACAAAAGACAATCCGCGCTAAACCCCTAAAACTAGTTAATATGTAGATATAAAAACGACAAAATAATAAATGAAAATATGCTGCATTAATACAAAGAAGCCCAATATAAGGCTCCACAAAACATATATAGACAAAAGACAAAAGTCGCAACAATGAACATATATATAAAAAAATGTGTGTAGGTACTTCCACAGAAACTAATAATGATGAAAAAAGTAAAATAGAAATATATAGGTGCAAATACAAAAAAAATTAAATTAAAATGAATGTCCCAATAAATTCCAATTGATGGGTGTAGAAAAACTTATTTCATAAAAAGCCTTTGAAAACACAGTGTCCAATGTAGATTTGCAGAGAATTTCGGTTTTCGTTTAGTAATAGGTGGCTTGCAATGTTGGACCCTTCGTTTTCAGAAACACTTATCCCAAGTTCGTTAAAACGACAGCTAAGGATTTTCCACTTCAAAGAAACTCCAAATTGTGGCTCATTTCACTTGTTTATTTTAAAGAAAAAAAGGAACGTATGGAAGTTTTATGTTGACATGACATGATTAAAAAACGAAGTCCTTCAACTTTCTTGGCGTAATACAAAAAGCAATGTGCATGTCTACTGATAAGATAACATAGTGGTGAGGATACTTAGCTCCAGACGCGGCGTCATCCAAACGGAAAACGACACTCCTCCTTTCCCCGTGCCCGTTTGGACGCCGCGTCGGGTGGATGTACTGATAGCTTGCCAGCTGGCTGATATCATAGAGCATCTGACATTGCTTTTTGTAGAAGAAACTTGGATTTATGCGGGGATCTGTTTTTTAATCTGTGTACATAAAACTGTAGTTTCTTTTAAACTTGATAAGATAACAGAGCTTGAGCCACAATTTGAGAGATTTGAAGTGGAAAATCAGGGATATTTTTTGAGCCAGCAGCGGAGGGATGGACCCGGCTGTAAGTGTTTCATGTACTGATCAACATTGAAGCGGCCACCTAACAACCTAGAACAGGAGAGATCGCAAATACTACATTGGAAATTCCCTATGATCCTATGTACATGTACTGATCAGATAACATAGAGGAGTCGAGATCAGGGATCCTGTGAACATGAAAATACTGATTTTCGTAAGATAACATACATGACTGATAAGATAACATAGAGAGAGATCAGGGATGATAAGATATCATAGAGGAGAGATCTGTGTACATGTACTGATAAGATAACAGAGAGAAGAGATCAGGGATCATAGAGGAGAGATCTGTGTACATGTACTGAGGAGAGATCAGATCCTGTGAACATAGAGGAGAGATCAGGGATCCTGTGAACATGTACTGATAAGATAACATAGAGGAGAGATCGGGGATCCTGTGTACATGTACTGATAAGATAACATAGAGGAGAGATCGGGGATCCTATGTACATGTACTGATCAGATAACATAGAGGAGAGATCAGGGATCCTATGTACATGTACTGATAAGATAACATAGAGGAGAGATCGGGGATCCTGTGTACATGTACTGATAAGATAACATAGAGGAGAGATCGGGGATCCTATGTACATGTACTGATAAGATAACATAGAGGAGAGATCGGGAATCCTGTGTACATGTACTGATAAGATAACATAGAGGAGATATTGGGGATTTGTGTACATGTACTGATCAGATAACATAGAGGAGAGATCGGGGATCCTATGTACATGTACTGATAAGATAACATAGAGGAGAGATCGGGGATCCTATGTACATGTACTAATAAGATAACATAGAGGAGAGATCGGGAATTCTGTGTACATGTACTGATAAGATAACATAGAGGGGATATTGGGGATCTGTGTACATGTACTGATCAGATAACATATAGGAGAGATCGGGGATCCTATGTACATGTACTGATAAGATAACATAGAGGAGAGATCGGGGATCCTGTGTACATGTACTGATCAGATAACATAAAGGAGAGATTGTGGATCCTGTGTACATGTACTGATAAGATAACATATAGGAGAGATCAGGGATCCTATGTACATGTACTGATAAGATAACATAGAGGAGAGATCGGGAATCCTGTGCACATGTCTACTGATAAGATAACATAGAGGAGAGATCGGGGATACTGTGTACATGTACTGATCAGATAACATAAAGGAGAGATCAGGGATCCTGTGTACATGTACTGATAAGATAACATAGAGGAGAGATCAGGGATCCTGTGTACAGGATGGAGTGCAGTCTCAAGGTTATGGACTTGGTTCCTAAACAGGAGAACACTTTACTTCTGGCTACAGCAACTGCTCCAACACCACCTCCTATTCTACCTCCCTAAGCAATGCTCAGATATGTATTAAAACAAATGTGTGCACCTGGACACAAACACACAACCTGTAGAATTTCTGGAATTCCGGGACACAAGACTGAAGACTCCATTCCACCCAATGCTCTTTGGAGCCTTCAAGTCTCCAGCCCCAATCCAGACTTACCAAATCCAGAGAAAATGTAAAACATAATTTTCTCTGCTTACAAATCCTCTGCTTGAGCTTTTCAAACTGACTCTTTGAGAGATCTGTGTCAGTTTTAAACACATTTTCTGAGAGACAGGAGCTCTCACTTCCACAGTAATGACATAGAATACCAAAGGGGAAAAGTATTGAACATATGAGGACAGAGAGATTAAAAAAAGGCACAGAAAGCCAAGATACCAGCTGAAATCTATTATTAATTATAGGGTTGTCCCGATACCACTTTTTAGGAGCGAGTACAAGTACCGATACTTTTTTTCATGTACTTGCCGATACCGAATACCGATACTTCTTTTTTTAAATGTCATGTGACAGTTTTCAAACCACAATACAGACTAAGGATATTTTCTTTAGAATAATGAAGAACTCTAACTCAGGACATTATAAAAGAATAAAAATTAGTAAAAGTGAATAAAAATGTTTTATTTTCTTGTCACGCAGTAGTAAAAAACTCAAAGAATTTTCACAGAACATGTTGATAAATACAAAAAAAGTATTCTATTTAGGTATCGGGAGCATTTGCGCGAGTACAAGTACTCCCGCAAATACTCGGTATCGGTCCCGATACTGATACTAGTATCGGTATCTGGACAACCCTAATTAATTACAAAGCAACTCTGCCCCTTGTCAGTGCAAATTAATATCAGCTGGTTCAGTGTCAAATGATGGCCAATAAAAAGGTGTCTCATTACCAAGGTGTCACACAAGAAACATCTCATGATGGGTCAAAGCAAAGAGCTCTATCAATACCTTTGTAACCTTATTGCTACTGATGGCATTGGTTACATAAGAATGTCTTTACTTCTGCATGTTCCAGTGAACACTGTTGGGGCCAAAATCCGGAAGTGGGAAGAACATCATTTTACCATTAACAAGTGGCAACCAGGTGCTCCTCGCAAGATTTCTGAGAGCAGACTAAAAATATTTTTTAGATGTGTTGTCCAAGAGCCAAGGAACATTGTAGAGAGTTTCAGAAAGACCTGGAATTAGCAGGTACAATTGTTTCAAAGAAAACAAGTAATGCACTCAACTGCCATGGCCTGTATGCAAGCACACAACACAAGACTCAGTTGCTGAATAAAAAGCATGTTGAAGCTTGTTTAAAGTTTACTGCACAAAAAAAACCTGAAAGAATATAGTTTGGTCAGATGAGACCAAAATGGAAATCTTTGGATGCTAAAATACTAACAATGTCTGGAGGTCAAATGGCACATCACCCCAAAAACACCCTCATACCAACAGTGAGGTTTGGAGTTGGGAACATAATGGTGTGGACAGGCTGGTTTTCAGCATATGGTACTGGCAAACTTCCTATCATTGAAGGAAGGATGAATGGTGATAAAAATCTGCTGCCATCTACCAGAATGATGAAGATGAAAGGAGGGAGGACATTTCAGCAAGACAATGATCCCAAAAACAAAACCAAGCAAACTCTTAATTGTTTTCAAAGAAAGAAAATAAAGCCACTAGAATGGCCCAGCCAATCACATGACTTGAATCCAATAGAAAATCTATGGAAATAACTAAAGATCAGAGGTCATAGAAGAGGCCCACCGAACCTTCATGATTTGAAGACTGTTTGTGTGGAAGAATCGGCCAAAATCACATCTAGAGGAAAAGAAATTTCGGCCCAGATCCACAAAGGCTCACCACTGGCGTAACTTACACTACACCGCTGTAAGTTACAGCGGCATATCCTTATCCATAAACAAATTCCGATGTAACTTACGGCGGCGTAGCGTAAATGGGCAGGTGATGTAAAATTTCATCGGACCTATGAAAAAATCGGACCGCATCACTTCCGGTGCTCGTACGTCAGAGCACAGCTGATCACGGGTTCACAGAGCATGCGCGGCGCATGCGCAGACGTCTTTTTCGTCTATGAAAATCCTCGACTCGGGTGGGCGGGCGGAGGCGGAGCTGGATTCTCAATTACATCACCGCCAGCACCGCCTCCAGCCCCGTCCCTAAGCATAGGCTTAATCAGGTCCGAGAAAAATATAGACTCGGATGGGCGGGCGGAGGCGGAGCAACATTCTGAATGACATTATGTCCAGCACCGCCTCCAGCCCCGTCCCTAAGCACAGGCTTATTGAAATCCATGAAAAACATAGACTCGGGTGGGCGGGTGGAGGCTTTTAAAGCATCAATAGCCATCCATGTATAATAACATCTTACATTAATATTGCGCACACCCGCGCAACGTCGAAAAATAATGTAAGATGGCTATTGATGGTTTATAAGCCTCCACCCGCCCACCCGAGTCTATGTTTTTCATGGATTTCAATAAGCCTGTGCTTAGGGACGGGGCTGGAGGCGGTGCTGGAGATAATGTCATTCAGAATGTTGCTCCGCCTCCGCCCGCCCATCCGAGTCAATATTTTTCTCAGACCTCAATACGCCAATGCTTAGGGACGGGGCTGGAGGCGGTGCTGGCGGTGTTGTAATTGAGAATCCAGCTCCGCCTCCGCCCGCCCACCCGAGTCGAGGATTTTCATGGACCGAAAAGGCGTCGGCGCATGCGCGGTGCATGCGCCGTGGACCCGCGATCAGCTGTGCTCTGACGTACGAGCACCGGAAGTCACGTGGGTCCGAGGTTTTCATAGGTCCGATGAAATTTTACATCACCGGCGTTCGCGGGTGTAATTCAAATGGGGTATAGGTGGGCGTGTATTATTTAAATTATCAATGACCCGACGCAAACAAAGTTTTTTTTTTAACTGCGCATGCACCGGCCGTGGACGTATCCCAGTGCACATGTGCGTAATCACGTCGCAAAACATCAATGAAAACGACGTGAACGTAACTTACGCAAATCCCTATTCGCGAACGGTTTATGCAAACGACGTGAACGACGGAAAATTTGACGCTGGCCCGACGTCCATACTTAACATTACGTACACCTCCATGTAGCAGGGGTAGCTTTACACCGGACCTACTCTTACGCAAACAATGTAAAAACACTGCGCCGGGCGTGCGTACATTTGTGGATCGGCGTATCTACCTCATTTGCATATTCGACATGGAAGCGCCCCTAGCGTCCAGCGTAAATAGGACACTTTAGGACGACGCCATAGGACGGCGTATCTACGCAAAAAAACGGCGTATCTTGTTTTGTGGATACAAAAAAATAATACGCCGGCGCAGATTTGAAATTACGGTGGCAGATCTGGAGATCCGCCGCCGTAATTGTTTGTGGATCTGGCCCTTCATCTCCAAATACGGAAAGGTTTCTTTACAGTAAGAGCTGTAAAAATGTGGAACAGACTCCCTCCAGGTGGTGGTTCTGGCCAGCTCAGTAGAAGGTCCGGATTCTTTCCTAAATGTATATAATATAACTGGGTACTGACATTTATATGTAAATTTGATCCAGGAAATATCCGGTTGCCTCTTGGCAATAATTTCCCCCCCAGCTGGAGCAAATTGGATCTTTACTGGGGGGGGGGGCGTTTTTCTCTGGATAAACTGTGGGTATAGAATTGTGTATATAAGAATGTATTTGTTTTCCCTTTTATTGGTTGATCTACATCAGGGATTCTCAAACTACGGCCCTCCAGCTGTTGCGGAACTACACATCCCATGAGGCAGTGTAAAACTCTGACATTCACAGACATGACTAGGCATGATGGGAATTGTAGTTCCTGAACAACTGGAGGGCCGTAGTTTGAAGGCCTATGATCTAGACTAACCAGACTAACTATTAAAACTAAATAATAACAGGAAGGTGAAGCTTCAATCAATCAAGATGTATTATCCCTCCCCCATTGTGTTTCACTGATTAGTGGGAATGGAGGATGAGGGAGAGAGGGGGCTGTCACTTAGCACTGTGTATAAACCTACATTTGTGACTCTATAGTCACATGTGATGCTCAGATGTGATAGGGAGTAGACATGTGCATTCGTTTTCGTTAGAATGCATTTTCGTCCGAAAATCGGGTATTTTCGTTATCGTTTTAACGAACGAAAAACGAAAGCGCAAGAAACGAAAACCGAAAGATCCGACATAAAAAATGCTTTATTTTCGTTTTCGTTCAGATCCGACGATTTTCGATGCTTTGTCGAATTTTCATCGTTCAATTCGACAAAGCATCGAAAATCGTCGTTCTGAATACTGTGAATAGGTAGGAATTGAACGACGAAAATTCGACGATTTTCGATGCTTTGTCGAATTTTCGTCCTTCAATTCCTACCTATATGCACTGTATTCAGAACGACGATTTTCGATGCTTTGTCAAATTTTCGTCCTTCAATTCCTACCTATATGCACTGTATTCAGAACGTCGATTTCCGATGCTTTGTCGAATTTTCGTCCTTCAATTCCTACCTATATGCACTGTATTCAGAACGTCGATTTCCGATGCTTTGTCGAATTTTTGTCCTTCAATTCCTACCTATATTCACTGTATTCAGAACGTCGATTTCCGATGCTTTGTCGAATTTTCGTCCTTCAATTCCTACCCATATGCACTGTATTCAGAACGGCGATTTTCGATGCTTTGTCTAATTTCGTCCTTCAATTCCTACCTATATTCACTGTATTCAGAAAGACAATTTTCGATGCTTTGTCGAATTTTCGTCCTTTAATTCCTACCTATATGCACTGTATTCAGAACGTCGATTTCCGATGCTTTGTCGAATTTTCGTCCTTCAATTCCTACCTATATTCACTGTATTCAGAACGGCGATTTTCGATGCTTTGTCGAATTTTCGTCCTTCAATTCCTACCTATATTCACTGTATTCAGAACGACAATTTTCGATGCTTTGTCGAATTTTCGTCCTTTAATTCCTACCTATATTCACTGTATTCAGAACGGCGATTTTCGATGCTTTGTCGAATTGAACGATGAAAATTCGACAAAGCATCGAACATCGTCGTTTTCGGACGAAAACTTTCCCCACGAAAACAACATAAATCAAAAAGATTTTCGGGAGTAACTAAATAAATGTATTTTCCAAACGAAAAAACGAAACATTCCAGTCTGCACATGTCTAGGGAACTGCTCAGGGTAGAAAATACATTGAAGACTGGGCATGTGCAGAGCTGACAGCACTGCTCTGAGAATTCCCCCGCCTGCAATGGGGACTGAATTTGGGGAACTGAAGGGGGGGACAGACAACAGCAGAATCAACACATTTTTTTGAAGGATACAAACAAATTAGTGAATACGAACAGCGTGTAATGCAGAATGTACTGTTCAGTTTTTAATGATGTGGATTTAGTAATACTTTAAATTATTTACCAACATATCATCCAGATAAATTATCGAGTCACTGAGCCTTTCCTGAGTGATGGGAAAATATATTCAACTTTATTCCGTATGACACCAGAGGATCAGGTCCGTTTTGCAGCTATTATAAAGCTTTTGCAGCATTTTGGATGGAACTGGGTCGGAATAATAACATCAGAGGACAACGGCGGTGATGAGGAGGCCCAAGAACTGAGTACGATGATGAGAGAACACGGGATCTGCACAGAGTATATCATTCAGACCTGTTTAGGTGTTGAACGTGATGTTCACAAAGTGAGGATTATTAGAAAATCAGCAGCTAAGGTCGTCATAGTGTGTGGGACGTTTTCAAAAGACTTACTTAGTTTGGCTCGTCGTATACCGTCTGTTATCAACAAGATCACATTTATTCTCCCGCAATCGTGGGTGAAAATCACTTCGCATTTCTTTGACTATACGCCAATTAACTGCAGCTTCATATTTCTATGGCCAGCAAAAGGAGACAAAAACATCAATATTCATGGCGATGGCGTCAACTTCTCCACCTGCTTAGATGACCCCCTACTGGAAGATATTTGGATTTGTATATATCACTGCCTTTCTCCAAACCAACGCAAAAATAACTATTTCCAATCAAAGTATAATGATTCCGCAAAACATTGTACCAATGTGAAACATTTAACAGTCTTATTTTATGGATATACAGCTCTGCCCTCCTATGTGTACACGGCTGTATATATTTTGGCCAATGCTCTACATTTTATGTACATGAAGAAAAATGCATCAGAACAAATTGGATTCCAGCACAGAGTAAGTTGGACACTAAGGGCTCATGCACACTTGACTATGGTATTAACAACGGCTACTGCTATTAAACACTGACCCCATCCCTTCCCCTAATAACCACACAAGACTTGAATGGGGTAAATTGGCCAAAACAGACATTTTTATTAACCAATATATATATAACCCTATATATATATATTAGGGTTGTCCCGATACCAAGTATTTGCGGGAGTACTTGTACTCCCGCAAATACCCCCGATACCTAAATAGAATACTTTCCCCACTGCTGCCGCCGCATCGAAAGCCGCCACATGGGTTAAACGGCGTGCGGGAACATCACAGCTTTCATTTGAATAGCTGTAGTGTTCCCGCTGCTTATAGACACTCCCCCTTGCTCGGGATTGGATGGGTGATCGTGATCTGTCCAATCCCGAGCAAGGGGGAGTGTCTATACGTGCGGGAAAACAGCTATTCAAATGAATGCTGTGATGTTCTCCGTGCGGCGGCGGCGGCTTGCGGCGGCGGCTAAGTATGGGGGGACATGGCTGGAGGGACATGGCTGCATATGTGGGGGACATGGCTGGAAGGACATGGCTGCATATGTGGGGGACATGGCTGGAGGGACATGGCTGCATATGTGGGGAACATGGCTGGAGGGACATGGCTGCATATGTGGGGGACATGGCTGCATATGTGGGGGACATGGCTGCATTTGGGGACACATTTAAAAAAAGTATTGGTATTCGGTATCGGCGACTACTTGAAAAAAAGTATCGGTACTTGTACTCGGTCCTAAAAAAGTGGTATCGGGACAACCCTAATATATATATATATATATATATATATATATATATATATATATATATATATATATATATATAACTCTCAAATATTAACATAAAAACACATTAACCTTTTATTTATAACGTTCAGTATTTTATACCACCCTGGGGCACAAGGTCCAATTGACATAACCCCTCACTGTTCCTCCTAGTTACTTCTAGGCCTCCAGCCGCAAAAACCTCAGACTCAGAGACACCTAGCAGGTACCCATATACCATCTGGGAGCCGTACCTCAGACGGGGGTCCCTAACCATGCCTTCTAGATGCCCATCTGACCTAGCAAGGACCATCCATCCTGTCACCACACCCGCCACTCGCAGCCTTTAAAAAAACTGCTTACCTGTAAAAAAATAAATAAAGATGATCCCTTAAAAAACAGGACGGGAGGGTGGGAAGCTTCTTACCCCCTGCACTCCTCTGGGTGACTGGCCCCTCCCCTTCCTTTTCCTTTCCCTGGGCTGAACTTCCTCCTCCCCTCTGCTCGGACACCCCGCGCTGCCCCCTACATCCTAGAGGCTCCGCCCCATTAACCCATGTCATGACGGCCCTCCACCTACACCTTTGGCGCTGCTCTGTGCCTCTCTGCAGCTCAAAGGAACTCAAAGAAGCAGCTCCTACAGGCCTTTGAGCTTTATTTTGCCTGGAAACTTCCCTCCATGTTAGCCAATGTGTCCATGCAGACTATGGGCTAGATTCAGGTATAATCGTGTAATTTTGTGCGGGCATAGCGTATCCTATTTACGCTACGCCTCCGCAACTTTAACAGGCAAGTGCTGTATTCACAAAACACTTGCTGCGTAAGTTGCGGCAGCGTAGCGTAAATTTGCCGACGTAAGTGCGCGTAATTCAAATTAGGCAAGTAGGGGGCATGTTGTATTGAAATTAATTGTGACCCCACGTAAATGACGCGCCGAACGAACTGCGCATGTGCCGGCCGTGGACGTATCCCAGTGCGCATGCTCAAAATTACGCCACAAATACTTATTGGTTTCGACGTGAACGAAACTTACGCAAAGCCCTATTCGCAAACGTTTTACGCAAAAGACGTAAACGACGAAAAATTTTACGCCGGCCCGACATCCATACTTAACATTACATACGCCTCATATAGCAGGGGTAACTTTATGCCGGACTTACGCTTACGCAAACGACGTAAAAAAATACGCCCGGCCGTACGTACGTTCGTGAATCGGCGAATCTAGCTCATTTGCATAAACAACGCCTAAATCGATGGAAAAGCCACCTAGAGGCCAGCGTAAATATACAACTAAGATACAACAGCATAAGAGACTTACGCCGGTCGGATTTAAGACAAATATATGCGTATCTGATTCTGAGAATCAGGAGCATAGATACGACGCCGCTCATTCAGAGTTACGGCGGCGTATCTGGAGATACGCTGGCGTAACTCGTACGTGAATCTAGCCCTATGGCTTTTTCAGGAGTTTACAGGCATATGCTCTTACAGGCAAAAAAAACCACAGATCTCACATTTTTTAGAGGAACTTTCAAGCAGAAAAGCTGCCTAAGTGCTTAAAAACATGCAAAAAAAGCATTAACAAATCTCAGAGAAGCTCTAAAATGCACGCACAAAATAGGAAAGATTTGTCAAATGCTCAAAAAAAGCTCAATAAAAATGTGCAAACGAGCCCCAAAAAAATATAAACTTCTTTAAGCTGAAATAAAAGCTCAAATGCCTGTAAAAGATGATTTTTTATGTGGCATGAACACAGGAGGACGCCTGCAGGTAAAGCAACTTATGTCCAAATTGGATGGATTGATTGTTGTTTGCAAAAGACAGAATCCCGTTTAACAGGTCGCCCTCAATCCCTGAGATTAGGGGTCACCTCTGTTACATAGGATTCTGCTGTTTGCAAGCAACAATCAATCCATCCAATTTGGACATAAGTTGCTTTATCTGCAGGCGTCCTCCTGTTTTCATTCACATACCTTCTTTTATCATGGTCGCTATGTGTTCTCTGTGGCCAGACATGGTCAGAATTTCCGATGGAAAAAGTCAGACGGAATTTTTTAATTCCGATATTCTGACCGTGAGTATGCCCCATCGGAATTTTTAGCGGAAATTCTGTATGGAATTTCCGACAGAGAAAAAAAAACATGCATGCTCGGAAACAATTTGACGCATGCTCGGAAGCATTGAACTTAATTTTTCCGGTTAAAAGGTTTTATTGGTTTTCAAAAGTTATACATAACCAATACCATACCAATGCATAGTAGGAATAGAACAGTACAATATTGTAACATAAGATCTAGAAATGTTTCTGGTAGGTCAGTTCTAGCATTCCTATAACCAAGGGAGTGATAGCAAACATAGCGTAGGAGTCAGAGACCAGTTGGGCCTTGAGGTCTGGGTCCCTCTCCTCCTTTCCCCGCACCCCTGATGGATCTAACTGTGCAGAGGAGGAGTAGATATGGTGTAATCTCTGCAGGTTTGATAGTTTCATGAAACCCGTGGAATTTAATATTATTCCTTCTTGCCCTGTCCTCTAAGTCCGCCATTTTGAGGCGCATAGACTTAATCTCCTCTTCCACCTCAAAGTGAGCATCCATCAGCTCATTGTGTGCCAAAGTGAACTCCTCCATTTTCTGCTCCACATATTCCACCCTCTTGCTGACTACAGATACTGCCTTGTTGGTAGACTGCATAAATGCTGCCATGTCACACTGTAGGGCCCCCCTCAGAGTTTGCAGCATCTCTTTCATGGTAGTGTCAATTATTGGCTGCCCTGATGTGGGGAATGCATCAAGTTGCTGGGCATATGAGGAGGATTCCTCCATTTCCTCCCCTGCAGTGTCAGCGCCATCCTGGGTCCCTGAGTCCTCCCCAACTCTCCGTTTTTGTTTGACTGGGCTGCTAAAGGGGGAAGCTGGTTCTGGGTGGCCATGGAAGCTTGACTCACCCGAGGATGGCAGATGATTAGGTGCAGCAGCGTGTGTGGGATCCGGAGCATGGCTCCCCGCGCCGGCGCCATCTTGGATTTCTCGGCTCCCGGCTGGGGGAAGAAATCTGTAAGTTTTCGGGGTCCTTCCCTCTCCTTCCTTTTGGACATTGTGGCCACAGTGTTCCCCCGGTCATCCTCTACCCCGCAAGTGCTTTTTAAGGTGTCCAGATGTGCTGTGAGCCGCAATGTAGCACTCGGTGTGTCAGAGCTCTCCTAATACACCACCATGAGCTCCGGCTGCCGGCTCCGCCCCCTGATTTTCGTGCAGGGGAGGAGTAAACAGACCCCTACCTACCGGTCCGCAGCCCAGGCATCAGCTGGGCCCGTAGTATCTGCAGACCTCTAAACTCGACTTTAGTTTGTTGCATTTTATATCATGTTGCATTGTATTTGTTGGAATAGGCCCCTTATTCAACTAAAATAAGTCATGTGTCCACATGTAGGACACTAGAATCTGGGAGCCCAAACAGAACCCGTGGAGGAGATAGATGTAGGGAAGGGGGAAAGAGAGAAAGTAGAAGAGGAAAAAAAAGGAAAATAAAGAGAAAGCAACATCTGTCAGTCAGACCCCGGTAGCACCATCACCCCTAAGAAGTGTTGGGTGAGTCCCCCACACCCATATAGGTGGCCCAAGGTTCTCATGTTTCCTTGAACTGGGAAGAGGTGTCTAAAATGGAGCTCACATCTTCTCTTGGGAAATAATCCACAATATTTTGTGCTTGGCAGCAGTGATTGAGACCTTGGGAAGCTTCCAGGCCTTAGCTATGGTGAGTTTAGCGCCCAAGAGTATATAGAATGTTAGTATTTGGGAAAATTTCGGGGTCATGGGAATCAGCTGGTTGAGAAGGGCTGTTGAAGGAGACTTGGGTATCTCACATCCTGTGACTTTGGTGGCTATTTGGAATATTCTGTTCCAGAAGCTTCTGATTTTGGGGCACTTCATTTTTTACCCCTCATTTGGCACCCTCTAAAGCACAAAGGGGATACCAAAGGAAACATAGTGGGGAGCCTGAGTGTCACAAACTACGGTGAACGGGAGTGAACCACAACTGGGGTTAAAGAAAGGATTCAATGTACCTCCCTATGTTATGTGAGATTTCAGTATTGGACCCCAGGCGTCACTCCAATCAGAGAACAGGAGTTTTGGGGGTCACTACATCATCTCTCTCACATATAGGAATGCGTTGAGCTACTAAGGGCGGAGGTATTACAACATGCGTCCAACCGCTAGCATAGAAGATTACAATAAAGATAAACGAGCACAACTGCATTGAAGATGCACTTCTCTTATGTAAGTGATTATCAGTAGGGGACCCCAGGCATCACTCCAATCAGAGAACAGGAGTTTGGGGGTTCTCTACATCATATCACTTTAACATAAAGGAATGCACTGGGCTACTAAAGGAGCAGGTATGAGATAGGGAAACACTGCTAGGGAGCCAACACACGGCTGGTTTTCTTGACCAAGAGAAAACCTCTCAGGAAAACCGTCCGTGTGTACATGGGGGGAAAAGATACCAAGCTGGTCCTCGGTTTTCCCGCTGTGTTTTCCGAGGAAAACCCGATCATGTGTACGCGGCATTAGAGTCTGCAAAACACTTGAGACTGGAATGGAGGTTCACCTTCCAGCAGAACAACGACCCTGAAGATACAGCCAGAGCTACAATTGAATGGTTTAGATCAAAGTATGGTCATGTATCAGGCCCCGTACACACGACTGATTTCCTCGGCAGAATTCAGCAAGAAATTTGATGGGAGATGTATTCTGCCTAAGAAACCGGTCGTGTGTACACTTTTTGCCGAGAAAACTGTCGAGAAACTCGTCGAGCCAAAAAGAGAGCATGTTCTCTATTTCCTCGTTGGGCAATGGGAGAATTTCGCTCAACGAGTTTTTTGACAGCCGAACAAGGAACTCGACAGGGGAAAACTATGTGTTTCGCCCGTCGAGTTTCTCGGTCGTGTGTACGCGGCCTTAGACTTCATACATACTATTAGGTTTTCTTCAGATTTTTGTCTCAGGCCGCGTACACACGACCAAATAAATCTGTTCAAATTGGTCTGACAGACCGATTTGATCAGATTTGTCTGCTGGGCTGTTTTGGTTTGATCGCTGTACACACAATCAAACCAAAATCCCCACCGGCAGACAGCGCGGTGATGTGGCGGTGACATTGACGCCGCCGCACCAGGAGGTAAAACACTTCCGCGCATGCGTCGAATACATTCAACGCATGTGCGGACAGATATGTCTGCTGGTTAGCGTACTAACCAGCAGACATGTCGGACGGACGGATTCCCAGCAGACAGATTTTAAAGCATGCTTTAAAATCTGTCTGCTGGCAAAATCTGTCTGTCCGCCCGTACACACGATCGAATCTGTCTGCTGAAACAGTCTGTCAGACCGTTTCCAGCAGATAGATTCGATCGTGTGTACGCGGCCTTAAGATTTACCAAAAACATATAGGGCCAGATTCAGGTAGATGCGCGCATATTTTATCCGGCGTAGCGCAACGCATATACGTTGCGCTGACGCGAACTAGTAAGTAAAGTCCAGTATTCACCAAGCGCATGTTCGTTACTTCGCTACTTCGCGAGTAACGAAAAAGTGCTGGCGCAACCCGACACAAGTAGAAGTGGGTGTGATCATATGTAAATGATGGGCGGAGCCCAGCGCAGTGACTTACGTTCATCGCATCATCCACGGAGCATGCGCAGTGAGGGAGGGCTCCCCTCGCTCCCCTGTGCGCATGCTCACAACTTCCGTCGGCACCACTTCATGGGAAACGCCAGCGCAATGTCTTCCGTTGCGCGTATAAAAGCGGCCGTAGATGCGCCTTTCCGGCGCAAAAGTATATCCGGTTTCCCCCACCCCAGGGAAGTTACTTTTGCTTTATGATGGCTGCTCCCATTCCCCCCAAAGAGAGAAGAAACCTCAATTTTAATGCCCAGGAGCTCACCCTAGTGATCTCTGCTATGGAGATGTTTAACGACTTTCTCCACGGCAGGTAAAGTCGGAAGACCAGCCGGGATAGGAAGCAGGGCATCCTGGAGTCCATTGCTGGCAGGGTCAATGCCCTGGGCTACTCCACCCGGACTGCTGCCGATATCGGCAAACAAATTAATGATCTGAGGCGCAAAGTCCGGGGCAAGGTGGCCGCCATTAGGAGGCATGAGAGGGGCACGGGTGGTGGACCCCCATGTGCGGTCAGCCTGACCACGGAGGAGGAGGTGGTCGCCCGCTGCCTGGAGAGGGAGCAGTTGGAGGGGGTACCAGGCTTTGATTCTGTGGAGGAAGGCTCCAGGACAGGTAAGTGTTTTTTATCCCCTATTTGGTGTGTTGCATGTGGGGGGGGAGGGTACATGTGCCAAGTGTATGGGACCACCAACATGTGTCTGCTTTGTGTCATCCACAGATGACGGAGCTGGGCCATCATCTGTCGGCGGCCAGTCCACCCCAACCCCCCAACAGGATCCTGAGGCCGACCCCCTGGGTGATGAAGAGCATGAGATGGAGGGGAGTGCCCACACCTCACCTGCTGAGGTGGTTGAGGAGGAGCCTGGCTTTCCAGAGCAGGACTTTCTTTTAATTTTGGAGGAGTCCTCCCCTTCTGCAGGGCCCCCTCAGATCCCCTCCCCCATCATAGGAAGCCCCTCAAGGGCGACTCCATCCCCCCGGGGACAACCATCTCCTGGCCCCAGGAAGGCGACCCGGAAGACCAGGGGGGTGTCTGACGTGGTCCATGACCATATGGCCCGGGACCAGGCCAGGCAGACCCAGCAGATGGGGGAGATAGCTGGGCATCTTGACCGGCTAGTTGACAGCCTGGGCTCCGTATCCCAGCTGACGAACGCTATGCAGGATGTCAGCTGCAACTGCGCTGCAGTGGTGACCAGCCTGGGGGAGGTGCAGGCTGATGTTCGGCACCTCACTGCAGCCGTCCGGGAACAGGGGAGGCAGAGGCAGCGTGACCAGCGGCATAATGTCACCCGCCAGCTGAGGATGCAGGCCCAGACCAATCATTATCTGAGCCGGATTGCCGTGGCCTTGGAGGGCATGCAGCCAACACCTGCCAGGAGTGGCCCACCTGGGGATCAGCCACCTCCAGATGCCCCCCCACCCCCACCCACTCCCTCCAGGCAGCTGAGGAGCCAGAGAGGGCCCACAAGAAAGAGCCCCCGTCAGCCCAGATGAGGGCTTTTTTTTTTGTTATATTTTTTGCTCAGGTTATGAGTTTTTTTTTTATTTATGCTCAGGTTATGAGTTTTTTATTTTATTTATGCTCAGGTTATGAGTTTTTTTTTTATTTATGCTCAGGTTATGAGTTTTTTTATTTTATTTATGCTCAGGTTATGAGTTTTTTCTTTCAGTTTAACTGCACACGGTCAGAAAAGCAGGGGACAGTGTGAATGGTGTGTGAATGTGAGGGGGTGGCACTCCTGCCAGTAAGGGGTGTCACCCTCGGCCGTTGGGGAGAAGTTATCCCCACGGCTGTGTGAATGACGTGTGAATGGTGTATGAATAGACAGCGACATCATTGGGGCCTTGACGCCGGCGTTGCTGCTCCCAAGTCCTGCATGTTGGACTTGGGCTAATCCAATGCGATGTGCATGTGGTGTGATCTAGGGACATCAGTGGTGTGCATGCGTGCATTGTCCGTGTGATCAATGTTTTGGTTTATTGTCCAAACATGCCTACGGCGAGGACCCTCCTGACTGCTCTTCCATCAGCTGAATGGTTCTCCTCTGGCAGGGGGGGGCTGTCTGGTTGGGGGGTCAGGTCATCACGTATGTCAATCTGCAGGCCTTTTCGCATGGCAAAGTTGTGCAGAATGCAACATGCACCGATGATCTGACACACGAAGGTAGGGGAATACAATAGGGCCCCCCAGTCTTATCCAGGCAGCGGAAACGGGACTTCAGGAGCCCAAATGTTTGCTCCACCACTGCACGAGTTTTGATATGTGCCGCATTGTATCTTCTCTCTCCTGGGGTTTGGGGGTTCCGGAAAGGAGTCATTAGATGGGGTCCCAGTGCATATGCAGAGTCACCTGTAAGGGAAAAGACAGGAGGATGTTAGTCATGCATGTGCCCCTTGTGATGTCAGCATCATGGGAGGGGATAGTCATGCCTGCCACCCATGTCACTCACCAACCAGCCAGCTGTCCCCATACATGTTCCGTTCGAATTCCATTGGGATGGGGCTCTGATTGTATATGAAGCTGTCATGGCTGGATCCGGGGTGTTTGGCACGGACGTGCCATATGAGGCGTTGGGCATTGGCTATCACCTGTACGTTGATGGAATGCCAATGCTTCCGATTGTGGCATATGTGCTCTGTGGCACTGGGGGGCTGGAGTGCCACATGTGTGCAATCAATGGCCCCGATGGTGCGTGGGAATCTGGCAATGCTGTAGAAATCCTGCATTGCCTTCAGCCGCAGCTCCTCAGTGGTGGGTCTGATGAAGTGGTGGGACATGCGTCTGAGGATTGCGGGGACAACCTGGTGCACACATCTGCTCATGGAGGATTGTGACATCCCAGCCACCACTCCACTTGTACGCTGGAATGATCCACTTGCAAGGAAATGAAGTGTTGCCAGTACCTTCACCAGTGGCTGCACTGCTTGTGAGTGGTGTGTCTTGCTGGTGATGTCATCCTGCAGGGTTGTGGTTAGTTCAAGTATTGCATCAGGGCTGAATCTAAAGAGGCGATACACCTCCTCATCCCCCATGCCAAAGAGGCTCATGCGCGTGCGGTATATCCTCTCACGTGCCCGCCTCCTCCGTTCCGGGGGACCCATTAGTAGTGCTAGGACCACGGCTGCCCCTGGCATGTTGGCACACAGAGGTGTTGTCCTTGCAAGTGTGGTTGTTCAGCTTGCTAGTTTTGTCGGTAACGCTGCTGCTGTAGCTGCTCTCCTGCTGACCTGAGGCCGTCTGGAATAAAGATAAAGCAGCTATTTGTAGGAATAACTTTGCGACAGATGGACGACATACGCGCGGCGCATGTAGCCAGCGTATGGTGCTAATCCGTTTGCGAATCTGGAAATCTCCCTCATTTGCATATTTGCATGGGAAATCAATAGGTGCGACGGATGCGACAAGCGAAAATATGCGCTTACGATACTCTGGCGAGGGAAAGTTAAGCCGATCGGAAAAAGCCTGTTTTCTGTCGCATCTAGTTTGGTGGGTACGGTCACATAGATACTACGGCGCATCTTTACACTTACGCGGCGCATATCGATATATTCCAGCGCAAGTCTTGCTGAATCTGGCCCATAATATGAGGTCAAACCTTAATGCCATGCTTTACTTTAGTGTAATTTTTTATGGAAATGTTATGTTTCCTAAATCATTGCACTAATATTGTGTGACATATTTTTTTTCTACATTTTTTTACATTTGTTAATTGTATGAGGAGCACCGCCACACCTACACTTTCCCTTTTCACTTACCTTGTACTCCACTTAGGTGGTAGTATTTTTGTAGGGGCAGCTGCCCTCTTATTTACCCTTTTCTGCACTGTACTCTCCTCTGCGTGGAATCACACTCACTTTTTCTGATAAAAAATAGGAGTTACCCCTATTTTATTATTCTCTGCTTTCAGAAAATAGATAACTTCTGGGGGTTTATGTAATCTGCTGGGCTAAAAGGACTTTGTAATAATTTCAAAAAGACACCAAAACTGCCTTGGCAGTTAAATGTTTTATAGCAATCAATATCAATCTCTCCTTTTAAAAGCTTCCTCTGTCCTCTGCTTACCGTATATATATACGAGTAGTATAGGCTGACCCGAATATAAGCCGAGGCACCTGATTTGACCACAAAAATTTGAAAAACTTATTGACTCGAGTATAAGCCTAGGGTTTTCACCTGCATGCCTCACTGTGCCTTACTTTGCCTCACTGTGTCCGTGTGCATGCCTCACTGTGTCCATGCCTCACTGTGCCATGCCTCACTGTGTCCATGCCTCACTGTGCCATGCCTCACTGTGTCCATGCCTCACTGTGTCCATGCCTTACTGTGTCCATGCCTTACTGTGCCCATGCCTCACTGTGCCCATGCCTCACTGTGTCCATGACTAGACTGACATTTAACCTGGGAGTCTAGGTCCAGGGGACCTACGGCCAGCCAGTACCTGGTCCCCAAAGTCACCAGAAAAATGACCGTTTAACATGGGAGTCTATGGAAGGGGTGCCCGGGTTTGAAAAATTGGTGCTCCCTGGCCGTAGGTCCCCCGGACAACAAACTTTGCACACTTGTAAGGGAAGAGTGGAGCTACATGTGTGATGGGGTCCCCAAAGTCCTGGAGATCAGACGCAAAAAGGTGACTTCAGTATAATCCGAGGGGGGAATTTTCTGCACAAAAAAATGTGCTGAAAAACTTGGCTTATATGCGGTATCTCTCTTGGAGATATAACTTGAATGTAAAAGCCATGACAATGTACATTTTTTTGATCCTCCTGATATACTGTATACATACAGATTTGTCCAATCTGGAAATACATTTGTAACAGAATGGCCCGTGACACCCAGAGACGTTGGAAGGATGAGAGATACTCTTGTGCCAGCAGCACCAAAAACTCTTGGGTCGAAATCCACCCTGTGCCCTTTTGGGTATAGGGTGGCTAATAGTGAATCATAATTCATATTACATGAGATGGGACATTAATAATACTTCATATTGCAGGACTGAGATATCACAAGGAGTCATGATGACATGACCAGGTCAGCCAGTGAGTCATACCTTTTGTATAATAGGCTATTGAAATATCCTAAGGTGTTGGCTATTCAATGTAAAGACACCCACTCTCACTGCCATTGTGTGACAAAGCTGTATAGAGAACTTATTCAACTAGATGTCTGTGTTACTATTCAAGGTTAATTGAACCCTATTGATAATACGGTGCCGTCATGTCTAGCTACCAATTAAAGAATTATCCTCAGTGAGTGAATAGGGGGGTGGAGATTACATTGTCCTGTGATTAACTGCATTATGTTGTACTGGATATAAGCAAGCTAAGAACCAATAAAGATATTCATACATTTTGGAAACTAGAGAACGGAGCGCTGTCTCGTTTATTCTGGGAAATGGAATGGATCATGTCTGCCTGGTTGTTGGTGTGTCGGATAAGCTTGTCGTGGTTGGATGGAAGGTTGTAAGCGGTGGTAACCGTTACAACATTGAATGGTTTATGATTCTCCAGATTATTAATTCGGGAGAATCTTTTCATATTTATTAATTAAAATGCTTATTGAGAGCGCAGTCTTTACCCAAAGTCCTCAATGCGCTCATAGAACCAACATATCCCATTAACAGAAAAAGATCTCTCATCCTAGTACACAGTAACAATCGTGAAACCAAGTAACAAAATTTAAAAGAAAATTAAAAAATATACTAATGTCTGACCCTAAATTGGGTCATACGCTTGAGAAAATAAAAATGTTTTTAAAAACTTCCTAAACTTTAACAGATCATTCTCAAGTCTCATATAGAGAGGTAAGGAAGTCCAAAATGTGGATCCTTCCGATGGATCATCCCTCCGCATTTCGTTTTTTTTTTAATTTGGGAATGATGGGCCAGATCCACAAAGAATTACGCTGGCGTATTTACAGATACGCCAACATAATTCCAATTTCCCGCCGGCGCATCTTTCTTTTGTATCCACAAGATACGCCGGAATTACGCTAAGATATACGACTGGTGTAACTTTATTACACTGTTGTATCTTAGTTGTAATTTTACGCTGGACGCTAGGGGCGCTTCTGTCAAGTTTCCATGTTGAATATGCAAATGAGCGAGTTACGGCAATCCACGAACGTACGAGCGGCCGGCGCATTCCCTTTATGTCGTTTGCGTAAGTGTATCTCCGGCGTAAAGCTACCCCTGCTATATGGAGGCGCAGCCAATGTTAAGTATGGACGTCCTTTACGTTGTTTGCGTAAATCATTCGGGAATGGGCCTGGGCGTAAGTTACGTTCACGTTCGTTTCATTGACTATTTGCAACGTGATTTCACACATGCGCACTGGGATACGTCCACGGCCGGCGCATGCGCAGTTAAAAAAATACATTGTTTGCGTCGGGTCATTCATAATTTAAATAAGACATGCCCACCTCTTGTTCATTTGAATTACACCCGCGAACACCGGCCCATTTACGCTATGCCTCCGTAAGTTGCAGCAGAATTTCTTTGAGGATAAGGATACGCCGCTGTAACTTACAATGGCGTAGAGTAAATGGGACACGCCGCGCCGGCGGGGCATGTATGTGGATCTGGCCCGATCAAATCGGCCTGGTTAGCAGATCTCAATGATCTGCTAGGAGAGTGGTAGGTGAATTTTACCTGCAGGTACCCTGGACCTTTCCCATGGGTGGCTTTGTGCACAACAAAACCCGTTCTGCAACGAGTAGCCAGTGCAGGGCTTTCAAATATGATGTAATGTGATCCCGGTGACCCACGCCCATTAATAGTCTAGCTGCAGCGTTTTGAATCAGCTGGAGTTTGTGCAATATAGTTTTTGGAAGCCCCACATACAGAGCACTGCAATAGTCCAGCCAACTGCCGATAAAAGCATTGACCATAGGGACTTTATCTGCTTTGTTGATGAAATGGAATGTGGAACGCAGAAGTTTCAGTTGGTAGTAACACAAATTTACCACCTGATTTACCTGCACCTTCAGTGTCAATTTAGAATCTAAAATGATTCCCAAGTCCCGAACCTGGGTGGCCGGAGACAGAGATGGAGTGAACGAGACCGGCCAAGGGGGAAAATCAGTCAAGCTGATTTTGCTCTGATTGCTGATGCAGGGCAGTTTGAAGGAATTTGGGGGGCCCCAAGCACCCCCCCATGCACGTAAAGCCTACGTTATAGCTACACTAATTTTTTACACCCATGTTCTTACTCCTTCCCCCTAGTCCCTATGTTTTTCTATTCTCACCTCCCCTTCTTCCCTGTAGGCTGCCGCTGTAGAGTGGCCAAGCTCCTCTTCCTCCTGTCAGTCTGGTGTTCTATCATTATGGGTCCCCGGTCCCCTATCAGATAGTGCCCGGGCCGGGTACTGCGCGGTACACGAGATTCAGTTTCCTGTGTTCCCGGCCGGAAACTGAATCTCCTGTACCAAGCGCAGTTCCCGGCCAGACTGACGGGACTCCAGGAGGAAGAAAGAGGAGCTCTGCCACACTACAGCCTGGGAAGGGGAAGTTGGGGGCCCCAGGCCAGTTTGGGGGCCCCAAGTAATTGTTTGTTTTGCCTGTCCTGTAGCGACAGGCCTGTGCTGATGATGATACATTCCATTTTGGAGCCATTTAGTTTTAAATAATTGTCTCCCATCTAGGACTGTATTTCCTCTAAGCAGGATGCCAGATCCACCTGGACTTCCTCATTCTTGGGCAGCTTAAAGAAAATCTGCTTGTCGTCTGCATAGATGTGGAAGCGGAGGTTGTGAGAGAGATGTACATAGAAACATTGCAGGAGAATCAAGAAGTGAAGAATAAGAGATTCTCCGGATTCATTCATTCCTATTCACATTTATAGGAAGACCTGAATCTAATCACTTTCGGCTAGATTCACGTAGAGTGGCGTAATTTTATGCGGGCGTAACGTATCTCAGATACGCAATGCCGCCGTAAATTAGAGAGGCAAGTGCTGTATTCACAAAGCTAAGTTACGGCGGCGTATCGTAAATGGACCAGCGTAAGCCCGTCAAATTCAAATGTGTTTGATGTGAGCGTGTTTTATTTAAATTAAGTGTGACCCCACGTAATTGGCGTTTTTTTACTAACGGCGCATGTGCCGTCCATGGTGCGCATGCTCCGAATGACGCCGCTATGACTCATTGGTTTAGACATGAACGTAATTTACGTCCAGCCCCATTCACGGACGAGTTACGCAAATGACAAAAAAATTATAAAATTTGACGCGGTCCCGACGTCCATACTTAACATTGGCTGCGCCATCTTTTTGTTGGAATATCTTTACGCCTGAAAACGGCTTACGTAAACGACGTATCTGTACTGCGACGGCCGGGTGTATGTTCGTGAATAGACATATCTCACTGGTTTACATATTCTAGGTGTAAATCAGTGTACACGCCCCTAGCGGCCAGCGTAAATAGGCACCTAAGACACGACGGCGTAGGAGACTTACGCCGGTCGTATCTTAGCAACATTTAGGTGTATCTCGCTTTGAGAATACGCTTGAAGATACGATGGTGCAGATTCTGAGTTTCGACGCCGTATCAACTGATACGCCGTCGTAACTCTTTCTGAATCTGGCCCTTTGTGTTTCCTAAGTAGACTTTAATGCCAGAACTCTTATCTGTATATAATAATGTGTGTTCTTCTGTCTTTTATAAAAAAGCTTCACAAATATGTGAGTTATCTTCATTACACGAACGCAGACGGAGACAAGATCTACTTTAACGAAAGAAGAGAAGTTCCATCCGACCTTCATTTACAATACTGGATTGTGTATGATGATAATGAACAGTTTTCTACTGGCATGGTTTCCATTATGGAAGGCCCAGACTATGTGCCGGAAAGAATTCCAAATATGAGTAGTCCCAACATGTGGAAAGCCGGCAAAGTAAGAAATTGTTTTATGTTTGTATTGTTTGCTGGGGAGGTTCATAATTAGGATTTACAGTATAGGGAATTTAGCTTTAGGCCCCTTTCACACTGAGGAGTTTTTTACCGCCTGAAAAACTCCTGCAGTGCATTCTCAATGTGAAAGCAAGAGGGCTTTCACACTGGGGCGATGCGCTGGCGGGAGAAAAAAATCAATGGGAAACCGCGGTAATACCGCCGTCAATGCGCCTCTGCAGAGGCGCATTGCGGGCGGTATTAACCCTTTTTCAGCTGTTAGTGGGGGTTAATACCGCACCATTATCGGCTGAATTAATAGCAACAAGAGGAGGAAGATGGACAGCCGCACTCCGGGAAGACTTTAGAAAAGTTGTCTTTATTGTCAAACTGGAACATGCACAATCACCGCAACCACAAACATGACAGCCGACGCGTTTCGCACTTAGCTAGTGCTTAGTCACGGCCATCTTCCTCCTCTTGTTACTATTGCTACGTGCATCGCCAGCACCTTGGTAATCAGATCGTCCCTGATTGTCTACAAGGCTCACCTGGAGCAGTGAATCTCTCTCTATTATCGGCTGAATATCGCCGCAATTCTGCGACAATTCAGACGGCATAGCGTCGCTATATCGCCACCCAGCGTGAAAGGGGCCTTATTTTAAGATATACAGTACTAGAAAATGTGTCTGTTTATGAATGGGGTAAATATCGGAGCCAATGAAGATTGTTGATTGCGATAATTTTGTGTATGAGTGAGTGCGACAGTTGTGAGATATATTGTTGAGCTCAAAAGTTTGCATGCCCTGGCAGAAATTGTGAAATTTTGGCACTAATATTGCACATTTTGACTGATTATGCCAAAAACTGTATTTTATTTAAGGACTGCAATCATATGAAAACATTTATTATTACATCATTTTTTTTTTGATCCTTTTTAAATCATAATGATAACAGAAATCACCCAAATGGCCCTGATAAAATGTTTACATACCCTGGAATGTTTGGCCTTGGTAAAGACACAGAAGGTGGCACACACAGATTAAAATGGCAATTAAAGGTTAATTTCTCACATTTGTGGCTTTTTAGAACACACTAAGGCCGCGTACACACGAAGGGACATATCCGATGGAAACGGTCCTCGGACCGTTTTCATCGGATATGTACGCTGGGCTATTTTGGTCCGATGGCGTGTACACACCATCGGATCAAAGTCCCCACCGGCAGACAGCGCGGTGACGTGGCGGTGACGTTGACGCCGTCACGTCACCGCACCAGGAAGTAAACAACTTCCACGCATGCGTCGCATCTATACGACGCTTGTGCGGGAGGATATGTCCACTGGTGAGTGTACTAACCAGCGGACATATCCGACGGACATGTGTCCGGCGGAAAAGTTTCAAAGCATGCTTTGGAAATTTTCCGCTGGAGAAATCCGTCCAAATCCGTCCGCTTGCCCCTACAGATGAGTGGATTTTTCGGCTGAAATGGTCCGACGGACCATTTCCAGCGGAGAAATTCCATCGTGTGTACGCGGCCTTTGTGTTTGTGTATAAAAAGTCAATGGGCCAGATTCTCGTAGTTTAACGGTTTTTGTGCGTAGCGTATCCCATTTACGCTACGCCTCCGCACTTTTTACGGGCAAGTGCTGTGTTCTCAAAGCAGCTGCTCCGTAATTTGCGGTGGCGTAGCGTAAATGGGCCGGCGTAAGGCCACGTAATTCAAAGTAGGAAGGATGGGGGTGTGTTGTATTTAAATTAAGCGCACCCCCGCGCCGAACGAACTGCGCATGCGCCGGCCATAAACGTAGCCCACTGCGCATGCTCCATAGTACACCGCAAATACATTGGTTTAGATGTAAAGCACAGCCCTATTCGCGACAAGTTACGTAAACGACGTAAACGATGGAAAAACACGACGCTGTCCCGACGTCGCAAGTTTACCCCTCATATAGCAGGGGTAACCTTACGCTTACGCAAAATACGTAAACTATGACTACGGCGCGCAAATACCTTCAGGAATCGGTGTATCATGCTCATTTGCATATTCGACGCAGAAATCGTCAGGAACGCCACCTAGCAGCCAAGCGCAACATTGCAACTTAGATCCGACGGTGTAAGTGACTTACGCCAGTCGGATCTACGCCAAATCTATGCATAACTGATTCTAAGAATCAGTCGCATAGATACCCAGGCGGAAAAACAGAGATACGACGGCGTATATGGAGCTACGCCGTCGTATCTCTTACAAGAATCTGGCCCAATGAGTTTGCCATGAGAAGGTAGAAAAGAACAGTCAAAGACCCACATCCCAGTTCTGTGAGGAGAGAGAGATTGTGAGTTCCTACGAGCTGGGAACCACAATCTCTCATCTCCTCTAGTCAGTCCCATTCACCCCACAGTTAGAACACACACCTAGGGAACACAGTAATCACCCCTAGTGTTAACCCCTTCCCTGCCAGTGACATTTACACAGTAATCAGTACATTTTTATACCACTGATCGCTGTATAAGTGTCAATGGTCCCAAAAATGTGTCAAAAGTGTCCGATGTGTCCGCCATAATGTCTCAGTACCGATAAAACATGCAGATCGCTGCCATTACTAGTAAAAACAAAAATATAAGAAGAAGAATGCCATAAATATATCCCCTATTTTGTAGATGCTATAACTTTTGCGCAAACCAATCCCTTTACGCTTATTGCGATTTTTATTACCAAAAATATGTAGAAGAATACATATCGGTCTAAACTGAGGAAAAAATTGCCTTTTTAAAATAAAGTTTGGGATATTTATTATAGCAAAAAGTACAAAATATTAAGTTATTTTTTTTCAAAATAGTCGCTTTTTTTGTGTTTATAACGTAAAAAAAAAAACGCAGAGATAATAAAATACCAAGAAAATAAATCTATATTCGCAGGGAAAAAAGTTGATTTTGCTTGGGTACAACGTCGCATGACCGCCCAATTGTCAGTTAAAGCAACGCAGTGCCTTATCGCAGAAAATGGTCCGGTCATTGAGCAGCCAAATCTTCCAGGGCTGAAGTGGTTAAAAACAACCACACCATCTTTTACCAGAGTTGCCTGTATTTCTCCTGAGGTTACCTGTGGGGTTTTTCTTTTGTATCTCAAACAATTCCTATGGCAGTTGTGCTTCATGTCAGTAAGCTGGAAACTGCTGAAAGTTCTCCAGAGCACCCTTTGTACTGTCCTATGGTGCCTCCGCTGAGTGCCTGGGGCCTTATCATACAGTAAAATGCTTGATAATAGCAAACAAAGGGCCAGATCCACATACAAATAGATCGGCGCAGTGTATCAGAGATACACTACGCCGCCGTATCTTACCTGGCTTAACTTCGAATCCTGGAAGAATTTGCGCCGTAAGTTACGGCGGCGTAGTGTATTTCTGACGGCGGAATTCAAATCAGCGAGTAGGGGGCGTGATTCATTTAAATTAAGCGCGTCCCCACGACGATCAAACTGCGCATGCTCCATTCAGAAATTTCCTGCCGTGCATTGCGCTAAATTACGTCGCAACGACGTTATTTTTTTGACTAGCGTAAATTACGTACATTCCTATTCACAGACGACTTACGCAAAAATTTAAAAAAAAATCAAATTTCGACGCGGGAACAACGGCCATACTTGACATGGCAAGTCTAACTATAGGCCGGATAAAAGCAGCTTTAACTATACGCCGGAAAAAGCCGACTAGAGATGCCGTAAGAGATTGCGACGGCCGCGCGTATGTTCCTGGATCGGCGGAAAAAACTAATTTGCATACCCGACGTGGAAAACGACGTGAACGCCACCCAGCGGACGCCGAAGTATTGCATCTTAGATCCGAAGGCGTACACCTGTTGGATCTAACCCAGAAGCCGCCGTATCTTGGTTTGAGGATTCAAACTAAAGATACGACGCGGGAACTTTGAATGTACGCCGGTGTATCAGTAGATACGCCGGCGTACCCTCTCTGTGGATCTGGCCCATAATGTGTAAAGAAAAAAAAATCTAAAATGTTGTGGCAAAAAAAATCCAACTTCCAAAAACCCGCCATGCCTATTACTAAATACCTAGGACTGTCTACTTTCCAAAAATACAGTTGTATTCAATATTATTCAACCCCCACTGAAATTGATTGTTTTGCCCAGTTCCACACTGATTTTGATCATCCTGTCATCCTGCTTACAATTAAGTCAAAGAGGCACGTGTAGGTCAGACAAATATAACATAACATTTATAATGAAATAACCACAAATGTCTTTTCTGTGCTCACATCATTATCAGTTTTATTCAACCCCCAATTGACATTCAATCTTAGTACTTAGTACAAAATCCTTTTACAGTTAGAACAGCTATTAAACTTGAAGCATAGCTTGACACAAGTGTCTTGCAGCGATCTACGGGTATCTTCGCCCATTCGTCATGGGCAAAAGCCTCCAGCTCAGTCACATTCTTAGGCTTGCGCACTGCAACTGCTTTCTTTAAGTCCCACCAGAGTTTCTCAATCGGATTTAAGTCTGGTGACTGCGATAGCCACTCCAAAATATTCCAGCCTTTAATCTGCAACCATGCTCTAGTGGACTTGGAGGTATGCTTGGGATCATTGTCCTGTTTAAAGGTCCAACGTCTCCCAAGCCTCAGGTTTGTGACGGACTGTATCACATTGTTATCCACTATCTCCTGTTACTGAAGAGAATTCATGGTACCTTGCAGACGCTGAAGCTTCCCTGTACCTGCAGAAGCAAAACATCCCCAAAGCATGATTGACCCCCCGCCATGCTTCACAGTAGGCAAGGTGTTCTTTTCATCATAGGCCTTGTTCTTCCTCCTCCAAACATAGCGTTGATCCATGGGCCCAAACACTTCTCACTTCATCAGTCCAGAGAACACAATCCCAAAACTTCTGTGGTTTGTCCACATGATTTTTGCATACTGCAGTTGAATCTTCCTATTCTTTGAAGACAGCAAGGGGGTGCGCCTGGGAGTTCTGGCATGGAGGCCTTCATTATGCAGTGCGAGCCGTGTTGTCTTAGCAGAAACTTCAGTACCCACATCTGACAAATCTTTTCTCAGTTCCTCAGCAGTCACACGGGGACTTTTCTCCACGCTTCAGGTAGCGCACAGCAGTTGAAGTCAGCATCTTCTTTCTGCCACGACCAGGTAGCGTTTCAACAGTGCCCTTTGCCTTTAATTTGCGAATGATGCTTCCAATGGTGTCTCTTGGTATGTTTAACATCTTTGCAATCTTCTTATAGCCATTGCCCTTCCTGTGAAGAGTAATCACCTCTTCTCTTGTCTTCCTGGACCATTCCCTTGACTTCACCCTGTTTGTAACCACACTAGTAAATGTCTATAAGGAGCCGAGTATCAAAGTCATTTGAAAGCTGCCTGATTGGTGCTTATTAGGCTTTATTGCAGCTCCCTGACATCCACAGGTGTTTTCAAGACCTGATTGAAAACACTTCAATGAACCTCTTTTCTTCAGAGAAGTAGTCTTTAAGGGCCTGAATAATTGTGTAAATGAAGAATTCACAAAATAACCATTTACTACTGTATTACAAAACCAATTGATGTCATTTTAGTTGCATATGGTTCTTTAAGAACTCCTTGTAGGATTTCATTCTGAATACAATTACAAATGTACACTAAATTCACTTAAACCCTTTACAGCATTGGGGGGTTGAATAATTTTCAACACAACTGTAGGTCATTTGGGGGGTATTTGTACTGTCCTGTAATTTTAGGGCCTCAAGAAATTAGATTGGATGTCAGTACAACAAGTTGGATCGATTTTGATGATCTACCATAGTTTGCAGAATCTATAACTTTTTTACAGACTACACTGATTTGGGTTATTCCCACCAAAGAAAGGTAGCAGAATACATTGTAGGCTACATTTTTGAAGAACAATTATTTATTTGGAAATGTTTGTTACGGAAACACAGATTTATTTTCAAGATATTCAGTCTTTTCTAGCTTATTTAGCATAAAAAAAAATATTCAGTGGTGACTAACTACCACCAAAATAAAGCTCTATTTGTGTGAAAAAATGAAAAAAAGTTTCATATGGGTCCAGTGTTGCATGACCGCCCAATTATCATTTAAAGTGCGACATCGCTGAAAGCTGAAAATTGGCCTGGGCAGGAAGGGGGTAAAAGTGGTTGGTATTGAAGATGTTATTTATATAGCCTAAGGTCGCGTACACATGATCGGTTTGGTCCAATGAAACTGGCCTTAAGTCCAATCGTGTGTACAGCCCATCGGACCGTCGCCTGTCGGACCAAAGTTTTAAAACTTGCTTTAAAATCGGACCGATGGACGCCTGACCACCGGGCCAAACCGATGGTTAGTACGCAAAAGCATCGGCCCGAAAACCCGCTTATGCTCAAAATCAAGTCGACGCATGCTTGGAAGCATTGAACTTTGTTTTTTCAGCACGTCGTTGTGTTTTACTTCACCGCATTCTGGTCCAATTGGATTTTGAACCGATGGTGTGTACGCACATCAGACCATCAGGCCATCAGTCTTTGAACCGATGAAAACGGTGCGTCGGACCATTTTCATCGGTTTGGTCCGATCGTGTGTACATGGCTTAATAAGGTATGATGCACTTTTATAAAAGAATAATAATAGTAATACTAATATCTGATTTCAGCTTCCGGTATCTCGATGCTCAGATCCCTGTATACCCGGCAGCAGAAAAAAGTTTGGATCTTCAATATATAAATGTTGCTATGAGTGCGTCTCGTGTCCAGAAAGAGAGATCTCCAACATTTCCGGTAGAGTTTGTATATGTTAGGAAGTTATTGTTGGACTGGATAGAAGTTACCACTGTGGGTAACGTGTTTGTCATATGAATGAATGAATGAATGAAAACTTGTATAGCGCGGCACATGCGAACTGAATCGCCTCTGGGCGCTTGTTGTTCCTGTCTCCTTTGATATCAAAAGAGAAAAGTCTTGACCTTTTTCCTAAATGCTAGGTGGTTCTCCTCCAAGCGAATGGTGGTTGGTAAAGCGTTCCATAGTCTGGGACCTTGGATCGCGAATCTTCTTTCTCCTTTGGACTTGAAGTTGGCTTTCGGAACCTGGAGCAGGTTCTGATTCGTGGATCGCAAAACGCGATTGGGATTATGCGCTTTTATTATTTCGCATAAATAAAGGGGGGCATTCCCATAGACACATCTATGCGTAAGACAGAGGGCTTTAAAAGCAATTCTGTCTTTAACTGGCAGCCAATGAAGGGCTCTCAGAGAAGGTGAGATGGATTCCCACGGTTTTTTCCCAGTCACAAGTCTGGCGGCCGTATTCTGAACGACTTGCAGACGAGCGATTTGGTACTTGGGGAGGCCGAGGTAAAGGGCATTTGCATAATCCAGCCTGGAGTTTACAAAGCTCCCACCACGACCGCTAAATCTTCTTTGGGGATGAACGGAGTGAGTCTGCGTAGTAGGCGCAGTAGATGGTGAGATCCGCTGACTACTGACCCTATTTGAGCGTCCATTGTCATAAAGGAGTCAAAAATGACCCCTAGGCTTTTGACTTTGGCGCTAGGGGTGATGATTCTGCCCAAAATAGGCGGGGGGGTCCACGCTGTTGAAAGTTGATTCCTGCGCTTGGCGTGAAACAGAAGAAGTTCTGTTTTTGCTCCATTGAGTTTAAGGTAACTCTTTGTCATCCAGTCCTCTATCAAAGAGAGACATGTCTCTAGATTGAGGTGGTGATCCTGTCTGTTGCAGATACGGAAATACAGTTGCGTATCATCTGCATATGAGTGGTAGAGCAGTTTTTGGCTGCTGATAATCTCAAAAAGAGGACAAAGATATATGTTAAACAGCACTGGTGACAGAGGCGATCCTTGAGGGACTCCGCATGTTACTGTGCGTTTTTCAGACGTAAAAGGTCCTAACTTCACTGTTTGCGATCGGTTTTCCAAAAAAGAGGAGAACCAAGATAAATCGCTTTCTGCGACTCTGGCTACTTCAGCAAGCCGAGTCAGTAACAGTTTGTGGTCTACAGTGTCGAAAGCTGCACTTAGGTCCAACAGAACCAGGAGACAAGATTCTCCTTCGTCTGCGGCCTTGAGAACATCGTCCCATACTTTCAGCAATGCTGTTTCCGTCCCATGTCCAGGACGGAAGCCTGATTGCAATGGATCAAGTAGCTTGTAGGTATCTAGATGCAGTTGCAGCTGTTGTACCACTACTTTCTCCATTATCTTAGAGAGTACGTTGAGGCTTGTTATGGGACGGCGGTGGAGTGGGTCCTTGGGGTCCAGGGAGGGTTTCTTCAGGATGGGTTGGATTATACCTTCTTTCAACTGTGAGGGCACTATGCCCTCCAAGAAAGACTGGTTGATAAGCTGCGTGATGGGAGGAGCCAGGATGTAGGCGCATTCCTTCAGCAGTTTTGTGGGGATAATGTCATTTGGCGCTGTGCCATTGCGCAGAGTACAAATGACATTCTTGGTGGTCTCGATGGAGATGGGTTCCAGGATGAACTTACCTGATATCGGAGAATTTCTATGGGTGCTGTGTGAGAGGCTGCGGGGGGGGCTGAGGGGGGAATTGTTTTGCTGAATGCTTTCACGGATTACCTCGATTTTATTAATGAAGTAATCCGATAGTTCATTGCAAAATTCTTGTGTGTCTGAACTGGGGGCTTCAATGCATCCTGGCTTCATGGTCTGGGTGACCATCTTGAAGAGTTCGCGGGGGCGGTTTAGGGCACCGTTGATAGCCTCCGAAAAATAATTTTTCTTGGCTTGGAAAATTCCTTTGTGGTATTTTCTTGTAGTCGCCTTGTAGATGGATAGGTTTAGCTCTGAAGAACATCTTTTCCAGGCAGATTCTGCCCTTCTGCGTTCTTGCTTCAGTAACGACAGCTGGTTATTAAACCAGCTGCGGTTGTTTTTCCGGATGCGGGTTCTTCGTTTTGGCGCTACCAAGTCGGCTGACTGTAGCATAGCCGAGTTTATGGCTTCCAATGTTTCAACGGCCGTTTGATGCGGCTGAGTTGTTTCTATCTTTTTCCTTAAAGTCGTTTTGAAGAGTTCCGAGTGGAGCTTATTCTGACATCTAGTCCAGTGTGTTGTCACTGGATTTGATGTTTTTGTTGCGGGGGGGATGGTGGAAATACTGAATATAATTGCATGGTGGTCTGTCCATGGCAATTTTTCATTTTCCAAATCTTTATTTCCAGAGCTTGTCTGAAAATAAGATCAAGTGTGTGACCTGAAGCATGTGTGGGCCCACATACTAATTGCTGTAATCCTAATCCTTCCAGGTGGTCAATACAGGCGTCGGCAATGGGGTCTTGTGAGGAGTTGGCCCAGAGATTGAAATCCCCTAGCAGCAAAAGTTGTTTGCTGTTGAGGGTATAAGTGGAGAAGAAATCCGTCCAAGATGATAGCAGCTGCGATTTTGGGCCGGGCGGCCTATAGCAGAGCAGAATGTGGACGGTCTCCTTTGAATTTGCTTGTAGTTGCAGAGTAAGGGTTTCCATGAATGGAAGAGGGTTTTGGCGGACTGGTTTGGTGATCGTAAGATGAGTCTTATAGATCACCGCCAGGCCGCCTCCTCTTTGCCCTATTCTGTTTTCTGTAATAATACAATAGTTTTCTGGCACCAGTTCTCCTAGAATGGTGTTACAGTCGGCTGTGAGCCAGCTCTCTGTAATAAAAAGACAATCTAGATCCCTTTGTTGAATGAAGTCGCGGATTTCTAGTCGGTGTTTTACTGCCGATCTAGTATTGATCAGAGCACATGATATGTGCTTGAGCTGGGGTAAATGACTGAAATGTCTGACCGTCGATCTATGATCGATTCTCAATAGTCGCTCATTTCTTAGGGCTTTTTTGGTGATGGCTGGCAGTATTGCGGCGCATTGCCTCAAACTCCAAATGGTTTCGGCAGAATATTGCCTACATGCCATAATCGCCAATACACCAGGGGGGGGGGGTGGATTTTAGGGCCGTGGGGAGAGGTATTGGCTAAACTCCTCTCTCCCGGCTTGGTCCAGAGGAAGGCAAAAAACCCTGGCGGAGCTCGGCCAATATGCTCCGGTAGGGAAAAAATTCCTTCCTGACCCCTGTAAGAGGCGATCGGGTGACCCCTGGATCAAGCTTCTGTATGTTGAAGGACAGGGGGGGGGAGGGGGGCTGGGGCTAAGAGGGTGACCCTGTTGCTGGTCTGGTGGGATGGCTGTCTGCACAGGCGGTGGGATGAGGACTGACAGGGTGCTGCTTTAACTGAGTGGGTGTAGGGCAGGGTACCTGTCCTTCTGTCTTTCTGGGGTAAGGGGGGATCCCTGGAGGCTGGGTGAGGACCACAGAGGCGTGGGGAGCGGCGCGCCGTTAGGCCGCAAGTGAAGCCGCGGTCTTTCCTAGACCGCGGCCCCGCGATTCAGAGCGGCCTGGCGCGGTGCTCTCAAAAAGAGCCCCGGAACGGCGCAAATTTTCGGGCGGAGGTTAGAGAGGATAGAGAGGGGGGCTCTTGAGGATGATGAAGGTGTGGGAGTGCAGGGGGACACAAAAAAAAGGAGAAAAGGAGATCTGTATTGCTGCTGCGGCTTTATCCTGAAAAGGACGGCCGTCAGCAGCACTGGTAGAGGGCTCTTACCTGCAGAGAGCCAGGGAGCTGTGCTGGAGGAGAAGAGAGATCAGGGGCCCAGGATTTCCAGGTTAGGAACTGGAGGGAGGACTAAGCTTGCAGGGCTGGGAGGGACTCTGCCTGTCTGCCTCCTAAGCCTGCCTGGAGCTATAGCACACACGCTCCTACTCTAGGAGACGTGCGCCGTGTGGAGCTCCTGTGGCTAATCCCCTGCCTCACTGACTTGCTGCAGCATCTGACAAGTGCATCTCTGCAATGTGTACACATTTCCCAAGACCCTGCAAGTACAAAAATATACCTAAAAGACAAGGAAGATTCAGATGACTGCACTCACACATTCCACTTTATTTGTTATAAACATTAAAACCAAATTAAATCCAAATGATAGACTGAACAAGTACAGTGGGGAACAAGCTGGTTGACGTGATTTATACTGGAGTCACAGCGCTTAATCATTACCCAGAGGACCCGAGGAACAAAAAATGTTTTTAAAGTTTACTGACATATATAATAGTCTTATGATAATATTTTTATGGTATCAGATCACCATTGAATGATTGCAGCTGAAATTATTTGCTTATCTTCTTTTATTATCACTTGACTTAATTACCATATTTGCTGGCGTATAAGACGACCTTTTTTTCTAAAAAAATTGGGCTCAACAATCGGGGGTTGTCTTATAAACCGGATACAGACAGCGGGCGTCCATTTTTTAAAAGCTGTGCCACCTCCTCGTGCTGTTTCCGTGAGAGGGTCAGTGATCCGCCTATCACGGACGTCGTCTCGTCCTCAGCCTCGGACGAGAGGATGTCCGTGATAGGCGGAACACTGAACACAGGCTTTGCTGGGAAACTGAGTGTTCCGCCTATCACGGAACAGGACGAGGAGGAGGCGCGGCTTTTGAAAAATGGACGCTTACAGTCTGACTCACTCTGCCAGGATAAAGCAGAATGAAGATCGGCGATTTGAGGTGAGTCAATGGCATAGTTAGGCAATGGCACAGTAAGGCAATGGCACAGTGAAGCAATGGCATAGTGATGTGAGGCAATGGCATATTGATGTGAGGCAATGGCACAGTGAGGTGAGGCAATGGCACAGTGAGGTGAGGCAATGGCACAGTGAGGTGAGGCAATGGCACAGTGAGGTGAGGCAATGGCACAGTGAGGTGAGGCAATGGCACAGTGAGTGATCGTTTTATATGACGATTATATCCCAAAACCAACATTTTAGCTGGAAAATTAGGGAGTCGTCTTATACGTCGGCAAATATGGTATTCATTTTAGCGCTTAAGAATTTTCACACTTTTTTAAAGCTTACTGATAGCTGTCTTTCGTTCACCTCCTACCGCACTGAGACAGGTAAATGCCAACTCCAAAACTTGGTACAAGATGTTGTCACACACATGATGTAAGTGTAATCCAACCGGCATCTAGCTCCACAAAAGTGTATATTATTTCTATGCCGCGTACACACGATCGGAAATTCCAACAGGAAGAGTCCAATGTGAGCTTTTGGTCGGAAATTCCAACCGTGTGTAGACTCTATTGGAATTTTTCTGTCGGAATTTCCGCCAAGAAACGGGAAAGGTTCTTGGAAGAAATTCCGATTGTCTGTATGCAATTCTGACGGAGAAAAATCCTATGCATGCTCCAAATCAAGTCGACATATGCTTGGAAGCATTGAACTTAATGTTATTGGCTCATCGTACGTGTGAATTTGTTATGACCGTGGACAAGGACAGGACAAGTTTGAGCCAAAATTCTGTCAGAAATAAATCCACAGATTTCTTGTTGGATTTTCCGATTGTGTATACGTAGCATAGGGATAGATTCAGGCCACCCCAAACCAATTCCTGTGATTACAAAGGATATGTAACAAACATTTGAATTTTGAGAGAGAATTTGCCCATATGAAGGACTACATTTTACAAAGAGGGTATCCTATAGCTACCATTGGGCATGCCATTAATATTGGCAGAAAATTTGAAAGGCAGTGTATTAGACAAAACCTTATGGACTAGACCAGAGGGAGGACCACCTGTCATTTCTACAGAATTTAGTCTGGAGTTTAAGAAAATAAAGAATATTATTGAATGTCATCTCTCTGGGTACCTTAATAGTCTTTGAACATGTGAGATGGGGGAACGGTACAGCCGTACACTCAGGACCGTACATGACAACCTCTCAAGTTCGAGCACTAAGCAATGACAAATGATAGTGAGGGGACTTTATATCTGATGTTCTGCAGGATGGAAAGCTTGATGGACAAAATCTGGTGGTGGAACGGATCCTTTGGGGTCTCTGTATAAATATGTTTACAACTTTTGAATTAGACACAGAGGACATGAAGAAGAAATGGACTGACACATTATCTGCTACTTTCGTTGAGTAAATGCAAATCATCATAGCATCTAAGACACAGGAACTTAATAAATTACAAGAAGAGATTGCTGTTATACAGAAGTAAATTACACCATTTAACCCCTTCAATACCAGCCACCGTCATATGACGTCCACAAAGTGTCTCTCCCATCCAGAGTGGACGTCATATGACGTCCTGGACTTTGAAGGGGGATATCTGAATGATGCCTGCAGCGAGAGGCATCATCCAGATATCTATCTCTTGTGCCGGCGATTCTGCACAACGTAAGAATGATCATAGTGGAGGTTCCGCCGCTAGATCGTTCTTACAGGTGGCGGGAGGGGACACCCCCCTCCCGCCTCTATCCGGTGCTTCTTCGGGCTCTCCCGTGCCATCGGGGGCTGGGAGAAAGAATCGTCCGGCAGGATTCTTGGTAGGAAGTATAGAGATGACTGGTGACCAGTCATCTCTATGACCGTCGGAGGACCCGGGCGCGATGTGATGACGTCATGCCCGGGTCCCGTAAGTAAACAAAGCCGCGATTGCGGCTGTAAGCCACAGTATTCATGAGATCAGTGAATTTTTTTCACCAATCTCATGGTTTCCAGCCTGGAGGAGAGATGTGGGGTCTTATTGACCCCGCATCTCTCCATAAAGAGGACCTGTCACACACATTCCTATTACAAGGGATGTTTACATTCCTTGTAATAGGAATAAAAGTAATAAAAAAATAATAACAAAAGTGTAAAAAAATAAATAAATATGTAAAATAAATAAATAATAATAATAAAAAAATAATTAAAACACCCCTGTCCCCAGTAGCTCTCGCGTAGAAGCGAATGCACACGCAAGTCCCGCCAACATATGTAAACGCCGTTTAAACCACATATGTGAGGTATCGCCACGTGTGTTAGAGTGGCAGCAACAATTCTAGCACTAGACCTCCTCTGTAACTCTAAACTGGTAACCTGTAAAAAAATTCAAAGCCTTGCCTATGGAGATTTTTAAGTACCGAAGTTTGGCGCCATTCCATGAGTGTGCACAATTTTAAAGCGTGACATGTTAGGTATCTATTTACTCTGTGTAACCTAATATTTCATATTTTACAAAAAAATTGGGGTAACGTTACTGTTTTGTTATTTTTTTTAATTCATGAAACAATTTTTCTCCCCAAAAAAGGCGTTTGAAAAATTATTGCGCAAATACCGTACAAGATAAAACATTGCAATGACCGTCTTTTATTCCCTAGGGCAGGGGTGTCAAACTGGCGGCCCTCCAGCTGTTGCAAAACTACAAGTCCCATGAGGCATTGCAAGGCTAACAGTTACAAGCATGACTCCCACAGGCAGAGGCATGATGGGACTTGTAGTTTCGGAACAGCTGGAGGGCCGCCAGTTTGACACCCCTGCCCTAGGGTGTCCGCTAAAAAAAAACATATATAATGTTTGGGGGTACTGTGTAATTTTCTAGCAAAAAAAAATATGATTTGTACATGTAGGAGAGAAGTGCCAGAATAGGCCCAGTATTGCGGGTGTGTATAAAAGCCCAGTATTGAAGTGGTTAAAGATCTGCCGATTTTTGAAAGTTCAGATATCCAATTTAATGAGAGGCTTGATAAAATGGAAATGGAGGCTATAGCAGGGAAGAGGGAGAAGTTGCTCCAGGAAAGATTTGATTACGAGTCCAGTCAGGTTCATGTGTGGAGGAAACCTCAGCAATTCTAGTCCAACAGAAACAAAAGAGTAAACCCTACTGGTATTTTAAAGTGGGTCAGCTTCTCGGATACAAAGAATGATAATCTAGATCCAGACCCTAGCTACATCGGTGGTGGATTCCTCCTAAGACACAAGTGAGGGTATTGCGCCTGGTCCTAGTCTTGGTCAATCAACACATTTAATTGAGCTAGGAATCGGTGACAAGAATACGAACTGGACCAGAAAAAAAATACAAGAAAACAGACAAGGGAGAAAAAAGAAAAGAAGAAGTTGAGCATGGCCGGGATCGCAATCCACTATGGAAACAACTGCAGAGACACAAAATAATGTGTTGAATTTATCCCAGAGGACACTGACAGAGGATGACTTGTTATTGCTTTCTAAGGGGTTACATTTTTGCCCCACATGCAACTTCAATCCTTTTGACACAATATTAGACCTCAATAAATTTGCACGCTCTGTGACTTTGCAGAAACATTACTTGGTGATGTGGAAGATGCTGGTATTTGTAGTGCATTTTTAGAACAAGTGTTGAATGCCAATTGTGTTGATCAGTGTAATTTATGCAATCTGGCTGATTTGGCGTCACAATCCCGTATAGATGAGGAAGAGGAGCGGGAATCTATGGTCTCTGTATCTTTAAACATTGGTCAGACTTTTTTTTCCTCATCCAACCCTGGGGAAAATAGACATGTGCACACTGAAATATTTTGTTTCGGAATTTAGTTTTCGTACGAAAAATAAATGTATTTAGTTACTCCTGAAATTCATTTTTATTTATTTTGTTTCCTTAAAAAATACATTTGTCCGAAAATCCGAATTAATTAAGGTCAAATCTGTCAATTCGAGGCTTACGGTGTCTGTCGAATGTTCTAAGAAGATTTGATGGAGTAGCTAAAAGATTTGACACCACAATCATACATTTCCGGTCGAATGTTCTGCCTACAAGCTATAGAAGAATCTCGAGTCTTATGGGTGGGCACAGAGGCCCGAAGAAGCCACCACCCCCCAAGAGAGTCTAATAGGTATCCAAGAAGTCCCAGACCAAACCCTAAAATAAGTACATTGTAGACATGTGCATTTTGTTTAGTTATGAATCAAAATCTGTTACAAATGTATTTAAATTTCCAAATCACAATAGTATTTTTTTTTAAAGGAATCCTAAATAAATGATAACAAAGCAAATAATTTGAAGTTGAAAATTAATAACAAATTTAAAATGTAATGTTTTTCTTTGTTATTTAACCACTTTTTTTACCATTTAAAAAAAAAATCGTTCTTTTTTCATTTATAGCAAAAAAAAAAAAAAAACGCAGAGGTGATCAAATACCACCAAAATAAAACTCTATTTGTGGGAAAAAAAAGGACAAAAATTTCATTTGGTTACAGTGTTGTATGACTGAGTAATTGTCATTCAAAATGTGAGAGCACCGAAAGCTGAAAATTGGTCTGGTTATTAAGGGTGTTTAAGTGCCCAGTGGTTAAAAGTGAATTTGAAATGAAAACTTATTGCAATAAATACAGTAAAGTATTGTCAGGAACCAGGCGGAGACAGAAAATGCAGTAAAAATCACACATTTTAATAAAATTGTAAAAATGGTACAAATGGTAAACATAGTCAAAACATTGCCAGGTTCGGTAGCCAAATCGGGTAGCCAGAACAAGCCAGGCAATCAGGGAGCCAGAGATCAGTGTATTCAGATGCTGCAGACAGGATCAGGAACCAGAAGGGACATCAGCCAGGCAAGTCTTCAACAGGAACCCAGCAGAGAGTCTCCAGATATGTTTGACCAAGGCGAAAGCAATCAACTAAATTAACCAGGAAGTTTAAATAGCCAGGAGGGGCTGGCTGTGGGCTTGACTTACGGGCAGGAGATGATCAACAGGTTGATGGAATGAGGAGTTCTGGCAATTAACCGACAGCTGAGCAACCTGAGCACAGAGAAGGAAGGACAATGAGACCCGCCCTGACAAGTTTAAAAGTGAAGTGAAATAAGAAGATGATTCCTACAGTACTCAGGCTGCTTTATAGCATAGAATATACAATGAAATAATAAAATAGAATCGCTTAGAATAGTATAGAATGGAATACAATAAAACATAATATAAAATACAACATAATAGTATAGTAAATAAAGGAATATAATATAGATGAAAACATTTGAAAATAAAATAATAGAATAGAACAGAACAGAAAAAAAATATATTATAGAATAGACTAGATCATAAAATAATATAATATAATAAGGTAGAATAGAATATTACAAAAATTCAAAGAAACAAATATAGCTATCTTCCCAAATTAAATTTTTTAACCTCAGATTTTGAATGCCACATTTTTTCCAGGTTGAACTGGATGGATTGTTGTCTTGATTCAACCTCACCAACTATGTAATTATATGAGTCTCAAAAGACAAATGTGTTCTTTTCTTTTCTTCTCATTCCCTATCATTATCTTATTTCTCTTTTATACCGTACTGTATTTGCAATATGCCTCCATTTCAAATTCAAATACATTTTTTAATTCAAATTTAAATACATTTTCTAATTTAAATTAATTTTGAATCAATTAAAAAAAAAATGAATATATAAAACAAATTCTGAAAACAACTCATTCTAACATAACGAATATAACAAAACAGAATTATAATCCGAAACAAAACACATTTCTGTCATGCACATCCCTATTCATGAATACATCCCCTTCATTCATACAGTCATGGCCAAAAATCTTGGCCCCCCGGCATTTCTAGCAGATAATGCCCCGCCTCACCCAGAAAATTGTTGCATTTACAAATGTTTCGGCATTCTCGTGTTCATTTCTTGTGTTTGTGTCGGTATGACACAAAAAGTGGAGAAACAAAAAGCCAAATCTGACACATTCCACATAAAACTCCAAAAATGGACTGGAGAACATGATTGGTACCTCGGAGCTTCTGATCACTCCCACCTGAAAAAGCTGACAGGCTGCTCTGATTGGAGAGCCCATATAAAGGGGTCCTTACAGATACTCCTGATCCGAGAGTCCAACATAAGAAGAGGATGGTAAATCAGTTTCTAAAATTTGACAAAATGAATTCTTATTCATTATAATGAATGTCAGGACAAAACACACATAGAGAAGATCTCTGCACTACATGAACACTTCTCAGTGTTTTACCCCTTTAACTCCTTGGCACCGAGCAGCCGCATAATTACACACACTAGCGCCAGTAGAGCTGTGCCAAGATCACGCGTCCTGCGCACTTGCGGCATAATTACCAGCGGCTAACGGAAAGCTCCCAACATGACCGCCAGTCCTGCCACACCTCCCAGAATACTAAACCCCTTAAAGGACCAGCAGGAAACAGCTTTAATGCTGTGTACACACGATCAGTCCATCCGATGAGAACGGTCCGAAAGTTAACCGATAAAGCTGACTGATGGTCGGATGTGCCTACACACCATCGGTTAAAAAAACGATTGTGTCAGAACGCAGTGATGTAAAACACAACGACATGCTGAAAAAAAGGAGTCCAATGCTTCCAAGCATGCGTCGACTTGATTCTGAGCATGCGCGGCCCTTTAACCGATGCTTTTGCATACTAACGATCGTTTTTTACCAATCGGTCAGGCGTCCATAGGTCAAATATTAAAGCAAGTTCTCTTTTTTTTGACCGAAGGATAACTGACTGATGGGGCCCACACACGATCGGTTTGGACTGATGAAAACGGACCTTCAGGTCTAAGAGGTTATAGACTTAATAGTAAATTACCTGTTGATTGGCCAGAAATGCTCTCAGCTCTTATGTCCTATTGTGGTCTGACAACACACAGCACTTCTGTGGACTTATGGTGTTAGCTCTGTCCAGTTCTCTTTTTTTTTTTTTTAAAGTTCTTTTTATTAAGGTATTTCACAACATACAAGAGAAAGAAACAACTCAACAACAACGACATACAGTACTCAAGTGCGTACAACATACAGCAACACAATGATTTAATAAACATCTGTAGCAATGTGCATGGACCAGGATGCGGCAGGGTGGGGGTGTACCAGTTCTCCTTACTGTATCGGCCTCAAGGTGCCTCTAGGGCAGCTCTATGGGACCGCTCGCCAGGACCATGGCAGTGGTTGCCAACTCAAGCCATATGTATTTAGCCAGCAGTACTAGACTCTGCCAGCCATGCACGCCAAACCTTGTCATATTTCAGTGGACAGCCACGGTTGATGTATGTGTCTCTGTACAGGGGAAGGCTGGCATTCACCAGACGCCTCCACTGCATCAGAGAAGGGGGTGAAGGTTTTTTCCAATGCATGGCAATATTCTTGCGTGCATAGAAAAGCAACAGACTGACCAACGTGCGCCCCGTGGAGGTTGGGACGATGTTCTCAATTATTCCCAGGAGGCACACCTCCATCGCTACCGGCAACTGGGTCGCTGCGACTGCATTGATCACTTCTAGCACCATTACCCAGTACCGCTGAACCTCGGGGCACTGCCAGAAAATGTGGGAGAAGTCACCTGGTGATGCCCTGCATCTCCAACACTCCGGAGAATGCGCCGGGTTCATCTTGTGGAGCCTGTATGGAGTGAAGTAAGCTCTGTGAACTATCTTGTATTGCACCATCCTGTCTCGAATGGAGACAAGTGAGCAGAAAGGGAGATCCCAGACCTCGTCCCAGTCGTCCGTATCTAGCGTGGGGATATCCCCCTGCCATCTGGACCGCAGCCCATCCAGAGGGGGGAGAGACACAAAGATCAGGTACGAGTACAAGTGCGATGTGGGTTTTGCGTCACAATTAAACTTTAGTGCTCTCTCCAACTCCGACTGGGCCACAATGCAGGACGACAAGGGGAACTGAGCCGCGAAGGCATGTGACAGCTGGTGGTATCTAAAAGCGTAGTGCTGGGGTAAGTTGAACATGGAGGAGAGGTCCGAGAATGGTATCAGAGCGTTTTGGGAGACTATGTGCGAAACAAGCTTAATGCCATACCTAGACCAGGCAATGGGGTCTGAGAGCTTATAAAAGTGTGATAAGGTAGGGTTGATCCAGATAGGGGCATTCGGGGATATTTCGGTGGGTTTACATTTTTCAATGGCCAAACCAGTCCGCCACGCCCGCAGGGTGGTGCGCATGGAGGGGGTCAGGGGATACGGGGCGCGAGGGCCCCGATAGAGCAGGAGCCGGAGGGCCTCCAGTGAACCGACCACCGAGGCCTCCAGTGCAGTGGAGGTGTTCATCCCATCTGGCCGCAGCCACCATGCCGCAGTCACCAACTGCGTGGCAAGGTAGTATTTGTAGCAGTCAGGGAAAGCCATACCACCCTGCGTCTGCGGTCTCATCAAGGTTGTCAGCTTGTATCTGGGTGGGGAGGGACCCCAAATAAAGGAGGAAAAAATTTGATTCAGCTTTTTGAAAAAGGACTTGGGCACCCACTGCGGGGAGTGGCGGAAAAGGTAAATAAGTTTAGGGACAATCTTCATCTTAATTAGGTTCACCCTTCCCCAAACAGACAGGGGGAGGTTGCTCCAGGCTTTAAGCCTGGATTGGGCCTCTAGCAGCACCGGGGACAAGTTTTGCGAAATGTATTCGGTCGCCGAGGCAGAGATGGTTACCCCCAAATACTTAAAGGTGGTGACCCAGCTAAGGGGACTGTCGGGAGGGGTGGTGGACCTAGCCGCCTGATCTATAGGGAAGAGAAGGGACTTGGACCAATTCACCCTCAGTCCAGTGACCAAGGCAAACGTGTCCAAGACGGTCAGTGCACCCCGCAGCGAGGGGCCCGCATCATTAAGGAAGAGAAGCATGTCGTCCGCATACAGGGCCACCCTCTCCTCCAGCAGACCCACTCGGAGACCCTTGATATGTGGTGATGTGCGGAGAGCCTCCGCCACCGGCTCAATGGCAAGGGCAAACAAAGCCGGAGAGAGAGGGCAACCCTGCCGCGTTCCCCTGGAAAGTCTGAAGGGGGCAGACAGCCCCCCCCCCCAGCCGTACTGAGGAAGTGGGGGCCCTGTATATCACCTGAAGCCACTTGATAAATAGCAGTGGGAAGCCCATCCTGCGCAGAGTCTCCCACAGAAAGGGCCACTCCACAGTGTCGAAGGCCTTTTCGACATCCAATGAGGCCACTGCTCGCGTTCCCACATTAAGATGCTGAGTATGGATATTGGTAAAAAGTCTCCTAAGATTGACATCTGTGGACCTCCGGGGCATGAAACCCGTTTGGTCTGGGTCTATCACTGAGGGTAACATGGGGTATAACCGAAGGGCAAGGAGCTTAGTTAGTATTTTAAAGTCTGAGTTAAGGAGTGCTATGGGACGGTATGAGGCACAGGAAGAGGGGTCCTTGGGGGGCTTGTATATAAGCGTTAGGTAGGCATGGTACATGGAGGCAGGTAGGCTGCCATCCGTCAAACACGCAGTGTAGAGCCGTGCCAACAAGGGGGCTAGGAGTCCGGAGTGGGCTCTATAGAAGTCTAGTGGAAGTCCGTCCGGGCCAGGCGCCTTGCCCGACGGGAAGGATTGGATGGCCCCCTGTACCTCCAAGGCCGTGAATGGTTGCACTAAGGCTTCTCTCTCTTGGTCGGAGAGCCAGCCAAGTGCCAATGGATCTAGCAGATCATTCAGCGTCTCCGGCCGGAAGTCCGCGGGGAGGCTAGAGGAATACAGCGACTTATAGAATTCACTAAAAGTCTGAAGGATGTCCGGGGGGGAGGACACGGTCCCGCCCCCCAGAGTCTGCAGAGTCGAAATCGTTGTAAGGGGCTGGTCATGCTGGGCCATCATGGCCAACAGGCGGCCATTGCGATCGCCCTGTTCAAAGGCTCTCTGCTTGCCCTTGTATATGTCTAGGCGGGTAACCTCAGCTAAGTGCAGATGCAAATCCCTCTGAGCTGCCATCATCCGATCAAACTGATCCGAGGTGGGGTCTTTATTATAAGCATCAGTATGTTCTATGACCGAACGTTCCAATTCCAGTGTCTTGGCTGAAAGTTGCTTTTTGACATTGGCAATGGAAGAAATGTACTGCCCTCTGGTGTATGCTTTAAAGGTATCCCAGACGTTATCCAGGGGAGTGGAACCCTCATTATTCTCCCAAAATTCAGCTAGCAAGGGGGGCAAGACCTCTGCAACCTCAGGATGAGTAACCCACTGCGCGCCCAGCCTCCAAAGCGCAGCACTGCGCGTTGCCGGCGAGCGGAGCACCACCCTTAAAGGGCTGTGGTCGGACAGACCGCTAGGGAGATAGTCCGCCTCCAACACATCCGCTAACAGTGCGGGGTTGGAGAAGGCCAAATCTATCCTGGATGCGGTTTTGTACGAGGTCGAAAAACAAGAATAGGCCCGCACACCAGGGTGCTTCCACCTCCAAACTTCCTCCAGACCCACTGCCTGAGCCCAGGTCAGCAGGTCCATACATCTATGCCTGGGCGGCGCAGGCCTATCCAGGTCAGGTGACAAGATGGCATTAAAATCACCCATTACCAACACTTTTCCTGGGCAGAAAGGTGCAACCTTCTCAAGCACGTCATATAACAGAGCAGGTGAAAAAGGGGGGGGGATGTACAGGTTGACAACAATATACTTCTGTGCCCAAAGTGTGAAAATTAATATCACATATTTACCCAGGGGGTCCGTGCGGACCTCTTCTATCACACATGGAAAGTTTTTGTGGATTAGGATTGATACACCCCTAGCATATGTAGAATATGTGGCATGTATAGCACGCTGAATCCACGGCTTCTTAAGAGTCAGGACCTTGCTGCCCATGAGGTGAGTCTCCTGGAGGAGAACAAGCTGGGGAGAGTGGGACTTCAGATATTGAAAGAGAAGGGCACGTTTGAACTTAGAGTTAAGGCCTCTGACATTCCAGGAAAGAATGGCAAAGGAGTCAAATGAGCGGTCAGCCATCAGGCAAGGGAGGTAAGGGAATGGAAGGATATTTATGTAGATACACCCGGGAGCACCCCAGGAGCAGCAAGAAACCGAGCACATTGCATTGCATATTGATAGCACCTGAGCATATAGCAGCTAGAGAACAGAAAAAAACAGTGAACAAAAAAAACATAGCAAACATACAAAGAAACAAACTTCCCAGGCACCAGGTGCCTATCCTACTATGTCCCATCCCTCCAACAACGGTCAGGGGGGTGGGAATAGTTCTTTTCCCAAACAGAAAACAGAACATAGTGTAAATGAGCCCCGGAACTAGGGGCCCTACACGGCAGGCGCCAGGTCACCTGCTACTACAGCCGGACGACAGCGGTTATCAAATGACCACTTGGTCAGGGTCCGGAGTCCAAGTAGAAAAAAAAAAGGGTGGGGGTACAACAAAGAAGGGGGGAGGACGAGGGGGGGGGCAGGTGTAGCAGTCCTGGTGTGCTGCTACGTCAGTAGACCAAAGTCGTGTGTATCTCGTATCAGGCATTGAGCATCAAAACTCCTCTTGGTACAGTTGGGCTGGATTCCCCAATAAAACAAATCAGAGAGTCAAATCAAAGGAGGGTTGAGTAGTTCCGGGTCTCCAAGCTCAGGATGACCCCGTGAGGACATGACAGCCACCTCGCATCAGTTAGTGGTAGGGCCCGGGGGGGTAAAGGCACACCGCGGCCATATTGAAAAAGGGCCAGCTTGGGATGGCAAGAATACAGTACCATTTACCGGAAAAATGAAGGGGGGGGGGGAGAGATAAAAATAAAAACAAAAGGTTAAAAACAAAAATTCTTGACAAAACAGGAACATCTCACCATAGCAGCGGGGTCCCTTCTAGATCACCAGGGGGACGGGAGGTAGTAGAGGCACGGGGGTGAACGGAATGCGGCCCCTCAGCGACCATCCAGCCACGACATCGCTGCCTCAGGGTCCATGAAGAAGCGCGTGCGGTCTCCATCGATCACCCTGAGCTTGCTGGGGTAGAGTAGGCTAAACTTGAGGCCTTGGTCCCTCAGGCGTCTCCGTACCTCTGTAAAGGATCTGCGGCGATGTTGAACCTCCGGGGAGTAGTCTGGGAACAGCATGATCCTGGTACCATTGTAGAGGAGGTCCCGTTTTTCCCTGGCAGCAGCCAGAATCCGGTCCTTGTCCCTGTAATTTAGCAGGCGCAACAGGAAGGGTCGAGGTGGAGCCCCCGGGATCGGTGGTTTGAGGGGGACTCTGTGGGCCCTTTCCACCACGAATGTAGGCGGCATCGCAGGCAGATCCAGGAGGGAGATCAGGAAGGCCTCTGTAAATTCTGCAGGCCTGAGGCCCTCTGCCTTTTCAGGGAGGCCCAGGACCCTTATGTTGTTTCTCCTGAGCCTATTTTCGGTGTCTATTGATTTCTCTTGCAGGGCTTTAACCTGCAGCTGTAAGGCATGAAGGTCCCTGGAATCAGCCCTGGTGGAATCTTCCAGCTGAGAGATGCGGCCCTCCGCCTCGGTAAACCGGGCCCTAAATTTGTCCATGTCATGCCGGATCAAGCTGACATCGGCAACGAGGTGATCTATCTTGACCATCACCGAGTCCCGACCCTCCTTGATGGCCGCCAGGAGCTCCGCATGCGAGGAGGCAAGGGATGCAGGTGGATTAGGGGAAGCCATGGAGCCGGCTGACATATTCTATGCTGGGAGTCTCATGGGCAAGATGGCCGCGGAGGACCCGTCCCTAGACACCGAGGACGAACGGAGCTTACCCGGAGACAGCGGAGGTGGCCTCGGGGTGCTGGATGTCTTCTTCCGCCCCAGGGTGTCTGAAGGTCGGACGCTGAAAGGAGGAATCTGCGCTGAAATCAGGTAAGGATAAGAGAAGGAGCGGAGCTCTGCCTGCACACGTCTGCTCTCGTTCACATCCCGGCCACGCCCCTCCCTGTCCAGTTCTCTTTAGTTAAACTACTGAAACCCTCCCCTATCCTACTCTTCACAACATAGAGATAAATCACTTGGTGGTCTCAAGATGAGAACTGGGAGGGCTAATAAAACTGTGTGGAGATACCTCAGGAAGTGTGCACAGGACAGATCTAAATTGCTCAAATGATTGTACTTATTAAACAGATATAACAAAATGTTAATAATGGTATATTTACCAAACCAATTTACATTTTCTGCCTTTAACCCATTTATTGTGCTCATTGTGTTTGTATTGTTCTTCCTGCAGACAGTGAAAACTGCATGAAATGTCCTGATGAAGAATGGCCAAATGAGGATCGGTGTGTTCCAAGGGTGGTGGAATTTCTCTCCTACACTGATGATCCCATTGTTGGATTATTTTCAGCTGTCTCCATCCTCTGTTGTCTTCTGACTGGTTTAATATTGGGGATATTTATACATTACCAGGACACCCCCATTGTTAAAGCCAATAACCGGGACCTGAGCTATCTTCTCCTGGTCTCCATCATGCTGAGCTTCCTCTGTGTCTTCTTGTTCCTCGGCCATCCAGTAGATGTGACCTGCATGCTCCGTGTCACCTCTTTTGGTGTCATCTTCTCAGTTGCCGTCTCTTCTCTACTTGCCAAAAGTATCATGGTGTGTATTGCTTTTAAAGCCACCAAACCTGGGAGTCCCTGGAGGAAATGGATGGGAGCCAAACTGCCCAATTCTATCATTTGTGTCTTCTCATTGGTCCAAGTCATAATCTGTGTCACTTGGTTGTCTATTTCTCCTCCCTTCCAGGATCGGGACACTCACTCTTATCAGGGGAAGATCATCATTCAGTGTAATGAGGGTTCAGTGATCGGCTTCTACTCTGTCCTGGGATATATGGGGCTTCTGGCAGCCGTGAGCTTCATTATCGCTTTTTTAGCCAGGACATTACCGGACAGTTTTAATGAGGCAAAGTACATCACCTTCAGCATGCTGGTGTTCTGCAGTGTCTGGATTGCCATGATCCCGGCCTATCTGAGCACCAGAGGGAAATACATGGTGGCTGTGGAGGTTTTTGCTATAATTGCATCAAGTTCTGGACTTCTTGGCTGTATATTTTTCCCAAAATGTTACATAATTCTGTTCAGACCTGGCCTGAATACAAAAGCAGCTATCCACTAATATGTATGGAGGAACACTGGATTACCAGTAGTATACCTCCCAACATTTAAAAATGTCCCTGCAGGACATTTGAGCGGGGGGTGCCGCGAATCTAAGTTGTTGAGCGGGGGGGTTCTACGGATCAGAGTTGTTGCCGTGGGGGTGCCATGGATCAAAGTTGTTGAGTTGTTGAGCGGGGGGGGGGGGCAATCGGGGTTGTTGAGCTAGGGGGGGGGGTTTTGCAGGACTTATCGCAAATCGCTGGAAAAAACAGTGATATCCAGGACGGTTGGGAGGTGTGCCAGTAGTCATAGCATTATCTCTATTACTGTTAATTTTGGTATTTTGTTAGTGTATTGAGAATGAACATTGTTATATACGAACATTTAATACTTACCTCTTCTTTGGATGGTGATTTACATATTTGTTAGGTTTGTTGGAAATCTTGTCCCCCGTAGGGTGTAGTGGTTTCTCCCACCAGCTATTAAATCAATACAGAACAATGTAGTCACTTAGTGAGGAGGAACCACAGTGACCAGAGGAGTACAAAGTATCCAAATCATCCTAAAGTCTCAGATACCAGAGACACCCATCACTCTTCCAGAGAGGGAAGATTTCACTCACCACCTTCCCGGAAGATAAATATTAAACATGTTCTTTTATAAGCTGATTGTAATGTATTTTTAGTGTCAGGGTCACTTTATTATAATGTATGTAGATGTATCCGACTATGTTAATAAATACATTTTGTTTGTGTATTAAAAAATAATTCTGTCCACTTGCCTACTTTTAACCCCTTTCTGCCCAGGCCAATTTTCAGATTTCAGCGCTGTCACACATTAAATGAAAATTGCATGGACATGGAACACTGAACTTTAACTACATTTTTGAGACACGTAGAGCATTCTTCTGGGGTATTTAACCACATGCCGACCGGGACATAGCCGAAAGACGGCTACAGAGCGGTTGGCTTATTCTGGGAGGGCGTCCATCCGTCCATTAATACTCTACAACAGTGTTTTTCAACTCCAGTCCTCAAGGCACACCAACAGGTCAAGTTTTCAGGATTTCCCTCAGATAAAATGGCTGTGGTGATTACTAAGGCAGTGAAACTGATCGAATCACCTGTGCAAAATAATGGAAAGCCTGAAAACATGACCTGTTGGTGTGCCTTGAGGACTGGAGTTGAAAAACACTGCTCTACAACACTCATCCATCCATACTTAGCCATATGCAGCTATACTCAGCCATACCCAGACATCCCACCCACACTCAGCCATATCCACTCAGCCACCATATCCATACCCAACCATCCCTAGCTCATCCATGCCACATCAGTTCACATCCATGCCACTACAGTGCCTCAAAATGTAATTAGATAGTGAAATTAGATTTGAAATGTATGCCCCTAGAACGCCTTTTGGTGCTATCTGCATGTTGGGCCTCTCTATGTGGCCAGACTGTGTAAAAGTCTCACACATGTGGTATCGCCATACTCAGGAGTAGTAGCAGAATGTATTTCGGGGTGTAATTTGTGGTATGCATCTGCTGTGTGTGAGAAATAACCTGATAATGACAATTAAAAAAAAAAAAATATCTTGATTTTGCAAAGATCCGTGGGAAAAAAACACAACTTCTAAAAACTCACCATGCCTCTTACTAAATACCTTGGAATGTCTACTTTACAAAAAGGGATCATTTGGGGTTTGTTTGCACTTTTCTGGCATGTTAGGCCCTGTACACACGAGGAGACGTGTCCAATGAAAACGGTCCGCGGACCGTTTTCATCGGACATGTCTCCTGGGATGTTTTGGTCTGATGTGTGTACACACCATCAGACCAAAATCCCCACGGACAGAGAACACGGTGACGTAGAAGTCACCAACGTGCTCTAACCAGGAAGTTCAATGCTTCCACGCATGCATCGAATCAATTCGACGCATGCACGGGATTTCGGTCCGCTGGTTAGACGTACTAACCATCGGACATGTCCGACGGACAGGTTACCAGCGGACAAGTTTCTAAGCATGCTTAGAAACTTTTGTCCGCTGGAAACCTGTCCGCTAGGCCGTACACACGATCGGACATGTCCGCGGAAACTGGTCTGCGGACCAGTTTCAGCGGACATGTCTTCTCGTGTGTACGCGGCCTTAGGGTTTTAAGAAATGAGATAGGCCATCAGTACTTCAGGTGTGATCAATTTTCAGATATTGGCACCATAGCTTGCGGACTCTAAAACTTTCACAAAGACCAAATAATATCCACCAATTTGAATTATTTTTACCAAAGATATGTAGCAGTATACATTTTAGCCAAAATGTATGAAGAAAAAATACAAATTTGCTAAATTTTAACTGAAACAAAGACAATTTTTCTTTACAGAATGTTTAGTATTTTTTGATTTATAGCACAAAAAAATAAAAACAGCAGTGATTAAATACCATCAAAAGAAAGTTCTATTTGTGTGAAAAAAGGACAAAAAGTTCATACGGGTACAATGTTGTATAACTGAGTATTTGTCATTCAAAATGTGAGAGTACCGAAAGCTGAAAATTGGTCTGGTTAGGAAGGGTGTTTTTTTTTTTTTTAAATCACTTCTTTTTTATTCAATGTTTACATTTATCATACACTTGTGCGGATATTCAAATACAAAATACAGTGCAGATTAAATAGTTCATAAAATATGTAAAGCTCTAGTTTCCAAACTCGCTCCCTTTTCTTAACTATATCCCTTTTTCGTGCATTATTTTGTGCGTATTTCTATTTACCACCCTCCCTCCCTTCCCTACCCACACCGCCTTATCGTGGCCATTTCGTTTTACCTCTCATTTATTTTCTTGTTTTCGTACACTACTCCTCCCTATTCCTTTTATTTACCTCTGTAGTCTGTCCCTTATCGACTGTGGCGGAGAGAGTCTGTCGTCGCTCAGCCATGTTTGCCAAATCTGACCGAATTTCCCAGTTTCCCCCATACGACTATATGTTAGTCTTTCTCTAAGAAGTAAGGAATTTACTAGTAGAATCCACTGCCTTCCCGTGGGGACCTCTGGTGCCATCCAGTATCGTGCTATAAGTTTTCTTGCTAGATATAATACTCTAGTTAACATTGTATAAATTCCTTTTGGAAAGGTATCCGCCTCTATGGACCCCAATATATATACCAGAGGGTCCAATGGGATGGGTGTCTGTGCAAGTCTACTTATGCACTGGGAGATCTCCTCCCAATACCGGTGTAGTTTTGGACATCTCCAGATCAAATGTATAAAATCGCCCTGATGTATTTTGCACTTCGGGCATAGCGGGGAGTCTCTTACTCCCCACCTGTGCATCTGCTCTGGTGTTCTATATGCCTGGTGCAAAATAAATAGCTGTGACAATCTATGCGATGCTGATAGCGATACTACGGGAATACATTCTACGGCCCTTTTCCAACGGCTTTCATCTATATTCCCTACATCTTCAGTCCATTTTCTGCGACATTTTAAGGATGTATAATCCTGAGCCCTGGATAGTAGTTCCCTATATATTTTTGAAATTAGTCCTTTCCGATCCTCCATTCCAAGTACTACCTTAATTAAGGGGGCTGTCGATACTGTTAGGGGTTGTGTTTTTTGTTGTGCCTGTAACGCATGTCGAAGTTGGAGGTATTGATAAAATCCCTTTGGATTTAACTGGAATTCCCGACACAACTGTTCGTATGTTTTCAATACCTCCCCTTCATACAATTGCTTGACAAAATGTATCCCTTTCTCCTTCCACACAGTGAATCCCCTTAATTCCTGTATTTCCGGATATCTAGGATTATGCCATATCGGGGTGAAGGGCAACGGTCCCTTTACTCCCAAGGCTTTCCTAATCTCCCCCCAAACCCTTTTAAGCAAAATACCTGTCGGAGCAGATCCTGGTATACTAGGGAGGTCCATTTCCAAATGAGATGCTGCCACTAATATAGGGGCACAGCTCGTTACCATTTTACAAATGGGGTCCTCGTTATTTTCCCGTCCCCATCCTGCTAGGTGTTGAATCTGAGCAGCCAGGAAATACGTTTTAGGATGTGGGACAGCAAGGCCTCCCCTATCCTTTCTATACTGAAGGGTAGCTAGGCTAATCCTGGCTGTCTTCTTCTTCCATATCAGCCTTCTCATTAGTGCTTCAATTTGTTTAAACCATTTATTCGTAATCCACATAGGGGAATTATGGAAGACGTATAGTAGCTGTGGTGCCCATATCATTTTAATTAGGTTTGCCCGTCCTACCACCGATAATGGAAGTTTACACCAGCTGTTGCATTTCTCCTTCTGTCTAGCCAATAGTGGGCCCAGATTTAGCTGGAGATACTCCGCCGGATCTGGAGATACCACCACTCCTAGGTATTTAAAACTGCTGCTTATAACAATCTGCTCTGCTCCATGTGGCAGTGGTTCCTCCATTTTGTCTATAGGCATCAGGATTGATTTTGACCAGTTAATGGCAAAGCCCGAAAAACAACCGAACTTCCCAATAATCTGTATCACTGCCTGCAGCGATGCAGAAGAGTCGCCCAAATAAATTAGCGCATCGTCTGCATACAATGATATCTTATCTTCCCTCTGGCCCCTACGGAATCCCACCACCTCGGTCGAATTGCGAATAGAGATGGCCAGGGGCTCAATCGCCAATGCAAACAGCAATGGGGACAATGGGCACCCCTGCCGGGTACCTCTATAGAGCTTAAACGCTGATGAAAGATTGTTATTGATACGAAGTCTGGCTCTGGGTTCAGAGTATAGCACCTTTACCCATTCCATAAACCTGTCTCCCATTCCGAATCTTGCCAAGATCTCCAGGAGGTAGGGCCACTCCACACTATCAAACGCTTTAGCAGCGTCCAGTGACAGAATGGCCCTACCTCCCGGGTTGTCCACCGGTATCTGCAAATTCAGATAAAGTCGCCGAATATTATCCGCCGTGGAACGAGATGGTATAAAGCCGCATTGATCTCTATGTATCAGTTTTCCTATCACCCGTGATAGCCTTGAGGCCAGTATTTTGGCCAATAGCTTAACATCTACATTTAGCAAGGATATTGGGCGATAGGAATCCAGCGACAGTTTATCCTTTCCTGGCTTTAGTATGACAATAATTATGGCTTCCTGCATGCTCTCTGGTAGGATACCTGTTTCAGTTACCTCCTGTAAAGTCTGTAGCAAAGGCGGCAAAAGCATCTCTTCATACTGAGAGTATACCTCTACCGGTATGCCATCTGGTCCTGGGGACTTATGTAGCGAAGCCTCGTGCAGGGCGTTCTTCAGCTCTAGCATAGTGATGGGCGAGTTTAACATTTCCCTATCAGCTTCAGACAGCTGTGGAAAGGTACATGATTGCAAAAAATCAGTCATATCTGATGGACTGTATCTAGCTTTAGAGGAGTATAATTCCTCATAAAATTTTTGAAAATCCTTCAGGATATCGGGCCCTGTGGTATGCAAGTCCCCTGTATTCGTCTCTATTGCTGTAATATTTGAGGTTTCCCGCTGTCCCCTTACTATAAGAGCAAGGAGGCGTCCCGTGTTTTCCCCTTCCTCAAAATAGCTTTGTTGTTGGAAGTATCTGCTCTTCTCTGCTGCCGTTAATAGAACAGAGTTATAGAGGGATTGTGCCTCCCTCCAAGAGTCATGTCTTTCTTGAGAGGGGCCTGCAATCAGGGCTTGTTCCCTAGCTTTCAGTTCATCTCGTACCCTTTTTTCCCATTCCTTAGAGCGAGTTTTGATACCCGAGATCTCCTTAATCAGGCAGCCTCTCATAAATGCTTTGAGTGCATCCCATACAGTTGCTGCGCTAGCAGAACCCCTATTGAAGTAATAGAACTCCCGTATAGCCTCCCCTGTACCATCCGTAGGTGGTAGCAGGGTCAGCCAATATGGGTTCACTTTCCAGGGCATGCGGTCCGATGTCATAGTGACATTGAGCTTTACCCAGAATGGCGAATGGTCGGATAGTAGACGGGGCTCATAGGCCGAGTCCACTACCCGGTGCATTAGCAACTCATTCCCCAGCCCTAAATCAATGCGGGAGAGTCCATCATGTGTGGCGGAGTAGCACGAATAGCATCTCTCGTCTACATGTCTCTCTCGCCAGACATCATGGAGTCCTATTTCCGAGATCAATGAAGCAAAGGCTGTTTTGTTAGCCATCTGCCCCATCCCTCTAGGTGATAGAGATATTCTGTCTAGATTTCTATCTAATGTGTTGTTAAAATCGCCTAGTGTTAATACCGGCACATCTGGGGAGAGCGCCATGAATTGCGCCAGATTCCTAAGTGGTGCTGCCGTAAACGGTGGAGGGACATATATTGAAGCAAGAATACACACCAGACCATTAATTTTACACAATAGAAAGACATATCTGCCCTCTCTATCTATCTGCTGTTGGAGACACTCAAAAGATACATTAGCTGAAATCAACACCCCTACTCCTCTGGAATAGGAGGAGTGTGTTGAGTGGTACTGTACTGGGTATTTTCGTGAATTCAATAGATGCACCGAATCAGGCCGCATATGTGTTTCCTGCAGACAGATTACCTGAGGTTTAATTTCATCAAGATATTTAAACATCGCCTTTCTTTTAATCTTGTCCCCTAGACCCCTGACATTCCATGTCATCAGCATTATACCCTTGTTATTCCTATTCACCATTACCCCTGCCGGAAAACAGTTCTATTTAAGCCACCTATAAAGAGAAAAAATAATAATAAAAAAAAAAATATATATATATATATACATATTTAACCACTTCCATACCAGGCATTTACGCACCTTCCCGCCCAAGCCAATTTTCAGCTTTCAGCACTGTCGCAATTTGAATGACAATTGCGCGGTCATGCTACACTGCACCCAAACAAAATTGGCGTCCTTTTTTCCCCACAAATAGAGCTTTCTTTTGGTGGTATTTGATCACCTCTGCGTTTTTTTTTTTTTGTGCAACAACTAAAAATAGAGCGAAGATTTTGAAAAAAAAATAAAGTTTTTATTTTTTTCTGTTAATTTTTTTGTAAATGAGTATGTTTTCTCTTTCAATTATGGGCACTGATATGGTGGCACTGATGGGCACCGATGAGGTGGCACTGATGGGCACCGATGAGGTAGTTCTGATGGGCACCGATTAGGTAGCACTGATGGGCACTGATAGGCGGCGCTGGTATTGGGCACTGATGGGCACTCATGGGCACTCATGGGCGGCACTGATGGGCACTCATAGGCAGCACTGGGCACTCATAGGCGGCACAGGTGGGCACTCATAGGCGGCACAGGTGGGCACTGATAGGCGGCACAGGTGGGCACTGATAGGCGGCACAGGTGGGCACTGATAGGTGGCACAGGTGGGCACTGATAGGTGGCACAGGTGGGCACTGATAGGTGGCACAGGTGGGCATGGATTGGCACTGTGGGGTGGCACTGACAGACACTGGGGTGGCACTGATGATCACTGAGGGGTGGCACTGATGGATCAATGTTGCCAATCAGTGCCCATGTGTGGGCACTGATTGGCATCATTTTTTTTTACTGCCACCCCTTTTTTTTTTTGTCATTTTATTTTTTTGTCTTTTTTTTTTTTTTTTTTGTCATTTTTTTTTTGTCTTTTTTTTTATTTCCCTCGTGGTCTAGTGTGGCGATCCGAGGGGGGGCTGCGCTGATAAACAATCAGCGCGAACCCCCCCTGTCAGGAGAGCCGCTGATCGGCTCTCCTCTACATGCGTCTGTCAGACGCGAGTGAGGAAGAGCCGTCGGCGGCTCTTCCTGTTTACATCGTGATCAGCCGTGATTGGACACGGCTGATCACGTGGTAACGAGGCTCCGCCGGAGACTCGTTACCGAGATCGGAGGTGCAGGGTGTCTGACTGACACCCCGCATCACCGATCGCCGCGCTGCGCGCCCGCACGGGCGCGTGCGGCATGAAATCGTGCTAGACGTTTGAGAACGTCTAGTCACGATTTCATAACCACTTCCCTGCCGTAAATCGGCTATTGGCCGGGCGGGAAGTGGATATACATATATACATATATACACACATACGCACATATACACATACATGTACACATACACATACACATACATATACATAGACATAAAAAATAAACTTTAAGTACATTTCCCGTGAAGACTACAACCTTTCCTGCCATTTCAGTGTAATAACACCTTGTGTTACCCCCTTCTTTCTGTGCTTCTTTGTGACCCAGTTCCATTCATCTGATAAACCCATGTAGTCTGCATAGCAATCGTTATATTAAACATTATATCAATATGTATTGGTGGTGTGATCCCCTCTTCCCTCCCCATCCCCTCCTCCCCCCCTCCCATTCTCCCTCCCAGCCCCCTTCTCCCCCCTACTCCCACCCCCCCTGCCCAACTGGGCCTACCCTTGGGACTATGACCACTTCACTCCATCCACCCTTTCTCACTTTCACACTGACATTCATCCTAGAAGCCCTAATCTGGGGCTCCTCCTCCCCTCCCCCTTTATTGATAGTACTAACCTAGTGCTCCCGCACCCCTATCTTCTAAAGTTCCTCCTACTATTATTACTATTGGATTTTCCTCTTGTTAACCTCTCTCCCCTTTACCCAGTGCTGTGATTTACTGCCTTTCCTCCACCCCCCCACCCATTGTGATTGGTTAAAAAAAAAAAAAAAAACGCAGGGTGGTCATCTTAATTTCTTATTTTCTGGTTCTTAAGTTCTATGTCTCTCTCTTGTTTTCCTCTAACCATTTTTCTACATTTGTTGGAGAGTCAAACAATCGTATACCGTCCGCTGTAGTTACTCGTAAACGAGCGGGGTATAACAGGTCATCTTGTGTTGTTGAAGAATTCGCTTAATCGGTCTAAAGGCCGCTCTTTGTCTTTGAAGGTCCGGTGAAAAATCCTGATATAATGAGATCTTTGCCCCTTTGTAAACGATCTCCCCCTTTTCTCTAGCTTTTCGAAGTAGTGTTGCTTTGTCGCCATAATTAAGCATTTTCATTAGCATCGGTCTCGAATACCCGCTTTCCTGCCGAGTTCTAATGGGGACTCGGTGAGCTCGTTCTATACAGAAAAAAGGTGAAAATGATGCAGCGCCAAACTCCTCCCTGAGCCATCCTTCCAAAAAAGTGACGGGATCAGCTCCCTCACTCCGCTCTGGCATGCCTATTATTCTAACATTACATCTTCGATTTCTGTTCTCTAATACATCAATTTTTGCGGCCTGGGTATCTATTTGTTTCTTCAGTCCCCAAGACTTCTTGTCTAAGCGGCAATAGGATGTCCTCAGCAGCGCTTACTCTCTCCTCCAAGCTGGCCGTTCTTTTCTCTGTCTCTTTCAATCTTCCTCCCATTGAAACTAGCTCTTCTTTAATACTTTTCAGCTGTTGGTCCATGCCAGTCACCATTTCCTTACATGCGTTTATAGCGAGCAAAAGATCTTTCATTGTGGGTTCACCTTCGTCTCCGGCTTCCATGTTCTCCTCGTCTAAGTTAGGGGGACTTATTGAACTTATTCTGTTTGTTACAGTGCTAGGTTTTTCTGCCCCTTTAATATTCCCCTTTTTGATGTTTGTAGCCACTATTGGTTCTGCCTGTGCTAGTGCTTGGGCGCTACCTTGGCTTTTCCTTGTCCCTGATGTCCCTGATGACCCCACTTGGACCACTTGCTGAGATTTTGCGGGGGACAGGGTAGTTCGGGCAAAGCGTTCGAGCTTCGCTGCCGCTGCCTTTGCTTGGTTGGCTTGATTTTTTGCCGCCCGTGTTACCGAGGCACCCTCCTGCGATATCTGATGCTGCACTGTCTGTGCTGACTGTTGCTCTGCACCTTGTCTCTTAGACATAATAAATGAGCGGAGACTTCTTGTTAGTTGTTACCCTTCCTGCATATGAAGGGGGGGTACGCAAAGCAGACCCCAGAGTTACAAAGGAGATTATATGCTTTTCATTTAATCTTATGTTTTATGTCCGAGTAGCAGTGTGTTCTTATTCTTGTTATAGTAGTACTACTCCCCGCCAAGCAGCAGACCCAGTGTCCGCACCCAGACTTAGCTGTTAATATCGATTAGTAACAGTCACTGGCATCACTTTAGTCTCTGATTAAGTTTTTCCTTTCCCGGATAGTGGCAATTAGTAGCAGTTAGCATCGGTCAGTGGCAAACATTGACAACACTTTAGAATCAGCTATCAAGCACGTGTATCTTTATATCTGTTATACTGATTTTGCACACTGTCCAGAAAATACACAAAGAGTCTACACACTTATATCTCTGGGTCAGTTTCTTTCTTTTCCTTTTTTTTCTTCCCTCCTATAGTGCCTTATATTGTGTCATTAGCTATATATAGTACTTAATAGCAGATTAATAGCAGTGTCCTTATATAGCAGTTAGTAGCAACCAGTAGCAGTCAATAGCAGCACTTTAAGGTCACCAAAGAAAAAAAAAAGAGAGCAGTCCAGTGACCAAACACTTAAGAACTCTTAGATAAGTCATACAATTAATATAGTTCACCATTCCGACAGCAGAGACATTCCAGTAGCATCTCCATTAGCATTTCTAAGACACCAGTCTGTAGCAAGTCATTACTCACGTGTCCCGTTTATCAGACAGAAGATAGGATGGGGAGCACACAGGCATAGAAACGCAGGGATCCACTGTCCATTCAGAAGCACTATCCACTTTGTATATTGTGCTCAGCAGTAGACCGTGAAGCCTTAGCTTAGGGTTTCTTTCCGAGGACCTCTAAGCCTCCATTCCCCTCCCAGGTTTTGCCGTCCCTCTTACTCCGCGCTGTCCTCCCTCCTGGTAGCTCCACGTTCAGCATACAGGTCAGTGTGGCATCCCCCATCTACCCCCGCAGTCCTCTCATGAACCAACAGTGAAAAAGCAGGGGGGAGAGTGAAGAAAAACAGAGCGGAGCTCAGAGCGGGGATCAGGTTTCCAGGCACATTCCAAGCATTCCAAGCACCTGTTGCTGTCTGATAACAGCGTGTGGCGTGCAGGCAGCTACTATCTGAGGGGCAGTCATATACAGAGGACAGCTGCAGGTATAGTTAGTAGCTAGATAGATCTTCCCCTAGCTTTCCTCCTTCAGGGGGGACAGAGGTATCCGATCCGGTCAACTTGCAGTCAGCACACGGCCAGTGTTTATCACATGGAGAGCCAGCATGGAGGGAGAGGAGAGGAGACACGCACAGCCACACACACACTCACACCTCCATCCCAGGAAGGGTGTTTAAGTGCCCAGTGGTCAAGTGGTTAATCACCACTAAGTTTTTTTTTGCTAAACAAATGAAAAGCAAAAAATAAATAAAAATAAGGCCTCATACACACGACCATTTTCCTCTGCAAAAACCATCAAGAAAAATGCTGGGAGAGCATTTTTGCAGAGAAAAACAATCATGTGTATGGCCGCGTACACACGGCAGAGATCCTCGACGGGCAGAACACATCGTTCCGCCCGTCGAGGTTCTCTGCCGGCCGTCGAAATCGGCGACCCGCCCGTCGGGAATGGCAACCAGCCATTCATCCAGGCGGGCCGTCGAGCAAATAGAGAGCGTGCTCTCTATTTCTGCTCGACGGGCTTCCCAACGGGAAGCTCGCCGAGAGTGTACACACGGCCGAGGTCCTCGCTGGAATGCACATTCCAGCGAGGTTCTCGCTGGTTTTCAGCGAGAACCTCGGTCGTGTGTACGCCGCCTAAGTTTTTCATCCAGAGAACTGTCGTGGATCTCGACGAGAAAAAAAAGGAACATGCTCTCTTTTTTTTCTCCTCGGGAGTCTCAATTTCCTCGCCGTGTTTCTCGTCGGGCTGGTTTACGACGAGAAACACATTTGTGTGTATGCTTAAAAACCCGCGCATGCTCAGAATAAAGTATGAGACGGGAGGGCACCTTCGGTAAAAATAGCGTTCGTAATGGAGATAGCACATTTGTCACGCTGTAACAGACTGAAAAGCGCGAATCGTCTCTCACCAAACTTTTACTTAACATGAAATAAGCAGCCCCAAGGGTGGCGCCAGTGGAATCGAATTTGCCCTTTATAATGCCGTCATACAAGTTGAACGTCACCATGTTTGAGAACGACGAGATTTTGCCTTGACAGTGTGTACGCAAAGAAAGCCTGACAAGAACCTCGTCGAGGAAAACAATGTTTCATTTACGACGAGATTCTCGGGCATGTGTACGAGGCCTATGAGTTTTTCTTTACTTTTTCTTTACTTCTGTTATAAACATTTCTAAATAAGCTATTTTTCTCATTTACTGTTGAGGCTGCAGTGATAGGCGGCACTACTTGTCACTGATGGGCGGCACTGATGGGCACAAATTGTCACTGATGGGCACTGATAGACTGCAGTAATAGGCACTTATGGAAACTGATAGACTGCAGTAATGGGCACTGAGGAGGCGGCACTGATAAGCACTATTAATGGGCATTGATTGGTGGCACTGACAAGCAACACTGATGGACACTGACAGGCATCACTGATGGGCATTGACTGTCAGCATTGTTGGGCACAGATTGGCAGCAATTGTGGGCATTGTTGGGCTGCAATGATTATCAGAACACTGATGATCAGTGTCGATGTCCCCTGTTTTTTTCGGTTATCGGCTCTTCTTCCTCAAGCGCTGTCAGCATGAAGAGAGGACTTCTGATAACTGGCAAATATTGTTTATACTGTGACCAGCTGTGATTGGAAACATCTGGTCACTTGGTAGAAAGCCGCTGTGATTGGCTCTTTACCCAGATTAGTGATCAGCTGTGTCCCACAGGTGGTGTGCGGGGAAGCGTGATCATGGAAGGACATCCATGGACGCCCTCCTGGCAATGTGATCCTGCACTGTAGCATCTTTTGGCTATAGTGCAGACGGAAAGTGGTTAAAGGGGTTGTAAAGGTAACTTTCTTCCTAAATAGCTCCCTTTAACTTAGCGCAGTCCTCCTTCACTTACCTCATCCTTCCATTTTGCTTTTAAATGTCCTTACTTCTTCTGAGAAATCCTCACTTCCTGTTCTTCTGTCTGTAACTCCACACAGTAATGCAAGGCTTTCTACCTGGTGTGGAGTGTCGTGCTCGCCCCCCTCCCTTGGACTACAGGAGAGTCAGGACGCCCACTAACACACAGCTCCTTTCTCTATCTGCAACGTAGAGAGCATCCTGACTCTCCTGTAGTCCAAGGGAGGGGGCGAGCACGACACTCCACACAAGGGAGGAAGCCTCACATTACTGTGTGAAGTTACAAAGTGAAGAACAGGAAGTGAGGATTTCTCAGAAGAAATAAGGACATTTAAAAGCAAAATGGAAGGATGAGGTAAGTGATGGAGGACTGCACTAGGGTAAAGGAAAAAAAATGTACCTTTACAACCCCTTTAATATTAGTTGAAGTTGATGAGAACATGCTCTCAGCTCTCGTTTTTTTTTTTTATACAGATTTATTTCTGTTAATGTACATAGAAAAGTTGGATCCTTCCATTAACCAGGGGTCTCCAAACTATGGCCCTCCAGTTGTTCAGGAACTACAATTCCCATAATGCTTAGTCGTGTCTGTGAATGTCAGAGTTTTACAATGCCTCATGGGAAATGTAGTTCCGAAACAGCTGGAGGGCCGTAGTTTGGAGATCCTTCCATTAAACCCTACGATTCCTCAGTTCCACAAGGTGTATATCCACCCTTTGTGTTTCTGGTGTAGATGATCTAGGCTCTGTGCTTGGACACCAATGTAACCAGGCCTTTGTTGAGCATCTGGTGGAGGACAACCCTGGCCAGTGAGTCTCTGATCTTCAGCCTCTCAGACACCACCGTTGGAGTAATGAGTTTATAGTTGGGAACTTCTTTACACGGCTTGTCATAAGTGGCTTTGTCAAAGAGCACAAGATTGTTCAGCTTGTCCCTCACTTTTCCTTTAGACCACTTCTTCCTTTTGGCCTTGCCTATGGACTTATTGACTGGGTCCTTTACCCTTCTGGCAGACTTGTCTGCATTCTTCTTCTTCTTGTCGCCTTTAGGTGGCATGCTACTGCTGTCACAAAGACATTGGACAAATTAATTTTAAAGTATATTTTCTTTATAGGACCTAATAAAACAATCTTTCTCCTTTTCTATATTTCTTTTTAAACACAAGGGAGTAAAAATAACATACACTATATAACCAAAAGTATTGGGACGCCTGCCTTTACACACACATGACCTTTAATGGCACTGCAGTCTTAGTCCATAGGGTTCAATATTGAGTTGGCCCACCCTCTGCAGGTATAACAGCTTCAACTCTTATGGGCAGGCCTTTCACAAGGTTTAGGAGTGTGTCTATGGGAATATTTCACCATTCTTCAAGAAGCGCATTTGTAAGGTCAGACACTGAGGTTGGATGAGAAGGCCTGGTTCGCAGTCTGCAATTTATTTCATGCTAAAGGTGTTTGTAACAGAATGGCCCGTGACACCCAGAGACTTTTGAGGGATGCGGGTTGCTCCTGTGCTGGCGTCACCCTGTGCCCCTTTTGGGCATAGGGTGGCTAATAAATCATAATTCATGTTTGCAGGATATACTGGAATATTACAAGTGGTTTATGTTGACCTGACCAGGTCAATAGGACAGTGACTCATTCCTCTGTGTAACAGGCTGTTGAAATGCTAAGTGAGGCTGGCTCCTGAAAGACATTTTATTGTGTGATAACACTGTTTAAAGCCTATTGATGATCAGGTGTAAATACCTTTCTGTCGGAGACAGGCCGTCTGTCTAAAGATATGGATTGAGGTGAACTCATTGTGTGATGGTGTTTTGTTTGAATTCTATTGATAAAGGAATGTGACTCCTCAGGTGTAGTAATTAGATCATGTTAATTTTAGACCGGTGCCAAAGTGTCTCTCTAAAATCTGTATGGAAGCCCCCAGTGTGTGATGAGGGGGGTGGGGATTTCTTTGTTCCTGTGATTACTGAAATATGTTGTACTGTATATATAAGCAAGCTAAGTGTACCATTAAAGTGTTCATTCATTTTGAAGCAAAGAACAGAGCTGAGTCTTGTTATTCTGGGAAATGGGATGGATCTGGTCCTGTTGGTCGGAGTGTCAGATAAGCTGTCTTGTCTTGGGTTGATGGGAGATCGTAAACGGTGGTGACCGTTACAGTGTTCTATTAGGCTGAGGTCAGAACTCTGTCAAGTTGCTCCACCCCAGACTTGCTCCACTTTCCTTGTACATGGCATCATAGCAGCCAGAAGAACTATAGCTGCTTCCTGGAAACAAGCTGAGCCTCCAGATAGATCTCTTTTCCTTCAACACCTGAACACTAGCACACAATACGAACTGATATTTGCAATTAAAAATGGTAAATGTGAGCCCTTCTGGAGGCACTGGCATAAATGACTGAACCACTCGGACTGTACAGCCAGCATATAATAGTACAGTTTATCCTAACCTTTTAAAGGCTGGATACAGCTAACCCTAGGTATCTCGTAGAGGTCCCTTTTCTCCTTTCAAAGTTCTTGTCCTTTGTAAAAAAACATGTTGTCAATAGCACCATCACTCATAGGTTTCCCTCTCATGTATCCCTTAACCTGTCTTTACATCTGTACTATTCTATCGATATGTCTTAAAATTGTTCAATATCTGTAACTACCAACTTGGCGCCCCTTGATGCTGTGCTTGTTAATTTCATTCTATATTCCTTATTAATATGAAATAAATAAATAAAAAATAGAAAAAAGCTAAACCTGTATTAAGTTAATAAATAACAAATAGTAAATTTAAAATGCTGCCTTACTTCCGGTTCTGGTGGAGCAGTAAACCTCTACAGCTCCCGATTCCTGATCCTTAGATCTGCTTATAAAATTGGCCCCGCCACCCTCCGATACCGGCACACTCCCTGCACACCTTCCCCTTGCCACTGGGATACAGTATATGGATTGTTAGAAAAAAAACGCCTGTGATCCACGGCGGCTCAGCACCAAATCGAGGCCGGGATACGGCCTTGTCCTCCAGTGCGGAAGATGTGCCTAACATGGAGGTGAGTGGCAGCCAGCCCCCTCCATCGTAACTGAGGGAGGCGAGTGAAATGAAGGACAGTCCACAAACAGGCACTTTTCTTTAAAATCTGGTGCCAGGTTTATTTACAGGAGATTTGCAGGTTAAAAAAAAAAAACAATACAGTACAATACAGTAAATTAAATCCTTGTCGTCCGGCGATAAACTAAACAACACAGTCTCCTCTCTATACAGTGCAGGGCTGGACCCCGTCACTCACAAAACATGCGATACAGCAAACCTTTTCTTATATTCCACACCAACAGAGCTCCTCACTCAGGTTCCCTCCTGAGTCTCCAAACCAGAGCCCTGCTGTGCTCTCTTCCTGGATCTTTAAAGCCCAGCTGACTGTGGACTCCAGTGGACCCGACCATCCGGAACGTAACCCAGCCAGCCACAGAGGCTGGATAAACCAGACCGGACTCCCATTCAGTCCCCTTACAATGGACCGAATGCGAGGTGAAATGTAGTGATTGTCATGTATCTCACCTCGTATACTGTCACATATCCTCCCTCTCTGCTGTGCTCTCTTCCTCGATCTTTAAAGTCCAGCTGACTGTAGACAGCGACAAAAAGAACCAATACCCCACACTGAACAATGCCTCATTCAGATAGACAACTGGATGAGAGAGAGTCACCTCAAACTCAGTGGAGCAAAAACAGAAATCCTTCAACTTCATGCAAACCGGAGGAAACTGGCCAGGACTACCTGGACACCTCCACCCATTCTGGGAGAAACCATCACCCCAAGCACCAAAGTCAAAAGCCTCAGTGTCATTTTTGACTCGGACATGACAATGGATGCACAAATAGGATCAGTAATTAGCGGATCCAACAAAGACTTGTTCCCTTCAACCCGAAAGAAGACACAGCGGTAGTGGTAGGGTCAATCATTAACTCCAGATTAGATTATGCAAATGCCCTCTACTAGACATGTGCACAGAAAAAAAAATCGTTTTTTTTTGTTCTGTTTCGTATCGTTCCGTTTTTTCGTTTTCGTTCGTTTTTCGTAAGACGCCCGTTTTCCTGTTTGTTCCCGTTCGTTTTTCGTATGGCGCGATTTTTTCGTATTCCGATCGTTTCGTATTTTCGTTACTGTTTTATTTTCGTACATGCGGGATGGTTCGTTATTCTGTTTAATTCATGTTCGTTACTTGTTAGACAATCATTTTCGTGAATTTTCGTCAATGATTTGCAGTATCTTGAAACCCTTTTCTTTTGCTATTTTTCAGTCGTATGTTCATATGACATCTATAACAAAAGATTTGCATTCTGTATTTTAAATTCCTTTTTTCTGTTCGTATTTTGGATTCAAAATACAGCATGCAAATCTTTTGTTATAGATGTCATATGAACAATGAACATAGGACTGAAAACAAACAGAAAAAGGATTGAAACAAAATACAGCATGTAAATCTTTTGTTATAGATGTCATTTTTGTTCTTTTGCCGTTTTCGTTTTGTCGTTTTTTTTTCGTCGGATCATTCGTTCGTATTTGCGGTTGTTCGTTATGCGGCTCATTTGTAATCTCGTAGTTTTCGTATTTTGGTGCTTTAATTTTTTCGTATGTACACATTATCCTGCGGGTACGAAAATGAACATTTTCGTACGAAAATAACATTCGTACAAACGGGAATGCACATGCACACATCTACCCTCTACCTCGGATTTACAAAGTACCAGCTTGCCCAGCTCCAAATCATCCAAAACATGGCAGCTCGACTGGTAACAAACCTGGGAACCAATCACCCCGTCCCTAAGATCCCGCCATTGGCTGCCCATAAAGGACCTTATGCCTGATGCACAAATGTATACACGGGGGCGCACCTCTATATTTAAGTGAGAAAATAAAACAACAAAACCCAAATCGAGTTCTTCGATCAACTAACCAAAAATTATTACAAATTCCCAAAGCCCAGTATAAGACCAAAGGAGAACGTTGTTTTACAGTCCAAGGACCTTGACTATGGAACGCTTACCCAACTACTATCCGAACGGAAATTGATCACCTGGCCTTCAGAAAAAAACTAAAGACCACCTATTCTGTGATTCACTCCCTCACTCACTCCAGTGGACTTGAACATTCAGAACGGAACCCAGCCAGCCACAGAGGCTGAAAAAAACAGACAGGATTCCCGTTCAGTCCCTTACAATGGAACGAATGCGAGGTGAAATGTAGCAATTGTCATGTATCTCACCTCATATACCATCACTATATATATATATATATATATATATATTGTAAGCTGGGGATAGGTAGCGGGTACAAAAGCTCCCTGGGATGAGCAGGCACAGATACCAAAGTCCATAGGATAAGTGAACAACAGTGGGATTTTTATTGGTGCTATACAAAGTCTATTTACAGGTGCTGTACAGTGTGCAGAAAACAAAACAAACAAAAGTAGTTTAAACAAACACCTAGCCGTGTCTCGGCTCTAACTACACGATATGTAGGCCCTAACTACTAAGCTAAACAAGCCTACCGCTTGTTAGCTCAAAATACAAACTGCTCACCAGTCTTTTAACAACCTCCTTGCTCCTACAGATCCACACTATCTGTTTCCCAGGACAGAGCAATGGCTGTTAGCTCAGGTGAGCTTAAATTGGCCTGGGGGAGAGGGCCAACACCTGACCTGGATCAGGGATCAGAGATCCCTGAACGTGTAAGAGAGGAGCCTGGGAGAGGTATAAACCCCGAACTGGACTTTCCCAGGCTCTCTCTGGGACGCTCTGCTACACACCCTCCCCTCTTGTTTCAACCCCAGGGTTGGAACACCTGTAGCCCAACAGGAGTGAACACGGGACAGGGCATCTACATTACCCATCTCAACCCCTGGCCTGTGTTTTACCGAAAAGGAATAATCCTGGAGGGCCAAAAACCACCGGTTCACCCGCCTATTAGTCTCCTTCTTTTGGGCCATCCATTTCAGGGGAGCATGGTCAGTTATTAACTCAAACTGGCGCCCTAACAGGTAGTACCTGAGCGCGTCCACAGCCCACTTTATGGCTAAACATTCCTTTTCAATGACTGCATATTTTTTCTCATGATCATTGAGCTTTCTGCTTAGGTAGACCACAGGGTGTTCTTCCCCATTGTATACCTGTGATAGTACTGCCCCGATACCTACATCAGAGGCATCTGTCTGAACCAAAAAATCTTTGGAGAAATCGGGGGAGTATAGCACTGGCTGTGCACAAAGAGCCTTCTTCAGGACTTGGAAAGATTCTTCTGCTACTGGGGACCATTTTATCATTACGGAGTCTTTCCCTTTCGTCAGGTCTGTCAGTGGGCAGCTATAGTGGCAAAATTTGGAATAAACCTTCTATAATATCCCGCAATGCCAAGAAAGGCCCTGACCTGCTTCTTGTTTGCAGGACGTGGCCACTCCTGGATGGCTTCTACTTTATTCACTTGGGGTTTAATAACTCCACGGCCAATAGTGTAGCCCAAATACTTGGCTTCCTCCAAACCAATGGCACATTTTTTGGGATTTGCCGTAAAACCTTCCTTGAAGAGGGAATCAAGGACAGCTTGGACACGGGGCAAGTGAGACTCCCAGTCAGTGCTATGCACCACTATGTCATCTAAATAAGCTGCAGCATACTGCTGGTGCGGTCTTAGGGTCCTGTCCATGGCCCTCTGAAAGGTTGCAGGGGCATTTTGCAACCCAAAAGGCATTTTCTTATACTGGAATGATCCCTCCGGGGTCACAAACGCAGTCTTTTCTTTGGCACTATTAGTCAGGGGTATTTGCCAATATCCTTTGGTCAAGTCCAAAGTGGTCAGATAACGGGCCTTGCCCAGTCGGTCTATAAGTTCATCTACCCTGGGCATCGGGTACGTGTCAAACTTTGTTACTGCATTGAGCTTTCTGAAGTCGTTACAAAACCTCCAAGTGCCATCCGGTTTTGGGACCAACACGATGGGGCTAGACCAGTCACTATTGGATTCCTCAATGACATCTAGTTCCAACATCCTTCTAACTTCATCACTGATGTCCTTTCTCCTCGCTTCAGGAATTCGGTATGGTTTGAGCTTGACACGGACCCCAGGTTCAGTAACAATATCATGCTGAACCGCTGAAGTCGTGCCAGGCAACTCTGAAAATTTCTCTCTATTCCTTATTAGGAACTCTCTAGCTTCCTGTTTTTGGGAATATGACAGGGTGTCTGGAATCGTGACCTCAGGGATCAGAGGGGATTCAGTACCCTTAGGCGTTACCGGTAGGGACCTCACAGTTAACGCCAGTCTATCCTTCCAGGGCTTTAACAGGTTCACGTGGTAAATCTGTTCGGGCTTCCTTTTACCTGTTGATAGACCTTGTAATTGACTTCCCCAACTCTTTCAATTACTTCAAAGGGGCCCTGCCACTTAGCCAGGAACTTGCTCTCAACAGTGGGAACTAAAACGAGGACCCTGTCACCCGGTGAGAAAACACGGAGTTGGGCCCCCCGGTTGTATATTCTCTGTTGGGCTGCTTGAGCCTGTAGTAAATGTTCTTTCACCACTGGTATTACGGCTGCAATCCTGTCCTGCATTTGAGCGATATGCTCAATTACACTTTTGTGGGGTGTCTGTTCCCCCTCCCAAGTTTCCTTGGCTATGTCCAAGAGTCCCCGAGGGTGTCTCCCATAAAGCAACTCAAATGGAGAGTACCCTGTAGAGGACTGGGGAACCTCCCTGATAGCAAACATCAGGTACGGTATCAGGAAGTCCCAGTCTTTCCCATCTTTGTCAACAACCTTTTTTAACATGCCCTTTAACGTCTTATTGAAACGTTCCACCAAGCCATCCGTTTGCGGATGATACACAGAGGTTCGCAACTGCGTCACCTTAAATAACTTGCACAGCTCCCTAGTTATCCGTGACATAAATGGGGTACCCTGGTCTGTCAGGATTTCTTTAGGGATGCCCACCCGACTGAACACCATAAACAGCTCTTTGGCAATATTTTTAGCAGATGCGGCGCGTAAGGGAACGGCCTCAGGGTAACGGGTAGCGTAGTCCATAATCACGAGGATATGCTGATGACCACGGGCGGATTTGGGGAGGGGACCCACAAGGTCCATGGCAATCCTCTCGAAGGGCACTTCAATAATGGGCAAGGGCACTAAAGGACTTCGGAAGTGGGGCTGGGGGGCTGACATCTGACACACAGGACAGGATTGACAATAATTCTCAATATTTTTCTGTATCCCAGGCCAGTAAAACCTGCGCAACACTCTTTCAGTGGTTTTCTCAACCCCTAAATGGCCTCCTAGCAAGTGCCCATGGGCAAGTTCCAACACCACCCTTCTGTAAGGCTTGGGGACCACCAACTGTTCAGTAACTTCATCATTCTTTTTACATACACGATACAGTAAATCATCATTGCTGCTGAAATAAGGAAAACAGGGCCTATCCTCTGGTTCAACAGGTACATCATTAATCACCATTACATTTTCCCAGGCCCTGGCAAGGGTAGGGTCTTTTTTCTGCTCAGTACCAAAATTTTCCTTGTGCACATTAAGGTCAGTAAACTCCAACATAGGCTCCGAGTCGGCAGACGGCTGCCCGGCTCTACTGGTTGTGGGGACTTCCTCAGGCTCCTCCAGCTCTCCTGCCATAACCGAGAAAGGAAAACTCGGAGAGCCCTGAGATGAGTCCCCTGAACCCACAATATCGGAAGTAGCCAGGAGCTCTGGCTCTGCGACTGAGTCAGGTACTGCGACCGGGTCGGGACGATCCCACAGTTCCCAAAACTTAGGGAAGTCCCTACCAATGATGGCCTCGTGCACCAAGTGGGGCACAAGTCCGACCGCATGGGACACCGTACCTAAGCCAGTTTTAAACTGAACTGTGGCTATAGGATACTCCCGGGTATCCCCATGTACACAGATCACAGCAACTTTTTTAGCATGAAAATTCACAGTTTCAACCATCTCAGCTGTAACCAAAGTAACCAGACTTCCAGAGTCCAGTAAGGCCGTAATAGGCTTATCATTAACAGTCATGTGACACATGTGTTTCCCCACATTTGGCGCTGCAGCGCATGAAACAGCAGCAAACATAGACTGCCTTCTAATAGACAGATCACACTGCATTGGTTCATCAGTCAATGGACAGTTTGCTGCAACATGTCCCAGCTCTTGGCAACGAAAACACCTGATGTTTCCCCAAGTTGGTTTGCTGACAGGCAGTGGTTTCCCTTGCTTGGGACGCCAAACTTCAGTCCTGGCACCAAAAATCCTCCCCCCTATTTCCTTGCCATGCTTACCACCCACTTCCCCTGGAACAGTCTTACCGGTTGCCTGGGGAGACCGTGGCTTTGGGTGGAAAGTCCGTGCGGTTGTTGGGGTGGTGACCAGGTTCTCTGCAGCAAAGTATCTTTCGACGAGTTCCACCAGGTTATCTGCCGACTTGGGGTCCCCTTGACTCACCCACTTCTGCAGGGGAATTGGGAGTGACCTCAGGAATTGGTCCATGACCACACGCTCCACTATTTGTGGCGCAGACAGGGACTCAGGCTGTAGCCATTTTCGCACCAGGTGGATTAGGTCGAACATCTGCGATCTTGGGGGCCTCTCGATTTTGAAGAACCAGCTGTGGACCCGTTGGGCTCGAACGGCCAAGGTGACGCCGAGTCGCGCCAGAATTTCCTGCTTGACCATTTCGTAGTCTTCTGCTTCTGCTGACTCCAGATCATAGTAGGCCTTCTGCGATTCACCAGAAAGTAAGGGGGCAATCAGTCCTGCCCACTTGGTTTTAGGCCAACATTCCCTCTCAGCGGTCCGTTCAAACGTTAACAGGAAGGCCTCTGGATCATCATCCGTAGTCATTTTAGACAGAAAGCGAGCCACATGGATGGCTGAAGGCTTGTCTCCCATATCCTTAATTTCCGCAGGTGCCCACTGTGCTAGCGTCTCTGCAACCTTAGTCAGGGTTTTCCTATCCACTTCTGCAGCAGTGGCAAGCTGTTCAAACAGCCTCTGCGATTGCTCCTGTACAGCACTAATCTGCCTCTGCGATTGCTCCTGTGCAGCACCAATCTGTTTGTACAGCGCCTTGGTTTGCTCCTGTGCGATAGCATTGGCTTGCTGCAATGCAGCGTTAGTTTGCTGTTGTGCAGCATTGGATAACATCATTTGTTTGAGGATTTCCTCCATGTTGTCACTTTAGGTACTGGCCTTTTAAAATAGTAACTTACTACTGCTGATCGCAGCCTCCACCATATGTAAGCTGGGGATAGGTAGCGGGTACAAAAGCTCCCTGGGATGAGCAGGCACAGATACCAAAGTCCATAGGATAAGTGAACAACAGTGGGATTTTTATTGGTGCTATACAAAGTCTATTTACAGGTGCTGTACAGTGTGCAGAAAACAAAACAAACAAAAGTAGTTTAAACAAACACCTAGCCGTGTCTCGGCTCTAACTACACGATATGTAGGCCCTAACTACTAAGCTAAACAAGCCTACCGCTTGTTAGCTCAAAATACAAACTGCTCACCAGTCTTTTAACAACCTCCTTGCTCCTACAGATCCACACTATCTGTTTCCCAGGACAGAGCAATGGCTGTTAGCTCAGGTGAGCTTAAATTGGCCTGGGGGAGAGGGCCAACACCTGACCTGGATCAGGGATCAGAGATCCCTGAACGTGTAAGAGAGGAGCCTGGGAGAGGTATAAACCCCGAACTGGACTTTCCCAGGCTCTCTCTGGGACGCTCTGCTACAATATATATATTTATGGTCGTGGCCCTCTGACTGAGAGTGATGTGGATCACATAAACACGCGACAAGACTTACAACATAAATAGACCTGAAGTGTGCCTTGGTGGTCTGGTCAGTATGCCAAGAAAAGGGGGCATACCCAAAGTAAGTAATAGGTAGTTAATTGAAGAAGGATATGCTGAGAAGTGCCCTGAAAAAGGGAAGGGCGGGAGGGTGTCGAATGCGATTGAATGTGCAGACTCACGGACATGAGGTGAGCTGGGAAGAGTCAGCCCAGTGACGTGTAGTACTGCACACTGAACCGACAAAGAGCATGTGTGAGTGGGCTGCTTAAATACCCTCCGGGCTCCTCCCATAAACTCAGGCCACCATACTGGCCTTCTTATTTATGGTCGTGGCCCTCTGACTGAGAGTGATGTGGATCACATAAACACGCGACAAGACTTACAACATAAATAGACCTGAAGTGTGCCTTGGTGGTCTGGTCAGTATGCCAAGAAAAGGGGGCAAAAGACTCAGATAGGGAAATAGCTTATATTGATTTCTTGTATTTATTGAGCCAGCTTGGTAAAGGCTTGTGCCATTCCTTCCTGAGGATTTGGGATGTATGTGGCAAAACAAGGAGACTTCCCATCAGCCTGGTATCTTGATTACGTGGTCTGGTACTCCCTGTTGGGAGGCAGTTGAGGCTGCTCTAATTCGGAAAGAATGTCCTGAGAACAGACTGGGATTTGAAGCCCAAGTTGCTTAGGATTCTGACATGCTTGACAAACTGGCTGCCACTCAGGGAGCTAGTTTAGAAAGGGTAGCAACGAGCTACAATCAGATTGGCTGGGTAGATGGAGCAGTAATCGGTCAAGCACCGTCACTGGGCGTCAGGCATTGTTAGTCTGAAACAGGTTGATGTCAACCCCCGGGGCTGGTTTGTTGCGTTTGCAGACTGAGAGTGTAGGGGTTCGAAAGCGAGTCGGGTGGCGTCGGAGCAGTGTCTGACTGCCGGAGCCACTGACTGTAAATTCACTAGGTCGTAGGGAACCATAGAAGGCCTGGTCGATGGCTGCTAGGATGACTATGCTGGGCAAGGCCCTAAATGGGGAACGAGTAAGGATTTCAGACATGTCCCTAAAAAGGGCACTCTTGAAAGATAGGCGCTTGCCACTGACTACATTCTGTATGCTCTGTAGGAGGGACTTGACTGCATGGGCTCGAGAATACTGACAGTTTACTGGGGTCCTGCAGGGACAGGAAATGCTGGACGCCATCTAGATATGGCGTGATAGTATTGTGAGAAAGGGTCAGCTGCGTGTGGCAATACGATATGAAGGCTAGGACGTGTCTAACGTTGCCTATTGCTGCTCCGAGGCAAGTGGCCAAAAATTAGCAGTTAGTGTTCCAAGCAGTGCGATAGGCCTTCAGTGTGTTGTGTGCCAAGGAGTGGTTAATAAGCTGGGTTGAGTTGGTGAGATGCTACTTCAGTCCATCGTCAGCAATGACCAGGGTGGGACAGGGATGGTTATTGGGTCAGCTCCAGGCTCTTGCTGGAAAAACAAATAAGGTTAGAATGGGACAGAGCATCAGCTTAGATTTTGCATTTGCCTGGAATATGACTACAGAAGATATTAAACTGGTGACGGAGTGACAGCTGCACGAGCCTGCGCAAGAAGGATGTGATGGGGAGAGGCTTGATCTACCTTAATTGTCGGCTGTGGCCTGATTGTCTGTGGTGAAGAACACTGTCTGTCCAGTTCAAGTGTGGCCCCAAACCTGGGCAGCTGCCACAATGGGGTACAGCACGAGGCGTGAAATTTAAGAGAATTTCTGGGGGCCAAGGTTTGGAGAACCAGTGGCAGACGAAAAATGCACGCAAAAGCCTGTGGTGGCTCGGCTGACACTGCCGGGATGAAGATTGAAATGCTGTTCTATCAGGTGGGGAAGTTGTCCCACATAGCTAAGTCTGCTACTGATTAGTGTTGAGCAGAATATGCCATATTCGATTTCGCGATATATCACGAATATATAGTCGAATATTCGAGATATATTCGCTAAATACGAATATTCGTGATATATTTTGGAAATGAAATCATTGCGAATTTTCGCTATCGCGAATGCGAATGCGAATTGCGAATTGCGATTGCGAATGCGAATATTCGAGAAATGCGGAATGGAGCACTCTGATTGGCTCAGAATATTCGTGATATATTACAATACACAATAATTGCGAATATTCGAGAAATGCGGAATGGAGCACTCTGATTGGCTCAGAATATTCGTGATATATTACAATACACAATAATTGCGAATATTCGAGAAATGCGGAATGGAGCACTCTGATTGGCTCAGAATATTCGTGATATATTACAATACACAATAATTGCGAATATTCGGCAAATGCGGAAGGAGCACTCTGATTGGCTCAGAATATTCGTGATATATTACAATACACAATAATTGCGAATATTCGAGAAATGCGGAAGGAGCACTCTGATTGGCTCAGAATATTCGTGATATATTACAATACACAATAATTGCGAATATTCGAGAAATGCGGAAGGAGCACTCTGATTGGCTCAGAATATTCGTGATATATTACAATATAAAATAATTGCGAAATTGTCGAGAAATGCGGAATGGAGCACTCTGATTGGCTCAGAATATTCGTGATATATTACAATACAAAATAATCGCGCGATATCGCTATTGCCGAATAATCGCATTGCGATTTTTCGGGAATATAAAATGAGCGCTGCAGCTACTCGGCCCAAGGTCTCTAATCATACCAGCAATGCTTTTAGACGTCGATGGGGATCTCTAGGATGTGATCTGTTCTAAAAAAAAATTGAAAAAATACGAATATTCGAAATAGCGAATATTCGCCGCGATATTCTCGTTATTCGCGAATACTCGAATATGCAATATTCGTAGCGAATATTCGCAATGCGAATATTCGTGAGCAACACTACTACTGATGCTTGGTCTAGTTTGAGAACTTGGACTGGATCTTGCATTGGTGTGAAAAAATCAAGACAATACACAGGTGCTCAACAAGATGATATACGTGCACTCACTGACCAACGTGCACTCGCTGACCAACGTGCCCTCGCTGACCAACGTGCACTCGCTGACCAACGTGCACTCGCTGACCAACGTGCACTCGCTGACCAACGTGCACTCGCTGACCAACGTGCACTCGCAGACCAACGTGCACTCGCAGACCAACGTGCACTCGCTGGTGCTGGATGGAAACCTGAACTAAGTGCAGGTAAAAAGACAGGGAAAAGATGAGTGGCCCGCGTGCCACTAAAGATGAATGGCCAACTGGGTGCCACTGTGTGTTTGTTTGGCTGACTGTCACTGAGGAGTGTTTGCAAGTTTAGTTTGTATTCGGGTTTGCACGTAGGTGCGTGCTGCAAAGTGTTTTATACTGCTGCAGACAATATTGTGTGGTTGCAAGGGTCTCAGTCTGGTTTGCTGAGACGATATTGCGTGGTTGCAAAGGTCTCGATGATTACGAGGTTTGTTTTGAGATGGCCTTGTGTGGTTGCACGGGTCTCAACAAGTGAGGGGTTGCTGAGACGATGTTGCGTTTGCAATGGTCTCAAGTGAGTGTCGGGCTGCTGAGATGACTATGTATGGCTGCAAAGGTCTGAACGGGTGTCAGGTTGCTGAGACGATATTGCGTTTGCAATGGTGTCAAATGAGTGTCAGTTTGCTAAGACGACTTTGTATGGCTGCAAAGGTCTGAACGGGCGTTAGGTTGCTGAGACGAGATTGTGTGGTTGCAAAGGTCTAGACGAGTGTGAGGTAGCTGAGATGATATTACATTTTGCAAGGGTCTCAAATGAGTGTCAAGTTGCTGAGACAATATTACCCCCCCCCTTTTATTTTTTTTATAAAAACGACTGTAAATGAAACGCTGGTAAACATGAGTTACCACATCTGGCTGTGTTTACAAGCTGTTACAGGCATCGGCGTTTCGAATGCCTTTGAACATCCGTCCGAACCCATTTTTTTTTATTTATTTTTTTTTCGAGAAGGTTCCTGAACTCAACTGCCTAGAAATTACTATACATGATCCTGTGTACATGTACTGATAATATAACATAGAGGAGTGATTGGGGATCCTGTGTAGACGTACTGGTAAGATAACATAGAGGAGAGATCAGGGGCGGCTGAAAAACACCCATTTTTCTGGCTGCAAGGGTCTCAATGAATGCCATGTTGCTGGGGTGAGACTGCGTGGTCACAAAGGTCTTTGATGAGTGGGAGGTTGCCCGAGACGGTATTGCGTGGTTGCAAGGCTCTCGATGAGTGTGGGGCTGCTGAGACGGTATTGCGTTTGCAAGGGTCTCAACAATGGTGTGAGGCTGCCGAGACGGTATTGCGTGGTTGCAAGGGCCTTGATGAATGTGGGGCTGCTGAGATGGTATTGCGTTTGCAAGGATCTCAACAAGGGTGTCAAGCTGCTGAGACGGTTTTGCGTGGTTGCAAGGGCCTTGATGAATGTAGGGCTGCTGAGACGATTTTGCGTGGTTGCAATGGTCTCAACAGGTGTCAGGTTGCTGGGCCGAGATTGCGTGGTGGCAAAGTTTTTTTTTCTTTAGTTTTTTATATATATATTTTTTCTTTGCATCAAGGGTGTCAGGCTGCTGAGATGATTTTGTGTGGTTTCAAGGGTCTCGATGAGTGTGGGTCTGCTGAGACGGTATTGCGTTTGCAAGGGTCTCAACAAGGGTGTCAGGCTGCTGAGACGATTTTGCGTGGTTACAATGGTCTAAACAGGTGTCAGGTTGCTGGGCCGAGATTGTGTGGTTGCAAAGTTTTTTATTTATTTTTTGCACTTTAATATTTAATGTTGCTTTTTTTTTTTGTGTTTTTATATATCTTTTTTTTTTTTTTGCCTTTTGTAAGGGTCATGTGTTGCAAGGTTCTTAAGGGTGTCAGGCTGCTGAGATGATTGTGCGTGGTTGCAACGGCCTCAACAGGTGTCAGGTTGCCAAGGGGCTAAGATTGCTTGTTTTTTTGCGGTTTTTTTTTTTGGTTTTGTTTTTTTGCGTTTTTATATTTATTCATTTTTTATTTTATTTTGCGTTTTGTAAAGGTCATGTGTTGCAAGGGTCTTAACAAGGGTGTCAGGCTGCTGAGACGATTTTGCGTGGTTGCAGCGGTCTCAACAGGTGTCAGGTTGCAGAGGGGCTGAGATTGCGTGGTGGCAAAGGTTTATTTTATTTATTTATTTATTTTATTTATTTTTGCGGGTTTTTTTTTTGCGTTTTTATATTTTTTTATTTTTTTATTTTGCGTTTTGTAAAGGTCATGTGTTGCAAGGGTCTTAACAAGGGTGTCACGCTGCTGAGATGATTTGCATGGTTGCAAGGTCTCAATCAATAAGAATTGGGTTACTGAGAAAGGATAGAAACACCTGGTTTGTTTGTACCTTAAGCAAGCAGAATAAGGTAGAAGGACAACGCCTGTTTGAATCGTGGTTCCGTGGGGACCACTAATAAATGATATGGGAGACAACGAATGGTAGCAAATTGATAGGACATAAAGAATGTAATAACATTCTTACTTGCGACAGTGGGCCATGCAAGTGAGTTTGCGGTGGACTGTGGCTGGAGTGAAACATGTCGGGAAGGTGTAGCGTGATGCCGTGCATGGGGCAAAACAATGAGGTTTGGTGTAGAAAATAGAACACGAGAAGTGCGTATCAATGCTTTGTAAGCTCCACCAAACGTATAGTACGGGTGACACCATGAGTGGCCACGAATTTGACATGACAAACAAGCTAATGAATCCTACCTGGGACAGTGAACGTGCGACTGGGTTTGCTTTGGACTGGAGTGGATGTGCAACACATCCAAAGAGTGTGGTGTGGCACCATGCATGACGCACAGGCAATAACTTTGGTAAATAAATGAGAGAGAAGAACCGTGAACAAACAATTCGTAAGTTCCGCTGCGGAAACTAAAAACACACGGCATGGGGAACAATGAATGACAACGGTAGAAAGCATGCAATGTATCTGATACAAAACGGTTGTAAAAATGCATGAAACAAATTCGATACGAATCGGTAGTAAGGAGTATTGAACGAATCTGATACGATTTGGTTGTAGAGTGTATGCTACCCCTTGCTTTGAAACCGAACACCTACCAACCACCCATCCCCCCAGGCTAATCAAGTGCAGACAAGGCACCATGTGAGTCCAATTACCACCTCAATCTGCCAAAGAACCCATACAAACACATGCTAATCTCCAAATGGATTTACAAATGAATCGTATGTTTGGCAGAAGGAAGTTACAAATGTACTGTGCCTGAGCCGAATGATGTTGGAACATAAGCAACAATAACTTTCTAATAGGATAGAAAGCATAACGAATTGCAAGATTGCACAAGATACGAAAAGGTTTGAATCCTACCTGCGACAGTAAGCGGGAACCGCCGGCGAAGACCACAAAGGGAGAAGCCACAAAGCGATTGCGATGTCGAATGCGATTGAATGCGCAGACTCACGGACATGAGGTGAGCTGGGAAGAGTCGGCCCAGTGACATGTAGTACTGCACACTGAACCGACAAAGAGCATGTGTGAGTGGGCTGCTTAAATACCCTCCGGGCTCCTCCCATAAACTCAGGCCACCATACTGGCCTTCTTATATATATATTTTTTTTCTTTTTTGGTGGGTGTCTTTGGTGAGATATCAGGGGTCTAAACAGACCTCCATATCTCTTTTTTGAGACAGAGAAACTGAAGAAATTCCCTTACTCTGCAACACTTTACATGAATGAAAAACAAGTCTGTATAGAGATTAATTATATGTTCATAAACTGACACATGGTAACACTCGGTTTACTATGTTCAGCTGTCAGTGGACACATGAATGATCAGTAGTGATCGCTGCCTGCGTCCACTGTACTAAAGGGAGGGGCTGGTAAACACATGTTTACCAAGCCCCCAACCTCACCCTCTGCTGCACGGTTCCCCCTCCCTGGCGCTCTCCATGCTGTCAGCTAGATGGATATCAGTGCAGACAGCAGCTGCAGGTGGTGTTAGGGAAAGGAGGGATGTCACTGAAGCAGGGATGGATCTGAGGTGCAGGGGGGGTAACAAAGTGATGGGGAACATCCCCTCTAAGCCCCTGCAGCACTTGAGTGCAGGTGGGAGTGGAAGAAGAGGGAAGCCGGCTTCTGAGGGTAGCTTCAGGGGATTGTGTTTGCAGGGGGAGTTGAATTGGGTGTGGGAGGAGGTAATCAGTGCTAGGGGGGATACGGGGGATAAAGGGGATAGGAAAGAAGAGGGGGGGTCCGTTTTAAAAGAATAGGAGCAGCAGGAGGTGGAGAGGTTGGGATTAGGGAAGTGGTGGCATGGGGAAGTGGGTGGTCGCATTTGAGGTTTGTAATCCACTGATCAGAGTTATAGAATTGTTTATGGTCAGTGAAGTGAATATGAGCTTATGGCAGAAGGAGAAATGAGGTCCATATGGACCTAGCCAGCTGGAAGCAGTGCTGTAGGCCTGCACATAGTCCAGACTTGGCAGAGAAAGGGTTAAAGGGCAGCTTTGAGAATACTTAAAAACAAACTTTGAATTGCATGCTTTGGGGATACTTTAAAGTTGTAGATGGTTTTACTTAACAATACAATTCTGAGGGCCAGCATCAGCCACACCATAAATATTTTGTATTGTTCTAACCCGAACTGTGAACCCCATTGAAGTCTATGGGAGCCCAACAGGAACAGTTATTGGCCATACAAGGGGTATAAGGGTCCGGATACTACCCTGGGAGACATGTGTCAAATCAATTTTTTTTTTCAAAACAATCGTTTTTACAGGAGCAGTGATTTTATTTAACAAAAAAAATACTATAAATATAGTGCCTGGGGGATCTCCTTAGTCTGCTTGTAAAGTGGCACATCTGTACCATATGTTTAGAACCTGCTGCAGCAAAACTGACATTTCTAAAGAGAAAAAAGTCAAGTCAAATACCATTTAAAATTACTCACGGTTGTAGTTGCCAGCTCCCAGGTATAAAAATAAAAAATATGGTGGGGGACCCTTGAGTATGTAGTCTGGCAGGTCAGGAAAGGGGGTGACAAGGGAGCACCCCCCCTCCTGAACCATACAAGGGCATATGCCCTCAACATGATGGGTGGGTGCTTTGGGGCAGGGGGGCTCTATGCCCCCATGTTTATTCATCAAGGTGCTTTGGGGTGCTTTGGAGGTATAGGGGCAGAGCCCCCCTGCATCAAAGCACCTATCCTTCATGTTGAGGGCATGTGGTCTGCTATGGTTTGGGGGGGGGGGGGCGCTTGCTTGTCCCCCTTTTCTGACTTGTCAGGCTAAATGCTCAAATAAGGGTATTGAGTTTGAAATCAATACCTTGATCTCTCTCTCTCTCTCTCTCTCTCTCTCCCTTTTTTATATATATATATTTTTATACATATTTATATTGTATATAGGATAGGGATGTGTGCACCTTTTAACATGGCACAATCTATCAGCCAAGATCAGTTGCCATGTGGGATGCAACTAGGGCTGCCACCATTTCTTCAAGCCAAACCCAAACACTTTAGCAGCGCATGGCATGGCATCCCAACTGTGGCACAGTTTTGCCGCAATTGTTGCCCGACAAAATCGCAGCAAAATCGTGCAAACAGATATGTGGGATGACTGTCATACAAAATAAGTTTTGTTGATATATTTTCAGAGGGTTTTCTCTATAGAAAAGTGTGATTTTGTTTCCTGTGTGACTGACTGCATTTGTCTATGTGGATCCAAGTTCCCTGGATGATTTTTTATATACAACAAGCACTCTATGACCAACTTATCCATTGAAGAGGTCAGACTAAATGTATTTATTAATATATCCGGATACATCTACATACAATATAATAAAGTGACACTGACACTAAAAAAAAATACATAACAATCAGCTTATAAAAGAACATGTTAAATATTTATCTTCCCGGGAAGGTGGTGAGTGAAATCTTCCCTCTCTGGAAGAGTGATGGGTGTCTCTGGTATCTGACACTTTAGGATGATTTGGATACTTTGTCCTCCTCTGGTCACTGTGGTTCCTCCTCACTAAGTGACTACATTGTTCTTTAGTGATGAAACGGCTGTTGGGAGAAACCACTACACCCAGCAGGGGACAAGGTTTCCAACAAATCTAAATTGTTTGATACCAGCGGTGTCCAGAGCAAAAGTTCAACTCACCATCCACCAGAGAGGTAAGTATTAAATGTTAACATTTAACAATGTTCATTCTCAATACACTAGCAAAATACAAAAAATTACCAATAATAGAGACAATGCTACAATTACTGGTAGCCCAGTGTTGTTCCATACATATTAGCGGAGAACTGTCTTTGTATTCAGGTCGGGTCTGAACAGAATTATGTAACATTTGGGGAAAAATATACAGCCAAGAAGTCCAGAACTTGAAGCAATTATAGCAAAAACTTCCACAGCCACCATGTATTTCCCTCTGGTGCTCAGATAGGCCGGGATCATGGCAATCCAGACACTGCAGAACACCAGCATGCTGAAGGTGATGTACTTGGCCTCATTAAAACTGTCCGGTAATGTCCTGGCTAAAAAAGCAATAATGAAGCTCACAGCTGCCAGAAGCCCCATATATCCCAGGACAGAGTAGAAGCCGATCACTGAACCCTCATTACACTGAATGATAATCTTCCCCTGATAAGAGTGAGTGTCCCGATCCTGGAAGGGAGGAGAAATAGACAACCAAGTGACGCAGATTATGACTTGAATCAATGAGAAGACACAAATGATAGAATTGGGCAGTTTGGCTCCCATCCATTTCCTCCAGGGACTCCCAGGTTTGGTGGCTTTAAAAGCAATACACACCATGATACTTTTGGCAAGTAGAGAAGAGACTGCAACTGAGAAGATGACACCAAAAGAGGTGACACGGAGCATGCAGGTCACATCTACTGGATGGCCAAGGAACAAGAAGACACAGAGGAAGCTCAGCATGATGGAGACCAGGAGAAGATAGCTTAGGTCCTGGTTATTGGCTTTAACAATGGGGGTGTCCTGGTAATGTATAAATATCCCCAATATTAAACCAGTCAGAAGACAACAGAGGATGGAGAGAGCTAAAAATACTCCAACAATGGGATCATCAGTGTAGGAGAGAAATTCCACCACTCTTGGAGCACACCGATCCTTCTTCTCATTTGGCCATTCTTCATCAGGACATTTCATGCAGTTTTCACTGTCTGCAGGAAGAACAATACAAACACAATGAGCATCGGGGTCAGAGATTCTGAGAAAATAAATTGCCTTGTGTTGTCTCACAGCTAGCAATGGAATTCCCATCAGAACAATGTGGGAAAGTAAAAGGGAATATCTTAAATAATAAATGTAATATACTGTATGTGACAGAACCCACTGTTTGTTTTGGAAGGGACTGTGAGTGGGCCTCTTATGCACAGATTATGGCCCAGAAGAGACTGGAGACTTGGGGACAAGCTGGCATTGAGATAATGTAATGTAATACTGCATCCCCTCTCCCCCATCCCCCTCTTGTTGCTGTGTCTAATTGTGTTGGTAAATGGCACATAGCATAGACAATGGTCTGGACTGGAGACATCTCTCTGCAGGGGATGTGTATTGAGAGGCTGCCTGCTTACCATAATCCCTTTATGGTTATCTGTAGTCTCAATGTACAAGTGTTCACCCCCTCTCCTCTATGACAAAGCTAAGGGGAGTGTCCCTAACTGTGTGTAAAAGTATATGTCTTGGATTTAATAAACAGTTTATGCTCTGCATGTTTTAACACCTGTGTGGATTGTCTCATGATTGAGGGGTTAAGGGATGGTTATGGGGCATCTGCAGGCTGCGGGTGCATTTGGAGGACAGGAGACCCACCTGGGGTATTCGAGATCCGGCACAGTGGTGGCCGCAGTGGGATGTATCCTGCAGTCCGGGACATCCAAACTACCACCAGGATTCAAGATCTGGGCAGCCGCCGAGGAGAGATATGGTGACCGGCCAGCATGAGAGCAGAGTTTGGGAGGAGGCTACAAGGCATGCGGAAGCAACATCGGGACCAGCGATGGAGCACACCATGTTCGGCTGGGAGGATCTGATCCGCCGGCAATTCTGGCATGAAACGCTAAGCCACGAGCGGCACCATCAGGGAAAGATCCTTCCAAGTGGAGATGTACTGGACACAGTATTGTGCGTGAGAGGTGTTCCTGAATGAACGACCACGAGATGAATGGAAGAAGGAGCTCGGAAGATTGGCCCAGAAGCAAATGAGGCTGGATGCCAGCTACAGATCCCTCTGGTGGTTCATGGCTCAACTGTGGCCAAGTACAGCAGATGGCAGCACGACAGAAGGTGTTGGCTACGGCGGCATGGTGCTGCTCCATCAAAAAATGTACGGAGACCCAGACTTTGGGAGCGATGAGGAGTGGCGGCTGGAAAACTTCCCAGAAGAGGTGTGTGACCTGGAGGAATTGGAGTTCCTGGTTGAGCAGAAATGGGAGCTCAAGATTGCCTACAAGTTGCTGTTTGACATTGATCAGCAGCCTGCCATGGCTCTCATTGCCTGGGACTGACCGGGAGAAATAGTGGACAGTCATGAAGATGCAAAACAAATGGAGCCAGCTGGCAAGGCTGGCCACACATTATATCATTTTCTTGTACAATTTTCCAGACTTTGGGGACCCGGTACCGGCTAGACCCCAAACATGGCACACATGTAGCTCCACACTTCCTCTACAGTGTGCAAAGTTTGTGGTCCGGGGAACCTATGGCTGAAGAGCACCGATTTTTCAAATTGGGGCACCCCTTCCATAGACTTCCACGTTAACCACTTAAGACCCGGATCAAAATGCAGGTAAAGGACCTTTCCCCTTTTTGTGATTCGGCACTGTGTCGCTTTAACTGACAATTGTGCGGTCCTGCGACGTGGCTCCCAAACAAAATTGGCGTCCTTTTTTCCCCACAAATAGAGCTTTCTTTTGGTGGTATTTGATCACCTCTGCGGTTTTTATTTTTTGCGCTATAAACAAAAATAGAGCGACAATTTAAAAAAAAATTCAATATTTTTTACTTTTTGCTATAATAAAAATCCCCCAAAAATATATAAAAAAACAGGCCGATACGTATTCTTCTACCTATTTTTTGTAAAAAAAATCGCAATAAGCGTTTATCGGTTGGTTTTCGCAAAATTTATAGCGTTTACAAAATAAGGAATAGTTTTATTGCATTTTTATTAATTTTTTTTTTTTTACTACTAATATCGGCGATCAGCGATTTTTTTCGTGACTGCGACATTATGGCGGACACTTCGGACAATTTTGACACATTTTTGGGACAATTGTCATTTTCACAGCAAAAAATGCATTTAAATTTGCATTGTTTACTGTGGAAATGACAGTTGCAGTTTGGGAGTTAACCACAGGTGGCGCTGTAGGGGATGTGTGACCTATGTGTGTGTTTACAACTGTAGGGGGGTGTGGCTGTAGGTGTGACGTCATCGATCGCGTCCCCCTATTACAGGGATGACGCGATCGATGTTACGGCCACAGAGAAGCACGGGGAAGCCGTGTGTACACACGGCTCTCCCCGTTCTTCCACTCCAGGGACGGATCGCCGCACTGCAGTGGCGATCGGGTCCGCGAATTCCGCGGTCCCGGTCCTGGAGCTTCGGATCGGGTCGCGGGCCCGTGGGCGCGAGCCCGCGACCCATGGCTGGGTACTAAAATCAACGTATATATACGTTGATGTGCCCAGCCGTGCCATTCTGCCGACGTAAATGTGCAGTAGGCGGTCCTTAAGTGGTTAAATGGTCATTTCTTGGGTGACTTTAAAAAACCTGGTACTGGCCGGTTATAGGTCTCCCGAACTTGGCACACATGTATCCCCATTTATCCTCTATAAGTGTAAAAAGTTTGTTGTCTGGGGCACCTACGGCTGTGGAGCACTGATTTTTCCAATCCAGGCTCCCCTTCTATAGACTCTCATGTTAAATGTCAGTCTAGTCATGGACATATTGAGGCATGGTCACAGTGAGGCATGGGCACATTAAGGCATGGACAAAGTGAGGCATGGGCACAGTGAGGCATGGACACAGTGAGGCATGGGCACATTAAGGCATGGACAAAGTGAGGCATGGGCACAGTGAGGCATGGACACAGTGAGGCATGGGCATATTAAGGCATGGTCACAGTGAGGCATTAGCACAGTGAGGCATTGGCATATTAAGGCATGGTCACAGTGAGGCATGGACAAAGTGAGGCATGGGCACAGTGAGGCATGGGCATATTAAGGCATGGTCACAGTGAGGCATTAACACAGTGAGGCATGGGCATATTAAGGCATGGTCACAGTGAGGCATGGACACAGTGAGGCATGGGCACAGTGAGGCATGGACACAGTGAGGCATGGGCATATTAAGGCATGGGCATATTAAGGCATGGTCACAGTGAGGCATGGGCACAGTGAGGCATGGACACAGTAAGTCATGCACATGAACACAGTGAGGCATGCAGATGGACACCATAGGCTTACACTTGCGTCAATAATTTTTCCCTTTTTTTGTGGCAAAATTAGGTGACTTGGCTTATATTCGGGTCGGCTTATACTCGAGCATATACGGTACTAGGTTAAAAACTTTCAATTTGTATGCAATCAGGCCTTACATAGTGGTAAATCTAACGGAAATTGAACAGAAACATTGTATAATGTATGGCCAGCTTATGTGTGTTGGAAACATTTGGTTTGGTTGTGACACACTGAACTGCCACAGGTGTCTGAAAAGAGACATATGTCCTGTTCAGCTCCAATTCTGTAGGGATCTGCTCATGGATTCACTGCTGAGTGGAGTGGAAAAAGCCCATGTGAAAGGAATAATGGAACACTTTTCTTTCTATCAGTAATAACATGTAGTAGATTACACATAGGTCATCTGTATTACATGAACAATGCTGGTAAGGTAGGCAGCATTGGGGAATACAACACTCTCTCGGAATCGGTCTGACCATGGGGAGGAGAATATGGTGTAAAGGATTCATTTGTCTTCTAGTCCTCTATTATCTTTAGGAAGTGTCAGGATTGAGGGGTTCAGAGATATTGGAGTGTTGTATTCAGAATGGGATTTATATAATTACAGAGATTTGTAGGAAAGGTGTGGGGTGAGATGGGATAGAAGAGGTCAGTGATGATGAAGTATTGGGGGGGGGGGAGGAAGAGGAGGAGAAGTTTACATGTATGAAAATAGGGCGATGGGAACACAAGTGGGTAAGGCAAGGAAATATAGAAGGTAGCCTGGATGTGGTGGTTAGGAGGGGTAGGGTGGGAAGGTTCGGGGAGGGGGGTGGGGTAATGTCTTTTAGGTGGGGTAGTTATCAAGGTTTAATAGAGGGGGTCAGGATGTCCCTCACCCATTATTAACCCCATTAACACAGCCCCACCCTTGGAAAGAAGAAATTTTGAGGTGTGTATGTTTGTAGGGGCGGGGGGGGGGGGGGGGGTATATTACAGCAAATCAGTAAAATAATTCTGGTGAAAAGGGGGGAATAGTAAAATGTAAGTGTTCTGCATAAACCTGACTGACTGTTCATTAGTTGTGCCTGGAATATAGAAATAGAAATAACAAAAAAAATCAATAAAACACAATATAAACAAAAACAAAAAATACAAACTCTACCGGAAATGTTGGAGATCTCTCCTTCTGGACACGAGACGCACTCATAGCAACATTTATGTATTGAAGATCCAAACTTTTTTCTGCTGCCGGGTATACAGGGAACTGAGCACCGAGATACCGGGATCTGAAATCACATATTGTTAATTTTTTATTCAAATGTCCATCATATCTCATGAGGCTATACAAACTGATGCCGCGTACACACGCTCACTTTTTGTAAAAAAACATCGTTTTATCTCACAAAACAAAACAACGTTTTTCAAACTTCATTTTAAAAAAACAACGTTGCGTACACACCATCGTTTTCTGAAAATGCTCTTGCAAAGCACGGTTACGTACACCACGTTCGACGGCACTCTGTTCCATTCAAGGTCATAACTTGCTTCTGAGCATGCGCGGGTTTAAAAATGTTGTTTTAAACGTCGTTTTCGCCCACACATGATCATTTTTTATGACACAAGAAATGACATTTTGAAAAACGACATAAAACATTGAAGCATGTTCGAATTTTTTTTTTTGGTCGTTTTTCAGAAGACATAAAACAACGTTTTGCCCACACACGATCATTTTAACCACTTCTCTACCGAGGGTGTTTTTCAGATTCTGTGTTTACGAGACTAAAACATTTTTTTTTTGCTAGAAAATCACTTAAAACCCAAAAACATTATATATATTTTTTCTAACACCCTAGAGAATAAAATGGCGATCATTGCAATACTTTTTGTCACACCATATTTGCGCAGCGGTCCTACAAACGCACTTTTTTTGGAAAAAATTCACTTTTTTGAATTAAAAAATAAGACAGCAATAATTTTTTTTATTTATTGTGAAAGATAATGTTACGCCGAGTAAAATTATACCCAACATGTCACGCTTACAAATTGCGCCCGCTCGTGGCATGGCGTCAAACTTTTAGTCTTAAAAATCTCGATAGGCGACGTTTAAAAAATTCTACAGGTTGCATTTTTTGAGATACAGAGGAGGTCTAGGGCTAGAATTATTGCTCTCACTCTAACGATCGCGGCGATACCTCACTTGTGTAGTTTGGACACCGTTTTCATATGCAGGCGCTACTCAAGTATGCGTTCGCTTCTGCGCGCGAGCTCGTCGGGACGGGGCATTTTAATTATTTTTTTGTTTTCTTATTTATTTTTATTTCGTTTATAATTTTTTACACTGAAATAAAAAATAAAAAATAAATTATCACTTTTATTCCTATTACAAGGAATGTAAACATCCCTTGTAATAGAAAAAAGCATGACAGGTCCTCTTGAATATGAGATATGGGGTCAAAAAGACCTCAGATCTCATATTTAGACTTAAAAGAAAGAAGGAACAAAAAACAAAGTCATTTTTTCAAATCACAGAAAAAAAAAATGTTTCTTTAAGACGTTGGGCGGGACTGACGTCACTTCTGCCCAGCAGAGGTATGGGGACGGGCGAGGGAAATTTTTCCCTCACTCGCATCCCCACTGAGCAGACGAGCGGACCCGATCACCTCCGCCGCTACCGACGGCTCAGGTAAGCGGCGGGAAGGGGGGCCCTCTCCCGTCGCCGATAACGGCGATCTCGCGGAGAATCCGCCGCAGAGACCACTGTTATCTTTTACAGGATTGCTCGTACTAAAGATGGATACCTCGGTTGTGGCAGCAGCTGCTGCCGTTACTGAGATATCCATCTTTAAAGTGTGGACGTAAAAACACGTACGGCGGTAGGGAAGTGGTTAAATAACGTTTTTTAAAACATTGTTTTATTTCATCACAAAAAACGACCGTGTGTACGCGGCAGAAGAGTTACACATAGGAATGAGGTTTGAATTTGCCCCTGCCACGGGTTTAAAGCAATTTCTGTGAGTTTGAGATAGGGGGACGTATTATGGGGTTTTCATTAATTTGGGGTGTTTGTTGATTTATATTACATGTTGATAGGGACTCTGTTTTAGGTTAAACTGTTATTTTATTTTATTTTTTAAACAAGGCTTTCCTTTAGAAATAGAGGGCCAGATTCAGGTACAATTGCCCTGGCGCAGATTATCAGAGATACACTACGCCGCCGTATTTTACCTGGCTCTAAGACAAATTCAGGTAGATTTTGGCCCGTAAGGTACGGCGGCGTAGTGTATTTCTTGCGGCAGAATCGAAATACGCGATTAGGGGGCGTGAAGCATTTAAATTAGGCGCGTCCCCGCGGCGATCGAACTGCGCATGCTCCGTTCAGAAATTTCCCGACGTGCATTGCGCGAAATAACGTCGTTACGTCAGTTTTTTTTTGAGTAGCGTTGTTTACGTACATTCCTATTCCCGGACGACTTACACAAAAAAAAAATGAAATTCGACGCGGGAACGACGGCCATACTTAGACAAGATTTTTGCTTCCCTAACTTTACGCAGCAAAAAATGACTACAGATGCCGTAAGAGAATGCGATGGAGGATCGTAACTTTGTGGATCGCCGGAAAAAGCTAATTTGTATCCCCCGACGCTGAAAACGACGCGAACTCCACCCAGCGGGCGGAAAAAGATTGCGGCGTAGATCCGACGGCGTACGAAGACGTAAGCCTGTCAGATCGAAGCCCGAAGCCGTCGTATCATGGTTTGAGGATTCAGACTAATGAAACGACGCGGGTAATTTGAAATTACTCCGGTCTAACAGGAGATACACCGGAGTGATGGCTCTGTGAATCTGGCCCAGAGGGCTTTGGTTTCAAGGGTGGAGTTTTGGGTATTTTGATAATAATTTTGTTAAAAACAATGGTGTGTTTATAACATGGCTAAGTTATTTTAGAACTCTGAAGCCCCGTACACACGGCCGAGGTTCTCGGCAGAAACCAGCGAGAACCTCGCTGGGAGCCGCATTCTGCCGAGAACCTCGGCCGTGTGTACGCTCTCGGCGACCCCCGCCCGTCGGGAAACCCGTCGAGCAAATAGAGAACAGGTTCTCTATTTGCTCGACGGCCCGTCGGGATGAATGGCTGGTTGACTTTTCCGACGGGCGGGTCGCCGAATCTGACGGCCGGCAGAGAACCTCGACGGGCGAGGTGCCGTGTGTACGGGGCCTTAGGCCACGTACACACGATCGGTTCAAATCGATGAGAATGGTCCGACGGACCATTTTCATCGGTTCACCACTGAAGTGGTCTGATGTGCGTACACACCATCGGTTCAAAATCTGTTCGGGTCAGAACGCGGTGACGTAGAACACAACGACATGCTGAAAAAACAAAGTTCAATGCTTCCAAGCATGCGTCGACTTGATTCTGAGCAATTCTACATATCAGGGGCTCCTTATCCATGTCCATCAGTGCCACTTTATCAGTGCCACCTCATCAGTGACCAGTAGTGAAGGAGAAAACAACATTTTATAACCGAAAATGATCAGAAGGTCACCCAGATGGAAGTGTGTTTTCTCAACCACTTTAACCACCATCTATAAGTGCCAATCAGTGTCGCCGGTCAGTGCCAATCATAGCCACCTGTCAGTGCCCATCACAGCTGCCTGTTAGTGCCCATCAGTGGCATCAGTGGCACCTATCAGTGGCATCAGTGGCACCTATCAGTGCCCATCAATTCTACATATCAGGGGCACCTTATCCGTGCCCATCAGTGCCACTTTATCAGTGCCACCTCATCAGTGACCAGTAGTGAAGGAGAAAACAACATTTTATAATCGAAACAAAGGAAAACGTTATTTTTTGATGGGTGGTCATCAACTATCACCAAAGCTCTATTTGTGGGAAGAAATTGATAAAAAATTGTTTGGGTACAGTGTTGCATGAGCACGCAATTGCCATTCAAAGTGTGACAGCGCTGAAGGCTGAAAATTGTCCTGGGCAGGAAGGGGGAAGTGTCTGGTATCGAAGTGGTTAAGGTTAGAATCCACATGAGCTTTGGAGAAAATATTTTTTGGAGATTATCACCAGGGATTTATCTGATTATTAACAATTATTACCCCCACATATACTTATATATATCTTATATGCATTCCATAAAATACATAAGGGTCCAGTGTCACCTCCGGGGGGCCCATCGTTTCTGGAAGGGATTCTATATTTGTACCAATAGCTACCTTTTTGAATAAAATATTGTCTCTTTATCTTCTTCACTTCTTTGGATTTGTCCATTATGTCCAGAGTCTGAAGGGGTTAAAACAGTGTTTCTCAAACTTTTTTGTCTTGCGGCGCACCGAAAATATTTAACAGTTTTGTGGTAAAGAACTTATTTATTTTTACTTATATATTGTGGGCCAGATTCTCGTCCTTTACGTTTTTACGGCGTATCCATTTACGCTACGCCTCCGCACTTTTTACGTGCAAGTGCTGTATTCTCAAAGCAATTTGCGGCGGCGTAGCGTAAATGGACTGGCGTAAGACCGCGTAATATAAAGTAGGAAGGAGTTGGGCGTGCTGTATTTAAATTAAATGCGTCCCCGCGCCGAACGAACTGCGCATGCGCTGGCCGTAAACGTAGACCACTGCGCATGCTCCATAATACGCCGAAAATACATTAATTTTGGTGGCAACGTAATTAACGTATAGCCCTATTCGAGTTACATAAACGACGGAAAAACGCGATGCTGTTCCGACGTCCATACCTAACATGGTGTACGCCGGACCTACGCAAGGTTACCCCTCATATAGCAGGGGTAACCTTAGGCTTACGCAAACTACGTGAACTATGACGACGGCGCGCAAATACGTTCGGGAATCGGCGTATCATGCTCGTTTGCATATTGGATGCAGAAATCGACGGTAACGCCACCTAGCGGCCAGCGTAACATTGCAACTTAGATCCGATGGTGTAAGTGACTTACGCCAGTCGTATCTACGCCAAATCTATGCGTAACTGATTCTAAGAATCAGTCGCATAGATAGGAGGGCTCAGAAACAGAGATACGATGGTGTATCTGGAGATACACCGTCGAATCCCTTGTAAGAATCTGGCCCTTAATTTTTAATTTATTGTGGAGGATGTACCTGCTTTCGAGAGAAAATCTGATTTGAAGCAAGACTCCAAAATCGGCAAAAAAAAAAAAATGAAACGGTCTCTATTATTATAATATATTAGAGCGATCGAGTTCTCCCGAGATCTTGCACAAGTCTTACATTACGAAAAAAAAACAATATATGACAGAGATTGCGTTTTTATATTAGTAAAACAAAAGCGTTTTTAGCAGTATGCAATTAAGTATACTACCGTGTTTCCCCAAAAATAAGACACCGTCTTATATTTTTTTTTCCTCAAGAAATCACACTATGGCTTATTTTCGGGGGGTGTCTTATTTTTATTACAGAAAATAAAGGTTGCCTACCTGAACCACACTTGCGCTTCTTAGCATTTCCTCTGTCCACCTGTAGACTGAGATTATCGTATTCTGCACGCCATTTTTGGACCATTCGGATATCCAACTTCTTCTCTTTGCAAAAAGCCGTAAGATTCTTGCCTCGGGAGTCCTCCACAATTCCTCAACAGAATAACTCTTTCTTTTTGCACTCATCTTGTCTGGTTGTACCACTACAAGATATCACTACAAGATTCGACACTACATCTTATTTTCGGAGATTCGACACTACATCTTATTTTCGGAGATTCGACACTACATCTTATTTTCGGAGATTCGACACTACATCTTATTTTCGGAGATTCAACACTACATCTTATTTTCGGAGATTCGACACTACATCGCTACGTCTTATTTTCGGAGGGGTGTCTTATATTTCTATCTTGCGTCGAAATCCCGCTACGGCTTATTTTCGGAGTACGTCTTATTTTCGGGGAAACACGGTATATGTATGGAATTTTAAAAAGTCCATAATGGCCAGGCTCAAAGTTGCCAACCAAAAAAGCACTAAACCAAATTAATCTGTCTAACTGTATGTAATGAAATACAGAGGTTTAGTTGCATGTATTTGCAAATACCTGGTAAGCTGCATGCCAAACGTCAAGGCACTCTGTGTTCTGCAGTCCTAACTATGATTTTTAACGCCTCCTACAGAGGAGCACAGGTGTGCTAATCAATAGGTAGGGGGAAGGTGATAACCTAAACCCGCCCCTACCTATAGTCAGTCTGGCAAAAAAGAGCACTGGAAAACCAAAAGCAATGCAGGAGTGGAACCAAAACATGCCTACCAAACCAAAATACCACCAGACTAGGTGCAGACCACATCAAAGTGGGTCAGCTAGTCAAAAAATGACAATGCATAAGTTAACGGTGCTATGATCATTCTTATGGTGCACAGAATCGCCGGCTGAAGAGATGGATATCTGAATGATGCCTGTGGCTGCAGGTATCTTTCAGATATCCCCACTGAAAGTCCAGGACGTCATATGACGTCCTTGGGCTGGAAGTGGTTAAAAATCATAGTTAGGACTGCAGAACACGAAGTGCCTTGACGTTTGCCCTGCAGCTTACCAGGTATTTGCAAATGCATGCAACTAAACCTCTGTTTTTAACCACTTTAGCCCCGGACCATATTGCTGTCCAAAGACCAGAGCACTTTTTGTGATTCGGCACTGCGTCGCTTTAACTGACAATTGCGTGGTCATGCGAAGTGGCTTCCAAACAAAATTGGCGTCCTTTCTTTCCCACAAATAGAGCTTTCTTTTGGTGGTATTTGATCATCTCTTCGGTTTTTATTTTTTGCGTTATAAACAAAAATAGAGCGACTATTTTGAAAAAAATTCAATATTTTTTACATTTTGCTATAATAAATATCCCCAAAAAAGCTATAAAAAAACTTTTTTTTTTCCTCATTTCCATATTTTTCGTAAAAAAAAATTGCAATTAGCGTTTATTGATTGGTTAGCGCAAAACTTATAGCTTTTACAAAAAAGGGGGTAGTTTTATGGCATTTTTATTAATATTTTTTTTTTACTAGTAATGGCGGCGATCAGCATTTTTTTTCAGGACTGCGATATTATGGCGGACACATCGGACACTTTTGACACATTTTTGGGACCATTGGCATTTTTATAGCGATCAATGCTATAAAAATGCATTGTATTACTATAAAAATGCCATTGGCAGTGAAGGGGTTAACACTAGGGGGCAGAGATGGGGTTAAGTGTGTTGCTGGGTGTGTTCTAACTGTATGGGGGGGGGGTGGACTCACTAGGGGAAATCACTGATCTTCTGTTCATACATTGTATGAACAGAAAATCAGCGTTTCCCCCACTGACAGAAACGAGAGCTGTGTGTTTACACACAAAGCTCCCGTTACCTGCTCTGTAACGAGCGATCGCGTGTGCCCGGCGGCGATCGTACCCGTAGGGCACGTGCGCGGGACTCGGGGGCGTGCGCGCGCCCCCTAGTGGCCGAAAAAGAGAGAACGTAGAGCTACGTGCTCTCGCGAAACAGTGCCACCGTCCTGCAGTAATATGACGGCGGGCGGTCGGCAAGTAGTTAATTACATACAGTTAGACAGATTAATTTGGTTTAGTGCTTTTTTGGTTGGCAACTTTGCACCTGGCCATTATGGAAACATTTTTTTATATTCCATATATATACTTAATTGCATACTGCTAAAAATGCATCTCATTCAAAGTCCCAACCCCCCCCCCCCCCTTTTTTTACATTTACAGGGATGGAAGCCTGTGGTAGTGTCTATCACATGCCTCATACAAAGTCCCAAACCTATTCCTTTCAAAGCGTTTTTATATTAGTTACTTTTTTTAAAATGTGCAACGTTGACTTGCCATTTAATTTTTCAATATGTTTAACTACTTCCTGTCGGTCCTATAGCAGAATTAAGGCCAGGTGGTGGTTCAGTTATTCTGACTGAGCATCATATGATATCCAGTAGAATAACTGGCAGTGCATGCCTGTAGGGGCGCGCAGCGTGGCGATTGGTGGTGCAGCATGTCAGTCTGACACACTGCTACACCAATATCAGTAAAAAGCCTCTGACGGAGTGATCAGCCATGTCCAATCAGTCAGACACACCACTACACTGATATTGGTAAAGGGCCTCTGAAGGAGGCTTTTGACCACGTGATCAGCCATGCCCAATTATGGCTGATCACAGTGTAAACAGGAAGAACCGTTTATCGTCTTTTCTTCACTCGCGTCTGAGTGCACAAAATGGAGCACAGGGCCTGGCAGTGAAAGGTTAAGGGAGCGTAAGTGTTTGTCATGTTGGGAAATTAAGAAGGACCTGCTTTAAAATTGTGGACACTCATGGAATGGCACCAAACTTCGGTACTTAAAAATCTTAATAGGCGACGCCTAGTGCTAGAGGTCTAGTGCTAGAATTGTTGCACACGCTCTAACGCACGCGACGGTACCTCACATGTGGGGTTTGAACGGCATTTACATATGTGGGCGGTACTTGCATGCGTGTTCACTTCTAAGCACGAGCTACCGAGGACAGGGGCATTTTAAAAAAAAATTATATTTTTATTTTACTTCATTTTTTTATTTTTACACTTTATTTTACAAAACAAAAATTGATCACTTTTATTTCCTATTACAAGTAATGTAAACATCCCTTGTAATAGGATTCACTGTGACAGGTCCTCTTTATGGAGAGATGTGGGGCCAATAAGACCTCCCCCTCCCCCACATCGCTCCTCCAGGCTTACAAGCATTAGATCGGTGAAAAAAATTCACCGATCTAATGCCGACAGCCGCGATTGCGGCTTTGTTTACTTTCGGGTACTGGGCGTGACGTCATAACGTCGCGCCCAGACCTCCGACAGTCATAGACCATCCGGTCACCAGTCATCTCTATGCTTTCCCAGCAAGCGCCAGCCGATTCGCTCTCTGGGCCCCCCATGGCACGGGAGAGCCCGGAGAAGCACCACATGGCGGCGGGAGGGAGGGCGATCAAGCAGTGGAATAAGAACAATCAAGCAGTGGAACTGCCGCTTTGATCGTTTTTATCGTGCACAGAATCAACGGTGATATCTGAATGATGCCTGTAGCTGCACCCATCATTCAGATATCACCGCACAAAGCCGAGGACATCCATAGACATCCTTGGTCATCAAGTGGTTAATTAATCAATAAAGACAATAAATAAAAAGTAAAATAAAGTAATCGATTTAGAAAACAATTAGGGTTGTCCCCCCGATACTAATACTTGTACTCGCGCAAATGCTCCCGGTGCCGAATCCGATACTTTTTAATCTAGAAAGCGGGGGGGGGGGGCAGAGAGCGAAGCCAAGCAGTCCTCATAGAGAAAGCCAAGCCCCCCCGCCGCCACCTAGTTAATCAGTGCGGGGAACATTACAGCTTTCATTTGAATAGCTGTGTGTTCCCCGCCGTGTATAGACACTCCCCCTCGCTCGGGTACGTTGATAGATAGATCACCCATCCCAGGATTGGATGGGTGATCTGTCTATCTAAGTGCCCGAGCGAGGGGGAGTGTCTATACGTGGTGGGGAACACACAGATATTCAAATGAAAGCTGTAATGTTCCCCGCACTGATTAACTAAGTGGGGGGGGGGGCTCTGAGGATTGCTTGGCTTGGCTTTCTCTGTGGGGACATGGCTGCATTCATGGGGGAGACATGGCTGCATTCAGACATGGCTGCATTTATGGGGGAGACCTGGCTGAATTTATGTGGGAGACCTGGCTGCATTCATGGGGCAGACATGGCTGCATTCATGGGAGAGACATGGCTGCATTTATGGGGGAGACATGGCTGCATTTATGTGGGAGACCTGGCTGCATTCATGGGGGAGACATGGCTGCATTCATGGGAGAGACATGGCTGCATTTATGGGGGAAACCTGGCTGCATTTATGTGGGAGACCTGGCTGCATTCATGGGAGAGACATGGCTGCATTCATGGGGGAGACATGGCTGCATTCACGGGAGAGACATGGCTGCATTTATGGGGGAGACCTGGCTGAATTTATGTGGGAGACCTGGCTGCATTCATGGGGGAGACATGGCTGCATTTATGTGGGAGACATGGCTGCATTCATGGGGGAGACATGGCTGCATTTATGGGGGAGACATGGCTGCATTTATGGGAGAGACATGGCTGCATTCATGGGGGAGACATGGCTGCATTTATGGGGGAGACATGGCTGCATTTATGGGAGAGACATGGCTGCATTTATGGGGGAGACATGGCTGCATTTATGTTGGAGACCTGGCTGCATTCATGGGGGAGACATGGCTGCATTTATGGGGGGAGACATGGCTGCATTAATGGGGGAGACATGGCTGCATTTACTAGGGAGACATAGCTGCATTTATGGGGGAGACCTGGCTGCATTAATGGGGGAGACATGGCTGCATTTATGGGGGAGACATGGCTGCATTTATGTTGGAGACCTGGCTGCATTCATGGGGGAGACATGGCTGCATTAATGGGGGAGACATGGCTGCATTTATGAGGGAGACATAGCTGCATTTATGGGGGAGACCTGGCTGCAATAATGGGGGAGACCTGGCTGCATTCATGGGGGAGACCTGGCTGCATTTATTTGGGAGACCTGGCTGCATTCATGGGGGAGACATGGCTGCATTCATGGGAGAGACATGGCTGCATTTATGGGGGAGACCTGGCTGCATTTATGTGGGAGACCTGGCTGCATTCATGGGGGAGACATGGCTGCATTTATGGGGGAGACCTGGCTGCATTAATGGGGAGACCTGGCTGCATTCATGGGGGAGACCTGGCTGCATTTATTTGGGAGACCTGGCTGCATTCATGGGGGAGACATGGCTGCATTCATGGGAGAGACATGGCTGCATTTATGGGGGAGACATGGGAGAGGCTGCACATGGCTGCTGCATTTATGGGGGAGACATGGCTGCATTCACGGGAGAGACTGGCTGCATTTATGGGGAGACCTGGCTATTTATGTGGGAGACCTGGCTGCATTCATGGGGGAGACATGGCTGCATTTATTTGGGAGACTGGCTGCATTTATGTGGGAGACATGGCTGCATTTATGGGGGAGACCTGGCTGATGGGGGAGACATGGGGGAGACTGGCTGCATTTATGGGGGAGACATGGCTGCATTTATGGGGGAGACCTGGCTGCATTTATGTGGGAGACCTGGGGAGACCTGGCTGCATTCATGGGGGAGACCTGGCTGCATTTATTTGGGAGACCTGGCTGCATTCATGGGAGAGACATGGCTGCATTTATGGGGGAGACCTGGCTGAATTTATGTGGGAGACCTGGATGCATTCATGGGGGAGACCTGGCTGCATTAATGGGGAGACCTGGCTGCATTCATGGGGGAGACCTGGCTGCATTTATTTGGGAGACCTGGCTGCATTCATGGGGGAGACATGGCTGCATTCATGGGAGAGACATGGCTGCATTTATGGGGGAGACCTGGCTGCATTAATGGGGAGACCTGGCTGCATTAATGGGGAGACCTGGCTGCATTCATGTGGGAGACCTGGCTGCATTTATTTGGGAGACCTGGCTGCATTCATGGGGGAGACATGGCTGCATTCATGGGAGAGACATGGCTGCATTTATGGGGGAGACCTGGCTGAATTTATGTGGGAGACCTGGCTGCATTCATGGGGGAGACATGGCTGCATTTATGTGGGAGACCTGGCTGCATTCATGGGGGAGACATGGCTGCATTCATGGGAGAGACATGGCTGCATTTATGGGGGAGACCTGGCTGCATTTATGTGGGAGACCTGGCTGCATTCATGGGGGAGACATGGCTGCATTTATGTGGGAGACATGGCTGCATTCATGGGGGAGACATGGCTGCATTTATGAGGGAGACATGGCTGCATTCATGGGGGAGACATAGCCGCATTTATGGGGGAGACATGGCTGCATTCATGGGGGAGACCTGGCTGCATTTATGGGGGAGACATGGCTGCATTCATGGGGGAGACGTGGCTGCATTCATTGGGGAGACCTGGCTGCATTCATTGGGGAGACCTGGCTGCATTCATGGGGGAGACCTGGCTGCATTAATGGAGAGACATGGCTGCATTCATGGGGGAGACATGGCTGCATTTATGGGATAGACATGGCTGCATTCATGGGGGAGACATAGCTGCATTTATGGGGGAGACATGGCTGCATTTATGGGATAGACATGGCTGCATTCAAGGGGAGACATGGCTGCATTCGTGGGGGAGACATGGCTGCATTCATGGGGGAGACATGGCTGCATTTCTGGGAACACATTTAAAAAAAGTTTCGGTATTCGGTATCGGCGAGTACATGAAAAAAAGTATCAGTACTTGTACTCGGTCCTAACAAAGTGGTATCGGGACAACCCTAAAAATAATTGTTAGTTGCAGCCCTACATACATACACAATACAGATACCCCAGTTGAAGTCTACATGAGACGAAACCGGTCGGGTCACTGACTTGCTAAGTCTTTACTGCATTTTTGTTTCCCCTTTGGGAATACCTCTGTCCACCCATCAAGGGGGAGAGTTGTTGCTACTAGATACAAGTTTTTTTTTTTTTCACGTGTGGTTTTACATGTTATGTTTTAAGCGATCCCTGTCACATGTGTGATGTAGTGGAATTATATTTATTTTTATTTTTATTAAATTGGTGGTTTTACACTATGAGGAGTCGCTTTTCTTCTCTTTTTCCCTCCTATGCCTGGGAGTGAATGTATACCATCACGGAGTTATTTTAACATCAAAAGCCATCCCTTGATTCTCTGGATATCATCTCCACCTGGCACCACTGTCTGGATACATGATTAGGCAATCGGCCTTTACAAGCCCTGAAGACCCCCCACCGTATGGTGAGTTGAGGGTCCACCTGATCCGGTAAGGGTACCTATTTATATATTTTCTGTTTGAGGATTGTATCTCGGATCTCCCACCCCATTTGAGCATCCCAGAAGAAGAATACATTCATTACACCGTTTGGGTGTATGGACTGATATTCATTTGATTGATTGCCTCTATTCAATCACAGTGGACATTAGGATATATATGTTTTCATTTCATGATTTATCATTTATTGTTATTGATTGCATGGTCACCTTATGAATTATTGTTATTGACTGCACGGTCACAGACCTTTTATAGTGCCCTTTTCAATAGGTTTGAAACACCTATATAGATTCATTGGGCTCTATACTGCAAGTGAGCACACTGGTATTTTTTCACTCTGTGTGTTTTCTTAACGGGTTTATACACTCATTTAGTGCATATACACATTTATTACCTTTTGTTATATATTTTATTTTAATTAGTGACCACAAAAAGGGGGAGTGGTTTGAATAGCCCCTTCCCTTTTAAGATCTCTTCTGCTTGATTATAGATGTAGGTCATTCCACCTGTGGATTCACATTAAGGCCTCTTACACACAGATCAGTTTTTCTTCAGGTTTTTCTTTTCAGTTTACCAAATCCATCTAATATGAGGTCAAACCTCAAGAGTCTCAATTTGTATGCAATCAGGCAGGCCCTTGTACTACATAGTTTTGGTAAACTGAAAAGAAAAACCTGAAGAAAAACTGATCTGTGTGTAAGAGGCCTTAGGTCTTGTGGAGTTTAATCACTGAACCTACAGGAGAGTCCCTTCGATTAGGGCCCCCTATCAAGATCTCATCTGCTTGATTGTAGACGTAGGTCATTTTCACTTGTAGATTCACATTTAGGTTTTGCCAGTGTTGCTCATCTTACTTTAACCACTTAAGGACCGCCGCATGTACATTTACGTCGGCAGAATGGCACATCAAAGTATATATACGTTGGTGCCTTGGGGGGGATCGGGGGTCCGATCGGACCCCCCCCCCCGTACATGCGGCGGTCCGCGCGGCTGCAGGAGCGATCCGACAAGTGGGGGCGGCTATCCGTTTTCATCCGCCCCCTCCGGATCGCTCCCAGCCAATGCGCGCGCCCGCCTGACCTGTCACTTCCTCCTCCTGTGTAAACACAGGAAGGAGGAAGCGACGTGATCTCTCCCTCGGCGTTTGTTTCAAGCGCCGCTGAGGAGAGATCACTACAGAACAAGTAAGTCTGCACCAAACAGCACACTGACACACACATTTAACCCCCGCGATCGCCCCCCCCTCCCCTCTGCCACAGTGTCACTGAATGCAGTAATCATGTATGATTACTGTATTTAGTGTCAGTGTGACAGTCAGTAGTGTCAGGATAGCCCCCCCACCCCCCCCAATAAAGTTTTAACCCCTTGATCACTGCCCTAGTTAACCCTTTCACTCCCTATTGCCAGCGTCACTAAGCGATCATTTTTCTGATCGCTGTATTAGTGTCGCTGTTCCCGCTAGGTAGCTAATTTTTTTTTAATGCGATTTTTTTTTTACTAAAGACATGTGGCTAAATAAATTTTGGCCTAAATGTTTGACTAAAATTTAGTTTATTGGTTTTTTATTATAACAAAAAGTAAAAAATATTGATTTTTTTTCAAAAATGTCGCTCTATTTTTGTATATAGCGCAAAAAATAAAAATCGCAGAGGCGATCAAATACCACCAAAAGAAAGCTCTATTTGTGGGAAAAAAAGGACGCAAATTTTGTTTGGGAGCCACGTGCAATTGTCTGTTAAAGCGACGCAGTGCCGAATCGCAAAAACCCCTTGGGTCATTTGCCAGCGTATTGGTCCGGGTCTTAAGTGGTTAAAAAAGTAATTAGTTACAGTTACAAATTACTTCTCCGAAAAAGTAATTGCGTTAGTGACTCAGTTACTACATTGAAAAAGTAATTAGTTACTCAGCAAAGTAACTGATTTTTTTTTTAAATATTCTACAATGCTTTGTTGAGAAGCAGATGACGGGCGCTTGTCAGGGAGCAGTGAGTTAATACTCCAAGACAAAAGAATGGCAGATCCTTGAGAGAAGAAAACGGGAAACAAATGGTGATCTCGTGTATATCCCAGCCTAGGTGCATCCGTCCCCCCATGTATATCCCAGCCTAGGTGCATCTGTCCCACCATGTATATCCCAGCCTAGGTGCCTCCGTCCCCCCATGTATATCCCAGCCTAGGTGCATCCGTCCCACCATGTATATCCCAGCCTAGGTGCCTCCGTCCCCCCATGTATATCCCAGCCTAGGTGCCTCCGTCCCCCCATGTATATCCCAGCCTAGGTGCATCCGTCCCACCATGTATATCCCAGCCTAGGTGCCTCCGTCCCCCCATGTATATCCCAGCCTAGGTGCCTCCGTCCCACCATGTATATCCCAGCCTAGGTGCATCCGTCCCACCATGTATATCCCAGCCTAGGTGCATCAGTCCCACCATGTATATCCCAGCCTAGGTGCATCCGTCCCACCATGTATATCCCAGCCTAGGTGCATCCGTCCCACCATGTATATCCCAGCCTAGGTGCATCCGTCCCACCATGTATGTGCAGCTAGTAGGACTTAAAACCCTTATCCATCTGCTACATATTACATCCAAATTATAAGCTGGATTAAAATGTGTGTTTATAATATACATTCCCTTGACGTTTACAGAGTCTGTAATTTAAAATCTTATATTAGGCTTTATTAGAATTTTCTAAAGTTTATTGTTTATTATTTTATGTATCTTATATAAGCTTTATTAGGTGCAGGGGATCTGGAATGGGGATGTCAGATTTTTCTTTGTTGTCTGATGAAGAGATGAAATCACTGACCAAAAATAACCTGCTGATCATTGGTCTGTATAGGTGTCCTGCACTTACCATGTTGACCACTAGATGTCGCTGTGTACACTGTGTTGTATAGGGAACGTTTGTTCTGTGGAACATTTTGTTCCGGCCATGTGTTTCCCGGATCATTGATCACGTTGCGCACACAGTGTGTGTGATCGATGTGAGTTGTTCCCCGGTGATAGGTCAGTGTGAGGCGGGTGGAGCTCATTGTATCCAGGGCTCCTTGCGATTGGGAGTTTTCAGACCGCTGTGACAGGCCATCACAGCGGTCACATGATTCTAAAGCGGAGTTCCACCCATATTTATATTCACAGCGCCGGCAGAAGCAATTACTCTGCTGCCATCTAGTGGTGGTAGATGTAATTGCAGTAATGCCGCCCAAGTAATGGGAACTGCGTTACCGTGAAGGGAAGAGTAATCAGGTAGATTACTCGTTACCCACAAAAGGGGCTGCGTTAGGTGACTGTGTTTATTGTAACTCTGTTACTTACAACACTGGGTTTTGCTGTGTTTAATCACTGAACCTACAGGACAGTCCTTTTGATTAGGACCCCCTATTGGCGCTACACTTTATATTTATCTACATACATACACAATACAGAAATTTAATATAAGAAACTTTCCAGATTCACAAAATGACCAACAACTTTCATCAACTCCTAGAATGACCCCATTTATGAACAGGCACAGTGGCTTGTATATCTTTAATTTTATGAACCTCCTCAGCAAACTTTATAAACAGAAAAAAAGTCATTTCTTACTTTGCCTCTTTTCCAGAATTCCGGATTACTAATATTGTTACTCGTTTCACTTACAGTGTCTGGGCCTCGAATAATATAAATTGTTGTATAATTAATTATATTAGGTTCACGAATCCAGACTTGTAAAAAAAGTTTGGTTGGAACTTCTCTTCTCTCATTAAAGTAGACCTCACCTTCTTCCGGGTCGGTGTAATGAACACTTCTCACATATTTGTGCAGCTTTTAATGGAAGAAATAAACAGATTACTATAGACAGTTATAGGAGTTCTGTAATTAAAGTCTGCTTAGAAAATACAAAGTGGTTAAAGTGGATATAAACCCCCACAATGTAGAGAATAAGATTTCCTATCATCTGTGCCCAGTCGTGCCACACAGAGTTAATCCAGCTCGGAGAAATCCTCTTTTATTGTTCAGTGAAATAAAACAGACTTCCAGATAAAAACCAAAGCCCTTGCTTGAGTGACAGGTTATTTACATATCTTGTGCACTAGCTTGCAGACATGCACAGCTTCTGTAAAAAGTGCACAATTGACATACCCCTCCCCTCTTCCCTCCAGCTCTATGCATATTCTGATGGCTGTTGCATTTCCTCATGGCACTGAACTCACCCCATATTTTGAAAACATTTAATCAAAACACAGGAAAGACAGCCAATCCTGGGAGAGCTGAAGAGAAGAGGGGAAGGGGATGTGAATTGTGCACTTTTTTCAAAAGCTGTGCATGTCTGCAAGCTAGTGCACGAGATATGTAAATATCCTGTCACTCAAGCAAGGACTTTGTTTTTTATCTGGAAGTCTGTTGTATTTCACTGAACAATAAAAGAGGATTTCTCAGAGCTGGATTAACTCTGTGTGGCAAGACTGGGCACAGATGATAGGAAATCGTATTCTCTACATTGTGACATCAAAAAATAATAATCGGGGTTTACATCCACTTTAAAGGGTCACTAAAGGATTTTTTGTTAGCTAAATAGGTTCCTTTACCATACTGCAGTCCTGCTTTCATGTCCTCATTGTTCATTTTTGCTCTGATGTTGCTGTAATTCTACTCTGCTCTTGACACTTCCTGGTTGTCCACAGTTTCCTGATGACCACAGTACTGGGAGCTTCTAGTTTCGTTTTCCAAACCATCACTGCTCTATGGCTTTGTATAGCACAGAGGCAGGAAATAACATGCAAAGACGAAACTAGATGCAAAAATGAAACTGAAACTACAGGTACATTATATGATTTTATCTATTTTTAATCGGTTTTAAAAGGAATCAGTTAACTTTTATGTCTCTATACCCTGTAAACCATTATTTCAGCAAAAAAAAAACTCCTTTAAGTTCCAGTTACTAGGCAGTCTTTCTATAAATGTGAATTATCTATCTATCTATCTATCTATCTCTCTATCTATCTATCTCTCTATCTATCTATCTCTCTATCTATCTATCTCTCTATCTATCTATCTCTCTATCTATCTATCTCTCTATCTATCTATCTCTCTCTCTATCTCTCTATCTCTCTCTCTATCTATCTATCTATCTATCTATCTATCTATCTATCTATCTATCTATCTATCTATCTATCTATCTATCTATCTATCTCTCTATCTATCTCTCTGTCTATCTGTCTATCTATCTATCTCTCTATCTATCTATCTATCTATCTATCTCTCTATCTATCTCTCTATCTATCTCTCTATCTATCTATCTATCTATCTCTCTATCTATCTATCTATCTCTCTATCTCTCTATCTATCTATCTATCTATCTCTCTATCTATCTATCTATCTCTCTATCTATCTATAGCTCTATGGGCCAGATTCAGGATGGCGAGCGGTTCTTTATTCCGGCGTAACGTTTCTCATTTACGTTACGCCGCCGAAACTTTACGCGTAAGTACTGTATTCACAAAGCACTTGCTCCTAAAGTTGCGACGGCGTAGCGTAAATGGGCCGGCGGAATGCTAATTGGGCGGGTAGGGGGCGTGTAGTATTTAAAATAGGCGCGATCCCATGGCGAACGTACTGTGCATGCGCCGGCCGTCAATGTATCTCAGTGCGCATACTCCAAATTATGATGGTGTTTTCGACGCGAACGTCAATGACGTCAATCCCCATTCACGGATGAGTTACGCAAATGACGTAAAACTTTTCCAATTCAACGCGGTCACGACGTCCATACTTAACATAGGATGCGCCTGCTTTTTGTTGCTTTATCTTTTTGTTGCTTTTAACCCTTATGTAAACGTCGTAAAGTGACTGTGTCGGGCCTGCGTACGTTCGTGACTTGCCGTATCTCGCTGATTTACATATTCTCGGCGAGAACGCCCCCGGCGGCCATTTTAAAACCGCCTTTAAGATCCGACGGTGTAATACAATTACGCCTGTCGGATCTTTGCTGCAAACCGGCGTATCTTGTTTTCTGCATACAGAAAACAGATAAGCCGGCGCAAAGTGTGAGTTATGCCGTCGTATCACAGATACGCCGGCGTAACTCTACCTGAATCTGGCCCTATCTATGTCTCTCTCTCTCTCTCTCTCTTTATCTATCTGTCTACCTATCTGTCTGTCTATCCAATTATCTATCTATCGGAATATCTGTCTATCTGTCTGTCTGCAGGTCCCATTGTCTGCGAGTGACATCGGCGGGGGGGGGGGGGTTGTCTGGGGTTTTGTTTGCGCCCCCTCAAAATGGAGCACCAGCCGCCACTGGTCATAATACTCCTCCCTTTCCTCTTGTGTGTTCTGTGACACCACACGAATGGTGTCTTCGTAAAGTAGGCCTTGAGAGGAAAGGAAGTCCTCCTCTTCTTCCAGCTGCTCTGCCTCCAGTGCCCTGTCCATAATGCCACACAGAGTCAACTCAACAGGAACACAACAGGGATTGTGTCACTGATGCATGCATTGTCACGGCTCACCATCCTTGTTACCTATTCAAATGGTGACAGTACAGTGCAGGTATCCTTTATCAGCAGTCATTGGCGTGGGTAAAAGAAGCCTAGCCATTCTGAGCTGGTCGTCGTGCCATACTGACACAAGTGCTTGTTGATGGCCCTCTGCTGCATGTGCAGCTGCTGCAGCATTGCCAAGGTTGAGTTCCACCTGACTGGCATGTCACAAAACAGACAATTTACATGCAGGTGGAATTCCTGCTGAATTTCAAACATTTGAACACTGCCTGTGTATAACCGCCTGAAATGGCTGCAGACACTTCTGGCCTGATTCAGCATAGTACATAGCAAATGTGTCAACTTTCCCTGCCGAAAGTCAGACAGGAGTTTAGTGCCATTATTGCAAACCACCATTCCCGGCTCAAGCTGGCTTGGCATGAATCACCTCTGGATCTGCCCCTGCAGGGACATGTATCAATGCAGAGGCAGAGATTTTAAAAATGCTTAATGTGAAACAATAAAAATAAAATATTCCTTTAACCACTTCCCCCGCCTAGTCAATAGAATATTGATGTCCAGGAAGTGGCTCTGTAATCCTGACTGCGTCATATGATGTCCAGCAGGCTAACATGGCGGCGTGCCACATCAATGATTGTGATAAGAAGCCTCTGTTAGACCAATCACAGCTGATCATTGTGTGAACCAGGAGGGGCCAGTAAACGTCATTCCTCGGCTTGCGCTGACAGGGAGAGACGATCGCTGGCTCTCCCTGTCAAAGAGAGTGATCTGTGCTGATAATCAGCACATTGATTATCAGAGCAGCCCCCTCCGATGTGCCAATCACATACCAATAAATGCCCAGAAGTGTCCCCATAATAAAAGACTGCCAGAGCCAACCACAGTGCCAATCAGTGCCCATTACAGTGCCAATCAGTGCCCAGCAGTAACACCTGTCAGTAACACATCAGTACCTCATCATCAGTGCTGCTTGTCAGTATCACCTATGTAACGGGATGAACCGTGACAACCATAGACTTTGGAAGGATGAGAGATACTCCTGTGCCAGGGACACTAATAACCCCTGGGTGTAAGTCCACCCTGTGCCCTTGTAGGCGTAGGGTGGCTAATAGGATCATACTTCATGTATTACATGAGATGGGACATTATTGATACTTCATATGGCAGGATACTGGAATATTACAAAGTGGTTCATGTTGACTTGAGACCAGGTCAACAAGACAGTGACTCATCCCTCTGTATAATAGGCTTTTAAAATGCTAAGTGACCCGGCTTGTGAAAGACATTTCATTGTATAAAGGTGTTAACTCAGGTCTGCTGCTAGATCTTTCAATTGTCTGATAACACGGTTTAAAGCCTATTGTTGCCCAGGTGTCAAGACCCTTTATAGACAGTACGTCTGTCTAGATATGTGGATTGAGGTCAAGGCATTGTGTAATTGTATTTTGGAATGTGATAAATCTCGTCAGGGTCGGTGCCGAAATGTCTGCTAGAGAATTAGCCATAGTGTGTGATGAGGGGGGTGGAGATGGCATTGTCCTGTGATTAACTGTAACATCTTGTACTGTATAAAAAGCTGAGAAGAAACCAATAAAGTATTCATTCATTTGGAAACCAGTACCAGTGTCTCGGTTATTATGGAAAATGGAATGGATCGTGTATGCAAGATTGTCACAGTGTGTCAGATAAGCTTGTCGTGGGTGGATGGAAGGTCGTAAACGGTGGTGACCGTTACAACCTATATGTGCCAATCAGTGCCGCCTGTCAGTGCCCATCACAACTACCTGTCAGTGCTCTTCACAGCCGCCTGTCAGTGCCCACCAGTGCCACCTGTCAGTGCCCACCAGTGCCGCTTATCAGTGCCCATCAGTGCTGCATATCAGTGCCACCTGTTGGTGCCCATCAATGCTGCATATTAGTGCTGCCTATCAGTGCCCATTAATTCTACATATCAGTGCCTCCTCGTCAGTGCCCATCAGTGCCAACTTATCAGTGCTGCCTCCTCAGTGCCTATCAGTGCTGCCTCATCAATGCCCATCAGTGAAGGAGAAAACACAATTTTATGACAGAAACTGAGAAAAACATTGCTTTAAAAAATGTTGGTATGTTTTTGTATTTTTAGTTTGTTCAGCAAAATTATTTAGTTTGTTTGTCCCCAGGGGGCAAGTATTTTTGCATTTATACATGTCCCCTGGGGCAGGATCCAGGTCCCCATGGCTTTTTGTGGCAATGATTTTATCTCTATTGCCAGGATTCGACAATTCATTACAGCCGCAAGAAGTTTTAAATTATTATCATTTTCTTTAAAAATATCATTTTACTATGGCATTGTTCTAAACGCAGGAGATATGTGCTACTTTACAGGCATACTAAGGACACCCCCCCCCCCCCCCAGGCACAATATTTAAAGGAATGTTTCCTTTTTTTTTTGTTTCACTTTTAGCATTATTACATAAAATCACTGCTCCTAAAAAAACATCAGTTTGCATTGATACATGTCCCCTGAGGCAGGACCCGGGTCCCCAAACTCATTTTATGGCAATACCATGCATATAAGCTTTAAAATTAGCACTTCTGTTTTTTCATGTCAGTGTCCAATAGACTTTAACGGTGTTCCCCGGCTTTCGAATTGGCCTCAAACACTGCATAATGTTTGTTGTTCATCCCTACCCCCCATAAGTTAATTAGAGTTTCATGCAAGTTAGCAACCACTACCTTAGCTGCAACCATCAAGTTATTACCCACTTCAATACCAGGCACTTTCACCCTTTCCTGCCCAGGACAATTTTTAACTTTTGACGCTGTTGCACTTTGAATGACAATTGCTCGGTCATGCAACACTGTAACCAAACTACATTTTTATAATTTTCTTCCCACAAATATAGCTTTCTTTTGGTGGTATTTGATTACCTCTGCATTTTTTTTCACTATAAATGAAAAAAAAAAGCATTAATAAAAAAAACTGATGGGCAGTGATAGGTGGCACTGATAGGCGGCACTGATGGCACTGATAGGCGGCACTGATGGCACTGATCGGTGGCACTGATAGGTGACACTGGATAGGCAGCTAGTGATGGACGAACATCTGACGGGGCGGTTCGCGAACGCTAACCGCAAACTTTCTCAAATGTTTGCGAACCACAAGTTTGCAGCGGGCCCCATTGACTTTAACCACTTAAGGACCGAGGGTGTTTTTCAGATTTCGTTTTCACGAGACTAAAACATTTTTTTTGCTAGAAAATTACTTAAAACCCCCAAACATTATATATATATTTTTTCTAACACCCTAGAGAATAAAATGGCAGTCATTGCAATACTTTTTGTCACACCATATTTGCGCAGCGGTCTTACACGCGCACTTTTTTGGGAAAAAAATCACTTTTTTGAAATAAAAAATAAGACAACAATAAATTTGGCCCATTTTTTTACATATTTTGAAAGATAATGTTACGCCGAGTAAAATGATACCCAGCATGTCACGCTTAAAAATTGCGCCCGCTCGTGGCATGGCGTCAAACTTTTACCCTTAAAAATCTCAATATGCGACGTTTACATTTTTTTTATAGGTTGCACTTTTTGAGATACAGAGGGGGTCTAGGGCTAAAATTATTGCTCTCGCTCTAACGATCGCGGTGATACCTCACATGTGTGGTTTGAACACCGTTTTCATATGCGGGAGCTACTCGCGTATGCGTTCGCTTCTGCGCCTGAGCTCGTCGGGACGGGGCGCTTTAAAAAAAAAATATTTTGGGTTTTGGATTTATTTTTATTTATTTTATCATTTTTAACAAAGAAAAAAAAAAGAAAAAGAAAAAAAGGTAAACAAAGAAATTGTCTCTTTAAGACGCTGGGCGGGACTGACGTTTTGACGTCACTTTGACAGCTGCTGCCGTTACCGAGATATCCATCTTTAAAAAAAGGACGTATATATACAGTGGGCGGTCGTTAAGTGGTTAATGGCAGGCGAACATTAAAAACCTGCATGCCATATTTGCAGCCACAAAATACTTACTAGCTGTGCACAAATAGTCCCACAACATGGACACTGACCTACCAGAAGTATTAAGCGAAAAACCGGATACAGAAGTAAGTGTCGGCCATTACAGGCCCCAAAAATCAGCCAACAGGTGTTCACCTGACAGCAAACAACTTTGTATTCTGTGGCTGGAGGTACATTAGGCATTCACTGGATACAGAAGTAAGTGCTGGCCATTACAGGCCCCAAAAATTAGCCCACAGGCGTTCAACTGACAGCAAACAACTTTGTATTCTGTGGCTGGAGGTATATTAGGCATTCACAGGACAAATAAGTGCAGGCCCCAAAAATTAGACATTCAACGGACCTAAAAGGCCTTTTATGCAGCTGTATTTACCTAAGACAGGGACCATGAATTGTTATGGGTGGTGGTGGATATTTGTGGCCTGTCATGAGGAATTTGAATCAAACATGGTCTACTGGTCACATGTGTTGAATTCCTCCGGGATCCATGCCTCATTCATTTTTAGAAATGTGAGGTATTTAACACTGTTGTGAGCTAGGCGGGTGCGCTTATCGGTCACGACCCCCCCTGCTGCGCTGAATGTCCTTTCGGACAGGACACTGGATGAGGGGCAACCAACAGTTCCATTGCAAATTGTGCAAGCTCTGGCTAGAGGTCAAGCCTGCCCACCCAGTAGTCCAGGGGTTCATCACTTCTCAGTGCGTCCACATCGGCCATTAACCCAATGTAGTCGCACACCTGTCGGTCTAGGTGTTCCCTGATGCTGGATCCAGAGGACAGCTGTCGATGGGTCGGCTTAACGAATGATCTCATATCATTAGTGACCAACACATCTTCAAACCGCCCTCTTCTTGCAGGCGCTGTTGGATTGGTACCCGCAACTGTTTCTCTGTGAGTGGAAATTCCTCTGCCAGCGCACACAAAAGCATAATGCAGTATTTCTTGAAGCAAGGCCTGGAAGTGCTGCATTCTGATAGCCTTCTGTGATGGTGGTAAAATTTCCGCCTCTCCCTTCGAGTTACTTTATGGGAGAAGGGTCCGTGGACCCCTTGATCTCATTAGAAGACACTGGGAGGGAGAGACAGAGCAGGAGGGGACCCCATAGTGCCCTATGTTATGGAACTCAGGGACCGCATGGAGCAACTAGCTCTGATGGTAAGAGACAATCTCCAGGCGGCAGAGGGTAGACAGAAGAGATAGTACGATTGGGGGGCCCAACAGCGTATATTCCAGGTTGGGCAGAAGGTCTTAGTGCTCAAGCTTGTGAAGATCGACAAGATGCAGGTATCTTGACAGGGCCCGTATAAAGTAGTAGCCCAGGTATGTGATACTACCTATGTTATTGCCAGCTGTTCAGATGAAAGAATCCAGCAAACCTTTCATGTGAACATGCTGAAGGAGTATTAGGAATGGGAGGAGGATGTTGCTGCAGTATGTGCCCCTGCTGCAGACGACTCAGAAAGTTTTTCCCTCCCTGACTTACCCCCAGAGAGAGACCCCCAGACTGACCTCACAAACCTTGTACAGCTAGGGGACTGGTTAAGCTCCACAAAGAAGGAACAGGCTAAGCAGCTTTTGTGGGAGAATCATGCACTTTCTCCCAAAAACTAGGCTACACGACCCTGGCTGTGCATAAGATAGAGACCCCTGGATAAGCACCCCTTCGACAGCCCAACTATCCTGAAGCAGTCCGAGAATGAATTTGCGGAAGGACATACAAGAGATGACTCAGTTAGGATTCATTGAGCCCTATAACAGCCCTTGGGCCTTGTCTTGCCCATGATTTTTTCATTTTGCAGTGCGTGCAGGAGCTGAGCAATCAGATAACAGTCTATGTGGTTGGAGCTGTAATACTGAAAATAGAAAAAGTGTTTCCTGTAAAGCTCACAATTCACTATACAATCTCCTTTAGATCTACCATCAACTATGTAGTGCCAGGGCCTGCCTGGTTGGATACAGTGATTGGATGGATGGTGTGTTCTCTTATATATTTTATTATATACGTTTTGGTAAATCCAAAGGACATTGTACACAGATTGCACAAGCTGATTATATAGTGTATGGCCACCTGCATACACCTAAAATAACCTAGTCGTGCTTTTGGCGTCATTAATTATTAACGGCACACCAAACACAGAAGTAAACACACATTTTGCGACGTAAAAAATAATAATTGGAAAATGCTCCAAAATGCACAGTAATAACTGGGCAACCCACAACATGCCAAAATGTCCAATGAGCTACTTTGCCACATGTAGTGCATTCCATTGAAATCAACAGGCTGGCCATTGTATGTCATGGGTAAAATGCAAAAAAAAGGGCGCTCCCGCTATGCTAAGTGAATGGGGCCTAAAAGTGAAATTGATGTGTTTACACAAGAACAACGAGGCTCCATTCACAATTATGCATTTCCAAACGCATTGCAAACCCCACAGAAAAGGCGCACCTTGCCTTGCGTTTCAGAAACCCTGCACCAATTAAAAAAAAAATTGCGTGGAGTCCCCCCAAAATCCATACCAGGCCATTTGGGTCTGATATGGATATTAAGGGAAACCCTGTGTCTAAATAAAAAAAATGGCATGGGGGTCCCCTCCCCCAAAATCTATATCAGGCCCTTCAGGTCTGGTATGGATTTTAAGGGGAACCTCGCGCCAGAATAAAAAATATGGCTTGGGGTCCCCCCAAAATCCATACCAGACCCTTATCCAAGCATGCAACCTGGCAGGCTGCAGGAAAAGGGGGGGACAAGAAAGTGCCGCCCCAGCCTAGTAGGCAACAGGCTATAGTAGGAGTAGACTGTCCGGCTCTTACCCAGTTCTAGAGGCTTGTGATCAGCTCTTTATATATATCCTGGAAGATATTGTGGATAAATATTACTGTTACATTTAAGTAATCACCTTCTCATTGTCCATTAAACATCTTTCCATAATTTTTCTAATTCACCCTGTGTCCCTAATAGACACAGGGTAACTTAGACATAGGAGGTACATGGGGAGCTGAAACAAGGGTTTCCCAACCTCTCCAAGGGATTCTGAGTTCCATCGGCCCTGCCGTCACAGGGGCTTAGTGATGGCTTTCCAAACCCAGGACCCTTTTTAGTGTTACTTGGCTGGGAGAAGGAAGTTTCAGATGCTGTCATTCTGAATGACCCAGAGGAGTCTGCTTCTCAAGCCTCAGCAAATTTGAAACACATGGACAAACTCATGTTTCAGAGCCTTGTGAAAGGACCCAAGAATATGTGGCATAAAGGAGAAGGATGATTACTGGTTGGCAACCCTCCCTGACCACCGTTATAAGGGGACAGTCTCAGAACTTATCCCGTCCCCACAGGGAGTGCAGAACATAAAACCCTTAGAGGACATGTTAAAGAGGAATTTATTGAATGTTTTTCTCACTCCAGTAGGTTACAGTATTGTGAAAAACATAGTTTTGAGTCTTCTGTTGGAAAAGAGAGGAGAGATGGAGAAGGCGTCCATGAGTGAGGCATTTTGGATTTTTTTTAGTCCTCGCCGCCCAGGGCTGTCAGCTTCCACATCCCATTGGCAGCATCTGCATCACATGGTGGACAATTACATCTGGGCCAAAACAGAAATGGAGAGCTTTCCATCTGATGGTCCACTGACTTACTGGGTCATGAGAATAGACCACTGGCCATAATTTGCCCAGTATGCTATTGAGTTGTTGGGCTTCCCTGGACCCAGCTTGTTTTTAGAATGAACATTAAGTGCTGCAGGAAGTTTCATTGCTGATCATAGAACGTGTCTGTCCACAGACTCTGTGGACCGTCTGAATTTTATAAAAATTAATCATGAATGGATTACTAGCTATGGAGCCCCTGATGCCGATATCACTAATTAAGTATTTTTGGGATGTGGAATCTCTGCAGGACTTTGAGGCTGCCTAGCTTTGAGGGTGTTCAATCATTTCATCTGGAAGAATGTTTTTGGTATAGGTTTCATGGGCACAATTAACACCCAAAGACCAATTTTTTAGCACCTGTTTAACAGGTGCATATCATTGCAAAAGTTTTGCCTTCGTCAAGAGCACCTCTATAGGGCTACGATGGGAAGGTGCCCCTAACATCCAAAGAGTAATTTTTCAGCACCTGTTTAACAGGTGCATATCATTGCAAAAGTTTTGCCTTCGTCAAGAGCACCTCTATAGGGCTACGATGGGAAGGTGCCCCTAACATCCAAAGAGTAATTTTTCAGCACCTGTTTGACAGGTGCATATCATTGCATTTTTTACAGCAAAGCCAATTCTTGCTTTCATCAAGATTACCTCTATAGGGTTAAGGTGGGAAGACGCCACCGACACCCAAAGACTCATTTTTACGCACCCCTTACTTCTATCCAAAGTCAAAGTGACACCAGAATGTATCCAAAAAATCTCTAACCTTGTTCCCAGTGCACTACATTGTGGCCTCATCATACACACTGGCTCCCCAGCTGTTGCTGAGCAAAATAAAGTCAGCTTGCAGGGATTTTTTTTTGTTTGGCTTTATAAATGCAATTATTGCTGCATCAGATTCAAGACATGGTACAGATCAGCCACTTTACAGGTAGAGTATGATGACCCTCCCAGGCATGATATTGGAATGAATTTTTCATTGTTATGCTTACACTTTAAAAAAAAAAAAAAAATCACTGCTTATTTAAAAATGACGTTTTTAACATGATACACGTCCCCCAGGGCAGAACTCAGACCCCTATAACCATTTTATGTCCAATTTACTTGCATATAAGCCTTCAAAGTGGGCACGTTCGGGTCCCATTGACTTTAATGGGTTTTGTTATTTGGTTCCGAACTTTTGCGATGTTCAAAAGTTCTGTTGTGAACAGATCAGGGATCCATTTGGCCCATCCCTACTCCCTAAACGGAGTGCAAATAGGCCAACAGGAACTCTGTTTAGCCCTATTTGCAGATGACATACTTATGTTCTGCTCCAACCCTGCCTCCTGTATGCTTCTTATGCCTCATACATATGATCGGAATTTCCGATGGAAAAATTCAGGTGGACTTTTTCCATCAGAAATTCTGACCGTGTGTATGCCCATCTGAGTTTTTCCACCAGAGTTTACATAGAGAACATGTTCTTTTTTCCTCAGTCAGAATTCTGATGTAAGTTTGGTCAGGGAAAAGCCAGATTGTGTGTACGGGGCATTACACTAAACTAGTGTGTGTGCACAGGTCAGGTGCATGCGTTGGCCAATCATCAGACATCAAACACACTGCAATCTCGCAGTGCATTATGGGGCAGTCCACGGTGCTCGAATTTGCAGCGAATGCCCCATTTTGTTTGGTATTCGACTCGAACATCGGGACCATCATTGTAGACTGCATTCACAGATTCCCTAAACCTAAGCACATACCAAACTCAATACCCAAAGATGTCATACTGCACATGCATTTATAGCACACCAAAGACCAACTCATGCAGAAAGCAAAAGCTGCAGGAACCTTACCTGAGCCATGCACGCATTAAAAACTTTTTGCTGACTTGTCGCAGCACATCTTATAAGGCTGAAAGTCAACTGAATACTATAACCAAGCCAAGGTCTTGCACAACCAGAATCAGATCCCTGAAGAAGTCACGAGACCGTGACGTAACGACGTAGGAAGTGCGACCACGTGACACTCACAGTCAGCCGGAGGCTAGCAGATGTAAGATGGCGTTTGTACTCGCCGTGCCCTGTCACCATATCAGTTACTGTTTGGCGTTTTTTATGGTCTATGGGAGTCTATGGGAGAAATCTAAAGGGCTAATTTTAAAGGCTTATATGCAAGTTATTGTCATAAAAAGTCATTGGGGACCCGGGTCCTGCCCCAGGGGACATGTACCAATGAAAAAAAAAGTTTTTAAAAAAGTAATTTTTTTCGGGAGCAGTGATTTTAATAATGCTTAAAGTAAACAATAAAAGTGAAATATTCCTTTAAATTTTGTACCTGGGGGGGGGGGGGTTAAAGTATGCCTGTATAGCAACGATTGTCTCCTGTGCTTAAAACTGTCCCTGCACAAAGTGTCATTTCTGAAGAAAAAATCACTGCTTCCGAAAAAACTGCAGTTTTTAAAAAAATTTTTTCATTGATACATGTCCCCAGGGGCAGTACCCAGGTCCCCAAACACTTTTTAGGACAATAACTTGCATTTTAGCCTTTAAAATTAGCTTTAGATTTCAAACATTGGAGTCCCATAGACTTTAATGAGGTTCTAAAGTTCACACAAACTTTTGGTCTGTTTGCAGGTTCTGGTGTGAACCGAATGGGGGGGGGGGGTGTTTGGCTTCTCCCTACCAAGGAAAAACTTACAAGATCCGAAAATGACTGGTCTCATTGTTCCATGTGGTACAACTACAATGCTAGCTCTTATCTGTAACACTTTACTCCCCATCTCTCACCTACCCCCATACTTCTGCATGAGCAGCTCTATGTAACTCCTCCTTGATATGGAGTTTATTGTATCAACCTAAAAATGTAACTTAAATGATCCTCTACATCAGGGGTCTCCAAACGGCGGCCTGAGGGCCAGATGTGGCCCTTTGCTAGCCTTTATCCGACCCTTGGGGAGCTATTCCTCCAACTGATATGAGGCACTATTCCTCCCACTGACACCTACAAGGGGGCACTATTTCTTATACTGATATCCATGATGGGATACTATTCCTCCTCCCGATAGGGGCCCTACTACTCCTACTGACCACCAACCCTGAGGCCATATTTATTCTCACTGGTGCTGGGCCCGGGACATTTTCTGTCCCCGCTGGCCACAATCTGGCCCTCCTAAAGTCTCAAGGACAAAAAACTGGCCCTTTATTTAAAACGTTTGGAGACAATATGCCTATGTATGTTTTATCTTATAAATGATAAATTAAAGAAAAAGTCTTGAAAAAAACAAACAAAAAAAAAACAAACACACCAAGCTCTATTCTAAAAAAGGTTCTGGGGCTTCTGTTCATATGGCAGCCAATGCAAGTATATTGCCTGCCCTGGGCATGGCAAGTGAAAATGCTCAGAAATGTTAAAAAAAAAAAGGCATACAGGAATGTGAGTTCCTGCTACGCAGAGATGTTAATAGGGCCTGACAATCGGAGATTTAGCTTAAACTGTAGCAAGGGCACTAAGGTGTAGTGAATAGTGTTGAGCAGAATACGCCATATTCGCTTTCGCAATATTTCGCGAATATATAGGAGAATATTCGAGAAATATTCGTAAATTTCGAATATTCGTGATATTTCATCCAAAAAAAAAATTGCGAAATTTCGCTAACGTGAAATTTCGCAAATGCGAAATTTATTGCGAAATTCTCGACCGCGCATGCGCGCGGACAACACGCGGTCGCGAAAACGGCGATCATTTCCTGGATTCTTTGCCAGTGTATATTCGGATTGCTATTTAGTGCTGCCCTGCGAATCTACTGCTGCCCTGCGAAGCGAAGATGGTGGGGAGTAACTTTTCATCCAGTGAGGAAAAACTGCTGATTACTGTAAGTAATTTCACCACTTGTTATTTCATTATCTTTAACTGCATTTTAGACTAGTTAAAAAGTTAGGATGCAAGATCAGATATTAGTATTTCCCAAACAGTGTGTTTCCAGCGGTTGCAAAACTACAACTCCCAGCATGCCCAGGGTTGCCACCTTTTGTTCATTTCAAACCCGAACACTTCAGCGTCGCACAGCAATTTTTTGTCTTAGTTTGCATAGATGTCGCTATTAAATAACATTTCTAACCATATGAAATTAATCATAAAAGTTCCTCTTTACATCAGAGTCCACAGACTTCCCCTTTTACATCAGAGTCCACAGACTTCCCCTTTTACATCAGAGTCCACAGAGTTCTCCCTTTACATTAGAGTTCACAGAGTTCTCCCTTTACATCAGTGTCCACAGAGTTCTCCCTTTACATCAGAGTCCACAGAGTTCTCCCTTTACATCAGAGTCCACAGAGTTCTCCCTTTACATCAGAGTCCACAGAGTTCTCCCTTTACATCAGAGTCCACAGACTTCCCCTTTTACATCAGGATCCACAGACTTCCCCTTTTAGATCAGTGTCCACAGAGTTCTCCCTTTACATCAGAGTCCACAGAGTTCTCCCTTTACATCAGAGTCCACAGAGTTCTCCCTTTACAACAGAGTCCACAGAGTTCTCCCTTTACATCAGTGTCCACAGAGTTCTCCCTTTACATCAGTGTCCACAGAGTTCTCCCTTTACATCAGAGTCCACACAGTTCTCCCTTTACATCAGAGTCCACAGAGTTCTACCTTTTACATTAGAGTCCACAGAGTTCTACCTTTTACATTAGAGTCCACAGAGTTCCCCTTTTACATTAGAGTCCACAGAGTTCCCCTTTTACATTAGAGTCCACAGAGTTCTCCCTTAACATTAGAGTCCACAGAGTTCCCCTTTTAAATTAGAGTCCACTGAGTTCCCCTTTTACATTAGAGTCCACAGAGTTCTCCCTTAACATCAGAGTCCACAGAGTTCTCCCTTAACATCACAGTCCACAGAGTTCTACCTTAACATCAGAGTCCACAGAGTTTTCCCTTTACATCAGAGTCCACAGAGTTCTCCCTTTTACATCAGAGTCCACAGAGTTCTCCCTTTTCATCAAAAAGTGAAAAGAAACAAACATATTATTTTTCATATGTAAAGATAGGGATTAAAAAAAATAATCTATTGTACAGGGCCAGTGTAAGGCTCAAAAAATTATTATAGTGGTCAGATGAATAGCAACTCATTTCTCCCCTATACGTCTATCCTGTGATGTTACTCATATATACATAATTATGCAAATGATAATGGCTGCTATATTTATTCCAAAAAGCTGGTGACCAAAATGGCAACATATAAAATCTGTCATGTTACCACTGTCAGTGATTAATAAGGCGAGAATGCTTCCAATTATTGAATACCATACATTTACGTCATATATCCATAAGGGTTTAAACAAAAGTATTATAATATACTTTGTTCTTCATCTTGCAGAGGTTCCTGCAACATGGTTACGACCTAATGAGGTGCCAGCAGGATAAACAAAAAATCGTCCAGTCCGTATTGGAGGAATTACATGAGTTTCATGGCGGGTCACATGACCACATGGCCATTCTCAAAAAATGGTCAGACTTGAAGAGGCGCCACATGGACCGGGTCACACAGATCCGCGATGAATTTCATCCAGGTAAGTTATTGGTGACAGTCATGTAAGGTGATATGTAATTAACCTTAGGGCAGATGTTGTTAACCCAGACGCCATGTTGTGGTAACATATATCACCACCGAAGGTATTCATAGTACTGTTGAAAAAAGACATTATTCCATCAAGTTAAACCATGGAATTAAAGTGGTGGTGTGGTGGGTTTCAAGGGGAAAGGGTGGTATTTTATAACTCAATTACCACTAAATTCCTGTGCTAGGCGTGGGGTTATCATAGTAATCACGTGTACTCCATCAGGCCCTTTTTTTAACATGAGATCTTCAGAATAATACAAAGGAAACACAAACAGCTAATTTTACCATGGTGGCAGCCCAGCTCACACTCAGTCCCCTGTAGTGCCAGCAAGACCCTTTAGTATAACATTATCCCATTGGTTAACTGTCTATATAAATAAATGTGTATTCATATACAATACAGCAGAGTACACAGAATGTGCATATGTTATTAGAAATCATTTTTACATATATAAACATTGTGTTATTATAGGATCTCCTCTACCATCTGTGCGCCCCAAGCGCACAAGGCGACAGGCCGCAGAGGAGGAGGAGGAAGAAGAGGAGGATGAAGAGGAGGATGCAGAGGAGGAGAGGGATAAGGAGCAGCCAGGGCCCTCCGACTTACCACCCCCAGCTCCTGAGGAGCTGCAACTTCCCCCCACCCAACCTCCTGGTGAATGCCATGATGCAGAAGAGGAGCAGGAGGATGACACAGCGCCTGTGATGACCATCAGTCAGGAGGGTAAATATGTGCACAACGATTAATGACATTTCAACAATAAGATGTAGATATAAAAAAGTACAGTATTTAATCCTAATTTTTTTTTTCTTATATCCTAACAGTTTTGAAAGAGATTCAGGAGAAATCCTATGTCATGGAGAGGACCAATCAAAAAGTCCTGTCCAATCGGCGCAAAATAAAAAAATTGGACCTCGAGAATGAACAGCTGTTACAACAGCAGAGAAAAAATTTCAAGGAGCTGGCTGAGATTTACAAGCGCTTGAAAAAATCCATGTAAATATTTATATTTTTGGTTATTAAACCTGTTATTCTTTTCAAATGTTTCCTTTCTTATTGAGATTCTTAGGTCTTTCAACACATCTAACTTCACATCTAACACATCAACATCAACACATCTAACTTCATAATAACCTAAAAACATTTCATACTATTATTTTATTTAACACAAATCTAATAAAAAACAAAATACACGGACACAGACACTACTAACACAAACTAAACTGTTGAAAAATTACTATAACAAAAGCTACAATATATACATATATACATATATATATATATATATATATATATATATATATATATATATAGATATAGATATAGAGAGAGAGCGAGAAAGAGAAAGAGAGTGCTGATTTGCTCTTGCAGATAGGCTAAAAGTTGCAGTAAAAAGGCCACAAACCAGGGTTTAACATAACGTTCAGTCATTTAGTCACACTTGCTGTTTGTTACGATCCGGTCTGGTAGCTTTTAGCGGATGCTGTTTGTGGATCCGCTGTGACAGAGAGGTCATGAAGCATTACTCAGCATGAAGGCAGCAGCAGTAGTATTCAAATATAAAGTAATTATCACACACACAACATTTACAAGCAGTAGTGGTAATAGTACTAGACAGCATCTAAACACTTGGGCAAGACTTGACAGCAGCAGTAGTGGTAATTGCAGCATATAGTGCCAAAGAACTTGTCACATAGGTATCTGAGCACTGGCAGCAGCAGTATAGTAGTAACAGTACCCAATAAAGTGTTGTATCACTTGTGGAAGAGGTGGCAGCAGCACAGCAGCAGCATTGGTAATTGTAGCATATAGTGCCAAAGAACTTGTCACATAGGTATCTGAGCACTGGCAGCAGCAGTATAGTAGTAACAGTACACAATAAAGTGTTTTATCACTTGTGGAAGAGGTGGCAGCAGCACAGCAGCAGCATTGGTAATTGCAGCATATAGTGCCAAAGAACTTGTCACATAGGTATCTGAGCACTGGCAGCAGCAGTATAGTAGTAACAGTACACAATAAAGTGTTGTATCACTTGTGGAAGAGGTGGCAGCAGCACAGCAGCAGCATTTGAAATTGTAGCATATAGTGTCAAAGAACTTGTCACATAGGTATCTGAGCACTGGCAGCAGCAGTATAGTAGTAACAGTACACAATAAAGTGTTGTATCACTTGTGGAAGAGGTGGCAGCAGCACAGCAGCAGCATTTGAAATTGTAGCATATAGTGTCAAAGAACTTGTCACATAGGTATCTGAGCACTGGCAGCAGCAGTATAGTAGTAACAGTACACAATAAAGTGTTGTATCACTTGTGGAAGAGGTGGCAGCAGCACAGCAGCAGCATTTGAAATTGTAGCATATAGTGTCAAAGAACTTGTCACATAGGTATCTGAGCACTGGCAGCAGCAGTCTAGTAGTAACAGTACACAATAAAGTGTTTTATCCCTTGTGGAAGAGGTGGCAGCAGCACAGCAGCAGCATTGGTAATTGTAGCATATAGTGCCAAAGAACTTGTCACATAGGTATCTGAGCACTGGCAGCAGCAGTATAGTAGTAACAGTACACAATAAAGTGTTTTATCACTTGTGGAAGAGGTGGCAGCAGCACAGCAGCAGCATTGGTAATTGTAGCATATAGTGCCAAAGAACTTGTCACATAGGTATCTGAGCACTGGCAGCAGCAGTATAGTAGTAACAGTACACAATAAAGTGTTGTATCACTTGTGGAAGAGGTGGCAGCAGCACAGCAGCAGCATTGGTAATTGTAGCATATAGTGCCAAAGAACTTGTCACATAGGTATCTGAGCACTGGCAGCAGCAGTATAGTATTAACAGTACACAATAAAGTGTTGTATCACTTGTGGAAGAGGTGGCAGCAGCACAGCAGCAGCATTGGTAATTGCAGCATATAGTGCCAAAGAACTTGTCACATAGGTATCTGAGCACTGGCAGCAGCAGTATAGTAGTAACAGTACACAATAAAGTGTTGTATCACTTGTGGAAGAGGTGGCAGCAGCACAGCAGCAGCATTTGAAATTGTAGCATATAGTGTCAAAGAACTTGTCACATAGGTATCTGAGCACTGGCAGCAGCAGTATAGTAGTAACAGTACACAATAAAGTGTTGTATCACTTGTGGAAGAGGTGGCAGCAGCACAGCAGCAGCATTTGAAATTGTAGCATATAGTGTCAAAGAACTTGTCACATAGGTATCTGAGCACTGGCAGCAGCAGTCTAGTAGTAACAGTACACAATAAAGTGTTTTATCCCTTGTGGAAGAGGTGGCAGCAGCACAGCAGCAGCATTGGTAATTGTAGCATATAGTGCCAAAGAACTTGTCACATAGGTATCTGAGCACTGGCAGCAGCAGTATAGTATTAACAGTACACAATAAAGTGTTGTATCACTTGTGGAAGAGGTGGCAGCAGCACAGCAGCAGCATTGGTAATTGTAGCATATAGTGCCAAAGAACTTGTCACATAGGTAAGTGAGCACTAGCAGCAGCAGCAGCATAGTAGTACCAGTACACAACTAAGTGTTTTTTTCACTCGTGGTCGTGGAAGAGGTGGCAGCAGCATAGGAGCAGCAGCATTGATAATTGTAGCATATAGTGCCAAAGAACTTCACACATAAGTATCTGAGCACTGGCAGAAGCAGCAGCATAGTAGTACCAGTACACAATTAAGTGTTTTTTTCACTCGTGGTCGTGGAAGAGGTGGCAGCAGGATAGCAGCAGCGTTGATAATTGTAGCATATAGTGCCAAAGAACTTGTCACATAGGTAAGTGAGCACTGGCAGCAGCAGCAGTGTAGTAGTACCAATACACAACTAAGTGTTTTTTTCACTCGTGGTCGTGGAAGAGGTGGCAGCAGCATAGGAGCAGCAGCATTGATAATTGTAGCATATAGTGCCAAAGAACTTGACACATAAGTATATGAGCACTGGCAGCAGCAGCAGTGTAGTAGTACCAGTACACAATTAAGTGTTTTTTTCACTCGTGGTCGTGGAAGAGGTGGCAGCAGGATAGCAGCAGCGTTGATAATTGTAGCATATAGTGCCAAAGAACTTGTCACATAGGTAAGTGAGCACTGGCAGCAGCAGCAGTGTAGTAGTACCAGTACACAACTAAGTGTTTTTTTCACTCGTGGTCGTGGAAGAGGTGGCAGCAGCATAGGAGCAGCAGCATTGATAATTGTAGCATATAGTGCCAAAGAACTTCACACATAAGTATCTGAGCACTGGCAGAAGCAGCAGCATAGTAGTACCAGTACACAACTAAGTGTTTCTTTCACTCGTGGTCGTGGAAGAGGTGGCAGCAGCATAGGAGCAGCAGCATTGATAATTGTAGCATATAGTGCCAAATAACTTGACACATAAGTATATGAGCACTGGCAGCAGCAGCAGTGTAGTAGTACCAGTACACAATTAAGTGTTTTTTTCACTCGTGGTCGTGGAAGAGGTGGCAGCAGGATAGCAGCAGCGTTGATAATTGTAGCATATAGTGCCAAAGAACTTGTCACATAGGTAAGTGAGCACTGGCAGCAGCAGCAGTGTAGTAGTACCAGTACACAACTAAGTGTTTTTTTCACTCGTGGTCGTGGAAGAGGTGGCAGCAGCATAGGAGCAGCAGCATTGATAATTGTAGCATATAGTGCCAAAGAACTTCACACATAAGTATCTGAGCACTGGCAGAAGCAGCAGCATAGTAGTACCAGTACACAACTAAGTGTTTCTTTCACTCGTGGTCGTGGAAGAGGTGGCAGCAGCATAGGAGCAGCAGCATTGATAATTGTAGCATATAGTGCCAAAGAACTTGACACATAAGTATCTGAGCACTGGCAGAAGCAGCAGCATAGTAGTACCAGTACACAACTAAGTGTTTCTTTCACTCGTGGTCGTGGAAGAGGTGGCAGCAGCATAGGAGCAGCAGCATTGATAATTGTAGCATATAGTGCCAAAGAACTTGACACATAAGTATCTGAGCACTGGCAGAAGCAGCAGCATAGTAGTACCAGTACACAATTAAGTGTTTTTTTCACTCGTGGTCGTGGAAGAGGTGGCAGCAGGATAGCAGCAGCGTTGATAATTGTAGCATATAGTGCCAAAGAACTTGTCACATAGGTAAGTGAGCACTGGCAGCAGCAGCAGTGTAGTAGTACCAGTACACAATAAAGTGTTTTTTTCACTCGTGGTCGTGGAAGAGGTGGCAGCAGGATAGCAGCAGCGTTGATAATTGTAGCATATAGTGCCAAAGAACTTGTCACATAAGTATCTGAGCACTGGCAGAAGCAGCAGCATAGTAGTACCAGTACACAATTAAGTGTTTTTTTCACTCGTGGTCGTGGAAGAGGTGGCAGCAGCACCAGCAGTAGTAAGAAAGTGGCAAATCTCACAGACAAAAGGTAACAGCACCAGTATGAGTAATATATCGGTACATAATCACTCAGCCTTTTGGCATTAGCAGTAGGAGCCCATATAGTGCCAAAATTACAAAAGCTTGAAATTGCATTAGCATGGTGATTACATTTGAAAAGCAGAATGACACAGGCCTTAAGTAGCTGTGGCACCGGGTGGAGTTTTTGGGTTGTGTTTTGCACGCCACAGGCTTTTCAAAAAAACAAAAAAATATCCACCTTCTTCCCAGCAGCAGCATAAGGAAAGGGAGATGCACTGTGATGTAAGGGAGAGGGGGAACTCCACTTCTGATGGTGGGGTAGGATGGTGGGGTGGCCTTTGACATCGAATGTAAGGGGAGGGGATGCGCTGGACATATAATATTACAGATATAACCGGCCCTTTTGAGGGCAACCATAATGCTGATGCGGACCACGATGAAATTGAGTTTGACACCCCTGGTATAAAGAGATAGGAGAGGTATTGGTAACTGACAAGGGACCATTCAGCGCCCTGAAGCGACGGCGGGTGCCAGAAAGTCACCGCCGATCCAGGACTCATTCATTTTGATGAATGTGAGTCTGTCCACGGAGTCTGTGGACAGACGGGTCCTCTTGTCCGTGACCACCCCACCTGCCGCGCTGAATGTCCGCTCAGATAGTACGCTGGAGGGGGGGCAAGACAATAACTCCAGCGCATACTGAGCGAGCTCGCGGCAGGTGTCCAATCTGGCAACCCAGTACTCCATGGGGTCGTCGGTGCTCATACTGTCAGAAGCACTGACGGACCCCATGTAGTCTGCCACCATGTGGGCCAGCCGCTGGTGGTGATGGCTGCTGCTGCTGCTGCTGCTGCTGGTACTGGGTCGCTCAGTTTGCATGAACATCCTCATCTCACCCATTAGGTCCCCTGCTCGGCTGCTGATGTTGCTGCTGGGTGCAGCCACCTGCTGGGTGAGATGAGGGGGGACAACTGGAGGCCGGGGACTTGCCTGCTCCAAACGGCTGACTAGGCATGCCTGCAGTTCCTCCATCCGGGGCTGCCTCCGTCTGGCTGGGAGGAACTGCTCCAGTTTCCCCTTAAATCTGGGATCTACAAGGGTGGCCAGCCAAAACTCGTCCCTCTCCTTGATGGCTTTAACCCGGGGGTCCCTCCTGAGGCATCTCAGCATGTGGGCAGCCATGGGGAAGAGCACAGCCCGCTGTGACTCCTCATGGCTGCCTGGGTCCATGACGTCCGCTTCCTCGTCATGGAGGCGCTGCTGTTCGCGGTCAGTCATGCCAAACCCCCGGACTATCGGTGCCCCCAACACCGGCTCTCCCTCCTGACCAGGCCCTGACTCCAGGACGCCACCAGTCACCTCCTGATCATCATCATGATCCTCCTCCTCCTCCTCGTCCTGGGCCTGGTCTTGGTGGAGCAGTGTTGCCTCCTCCTGCTCCACCAAGGCACTCTCCCCAGCTCCGAGCAGGCGATCTAGTGCCCTGTCCAGCAGGAACACTATAGGGAGCACGTCGTTGAGGCCGACATGCTCCCTGCTCACCATCTTGGTCGCCTGCTCAAAAGGGGCCAACACATGGCAGACCTGGTGTATCTGCCCCCACTCCAGACTGGTGATGTACGGGAGTGTGTGTTGTGATGGCCCGCCAGTGCCTTGCTCCAGCAGGTACTCCTTCACCGCCCTTCGCTGCTCCCACAACCTCTCCAGCATGTAGAGGCTGGAGTTCCACCGCGTCACACTGTCCACAATCAGCCTGTGAAGGGGCAGGCTGTTGTCCCGCTGCAACTTTGACAGGGACGCGGTAGCGGTTGGGGAGCGCCTGAAGTGGCTGGCAATCCTGCGTACCCTTAGCACTATGTCACTCAACCCGGGATAGGTGCGCAGGAACTTCTGCACCACTAGGTTGAGGACATGTGCCAGACAGGGCACGTGTGTCAGACTGCCAGCCTGGAGGGCGGAGAGGAGGTTGCTGCCATTGTCACAGACAACCAGACCTGCTTGGAGCCTTCGGGGTGTCAGCCACTTCTGGACCTGAGCCTGAAGTGCGCTCAGCACTTCTCGTCCAGTGTGTCTCCGTTCCCCTAAACTAACAAGCTGGAGCACGGCCTGACAGCGCACGTGCCCCACACTTGAATAGCTACGGGGGCGCTTGCTGGGAGGCTCAGCAGCTGCGGAGACAGTGGCTTGAGGGAGACCAGCACTTCTCCCCTGGACACCCCGGGGCGGCACCACAAAATCAGATGCCGCCAATCCCTCCCCGGCGCCTCGGAGGGAAACCCAATGGGCCGTGAAGCTTATGTAGCGCCCCTGCCCATGCCTGCTGGTCCAGCCATCCATTGTCAGATGCACCCTGTTGCTGACAGCATGATCCAGCGACAGGGTTACATTCTGCACAATGTGCTGGTGTAGGGCAGGGACACCAGTCCTGGCAAAGAAATGGCGGCTGGGGACACGCCATTGGGGTTGGGCCTGCTCCAACATCTGCCTGAAGGGGTTGCAGTCCACTATGTTAAAGGGAAGCAGATGTTGGGCAATAACCCTTGCCAGGAGCCCATTGAGGGAACGCACACGTCGGTCTGAAGGGGGGAAGGGAGTGTTGCGTTCAAAGGCGTCAGAAAGAGACGCCTGGCGCCGGACGGCAGTGCGGGACACCGAAGAGGAGGGTGATGATGTGGAGGTCTGGCTGTCGGTAGCAGTACCTCTACTAGAGGGAGCGGGGGGGCATGACCTGCTGGTAGCCGATGAAGCTGTGGCAGGGGCTGCTGTACCCTGCACACTTGTGGTGGTGGCGCTGCTACCACCAGCACGCTTCATCTGGTCATGCTCCTGCCAGTGATTAATCCGCAGGTGCTGGTTGAGTGCCGTGGTACCCACCCGAGCCAAACACTTCCCTCTCTTCACCTTGGCACGACAGAGCTGGCAGATGGCTACTGTCGGGTTATCTGCTACCAAGGTGAAGTAGGCCCAGAGAGGTGACTTCAGCGTCGCCCTCCTGTCAGATGGGGTGACGCTGACTTCCACCTGCTGGGACTCGGTGCGCACAGGTGGAGCTGCCTGCTGCTGCTGCTGCTGCTGCTGCTGCTGCTGACACCTCCTGCTGCCATCACCAGTGGAGACCCTGACGTTGGTCTCCCTGGTGACCTGGCGCACCGTTTCCCCAGGGTGCCTACCTTCCTCGTCGTCACTGATGCTGTGAACCGACGAGGCAGGTGGCACCCATGTTGGGTCACCCTCCTCTTCGCCCCCAGATATGTCAGACCCAGGGCTGACATGTGGTGGTCTGAAGGAGACATCTGACATGGAGCCGCTAGCCTGGCTCCGATGTCCCCTCACAGACGCATGGGTCTGACTAGGTGCTGGTGTTTCCTGCAGAAAACCACCAGCACCACCATGAAGGGAGGTCTCTGGGCTACTGACAGCCAGTACCCCATCCTCCTCCTCCTCCATTAACCCTTCAAAAAGGTCCTGACCATCAGCACATAAATCAATGTCTGCATGATCGAGGGCCTCCCCCAAGATATCCATGTCACTTTCACCATCAAACAGCATGAGGCTGGACTCGCTGGGGCTGGGTACTAAAGGCACCGGTGTACTGATGGTGGTGGTGCTACTTGGTGATGACTGAGTGGCACTGCTGTGCCCCATGTACTCCACCACTGCTGGAGCCTGTGAAGGCAATATCGGGCGGCTGCCCGAAGTAAAAAACTCCCGGATGAGGCGGACTCCCCTTCCACCCGATCCTCTACCAGTAGTAGGGGCGCGAGAGGTACCCCGTGCTGGCAGCGACCCAGCACTGGGAGTAACTCCCCTACCCCTGCTGCCACGACCACGGATGCTGCTCATGCTGATATGGGGGGGTGGGTAAACTTTATTGGGGGGGGGGGTAAATGTGATAATAGAAAAAACAGGCGCGCAGACAAACAACTAGTAGCTATGCCACTAAACAACAATTAAACGAAAGGTAAATTTTTTTAAATTTTTTTTTTTTTTTAAACTAACTAACTGACTGACAGACAACAGACAAAAACTGACTGGGCAACGAATAAGAGCAATAAAGAAACTAATATAGATAGAACAGTGACTCTGCTAACACAGCAGAGCCAGAGATCTGAATAAACTAAAAATAACTTTTTTTTTTTTTTTTTTTTTTATAAAACAGATAACTATCTAACTAAATAAACACACTAAACTAAGCTAGCTAGCTTACAGAGGTGTACAAGTACACTCAAACCTATCTATCTAACACTAAATGAAACTGGAACACAAACACACAAATAGTAGCTTTAAAAAAAGCTGTTTGGTCTCTTCTTGCTTTTAAAAAAGCAGTTTAGAAATATAAGCACTAGCAGCTGCTAATACTCAAATGAACTGAACACTGAACAGGAGCACAGAACTGAAAGGCACTGCAATGCTGATGCAATATAACACAGAGCACAGAAACACTTCTCCCTCTATATCCACCTTGTGAATCTGCAATGAGCACATGCTGGCACTTAGTTTATATAATGGTCGTGAGGCAGCTTCCTATTGGTTGATGTGGAGGTTGCTAACCTCTGACACCTGTGGAAATGGAACTCTGATTGGCTGTGATGTGAATGAAGGGCGGGGAAAAAAATCGCGCGATATTGCTATTGCCGAATATTCGCATTGCGAATATTCGGCAGCATAAAAGGATCACATGCGCTACTCGGCCCAGGGTCCCTCTAATCATACCACCATTGCTTTTACACGTCGATGGAGATCACTAGCATGTGATCTGTGTTAAAAAAAATTTGAGAAAAATCCGAATATTCGACATTGCGAATATTCGGCACAATATTCGAGATATTGCGCGATTTCTCGAATATGCAATATTCGAGCCGAATATTCGCAATTCGAATATTCGTGAGCAACACTAGTAGTGAAGTCATATATAGTGGAGTCCGGATAGATAATTGATTTTTAGGTATTAGTATGAAGACTTTAAGTTATGTTCCGCAGCAACACCCAAGTTCTCCAGAGAGTGCATTTTATTTGACTTCCAACGCAGAACAAAGTCTGAATTCCACAGATGATATAAATCCAACAGAGTAATTCAAAGTCCCATTTGACTAGATCAATTCTAGACCTGTGCCTTCATATTCATACAGAGTGACAAGGCTGACTGAATGCCAGCTTGAATGTCTCAAATACTGGTTTCACACTGGAGGGAGGGGTTCTTCCAGGTCAACCAAATGTTTCCCATGAATGAATACCCAACTCAAGTCTAATTACCATCAATAAATACTTTCTTATGTATGTAAACAATGTACCCTCTGAGGTTAACGGGCCACCTCACACACCTAGGTAGTCTTGCATAAGATTTACACATCAAAGGGTCTTCAGTTGTCCCTTTGATATGTTAGAATTCAGCTGGCTTTGACAGTTCAACTGAATTCCTGGTTAATATGGTAATGTAATACAATATCCTACATAATTCGGCCAACATATTACAACATATTACAATCCAGGTCACGGCACCAATGTAGTGAAGTCATATATAGTGGAGTCCGGTTAGATAAATGATTTTTAGGTATTAGTATGAAGACTATAAGTTATGTTCCGCAGCAACACCCAAGTTCTCCAGAGAGTGTATTTTATTTGGCTTCCAACACAGACCAAAGTCCGAATTCCACAGATGATACAAATCCAATAGAGTAACTCGAAGTCCCATTAGACTAGATAAATTCTAGACCTGTGTCTTCATATTCATACAGAGTGACAAGGCTGACTGAATACCAGCTTGAATGTCTCAAATACTGGTTACTGGTTTCACCCAACTCAAGTCTAATTACCATCAATAAATACTTTCTTATGTATGTAAACAATGTACCCTTTGAGGTTAACGGGCCACCTCACACACCTAGGTAGTCTTGCATAAGATTTACACATCAAAGGGTCTTCAGTTGTCCCTTTGATATGTTAGAATTCAGCTGGCTTTGACAGTTCAACTGAATTCCTGGTCAATATGGTAATGTATTACAATATCCTACATAAATCGGCCAACATATTACAACATAAGGTACTGTGGTGTTGGCTGAATTGTAGAAACAAGACTCTTATTTGGCTATGTCATTATCAGGCCCCCTAAAAAAAAAAAAAAAAAAAAAAAAATGGTTAAGTTCAAGTCTACTTGCAGGTGAAAGAGGAGGTTGGGGCTTTAAATGAGGCATGCAGTCAATCACTCCCCAATCCACCTGGTTTGGGATTCACCAACTCCATCATGGTTACACTTGTTCTCCTGTCTTTAAACTGACAGGATTTTGATAAACAGTAGAAGTCAACACACATATTTTATATTTTTTACAGCAGTCCCTCATGACAATCACTAGAACATTCACAACCACGGCAAGAAAACTGTCCTGCTGGGATTCCTGCATCCCCGGGTGTAACCTTGCACATGCCATGCATGCAGTTTACGCAAACCACAGCTCCCGGAAAAGATAGCCCTTCCCAGGGGGTCTCCAGCCTTTGGTGTTGCACTTTCTACATACAGCGACTTTGTAAATACCATATACCCAATGTTTTTTTGGGGTTCTTCTTTTAAAAGATAGTCATCTAAGGGTTTTTACATGTCATTACAGATGTACACATGTTTTCTCCTGAAGAGTGAATAACATTTCATGAAACGTGTCAAGCCTAAATATCTATCATGTTTTAATTGATCATGTGACTAATATCATCTTATATCAGAATCATGTGACTTGTGTAATTAATCATATATGATTCATTTACAGTATGATTCATATATGAACCTTTGCAAATGATGGTATTTTATTCCTAGTATTGATTAGAAGTCAATAGGTATTATACCCATAATCTTTTCATATGGATATGTGTCATTTATGCTTGTACATGTATGTTTATAGATAGAGTTGAGCGGACACCTGGATGTTCGGGTTCGCTGGGTTCGGCCGAACTTTGGAAAAAAGTCCGGGTTCGGGACACGAACTTGACCCGAACTTGACCCCGAACCCAATTGAAGTCAATGAGGACCCACATTTTTGACTACTAAAATATCTCTAAAAAACTAATGGAAAGGGCTGGAGGGCTAAAAAATGTTGGTAAGAGCATGGCAAGTACTCTGCAAACAAATGTGGATAGGGAAATAACTTAAAATAACATAAAATACATAAAAATATAAAATAATTAATCTTGACAAGCAGGAACCTTCCCCTAACGTATCTTGAAGAGTATCTCACAGTAACATATGCAGTGCTGGTGTAATTAGATTTCAGAAGCAGGACAGACTCCTATATATTTCTCTCCCCACAAGCACAAGCAGGAACCTTCCCCTAAAGTAACTATCTAATGCTATGTAGATCGCTGAGTAATGTGATTTCTAAAGCAGGACAGTCTGACTCCTATCTAATTCTCTCCCTTAGAAGAGCAGCAACAGCAGACTTTTCCTACCCTATCTAAAGCAGAGTGACGAGCTGTGCTGTGTGCCTCTAGCTTATATAGAGGCTGGGTCACATGCTGGGTCACATGCTGCACTGGCCAATCACAGCCATGCCATTAGTAGGCATGGCTGTGATGGCTTCTAGGTCACACGAGTAAAACAAATGGTGATTGGCTGCCCTGCAGCGCGCCATTACATTGCCGAACTCTAAACCCGAACTTACAGTAAATTGTTCGGGTTCGGGTACAAAAAATACAAAATTCCGGTACACATATAAATACCTAATTTTTACATTTTCATATTGACTGCATGCCTCATTTACCACTTGAGGCCCAACACACGCAGATATAGGTCTGCAGAATTGCACGGGTGGGCACAGGGGCATACATGTATGTCCTATTTAAGAGCCCAGCTGTGGGTCATGCAGTGCACCTCTGGTGGCGTGCTCGCGACCCGGTCCTCTTTTCCATGACTGTCCCCACGGGAAAAGTGGACCCGATTGCCACTAGTGTCCCACGATCGGCTCACAGAGAGGAAGAACGGGGAGAGGTAAGTGTAAACAAACCTCTCACTGTGCTTCCTAGTGATTGTCTGTTCCCTGTCATAGGGAATGATGAAGAGTAACATCACATGCTAAGCCACGCCCCCCACAGTAAGAAACACACATTAGGGCACATTTAACCCCTATAGCCCCCCATCCTGGTTAACCCTTTCATTGCCAGTGTCATTTTTACAGTAACCCGTGCATTTTTATAGCACTGTTCGCTGTAAAAATGACAATGGTCCCAAAATAGTGTCAAAAGTGTCTGATGTGCCCACCATAATGTTGCAGTCACAATAAAAAGTGCTGAGTGCTGCCTAGAAAAAAATAATAATAATAAAAATGCAATAAAACTATCCCCTATTTGATCGACGCTATAAATTTTGCACAAACCAATCAATAAACGGTTATTGTGATTTTTTTTACCATAAATATGTACAAGAATACGTATCGGCCTTAACTGAGGAAAAAAATGTTTTTTTATATATTTTTGGGGGATATTTTTTATAGCAAAAAGTTAAAAATACTGTATATTTTTTCAAAATTTACAAAAAATAAAAACCGCAAAGATGATCAAATACCACCAGAAGAACGCTGTATTTTTGGGAAAAAAAGGACACCAATTTTGTTTGGGAGCCACGTTGCACAACCACGCAATTGTCAGCGACGCAGTGCCAAATCGTGTAAAGTGGCCAGTGGCTGCATAATGGTCATGTCCTTAAGTGGTTAAAGTCCCACCCTACTCTTTCTCATTTTTCTACGTAGACATGGGTTGGATTCATGAAGACCTTACTAGGTCCTTGCCTCATTTAAAGTCCCAAAAAATTGCTTCTTCGTTCTTCGTACTTGCAGGTCTTGGCAGTATCATAATAAACAGAGTTTTAGGGCAAGGTTAGGGTTTTTGGCCAGTGAACCTGTGGGTTCAAGCAAATAGATATTGGTATCAGAGGAATGTTGTGTAGCGCCCTCGTCCTAAAATAGGGCTGAAAGTAAATTTAGTTATGCTGGGTGGTAGCCAGCCTGGCTAATTTGTAGTGTTTAGAGGTCAAATGGCTGCTCTCCTAATTATGTTTAGCTGTGGCTTCTCATTTTTGTCAGTAGGTAGCACTTTTGCCTTTGACATTAGTGTGATGAGCTACAGTGCATTCATTCAGGTTATGAATAAATATACCTTTCTCAGCCAATCAGACTGACAGCTTTGTATGCTGGGAAGAGACATTTATTTGGAGAGAGTCATGTGATCTAAGTCCTTCCCGCCCAGATTGCGGTCTGGGTGGATGTGTGCTAAACAGCTCCTGTCAGCCCTCCCTGCCTCTGAGGGTCACCATCAGGCTCCCAGAAAATTAGGGTAGGAGCTACATATGCTTCCCACAAGGTGAGTAAACATGAAGGAAGAAAAGAAAGGTTACAGTAACAGATGATAGTCCTTCTAGCTGACCAGATAAGTTGGGGCCCTCATGGTGGTACATGTTTGGTAGTATCCACCAGACATTTCCTGTATAGTCAATAGGCAACGGTATAACTGTTGGAGACTTGGTTTCAAGCTGAAACATGTTGGAAAGGGAAAAGGTGCTGGGATTGATTAGCTACATGGTGAGGGAATTGCCAACTTGATGATTTTGGAGTTTAAAATATTTTTTTTTTTCACAATCCAAGGTTTATTGAGAAATCAAGAGAAGTACAGGGGTTACAAGGCCTGAGGCAATTGCACAGGAAACAAACACAGCACAGTAATACAGATTACATTGACAGTTAACCTGTGAAACTCTTGGGTGCCAAAAACAAAACAAACAAAAAAAAGGTCTGGCTTCCGGAACTATTGAGTGCAGAGCATGGTTAGGGGTGTAGAAATAACCAGAGGAGAACTCGAAGGAGGGGGAGGGGTGAGGGGAGGAGGTAGGGAACCCAGGGGTGGAGGGGAATACGCAAGGGGATGGGTCGTAGCACAGACCCCAATAGTGTGGAAGTGCTTGTGGGCCCAATACACAGCGTATCCATGCCCTCCTTAACAATAGCATGGTGGGGGGCGGTGCAGGTAATTAAGCCAGAGAAAGGAGAACAGAAACAGGGAACAGAAACCAAAGTACCTTCATGCCATCAGCGACTTATAGTCATTGGAGTAAATGAAAGAGACCCATGGCCGCCAAGTTTTCGACAAAGTAATCACTCTGCTCATTCTTCATGGCTACAAGCTCTTCCATCTTGTAAATGTACTGAATTTTGTTCAGCCAATCCCTGACGCTCGGAGCCTTGGTAGACTTCCAATACTGTGGGATCAGTGTTTTAGCTGCATTAAGTAGGTGCCTAGTCAAGGATTTCTTATATTTATGTAATGAAAATGAGTGGATGTGGAGCAGGCAGGAAGCAGCGTTCAGGGTAAGTGTGGTCTCAGTGATGAGTTTAATCCACTTGGAGATTTCATCCCAGAACTCTGAAATCAAGGGGCATTCCCACCAAATGTGTATAAACGAACCGATTTCTGCGTTACAACGCCAAAAGAGGTCTGAGGCCGAAGGGGACCAGTGCCTAACCTTTTGCGGAGTAATGTACCACTGTGTAAGTAATTTGTACGACGTCTCTTGGTGTTTCGTGCTCAGCAAACATTTATGTGCGAGTATGCATGCCTTCTGCCATTGGGGATCGCTAATGGTGATGCCTAGGTCTTTTTCCCACCCGATTGTATGGTGATTCCTGTTGTCGGGACTCGGGGTAGTCAGCCAAGAGTAGGCCAAAGATGTTGAATGTGGCACCTCCGACCTCATTATGCACAGGGTTTCCAGATTCGTCAGATCTCGGTGGAACATTTGTTTATGTTTACTATTGGTAAGGAAGTCTCGGAGTTGAAAATAAAACCAGAATCCTGGGAATGAATCACCCAGCTCATTTCGTGGGTCCACAGAGGTTTGATTCCGTCCGTCAACAAGCAATGGGTAGCTAGCAGCTTGAGGGCAGGCTCAGGAGCAGGAAGGGATCTCCGGCCTAAGCCTGGTATTAAATCGGGGTTCCCCTCTATTGGCATCAAGGGCCCTGGGATGGAGGCAAGGCCGTGACGACAAGCTACTGAGTGCCAGACCCTAAGGCCTCGTACACACGAGGCAATCTATTTGTTCAAATCGGTCGGACCGACCGATTTGAACAAATCTGTCTGCTTGGATTTTGGTTTGCTCGCGTGTACACACAAGCAAACCAAAATCCCCGCCAGCAGACAGCGCGCTGACGTGTCAGTGACGTGGCGGTGACGTTGACGTCGCCACGTCACCGCACCAGGAAGTAAAACACTTCCGCGCATGCTTTCCAATCTGTCGGGTGGCCAAATCCGTCTGCTCGCCCGTACACACGATCGAATCTGTCTGCTGGGACGGTCTAGCAGACCGTTTCCAGCAGACAGATTTGATCGTGTGTACGAGGCCTAAGAGTGTTGGCTATAAAGGGATTAGAGATGTGTTTGGGGAATTTAGAATGGAGCATCCAGGGGTAGAACAGAATCTGTTGATTGGGATTGTTGAGTTCAAGGTGAACCCAGTCTTTGTTAGCACCGTGGCAATGCCAATCGATGATTCTCGTAATAAACGAGGCCTGGTAATACTTTTTATAGTTTGGGAGTCCTATACCCCCCGTTTCTCTTGGGTAGACAGAGCGTTTCTAGGGATATTCTAGGTTTTTTGTTGGCTCATAGACATTTCCGTATGACTGATTGAAGTTTCGAGAAAAATGAGTTGGGGATCTGTATCGGGAGCGCATTGAAGAAGTACAACAGTCTGAGAAGGGTCACCATCTTTAGAATAGCCGCCCTCCCAAACCAAGAAAAAAGCTTGGGGGTCCTGGAGTTTAAAATATATGTCAAAGTCAATGCTGCAGCCTGCAGGAAGCCTGGGCCATAGTAGAGCCTCCTGAAAGAATACCAATGGTGGATTAGAACTTCAATGTCTGATAAGGGAGAAATTAAAGAAAAGATGGGTTGGCAACCCTCTCATCAGCTTCTGTACAGCAATGATCCATGCAGTTGGAGGGGCCCCTCTTATTGGATGTGCTGACCTCAAACAGGCTTGCTTAAGTGTTCTGCCCATTGAGGGTGATCTTGTGAATCAATCAGCATCTCTGTGCTTCATTAAAGAGGAGAACCAGTGGACTTTGATACAGCCTCATTGACATTGGTGGCAACATATTTGCTCCAAAGCCTCAAGCTTAGCTGCAAGTGAAGACACAGGTGTCTGTGATAATTTCTGGAACACCAAAGGCCTTGAGGTGCAGTGTTCAGATGCACCCTGTTGGCCCCTTTGATCTGGTTTTTGGTCTGGAGCCAAGTACACCAAACCTCTCCAGGATACTTGATAAAAAAAGTCCCCTCGCTATCCTCCCTTAGCACTAGGACCCCCAGGAGCTGTAATTTTTCCTCCCAAGAGCACATTTTAAATTGGCCGTGTTGGAAATACATATCCCATGGTCCTCTCATCATCACTCCTATAGCATCCAGTCTTAGTCAATGAAAAAGAAAGCAGTGAGAGTCAATGGAGAACTTTTAGTGCATGGGCACACTGAGACTTGCTGTCCCTCTTTTATTAGTAACAGTTTTGTCATTTTTCATGGGGGATCATGCCTGTAATTGGCTACTCGAGAAAGAGCCTGTTATACTCAGCGGCTCCTGTGGGGGTTGTGCTAAGCAGTGTATGCAAAAGAGGCGTGTATAATGTATAGTGGTGGCTGGGTAGGACATGAAGCACTCTTATGGTAAACAGTATTATAGAGGGAAGTATGTACAGGAGATGAGTGAAGAAGGTATGACAGAGAGGAGTATGTACAGTAGAGAAGCATTATGTACAAGAGAGGAGTGCATGATGGAAGGTAGGTAGCAATGATTGATGAGCAATGATTGATGAGCAATGATTGATGAGCAATGATTGATGAGCAATGATTGATGAGCAATGATTGATGAGCAATTGATGAGAGACAATTTTTCTATCAGAGCTGAGGAAGTAGAAGGGAGCTTGGAGGGAAGTATAAATGCCCAGAGTGCAGGTGAGATGCCAGGAAGGTAGGTGAAGTGATGCTCTATAGTGAAAACACTAATGTGGTCTTCCATAAAATTTCATCTGGGGCTGGCATTTTGTTGACAATCACAGCTATGTTCATCACTGTAGAGCAAAGGGTGATGGGCAGAGCTATACTGGTGTCATAGTTGCCATATACCAAATTGTACTGGCTCAAAGAAAACAAATGGTGACATCACTTCTGCATTAAAACTTTATTGAGCCAACCAAAGACACAGTTTTTATATAATATAGGATAGGATCATAGTAATATAAACACTTATTATCCATCTTACTCTGTGCTGTAATCTATTTTGTTCAGATTTATTTTTCTCCATGTACATTACATGTAGAGCGTTGCCCAGAACACAGACAGCCTTGTAGGCAAAAGAGAAAATTAATGAAAAACCATCAAGTAAGGATGAAAGATTTTTTATATCCGTACAACGTTGTGCAGAAAATTCATTGTAAAGCTGTAAACGGTAATTTTTTAATTTGTTTGAGGAAAGGCAGTGAAAGACATACAGCCCAATATCTTCCAGAATCGGGTCATTTGAGCAGCTGGAGAAGTTGACACCATTCTCATAGCGCTCAGTGTCTGGTATTTTATTTTGGAACCAATAAAAAAAGAAGCTGTAGTTGATTAATGCAGAGCTTGAAGCAATGACACAAGATAGTTTGGTCCACGTCGGTGGGAAAATAAATGTGATAGTTTCTATTACAGAGGACATTTGATTAATAAAATAATAAAAGTCTGGTGTGAAGATTCCACACACTATGATAACTTTTGCTGCTGATTTATTAATAATCCTTATTCTCTGAAAAGCACCTGCTTCATTATGAGTGAATTGAATGATATAATCTGTGCAGATCCCATGTTGGCTCAGCTTCTTCCTCAGTTCTTGGGCCTCCTCCTCACCGCTGCCATCCCATGCTGTTAATATTCCAACCCAGTTCCAGCCCAAATACTGCAAAAGTTTTATAATAGCTGAAAAACGAATCCAATCATCAGGTGTCATACGGAATAAAGTTGGGTATAGTTTTCCATCACTCAGGTGAGGGTCAGTGGGTCGATAAGTGATCTGGGTAATATGTTGGAAAATACATAAATGGGATGTTATTAATTAAATAACAAAAATTGTGTAGAATGAAATAAATATGTGGCACACAAACGGGGGTGAATTCATGAAAATAAACAACTATGGCATGCACTAAAATTGCACCCCTATCCAAACATCTGTCACCTATAGAAGATTAGATCCTTATATCAATAGCCTTTCCCCCAAATAACCCCCTGCTATGTTGTGGGTGATATAGGTTTATCCCTGGTCCAATTTCAGGATACATATTCTACTCTGCCTCTGATCCAAATGCAAGGTGATATGATTGCATGCATGCAAAATAATCACACTGGGACACACTGGTTCAGTGTGAGCTCTTCCTCATCAACAGGAATCCTTTATTCAGGTTACAGCTCTTTAAAGGCAAAGCGACATAAGCAAACGTGATCACATATGAGTGTATATGATTGGTTCATCCGTATATGGTCCTTCTCCTGTGACATCTGTTTTTGCCACGAGGCAACATTCCAGAGTTTCAGCAGCCATTTTCCTTTGCACGGTGGAAGGGGTAGGAAAAAGAAGGGGTCGAAGGATTGGAGGAGACATCTGTTTCTCATTTTGAATACCTCTGTCATAATATTCAAATCAAGGAAAATACTACTGTTTCTCACGTGATCACTAAGATATTGGGCCAGATTCTCAGCCGCGCTATGACGGGGTATCTAAGATACCCCGTCGTATCGCAGTATTTTTCCCCGTGTATCTATGCGTGTGATTCCTAGAATTACTTACACATAGATACAGGTGAAGATCCGACAAGTGTAAAACAATTACACTGTCGGATCGTAGATGTAATGACATCGGCGGCCGCTAGGTGGCCTTTACATTGTTTTCTCATTTGCCTATGCAAATAAGGCTAATACGCCGATTTCCGAACGCTTTTACGCCGTCCCGTCGTAGTTTACGTAGTTTTCGTACGCGTAAGGTTATCCCTGATAATATGTGGAGTAACCTTACAAAGTGACGTCGGATGCCGTCGGATTCCATGTTAAGTATGGCCTCGGGACCGGGACGTGTTGTGCGTCGTTTACGTCGTTTGCGTACGTCGATTCTCAATGGGGCTGGCGTACGCTACAATTATGTAGTTTACATTGAGAAAATGTGACGTCCTTTGGAGCATGCGCGCTGGGATTTCGTCGCAGCCGGCGCATGCGCAGTTCAATCGGCACAGGGGCGCGCTTAATTTAAATACAAGCCGCCCCCTTCGATTTACACGGGGATACGCCAGGCCATTTACGCTACGCCGCCGCAAACTACGGAGCAAGTGCTTTGGGAATAAAGCACTTGCTCTAGTACGATGCGGCGGCGTAGTGTAAATGGCTAACGCTACGCCGCCGAAATTATATGAGAATCTGGCCCATTGTTTGTGAGATTATATATATATATATATATATATATATATATATATATATATATATATATATATCGCAACAAGAAAGAAAATAATAAAAAGAACAAAAAAGAACAATATTTGAGTGGTTAGAAGAGAAAGATAACATAGACATAAAATAATAATTTTATCAACTCCACCACATGGGCATGTGGCCTAGTATGGTCCAGGAGGCAAGGGGGCGCATGCTTGTTCCCCCCTTTTCTGGCTTGCCAGGCTGCATGCTCCAATACGAGTCTGGATTGGACTTTGGGGGGCCACGACATTTAAAAAAAATGGCTTGAGTTACTCCAAAATTCATACCAGACCAAAAGGTATCAGACAGACAGATGAGCAGAACAATGTCAAGGAAGCCAAAGGTCAGGACTGGAGATAGCAGTAAGGTCAGGAAGCCGGGTCAGAGTAACAACAGGTGCAGGTTCAGGGTCAGGTCACAAAATAAGCTGCAGATCAAACAGCAAGGATCTGGACAGTGGAAACCCATTTTAAAGATCTATGTGATCGGGACATGCACATTGGTGCACGTCTGTTTACTGCTGGCACACACATTCTGCTTGAGTTCCCTTGAGTTCTCCTCTGGTCCATACCCCCTCTACTTGATCAGATATTGCAGTTGATTACCTCTTCTCCTGCAGTCTATGATAGCCCTCACCTCATATTCCTCATCTCCATCAACCATTATGGCTTCAGGTGGCCCCGATCCCCCGTCTGGGAAGGAGTCTAGTACTGTGGGTTTCAGCAGGGAGACATGGAACACCGGGTGGAATCCAAAGCCAATCAGAAAGACAAGTTCATAAGAAACTTTGCTTATTTTTTTCTTAATTGGAAAAGGGACAATACATTTTGGTTCTTCGAGGGGCAAGCCATTCTGAGATTGGTAGTAGACAACCACACTAGATCTCCAGGTTGTAGACATAATTCCCCTCTTCTCTTCCTCTCATATACTGTTATTAGTTGTCTGTGCCATGACCATAGTCTCTTGTAACAACTTGTTATTGCGACCCAGGAAGTCAACAGTGCTCTGTACAGCTGGAACCGGAGATTCAGGAATAATGTTAGGCAGGAATAGGGATGAACCGAACACGCCCCCTTCTGTTCGCACCAGAACCTTCGAACGGACGTGAACTTTAGAACCCCATTGAAGTCTATGGGACTCAAAAGTTTGAAATCAAATCCTAATTTTAAAGGCTAATATGCAAGTTATTGTCCTAAAACGGGTTTGGGAGCCTGGGTCTTGCTCCAAGGAACATGTATCAATGCAAAAAAAAGTTTTAAAAACTGACGTTTTTTTCGGGAGCAGTGATTTTAACCTCCCTGGTAGTATGATTATGTCTGGAATTTTGTACCAAAAGCGGTACAATTTTTTGCATGGAAATTTGGTGATATGTATTGTAGGCCTGCAATTCTTAGTAATTACTTACTTAACCCCTTCCTTACCGGCGCATTGTAAAGTGACACCGGCAGGAACCCTACCTTGATCCGGGTGGACGTCATATAACGTTCTTTGTTCCCGGCGATCTAGGGCGCGCGTGCATGCCCGAGGCACCGCTCATGACCCGGCGTGCGTGCCCGGGGGCCGCGATTGCTGTCGGGCACCCGCGATTGCCGGTGATCACAGCAGGAGTGTGGATCTGTGTGTGTAAACACACATATCCACCTCCTGTCAGCGGTGAGGAGACCAATGCTGTGTTCCCACTACAGAGAAATACACATCGGTCTCCTCCCCTATTGAGTCCCCTCCCCCCTACAGTTAGAACACACTTTAGGTAACATTTTATCCCCTTTCAGCGCCCCCTAGTGTTAACCCCTTCCTTGCCAGTCACATTTACACAGTAATCGGTGCATATTTATAACACTAATCGCTGTGTAAATGTGAATGGTCCCAAAAACATGTCAAAAGTGTCCGATGTGTCCGCCGCAATGTCAGGGTCACAATAAAAAAAAAAAAAAAAAAAAAAAAAAAAAAAAAAAAAACGCAGATCGCCGCCATTACTAGTAAAAAATTAAAATTTAATTAAAATGCCATAAATCTATCACCTATTTTGTAGACGCTATAACTTTTGCGCAAACCAATCAATATACGATTATTGCAATTTTTGTTACCAAAAATATGTAGAAGAATACGTCGGGCTAAACTGAGGAATACATTTTTATTTATTTTTTTAAATTGTGATATTTATTAAATAAAAAGATAAAAAATTGTGTTTTTAAAAAAAATTGTCGCTCTTCTTTTGTTTATAGCGCAAAAAATAAAAACCTCAGAGATGATCAAATACCACCAAACAACAGCTCTATTTGTGGTACAGTGTTGCATGACCGCGCAGTTGTCATTCAAAGTGCAACACCAAAGTGAAAACTAAAAATTGGTCTGGGCAGGAAGGGGGTGAAAATGCCCTGTATGGAAGGGGTTAAACCTGAACAAACAAGACTCTAGTAGACATCCGAGATGTGATCAATTTGAAACACAACTCATGAATTAGAATCTAATAAATATTATAGTTTTATTCAATAGTGCAATGAAAAATAATGAAATTTGTCAAACAAAGAAATTCAATACACATCCTGAGAGTGAAACATTTTGAAGCATGGAACTGGACAAAGTCTGACGTCGCAATCAGGACAATGGTACCTTGATTCTTTTCGGACTTTTTTTCCATTGCCATCTCTCTTTGAACAGCACACCACGCACATCTTGGTAGGTGCTGCCTTTCTTGCAGTTGGCGGTATGTAGTCCATAAAATGACGACCTGTCAAGCGTTCTGGCTTGACAACGTCAACAGCGTGTCATCCGGGTGATGGTGTCTGGTGGTTGACAAAAATCTGCTCAGCCACCTTCCAGATAAAGTCAATGGGCCAGATTCTCGTACCTTTGCGGCTTTCCGGCGTAACCCATTTACGCTACGCCTCCACACTTTTTACGGGCAAGTGCTGTATTCTCAAAGCACTTGCTTTGTAATTTGCGGTGGCGTAGCATAAATGGGCCGGCGTAAGGCCGCGTAATTCAAAGTAGGAAGGAGGGGGCGTGCTGTATTTAAATTTGGCGCACCCCCACGCGGAACAAACTGAGCATGCGCCGGCCGTAAACGTAGCCCACTGCGCATGCTCCAGCCATAAACGTAGCCCACTGCGCATGCTCCATAGTACGCCGCAAATACATTGATTTCGACCGGAACGTAATTAGCGCACAGCCTTATTCGCGACAAGTTATGTAAACGATGGAAAAACACGACGCTGTCCCAACGTCCATACTTAACATGGCGTACACCGGACCTACGCAAGGTTACCCCTCATATAACAGGGGTAACCTTACGCTTACGCAAACTACGTAAACTACGACGACGTCGCGCAAATACGTTCGTACTGCATATTCGACGCAGAAATTGACGGGAACGCCACCTAGCGGCCAGCATAACATTACAACTTAGATCCGACGGTGTAAGTGACATGCACAAGTCGGATCCAAGCACAATCTTTGCGTAACTGATTCTAAGAATCAGTCACATAGATACCCAGGGCCAGAAACAGAGATACGACGGTGTATCTGAAGATACACCGTTGTATCTCTTCTGAGAATCTGGCCCAGAATGAACAAGAGGAAAGTCACTCTTTGCTGTATAAAGCATATACGAATTCCAAAGGCATTGTTCCAGGAGATGCCTGAAAATCTTCTTGTAATATTTCTTTTGCCGTTTCTACATTGCCGGTTAAAATGTCATTGCCTGATCGGCTCTGTCAAGACCTCCCATTGTGTTGTTATAGTCAATCACAGCTTACGGATTTAGCACATCTTTCCCATGTTTTGTATGGACTATGGCAGTGGAGGTATTGTGCACGGTGCTCATGAGACACACGTCCTCCTTGTCTCGCCATCGCATTGCCATGATCTTACCCTTTTGAAAAGCAACTGTTTCTCCAGTGTTTTGTTTTTTTCTTGCCAAACATACTGTAGATGGCATGTCACGTCGGTTAGGCCTAACGGTACCATATGCATCAGTTTTGTTTTGGAACCTCATACAGTTCCGAAGACGTGTAGAAATTGTCCAGTGTCATACAATATCCCTGGTTCAGCAATGGCTCCAACAGTGTATGGACAGATGATGTGGCCATCCCATAGCCACTGTACCTGGGGTTGAACTTCGTCCCTTTACCGGTGTAAATGACCGCATTCCAGATATATCCGGTGGATGACTCACAGGCCTTGTACACACGATGGGATTTTTCCGATGGAAACGGTCCGACGGACCGCCACGTCACCGCACCAGGAAGTAAACACTTCCGCGCGCATGCGTCGGATCCATTCACAGGATACGATGCATGTGCGGGCAGATATGTCCGCTGGTTTGCCGTACTAACCAGCGGACATATCCGACGGGCAGCTCTCCAGCGGAAAAGTTCCAAAGCATGCTTTGAAACTTTTCCGCTGGAGAAATCCGGCCAAAACTGTCCGTTTGCCCCTACAGATGTGGCGATTTTTTGGCTGAAATGGTCCGTTGGACCATTTTCTACGGATTTATTCCCTTGTGTGTACAAGGCCACAGAGCATGTCAAATTTGATGCCAAACCGCGCTCTTTTGTATGCAATAAACTGTATCCAGCTCAGGCGTCCCTTGTAGGCCATCAGACTTTCATCCACACTGACGTCCCTTTCTGGCACGTAGGCCTGCTGGAAATTGGTCACAATCATTTGGCATACCTCCCAGATTTTTTTGCCCGCAGGATACGTGGCCTCATCAAACTCTTCATTGTTAGTGGAAATATTTAATGATGAGCGAAAAACGGTATTCGGACATCCCAGTGCCAAGAACGGAGTGGCCAGTAACCTATTTGTGGGCCAGTACCATTTCTGGAGCGGTTTCTCCACCACCCCCTGAAGAATGATGAGTCAGAGAAACTGCCAGATGTCCTCTATAGTCACCGGTTCCCATTTTCCGGTTCTGGAAAACCTGGCATGCAGCGTAGCGCATTGCTGCTCTTGGTAGCGGTTGGTCTCTGTGACAATTTTTAAAATGACCTCCTCAGTGAGAAATAATTGCAAGTATGCCAGAGGGTTGTCACTCTCAACATCTACCTTCATCCTAGGTGATCCAGTGAATCGGAATCTCAGGGGGGCTACCTGGTCCGTATCGCTGTCTATAGGGCACCAAGCAGTGGCAGTTCGTCCATAGAGGGCGCTGGAGCGCTGCCCCCTCTGGCTCTCACCGCCACTGAGTCTAATAACATGGATTCATGCATTGCACGAATCTATGTTATTATCGCCGCTGCCGCTGTTATTCAGATGGTCGGCGCTCATGTCCGGCCATCTGAATAAAGCCAGCTGGTTGGCTGTACGGAAATGTCTATCAGAGCCAAAAGCTCTGATAGGCTTTCCCAGTACAGCCCTCAGGTCCCGGAAGCTTATTCTCGGAGCGCACAGACTGTACGCCCTTGGATAAGATGACAGGCGTCTCAACCAATCAGGTTGACCGGTTCTGGCTACCGGTAACCTGATTGGCTGAGACGCCTGTCAGTCATCGAGGGCGGGAGAAGACATCGTGGGATGTGGATGCCTGACTCCAGTAAAGGTAAGTGCCGGGCGGGGGGTGAAGAGAGCAATTTACAGGGCACAGTGGAGACATTTGGCACAGCAGCGACCATGGGCACAGTGGTGACAATGGATGGCACAGTGGCTGGTTTAATGGCATGAACCAGTGGTGACAATGGATGGCACAGTGGCTGGTTTAATGGCATGGGACAGTGGTGACAATGGATGGCACAGTGGCTGGTTTAATGGCATGGACCAGTGGTGACAATGGATGGCACAGTGGCTGGTTTAATGGCATGGAACAGTGGTGACAATGGATGGCACAGTGGCTGGTTTAATGGCATGGAACAGTGGTGCGAATTGATGGAACAGTGGCTGCATTTGATGGCATGGCACAGTGGTGCAAATTGATGGCACGTCGGCTGCGTTTGATATCATGGCACAGTGGCTGCATTTGGGCACAGTGAGACTGCAATTTTTTTTTTTCCTTTGCGCCCCCCCCCCCCAAAAAATGTTGAGCACCAGCCGCCACTGGCACCAAGTGCACACATCGCTTAGGTCAGGTGCAGTATCATCGCCGTTATCACTTTCTGGATCAGTGTCAGTGTCAGATGACAAATATGAGAAAAATAAATGTGAGAAAAATAAAAATAAACCGCGCTAATGACCAATAAACATAAAATGCAATAAATAATATGTGGACCACACCGATGAATTAATGTGATATATGCAAGGTTGAAAAAACAATCCAAAAAACAAAAACAAACATTATTGAGTGTCCATAAAACACAAAAAGGCCTTTGTAGTCCAAAGTGAGAGGGCTAGCAAGGTTCCATACACAACCAATTGTGAATAATAAATTATAAACAAAAAAAGTCCAGAGGAAATAAAACGTAACATCCACCCTGGTGAAGCCGAATCCCAATATGAGTCAGCAGGATATTGGTTAACACTGATGTGACATGCAGCTGAAGACCTCCACCACACACATATGCAAGTCTGCTTACCAAATGTAAATGGTCCCTGGCTGAGAGGAGACCAAAACCAATGGTCACATGAATGTAAAAGGAGACAAGAATGCCTCGATAGTGTAAAATCACTTAAAATGTATTGTACAAAATAATGAAGAAATACACTCACATTATGCAGTAAAAGAAAGGCCTTAAACCTGCAGCATCCGGCCGGTCAGCATGCAGGTAAACCCATGTAGTATCGAGTAGTCCAAGGGTGATGACAGTGTGCCACTCGGTACGCCCTGACTAGTTTCGTGGTTAAAACACTTTTTCAAAGGGCACGGGTGGCCACTGCAACACCCCTGGTATTTATACTAAAACTGAAGACAGACAGGCCCCCAGCTGGAGAAACCAAGCCTCTACTTCAGAACCAATTAAAATCCTCCATTACCAGTCTTAAAGACCAAGCCTCACTCTGGAGTTGGTCAATGCAGTTAGAGCACAAGCAAAGGAGGAAAACCAAGCCTCTCTTTGGGATTGACAGGCCCCCAGCTGGAGATACCAAGCCTCTACTTCAGAACCAATTAAAATCCTCCATTGCAGTCTTAAAGACCAAGCCTCACTCTGGAGTTGGCCAATGCAGTTAGAGCACAAGCAAAGGAGGAAAACCAAGCCTCTCTTTGGGATTGACAGGCCCCCAGCTGGAGATACCAAGCCTCTACTTCAGAACCAATTAAAATCCTCCATTGCAGTCTTAAAGACCAAGCCTCACTCTGGAGTTGGCCAATGCAGTTAGAGCACAAGCAAAGGAGGAAAACCAAGCCTCTCTTTGGAATTGACGGAAGCTAATGTGTCACTATAACCAACCAAGGCGTGCTCTAATATGCAGTGGACAAAATGGATATTGCAGAGTATTGAGTCCAACCAGGCCACATTCAATGCAGACATGTCCTATGAGTGGATGGAAACAATCCTGGTAGGTGATGAAAAAAACACCCCCACCAGAAATCTGCCTATCGGTATGGCTAATTTAAAGGCATACCACAGGAAATAAGCGTAACCTACCTTTCCCATCCAAAAAAAATTAACATTACAATATAATAAAATATGAAAATATTAAATATAAGAACCATTTACATATATAGCAATTAAGTCAGAAAATTGCAGTTGAATATAAAATGAATGAAACAGATTGGAACTTGATGAGTTCTTATTCATAACAGTAACCCCAACTATGCCTGAAAACTGACCCCAAAGAAAGGTCAGTTGGCAGACTCCATCTATAAATGTGTGAAATGTGAAAACGCTCCATCTAGCGCCGATGAGTCAGGTGACAGAGAGTAGCATTAACCCATTACCAGGAGGATTAAACAATGAAGCATTGGATAGTCCAGTATGTCTATATTCTGTATGAGACATAGTAGAGTCCCTAACAGGATTGGATAAGAAGTACCTTTTGATGTTGAGTCGTCTAGTGTACTTATGGATATCCATATATGTCTGGAACTTACTAAGGCTACGAGGGGGGGCAAACTTGAGGCCTTTGTCGAGAAGTTTTTTTTTCGGAGTCGGTTAAAACTTGCTGGCTGAGATTAAAAATCCCAGTCCCTAAAGACGTTTTCTTTTTGGACGACTGGGCCCTCCACCCCCCCCTGGTCCCTCTCTTGGTCCTATAGGACCTACCCAGTTGGACTGGGCCCTGGGAAAAGGGCCCAGTCTGGCCAATTTATTTATGGCCAAGTGGAAGGAGGACGTCGTCGATGCCTGCCGGAGACCTGAAGTAGTGCTCTGGGCTAGGTATATCGACAACGTCCTCCTCCTCTGGGATGGTAGTGAGTCTGATCTAAGAGAATTCATGTCAGAATTGAATAATAACACCAGGGGTATTGTCTTTGGGTTTGAGGCAAGTAGGGATGAGATTAATTTTCTTGATCTCAAGATCTCAATTAGAGACAACAGGTTCATCACCAGTACTTTCTTTAAATCTACGGATCACAATTCCTATATCCCACTTGATAGCTGTCATCTACCGGCCTGGCTGAAGGCTGTCCCTCAAGGTCAGTTTACACGCCTTAGGCGTAATTGTACGGACCTAGAGTCCTTTGAGAGTCAAGCTACAACACTCTCCAATCGCTTTATTGAAAAAGGCTATGACAGCTCTGTATTGTCTCAACTAATTAAAGATACTAAAGCAATGGACCGAGGACAACTTTTGGGCGACCGCACTAGGACCGATAATATGGAGGACTTCACTGCTCCCTTCGTGACCACTTTCTCTGTCCAACACCACCAGATTATGAGACTGATAGAAAAACATTGGCACATTTTGACTACAGATCTCGTGTTGGCTCCGGCTTTACCCGAGAGAGCCAGGATTATATTTAAGGGAGCTTCTACATTGGGTAACCAAATAGCTCCCACTGTTTTTGATCCCCCCGAGGGAGCTAGATCCTTTCTTGGGAACCTGACCGGATACCATAAGTGCCAGAATTGTCAGGTCTGTACACTTAACAGCTGTCGGGATAGAAAAATTTGCTCTTTCCGGTCCACCAAAACGGGCCGTTCCTACGATGTGGAGCCTTTCATTACGTGTTCTACTAAAGGAGTTGTCTACCTGATCCAGTGCCCTTGCGGTCTTCAATATGTGGGGAGGACCAAAAGGGCACTGAAGGTTAGACTGAATGAACATATTGCTAAGATAAGGAAAGGCTTTAAAAAACACTCAGTGTCTCGCCATTATGATTTGGTGCATAACAAAGATCCCTCTAACACCTTGTTTATCGGGATAGATAAATATCGGCCCCATTGGCGGGGGAGTGCCATGGTCCGCGAAATTTCAAAACTTGAAATGGCGTGGATATATCGTCTCAAATCTTACATACCACATGGACTGAACATTGATACTGATATCAATGCTTTTATCAGTAATGCTTAGCCAGTTGAATGATGGTCCTAGCCTTCTTAAACAATTTTTAAATAACTTTTATATTTTCCAAAAAGAAAAGAGGGAAAGGGGAAGGGGAAAAAAAAAGGAAAAAAAAAAAGAGAAAAAAGAAAGATTTTTTTTTTTTTTTAATTTAATTTTATTTTTATTTTTTATTTTTTATTTTTTTCTCTCCTCATGTGTTGTGTGGAAGTAATGGGTTAATGCTACTCTCTGTCACCTGACTCATCGGCGCTAGGTGGAGCGTTTTCACATTTCACACATTTATAGATGGAGTCTGCCAACTGACCTTTCTTTGGGGTCAGTTTTCAGGCATAGTTGGGGTGACTGTTATGAATAAGAACTCATCAAGTTCCAATCTGTTTCATTCATTTTATATTCAACTGCAATTTTCTGACTTAATTGCTATATATGTAAATGGTTCTTATATTTAATATTTTCATATTTTATTATATTGTAATGTTAATTTTTTTTGGATGGGAATGGTAGGTTACACTTATTTCCTGTGGTATGCCTTTAAATTAGCCATACCGATAGGCAGATTTCTGGTGGGGGTGTTTTTTTCATCACCTACCAGGATTGTTTCCATCCACTCATAGGACATGTCTGCATTGAATGTGGCCTGGTTGGACTCAATACTCTGCAATATCCATTTTGTCCACTGCATATTAGAGCACGCCTTGGTTGGTTATAGTGACACATTAGCTTCCGTCAATTCCAAAGAGAGGCTTGGTTTTCCTCCTTTGCTTGTGCTCTAACTGCATTGGCCAGCTCCAGAGTGAGGCTTGGTCTTTAAGACTGGTAATGGAGGACTTTAATTGGTTCTGAAGTAGAGGCTTGGTATCTCCAGCTGGGGGCCTGTCAATCCCAAAGAGAGGCTTGGTTTTCCTCCTTTGCTTGTGCTCTAACTGCATTGACCAACTCCAGAGTGAGGCTTGGTCTTTAAGACTGGTAATGGAGGATTTTAATTGGTTCTGAAGTAGAGGCTTGGTTTCTCCAGCTGGGGGCCTGTCTGTCTTCAGTTTTAGTATAAATACCAGGGGTGTTGCAGTGGCCACCCGTGCCCTTTGAAAAAGTGTTTTAACCACAAAACTAGTCAGGGCGTACCGAGTGGCACACTGTCATCACCCTTGGACTACTCGATACTACATGGGTTTACCTGCATGCTGACCGGCCGGATGCTGCAGGTTTAAGGCCTTTCTTTTACTGCATAATGTGAGTGTATTTCTTCATTATTTTGTACAATACATTTTAAGTGATTTTACACTATCGAGGCATTCTTGTCTCCTTTTACATTCATGTGACCATTGTTATTGGAGCCACTGTCGGATGACCCAAGCTGAATTGTTTCACTCTCTCACCGAGCCCAGCTGTTTGATCCTGTCTGCTGTTTTGGTCTCCTCTCAGCCAGGGACCATTTACATTTGGTAAGCAGACTTGCATATGTGTGTGGTGGAGGTCTTCAGCTGCATGTCACATCAGTGTTAACCAATAGTGTTGCTCACGAATATTCGCATTGCGAATATTCGCTACGAATATTGCATATTCGAGTATTCGCGAATAACGCGAATATCGCGGCGAATATTCGCTATTTCGAATATTCGAATGTTTTAAATTTTTTTTTAGAACAGATCACATCCTAGAGATCCCCATCGACGTCTAAAAGCATTGCTGGTATGATTAGAGACCTTGGGCCGAGTAGCTGCAGCGCTCATTTTATATTGCCGAAAAATGCAATGCGATTATTCGGTAATAGCGATATCGCGCGATTATTTTATATTGTAATATATCACGAATATTCTGAGCCAATCAGAGTGCTCCATTCCGCATTTCTCGAAATTTCGCAATTATTTTATATTGTAATATATCACGAATATTCTGAGCCAATCAGAGTGCTCCTTCCGCATTTCTCGAATATTCGCAATTATTGTGTATTGTAATATATCACGAATATTCTGAGCCAATCAGAGTGCTCCTTCCGCATTTCTCGAATATTCGCAATTATTGTGTATTGTAATATATCACGAATATTCTGAGCCAATCAGAGTGCTCCTTCCGCATTTCTCGAATATTCGCAATTATTGTGTATTGTAATATATCACGAATATTCTGAGCCAATCAGAGTGCTCCTTCCGCATTTCTCGAATATTCGCAATTATTTTGTATTGTAATATATCACGAATATTCTGAGCCAATCAGAGTGCTCCATTCCGCATTTCTCGAATATTCGCAATTATTTTATATTGTAATATATCACGAATATTCTGAGCCAATCAGAGTGCTCCATTCCGCATTTCTTGAATATTCGCATTCGCAATTCGCATTCGCAAAATTCGCGAAAATTCGCAATCATTTAATTTCCAAAAAATATCACGAATATTCGTATTTAGCGAATATATGTCGAATATTCGACTATATATTCGAGATATATCGCGAATTCGAATATGGCATATTCTGCTCAACACTATTAACCAATATCCTGCAGACTCATATTGGGATTCGGCTTCACCAGGGTGGATGTTACGTTTTATTTCCTCTGGACTTTTTTTGTTTATAATTTATTATTCACAATTGGTTGTGTATGGAACCTTGCTAGCCCTCTCACTTTGGACTACAAAGGCCTTTTTGTGTTTTATGGACACTCAATAATGTTTGTTTTTGTTTTTTGGATTGTTTTTTCAACCTTGCATATATCACATTAATTCATCGGTGTGGTCCACATATTATTTATTGCATTTTATGTTTATTGGTCATTAGCGCGGTTTATTTTAATTTTTCTCACATTGCTATTCTGTTTATATGACACAGTTTAAACCGCAGCTCCATTTATGTTTAGTTTGCATTTCACGTGCACCTTTTACTTTATTTGATTTGATGCACAGCATCATATATTGATTAGCGCAATTTACCTCACTTTTTTTTCAGATGACAAATATCCCCACTATCGCTCTGTTCTGTGAGCACCTCTATGTCGCTGTCGCTCAACTGATCCAAAAGCACCTTTGTAGGAAAGTGGCGCATTTTTTATGCCATTTTCAAGATTTTTTTTTTTATGGGCTAATGACAGGCAAGGGGCACTGTAAGGGCACTGTGTCATATACTAAGGTGATACAGTGTAATCCTCTAAGATTACATTGTATCACCTCCTTTTTATGTGTTTGTGTTGTGTTCACGTTTGAATCCCCCCCCCCAGTTCCGCTCCCATGCACCATTGCTGCTGCAGGGAAAGGAACCAGGAAGTCAGATGAAGGTCGGACAGAGTGGCGGGGATCTCGCTGGCAATTACAGCAATGCGAGATCATCGCTGGATCGCCAGGAGAAGGTAAGAAACCCCGCTGCAGGCTCTGCACAGCTACCCCAAGCGTGACTCGGGGTTACCGATCGTAGCAGAAAAAAAACACCCTGCGGCACGCACGGGATTACCGCCAAGGAGGTTAACCACTTCCCCACCGCGCCATAAGCATTTTACTGCTACGGCGCGGCGAGGTTATCTCGGGACGACGTCCCTGGGACGTCCTCGTGCACTTCCGCGTCCCCTGGGACGCGCTCGCGAAAGTGTCCGTGCTCGCCGGGTCTAGAAGACCCGGCGCATCACGGATCACGGTAAATTGCCGCTGATAGCGGCCGTTTACCACGTGATCGCGCCGTCGAATGACGGCGCGATCACTTGTAAACAAACCGGCGTCATTTGATGACGCCGGTTCCTCCCTCTCCTCGCTCTCCTCTCTGTACAGTGTGCGAGGAGAGGGGGGGGGGGAGCGGGGTGTCAGCAGCTGAGCTGTGGCTGGATCTGTGACAAATGCAGTCACAGATCCAGCCATCCCTCAAAACATCCCAGCTCTGCAATCCCCCAGTACCCAGCAATCCCCCAGTACCCAGCAATCCCCCAGTACCCAACAATACCCCAGTACCCAACAATACCACAATACCCCAGTACCCAACAATACCCCACAATACCCCAATACCCCACAATACCCCAATACCCCACAATACCCCAGTACCCCACAATACCCCAGTACCCAACAATACCCCGCAATACCCCAGTACCCCGCAGTACCACGCAATACCCCAGTACTCAGCAATACCCCAGTACTCAACAATACCCCAATACTCGGCAATACCCCAATACTCGGCATGATACTTTGCAATACCCCAATACTCGGCAATACCCCAATACTCGGCAATACCCCAATACTCGGCAATACCCCAATACTCGGCATGATACTCGGCAATACCCCAATACTCGGCAATACCCCAATACTCGGCAATACCCCAATACTCGGCAATACCCCAATACTCGGCAATACCCCAATACTCTGCATGATACTTTGCAATACCCCAATACTCTGCAATACCCTGCGCGATACTCTGCAATACCGCCTATGGGGATTTTTAAGTAGCGAGGTTTGGCGCCATTCCACAAGTGTGCGCAATTTTGAAGGGTGACATGTTGGGTATCTATTTACTCGGCGTAACTTCATCTTTCACATTATGAAAAAAAATTGGGCTAACTTTACTGTTTTGTTTTGTTTTAAGCACAAAACAGTTTTTTAAAAAACACGCGTTCAATAAATTTTCGGCGAAAATACCGTGCGAGATAAAACGTTGTAACGGCCGCCATTGTATTCTCTAGGGTCTTTGCTAAAAAAGCATATATAATGTTTTGGGGTTCTATGTAATTTTCTAGCAAATAAATGATGATTTTTCCATGTAGGAGAGAAATGTCAGAATTGGTCTGGGTGTTCCAGAACGCCTGATGGCGCTCCCTGCATGTTGGGCCTCTGTATGTGGCCACGCTGTGTAAAAGTCTCACACATGGGGTATCGCCATACTCGGGAGGAATAGCAGAATGTGTTTTGGGGTGTAATTTGTGGTATGCATATGCTGTGTGTGAGAAATAACCTGCTAATATGACAGAAACAAGTTTTTTTTTTTTTTTTTTTACAGAATTTTCAGTCGTTTTCCTTTAATAGCGCAAAAAATAAAAAACCCAGAAGTAATCAAATACCACCAAAAGAAAGCTCTATTTGTGTGAAAAAAAGGACAAAAAGTTCAAATGGGTAGAATGTTGTATGACTGAGTAATTGTCATTCAAACTGTGAGAGCACCGAAAGCTGAAAATTGGTCTGGTTAGGAAGGGGGTTTAAGTGCCCAGTGGTCAAGTGGTTAATGATGCTTAAAGTGAAAAAAATAAATTGGAAAATGTCCTTTAAATATCGTACCTGCTGGGTGTCTATAGTATGCCTGTGAAGTGGCATGAGTTTCCCGTGTTTAGAACTGTCCCTGCACAAAATTACATGTGCAAGCTCTGGCCAGTGATCCATCCTCAAGGCCCAGTAAGCCAGAGGATTTTCGGTGGGAAAGGAGTCTAAGTCTGATCTTGCCCCTAGGTATTCCCGCACCACGTAAAACAGACGCTGGCGATGGTTGCTGGAACCGGTCATACCTTGGGGCGGCAGACTAAAAAATTGTCTAAACGCATAGGTCAGACACCCACCTTCTCCACCGCTCCTTCTGTGACTGACCGAAACCTCAGCAACACGTTGTCCAGGACCAGGATTTTGTAACCTCCCAGTCTCTGGGAATGCGTTGCACAGACCTTTCTGCAAGGCCTCCCGAAGATGTTTCATCTTCTGCTCCCTCTGCCCTGGCAAGATAAGGTCTGCAACCTTACCCTTGTAATGTGGATTAAGGAGGGTTTCCAGCCAGTAATGATCCCTCTCCTTGATAGCACGAATACGAGGATCTTTTCACAGGCTTTGCAGGATCAGGGAGGCCATACAGCGTAGGTTTGCTGAGGAATTCGGTGCAGAGTCACTGAGGACGATAGAAAAAAAAAACAAGCTCCCCTGACCCTGTCCTACTGACATATTGGCACAGATACTCATTGATGGCCCTCTGCTGCGTGTGCATCTGCTGCAGCATGGCCAACGTAGAGTTCCACCTAGTGGGCATGTCACAGATTAGGTGGTTCTTGGGCAGGTTGTATTCCTTTTGGAGGTCTGCCAGCCAAGCACTGGCATTATTTGACTGTCGGAAATGCACACAGAGTTTTCTGGCCTGCTTCAGGACATCCTGTAAGCCTAGGTACCTGCCCAAGAACCGCTGCACCACCAAGTTGAAGGGGTTGTAAAGGATTTTTTTTCCCTAGCTTCCTTTACCGTAGTGCAGTCCTCCTTCACTTACCTCATCCTTCCATTTTGCTTTAAAATTTCCTTATTTCTTCTGAGAAATCCTCTCTTCCAGTTCTTCTGTCTGTAACTTAAAGTAGGTGACTGGGATATTGTGTCAATCTCGCTTCCTTTCTCGGCGAGATTGAGCACTTGCGAGCCCCATCGCGAGAGCCAGCGACGAGCTGGCTTGCCGCGATGGAGACAAAGCCGTCATAGAAGAGACGGGCATCCGACGCGGATTCCCGCCAATTCTACACGTGGGCGGAGTTTGTTATGAATCCTGAAGGAGAAATACCCGCCGGATTTTTAAAAAAAATCCGGCATGGGTTCCCCCCTCAGGAGCATAACGGGCCCTTAGGTCTGTTATGGGTTGTAAGGAGACCCCCTACGCCGAAAAAACGGCGTGGGGGTCCCCCCACAATCCATAACAGACCCGTATCCAAAGCACGCCGGCCGGCCTGTCAGGAAGGGAGTGGGGGCGAGCGTGGTACCTACCGGAGCATGATGGGACTGCGACGTCACAAGACAGGCCTATATAATTCGCTGCAAGCCGCGCGCCCGGCATAACAGCGGAAGGAAGCGTCGCGTCAACATCTGGAGAACAGAAGAGGAAGAAGAAGACGACGACGTCACAGAAGAGGGGGCTCACACACAAAGTTATCGGCGGCGAGTCCTGAAGAAGACCCCCGGAGAGCGGAGAAGACCCCCGGAGAGCGGAGAAGAACCCCCGGAGAGCAGGAGAAGACCCCGGAGAGTGGGAGAAGACCCCCCAGCCGCCGAAGACATCAAAAGAAGCCCGAAGACATCAAAAGAAGCCGCCGAAGACATCAAAAGAAGCCCGCCGGGTGGTGGGCGCTTTTATCGCGTCGGATCCCCGTCGCTTCTATGACGCACTCGCTGGAATGTGCTTTTACTATTCCAGCGAGTGCGAGATATCGGCAGCCTGTCGCCGAGATTCAGCGCGATGCTGTCGTGCTAAAAACACATTCTCGGCGGCAGGCACTGTACCACCGTAATGCAAAGCTTTCTTCCTGGTGTGGAGAAAGCCTCTGGAGGGGGGAGGGGGCAAGCATGCAAGTCAGGACACTCTCTACTTTGCAGATAGAGAAAGGAGCTGTGTGTTAGTGGGCATCCTGACACTCCTGCTTGCCCCCCCCCCCTCAAGAGGCTTTCTCCACACCAGGAAGAAAGCCTCGCATTACAGTGGTGAGTTACAGACAGAAGAACAGGAAGTGAGCATTTCTTAGAAGAAATAAGGACATTTAAAAGCAAAATCGAAGGATGAGGTAAGTGAAGGACTGCACTAAGGTAAAAGAAGCTATTTAGGGAAAACAATGTTTTCCTTTACAACCCCTTTAAGGACATGAGAAAAACAGGGCACATGATCCCTTGAAGACTGCTGCTGATGCTGAGTGCTACGCTCCACCTCCATGCTGGCACAATCCTCCTCCTCCTCTTCCTGTGCGATAGGCAGGCAAGCAGGAACACTGTCTGGATAAAGGGGGCCTTGAGAGGTAAGGAAGTTCTTATTTTCTTCCCTCTGTTCTGCCTCGAGTGTCCTGTCCCTTATTCCAAGCAGCATGTGCTCCAACAGGTGGATAAGAGGGACAGTGTCACTGATGCATGCACTGTCACTGCTCACCATTCTTGTGGCCTCCTCAAATGGTGACAGTACAGTGCATGCATCCCTAAACATGCCCTACTGGTCTGGGGAAAAAAACAAGCTCCCCTGACCCTGTCCTGCTGCCATATTGCATTGATGGCCCTCTGCTGTGTGCGCAGCCGCTGCAGCATTGCCAACGTAGAGTTCCACTTGGTGGACATGTCACAGATTAGGCGGTTCTTGGGCAGGATGTATTCCTTTTGGAGGTCAGCTAGCCAAGCACTGACATTATATGACCGTCATAAATGCACACAGAGTTTCCTGGCCTGCTTCAGGACATACTGTAAGCCTGGGTACATGGCCAAGAACCGCTTCACCACCAAGTTAAGGATGTTAGCTACAGTAGGTGACTGGGATATTGTGTCAATCTCGCTCCCTTTCTCGGCGAGATTGAGCACTTGCGAGCCCCATCGCGGGAGCCAGCGCCGAGCTGGCTTGCCGCGATGGAGACAAAGCCGTCATAGAAGCGACGGGGATCCGACGCGGATTCCCGCCAATTCTACACGTGGGCGGAGTTTGTTATGAATCCTGAGAAGGAAGTCCCCGCCGGATTTTAAATAAAAATCAGGCATGGGTTCCCCCCTCAGGAGCATAACGGGCCCTTAGGTCTGGTATGGGTTGTAAGGAGACCCCCCCCCTACGCCGAAAAAACGGCGTGGGGGTCCCCCCACAATCCATACCAGACCCGTATCCAAAGCACGCCGGCCGGTCAGGAGGGGAGTGGGGGGCGAGCGAGCGCCCCCCCCCCTCCTGAGCCGTACCGGGCAGCATGCCCTCAACATGGGGGGGGGTCAGGTGCTCTGGGGCAGGGGGCGCACTGCAGCCCCCCCACCCCAGAGCACCCTGTCCCCATGTTGATGAGGACAGGGCCCCTTCCCGACAACCCTGGCCGTTGGTTGTCGGGGTATGCGGGCGGGAGGCTTATCGGAATCTGGAAGCCCCCTTTAATAAGGGGGCCCCCAGATACCGGCCCCCCACCCTAAGTGAATGAGTATGGGGTACATTGTACCCCTACCCATTCACCTGCAAGAAAAGTTTAAACACAAATAAACCACACAGTGTATTGAAATATTTTATTAGTTGGCCGCCGGGGGGGGGTGTGTATGATCGCTTTTATAAAAGCGCCCCCCTCCGGCGGGCTTCTGCGGGGGGGTGGGTGCCGCTGTTCTTCACCGCCGTCTGGTTCTCTTCTGATAAAAGCGCCCACCACCCGGCGGGCTTCCTTCGACATCTTCGGCGGCGGGGGGGTCTTCTCCCACTCTCCGGGGTCTTCTCTCGGCTCTCCGGGGGTCTTCTCCGCTCTCCCATACTCATTCACTTAGGGTGGGGGGCCGGTATCTGGGGGGCCCCCTTATTAAAGGGGGCTTCCAGATTCCGATAAGCCTCCCGTCCGCATACCCCGACAACCAACGGCCAGGGTTGTCGGGAAGGGGCCCTGTCCTCATCAACATGGGGACAGGGTGCTCTGGGGTGGGGGGCTGCAGTGCGCCCCCTGCCCCAGAGCACCTGACCCCCCCCATGTTGAGGGCATGCTGCCCGGTACGGCTCAGGAGGGGGGGGCGCTCGCTCGCCCCCCACTCCCCTCCTGACTGACCGGCCGGCCGGCGTGCTTTGGATACGGGTCTGGTATGGATTGTGGGGGGACCCCCACGCCGTTTTTTCGGCGTAGGGGGGGGTCTCCTTACAACCCATACCAGACCTAAGGGCCCGTTATGCTCCTGAGGGGGGAACCCATGCCGGATTTTTATTTAAAATCCGGCAGGGACTTCCTTCTCAGGATTCATAACAAACTCCGCCCACGTGTAGAATTGGCGGGAATCCGCGTCGGATCCCCGTCGCTTCTATGACGCACTCGCTGGAATGTGCTTTTACTAGTGCGAGAATCAGCGCGATGCTGTCGTGCTATAAACACATTCTCGGCGGCAGGCACTGTAAACAGAGCACATGGGTCAGTTGTCCCTGTCGCAGGGTGTAGAGGAGGTTGGTGCTATTGTCGCAAACCACCATTCCTGGCTTAAGCTGGCATGGTGTCAACCACCTCTGAGCATTCCCCTGCAGAGCTGATAGAACCTCTGCCACAGTATGGCTCCTGTCCCCCAAGCACACCAGCTCAAGCACCGCATTACATCTCTTTGCCTGCGTATCTGCGTAGCCCCTTGAATGCCTATGGAGCACCGCTGGTTCGGAGGACACATCAGCACAGGAAGAGGCCACAGAGGGAGAAGGGGAGGGGGTGGAGGAGAGAGGTGTGTCACAACCAGTAGTAGCATTTTGGAAGCATGGTGGCAGAACAACCTCCAACACTACTGTACCTCGTCCTGCATCCTTCCCAGCTGCCAGCAGAGTCACATAATGTGCCGTGAATGTCCCTGTCCATGCCTGCTGGACCATAAGACCACTGACCGCCCTGTCCAGCGAGGCATAGACATTGCCTTACACATGCCGGTAGAGAGCTGGAATCGCCTTCCGCTAGAAAAAGTGGCGTTTGGGAACTTGCCACTGAGGTATCGCACATTCCACAAACTCACGGAAGGGGGCAGAATCTACCAACTGAAAAGGCAGCAGTTGAAGTGCTAGAAATTTAGCTAAGCTAGCTGGGCATGTGGATGGCTGAGAGAGAACTTCTTTTAGCGCTGCAGCAGCTGGGGCAGGGAAATTTGCCTTGTACAATCCGACGTCGGTGTACCGATAGTAGATTGCCCGCAATTACTTGGCTGTGACACACCTAATTATACACCTTCAGTTCTATCAGTGCAGGCTTTAGAGAAGACTAATGTACACACGATCATTTTTTGTGATGTAAAAAAAACGAAGTTTTCTGTGAAGTAAAAAAACGACGTTTTTGAAACGTCACTTTCAAAGACGATGTTGCATACACACCATCGTTTTTTTCACAAAAAACGAGGTTACATTCACCACACTTTTCCATTGAAGCTTGCTTCATAACTAGCTTCTGGGTATGCGCGGGTTGAAAAACATTGTTTTAAACAACGTTTTTGCTACACACGGTGACTTTTTGTGAAACAAAAAACGACGTTTTGAAAAACGACACAAAAAATTCAAGCATGTTTTGCCCACACACGATCAATTTAAATGACGTTTTAAAAAACTACGTTTTTTTTCATTGCAAAAAACGACTGTGTACGCGGCATGAGGGTATAGTGGGGTTGGAGATCGCAGCTGATGAGGAGCAAGGACAGGTCTGCTTTGTTCTTTGGTGTGGGTCTTTAAGGTACGCTTGGCAACAAACTGCATGGCAGGTCGACATATGTCTGGTCAAGCATGTGGTGACCAAGCGGGTGATTTTTTGACCACGCGAGATACGCATGCGACATATGTTGCAAAACCGCTACAGCAAGGAACCCTTGGTACCCAAAGGAAAGAGAAAGTTGTTTGCTGAAAATTGTTTCAGCAAGGAACTTTCCCTTTCCTTTGGGTGCCAATTGGAAGGTTTGTCTTTTGGCCCCTATCGTTTTGGGCATGCAGGCTTACTCTTAGGCCTCGTACACACGAGTAAATCTGTCTGCTGGAAACGGTCTGCTAGACCGTTTCAGCAGACAGATTTGATCGTGTGTACGGGCAAACAGACGGATTTGGCCACCCGACAGATTTCAAAGCATGCTTTGAAATCTGTCGGCTGGGAACCCGTCCACCCGACATGTCTGCTGGTTAGTATGCTAACCAGCAGACATGTCTTCTCGCACACGCGCCGAATGATTTCGACGCATGCGCGGAAGTGTTTTAATTCCTGGTGTGGTGACGTGGCGGCGTCAACGTCACCGCCACGTCACCGACACTTCAGCGCGCTGTCTGCTGGCGGGGAGGATTTTGGTTTGCTCGTGTGTACACGCGAACAAACCAAAATCCAAGCAGACAGATCTGTTCAAATCGGTCGGTCCGACCGATTTGAACAGATCGATTGCCTCGTGTGTACGAGGCCTTAGGCACATATGGTGGTTTTTCCTCCTTGCTATAGCGGTGAGTTTTTCTATCTACATGGATGTCTGGGCAATGTCGTTTGGAGGGTTGGTTGAACCCCTCTTTCTCGCGCTCATACCTATCTATTCATATATTTATTAATTTTTGCCCTTGTTGTTTTCTCTTGATATAGTGAGAGCCATTCAAGCTTAACCCATTCGTTGAATTCTTTATTCTGCCCCCCTATGAGTTGTCAGGATGAGGGGCTACTGAATGCAGGGGATTAAAAGTTGAGCACTTCCACCCGGCAATATCGTGGAAAGCACACCCGCAGACATTTGGGTATATATGATTCAAAAAAGTGAGTCACTATAGATTATTTATATTTCTTTCACATTGCATGTGGAATGGTGACTGTCACTTTTTATATGCTTAATAAATATGTTTTTGTATTTTGATTTATTTTTACAATTTGATACTGTAATATTTCATTGAAGAATACCTGATATTTGAAATGTGTCGGATTATCGACCTTACTTGTCATCAGTTGGTCTGGTGATAGTTATCCAATGATGGACAGTATCATGTTACATTTTCACCTTGAATCTTTTTAATATTTATTGTGCATTATGCTATTTTCACACGATTTTTTACCATGTAATACATTTGTATATTTTTTATGACTTTCTGAGTTAAAATTTTTGTTGCCCTAAAAATTCCGCCCCTTTTGAGATTTTCCATTTTTTTCACTAATAAGGGATGTTGGCAACTACATGCCTCCCTACATGAGTTGATTTTTTTTCTTGAATTTCTCGTGCCTTATGAACTTGTTGAGAAAGGTAAGGTCTATCACTGGGCACCATTCTTTTTCTGTACTAGAAAGAGGGCGGAGTATACTCCCTGGAATTCCTCACTCTTCTGCATGGGCACCACTGCTCCTTGATCTTTCAGAGTGTTTATGTTTGACAGCAGAACTTGTTTTTTTCTTCTGATTGTGGTGGCCATTGGTCTGCGGGGAGGAATTTTGCTTGAAGTACTATGTGTCGCCTGGTCAGGCGCAATCTCAAAAGGACTTAGCCGGCTCTTGCCCACCAGATGTCTGTTTCTTTGAAAGGATGACTGTCCTTTATTCAAATTCCAACTTCTCTTGAAAACCTGTCCGGGTCTAGAGGAGCGTGCTTCCCTCGAGCGTTCTGTACTGCGTCTACACTGAGGTCTTCTTTGGTTGAACAGGCGCCTGTTCTGGGGAGGGAACCCCCAACTTCTCATCTGTGGCTTTGGAAATAGCACTATCCAGTTTGTTATCAAACAAGGAAGACCCCTCGAAAGGGATTTTACACCATGCCTGCTTGGAGGCTGGGTCAGCAAGCCAGGGGAGGAGCCATAATGCTCGTTTGGCTGTGACTAAAGATAACATAGATCTAGCCAGCAGGCGAATGAGGTCAATTGGCCCCTGAGACGAAGTTACCTATCACAAAACGCGTTGGGCGGAGAGAGCAGCGTGCTGACATCATCACCCTCATTCGCTTGTTCTCTACGCGGACGGGTTTGCCTGTTTAGCGTCTGGACGACGCTATAGGCTCAAGGCTTGTTTTGTTCACTAAAATGTGAGTTGTACATTGTTTTTATCCTTTAATAATAAATCACCCTGGTTTTATGCTATGTGAGGCTTCTCCTTCCTTACATGATCATGTTGCAAATGAGAGTTCTGAGTTTGGAGTCTGTTTGACATTTACCTCACTGCGAACACAGCTGTTACCTATATCCTGCTGGATTGTTACATGCTGAATTTGGTCCATTAGGACCTTAGGATCTGGTAAGCAGATTACTTAACCAATGGTGGTGGATTCTCACTGGGCTCCATACTGGATCACGACATATAGTCGTCTGGATTATGTACGGGTGTTCAATATGCCACATGATTTTATGGATTCCTTTACACATTCAATTTGATGGACTTTCATTTTTTATGTCACTGTTCAATATATTGAATAGACTCACGAAGACTGTGTCTTATTGTCACAAAATATCTATGCAAGATTGAGCACTTGTGTTGATTTGCCTCACGGTACTCAATAATTTAGTGATATATGCACATGTTATACCTGTATATCTTCAGTGTTAGTATATTTTGCACAATTGTATATCACTACATGTTGTGTTCTATTTAGAGTTGAGCGGACACCTGGATGTTCGGGTTCGGACCCGAACCCAAACTTTAAAAGAAAAGTTCGGGTTCGGGTACCCGAACCCGAACTCCGAACCCCATTGAAGTGAATGGGACACGGGACTTTTAGTAAAAAAAAAATGTGCAGAGGTCCCCGCAAATTCAAAATTAATGGATATTAAGGGGAACCCCGCAATCAATTAAAAAAAAAAAAATGATGTGGGATTCCCCCCAAATATCCATAACCAGACCCTTCAGGTCTGGTGTGGATTTTAAGGGGAACTCCACCCCAAATTTAAAAAACAAATGGCGTGGAGTTCCCCGTAAAATCCACACCAGACCATTTATCCGAGCACGTTGACCTGGCCGGCCACAGAATAGAGGGGGGGACAGAGTGCGCCCCCCCTCTCCTGAACCGCACCAGGCCACATGCCCTTAACATTGGGAGGGTGCTTCGGGGTGCCCCCCAAAGCACCTTGTCCCCATGTTGATGGGGACAAGGGTCTCATCCCCACAACCCTTGCCTGGTGGTTGTGGGGATATGCGGGCAGGGGGCTTTTCAGAATATGGAAGACCCCTTTAACAAAGGGGACCCCCAGATTCTGCCCCCCCCCCGTGTGAAATGGTAATGGGGTACACTGTACCCCTACCATTTCACGAAGGAAGTGTAAGTAATAGTTGTTTAAAAAAAAACACACACACCATAGAACAAAATGTTTTATTCATTAAACCAAATAAAAATCCAGCGGTGAAAATAGACGATCGATGCTGTTCCCTGATGTCTCCAGCGACGGGTGTTCTCTTCAGCGACGGTGTCTTGGTCCAGCGATGAGAAGATTCATCCATTCAGAGCACAGCTCTGCGAATGACGCGCCCGAGCTTGACGTTTCTTTTATAGGGGAGGCGGGCCACGCGTCACGTGACCCTGTCCTCCTCTGACGCACACTGTGCTACGTCACTGGGACAGCACTATTCCTTAGTAAGGAATAGGGCTTTACAGTTCTGGTTCGCTCAACCCTAGTTCTATTTCATTTTATTTCATTTAAGTTTATTCACTATAGGTACACATACTTTACCCAACTGGGTTCAATATGTGTACTTGATATATTCCCTCAGTGGCAGTATATATGTTTATCACATAGTTATCTGATTTAGCGCAACTATTTATTTTCTCTATTTTTGCACACTGTGGCCCAGATTCTCAAAGAAGTTACGTTGGCGTATCTCGAGATACGCCGCGTAACCTCTAAGATGCGCCGGAGTTTTGCTTAGATCCGTCCGTCGTATCTCAGTTGCATATTTATGCTGGCCGCTAATGTAAATTAGCTAGATACGCCTATTCCCGAACGTACGCCAGGCCGACGCAGTGAATTTAAGCCGTTTACATAAGGCGTTTTCCGCGTAAAGATGAACCACCAAAAAGATGGCGCAGCCTATGTTAAGTATGGTCGTCGGGACCGCGTCAAATTTTAACATTTCTACGTCGTTTGCGTAACTCGTCTGTGAATGGGGATTTACGTCAATTACATTCACGTCGAAAACAATGCGGCCTAGCGTCATAATTTGGAGCATGCGCACTGGGAAACGTCCACGACTGGCGCATGCGCAGTTCAAAAAATGTCAAAAACTTGGGGTCATGATTAATTTACATGAAACACGCCCACCTCATACACATTTGAATTACGCGGGCTTACGCCGGCCCATTTACACTACGCCGCCGCAAATTACGGAGCAAGTGCTTTAAGAATACGGCACTTGCGTCTCTAAGTTGCGGCGGCGTAGTGTAAATAGAAAACGCTACGCTGCCGCAGATCTACGAGAATCTGGCCCTGTTCACAGATTAGTTGCTGCTTTCAATCCAGCTTCAGGCTACAAAGTTATACCATCATAGCGCAGTTGCTTTTCCTTATTTGAATGAGGTCAATTGATGCCTCCCCCAAAAAAGGCAACTGCTAAGTGAAGTTCTTGCACTGCTGATCCTTGTGCTAGTTCTTCTGAAACTCTACATTTTCAATCCAGGCCTCCATAGTTTTGGAAGTAACTGCAAGGGTCAGGGCTGGTTTGCAGGCAAAGCTGTAGATCCTTTTGAGGTCTTGGTCAATTTTGCGTTCCAGGCCATCTTTAAAAGATACCTTATCCTCTAGCGGAAGGGTGACATGCTTTGCTAGGCACAACACTGCTGCATCAACGAGGGGAGCATTTTTACAAATGCTTTACATCCTTAAAGGGTCACTAAAGTCAGGTTTTTTGTTAAAAAAAAATAACAAACATGTGATACTTACCTCCACTGTGCAGTTCGTTTTGCACAGAGTGGCCCGGAAACCTGTCTTCTGGGGTCCCTCGGCGGCTGTCTGGGCTCCTCCTCGCAAAAGCTTTCCTTCTTCATGCGAGGGCGCTCGCATGGAGGAAAGCTTTTGCGAGCGCGCTCCCGTGATACAGCGGCGGCCATAGCCGCCGACTGTATCACTCGGCTCCGCCCGCCAGCGCGCCGCGTCATCCGCCCTGATTGACAGCAGCGCTAGCCAATGGCTGCGCTGCTATCAATCCGCCCAGCCTAGCCAATCAACGGCCAGGCTGGGAACCGAAGAGGACGACGTGGACGCGCCCGGGACATTCGAACGGTCAGGTAAGTACAACGGGGGCTCGGGGGGGGCCGGAGCTGCTAAATGTTTTTTTACCTTCATGCATAGGATGCATGAAGGTAAAAAAACGTGTACCTTTACAACCCCTTTAAAGGGACAGAGTCTTGAGGTTTTATTTAGCATTGAAACCTTCTTATCTCCCCTGCTCCATTCTTCCTCAAAAACATCCTTTAGCTCAGAGGGAAGTGGAAAGTTGGAGCGTTCTTTTCCCCAATTGCTTGAAAAGCTTCCTCTGTTTTTCTGGGGGAGCAGCAGTATCCTTAAATTTTAGGTTCTCCTTGACCGCCTTGATTAGTGGGAGAATTAAAGCGTAGTCAAAACCCACAGCAAGCTCATCTCCCTCCGTCTCGCTATGCAAGGAATCATGGGAGGCATCATGAGGCTGGAAATGGCCGGGATCCTCCTGGGCCTCGTCATCCAGGGAGCCAGAGAAGGTGGTGGACTGGCTCCTCATGTGGGAGGTGTCTAGTTCCTTTATAGACTGTTGCACCACACGTTTAACAAGAGACTCAAGATTTTGTTTTTCTGTCTTTTTCTCACCAACCGTTCGGCATAACATGGGTTGCATAGCGATTTGACTCTGGTCTTACATCCCCAACAGGCTCTGTGATCAGAGCGACTATCGCAGTGGTGGTAGCGGTGACTAGAGGAGGAATGGGAACAACTCCTATGCTTAGAGGGGGAATGTGAACATCCCCTGTGATGATGGGTCTCAGATGAAGTATCGCACGTGGATCTAGAAGAAGAATGAGGTGTTGTGGCCTGGCAAGGTCCCTGTCCTGTAAATGATGATCCGACTTAGCAGGGCAGTAAGGGGAAATATACAAGACAGAAAAAAGAGACACACAACCAGTATACCATTAGCATATCCTAATGATCAGCGTCATTACTAGTGTTGCTCACGAATGTTCGCATTGCGAATATTGCATATTCGAGTATTCGCGAATAAATCGAATATCGCGGTGAATATTCGCTATTTATTTTTAAAACAGATCACATCCTTGTGATCTCCATCGACGTCTAAAAGCATTGCTGGTATGATTAGAGACCCTGGGCCGAGTAGCTGAGGCGATCCTTTTATGTTGCCGAATATTCGCAACGCGAATATTCGTATTACGAATATTCGCGAAAACTTTCTCTGCCCTTCTGTGTTTTGTGTATATAAAAAAATAAAATAATTAGCTTTAGTTTAGTCATATAAGTTTGTGTAAGTAGAGTTAGTGTTTAGTGCATATTAGTTTAGCAATCCAGGAAATGATCTCCGTTTTCGCGTGTTGACGAGAATTTTGCAATCAATTTCGCATTCGCATTAGCGAAATTTCGCAATTTTTTTTTTTTTGATAAAATATCATGAATATTCAATATTAACGAAAATATTTTGCGAATATTCTTCTATATATTCGTGAAATATCGCAAAATCGAATATGGCGTATTCCGCACATCACTAGTCATTACACCATCCATCCCCCTTCCCTCATCTGTGCATACCTTGTGCGAGAGGACTGGCCACACGGAAGTGAAGATATGTCCATGATGTTGAAACCACCAGACACAAAATACTGAGAAACAAGGCGCTACCAGGGAACAAGCATATAAAGAACATATAAAGTACCCTTTTTTTACTTCCTCTTTAAGAGGATAAAAAGCAGATGCCCATAGTCTGCTTACCTTGCCCTAATGTGTGGAGCGTTCCGGGATGCTGCCGTAATAGCCCACAGGTATCCCACCTGTTTGGGGTTTCTCAGCGGTTTAAATTTACCGCCGGAATGACGTCACGGCTGGTCTTCTGATGCGCACCTGCACCGGAGAGACTGGCCGTACTGCACCTGTGCCACCTTGTGCCCCTCCTCCGCACCGCACATGCGCGAAAATCAAGCCTCTGTTTTACCGCAGCCTTGCGCGTGCGCAGATGTGCACCGGTCAGAGAACCTGGAAGGGATGCGGCATCTTGGAACGCAGGAAGCGTTCCACATGCCTAGAGGAAAATCAGGATCCTTAAATAAGTTGTAGACAGCGGAAAAAAAAGGAAAAACATACAAAAACGATCTGCCATGGATATATAATTAAGAAATCTTCAGACCTTTGCCAGCCGGTAACACTGAGTTGAGTTGAGTTGAGGTGCACTTTCTATAGCGTGGTCAATTACCCCGGAGGATCCCGACACGCTGGTACATAGGGGCTGCATCCTCTTCCACTATAAGGGTATCATAGGTCCTGAAAACCACTCGCCCGCCCATAGCTGCACCCTGGGTGCACCGTAATAAATGGTACCGATTGGATAGACATCCTGGATTTGTGCGATGTAGGGTCCATGAGAGGACAAAAAAGTAACACAGTCTATGGAGGTGAGCTCAAATTTATGGGTAGGGGGTCCTATAGCAGTGGAGAAGGGCGGGGTTAACCCACACGTAGTCTGCCATGGAATCTGTCAGGAAATACATTGTATTCTGCTGCTTGTTCTATTTAGTGCAACATTAAAATTAAATTTTTGGTAAAAAGCATGTTAAAGTTATTTACAAAAGAAATAAAGTTTTTTTTTTTGTTTTTTTGCATATATTTAATTTTTCTCATAATGCAGGGGTGACCAACCAGTGGCCCGGGGCCACATGTGGCCTGCGGAGCCCTCTGATGTGGCCCGCGACCTCCTGCTCTGGAATGGTGGGTTGGCAGGCCCAGATCGCAGGTTGCCCACCCGCCATACCACAGCATCCGTGTTGTGAATGAAGCTGTTGGTAGAGGAAGGAAGCGGCTGTGGAGCAGAGCCCCATAAGCCAATGCTTCCTCTACAGTGCTGGCTTTTGCCACAGGCGGAGTCTATGGTGAAGTTTAGCTAACCCGCAGGATAGACACAGGTGCCCTACACCGCACCCATGGTATGGGTAAACCGCAGCACATCAGTCTTAGACCCTTTTCACATGATCAGCCCGACCAAATGGGACCCTCAATTCACCTCTATAGAGTGACAGATGTCCATTTACGCACGCCTGCCTCCAATCCGAAAAACAGAAGGCAATTTGTCCCCTTCCATCTGAGCAGATCTGAGGGCCTATTGAGTAGCCGTGACCTGTCATCCCTCCGCTCTACTCATTGTGGCCCGCGACTGGTTACCAAGTTGCTTTAGTGGCCCTTGCGCTTCAAAAGGTTGGGCACCCCTGTCATAATGCATCAGTAATTTATAGTTCTTACTGATTTATAATAAATCAGATATACCCTAAACCACATATTTTTTTAACAGTAAATCCATAAAGATAACAATATATAAATGTGCTTTATAAAAAAATGTTTCCAGAATTTTTTTTTGCGAAATAGAAACATGGAACAGGAGATGAAAGTGTTAAACAGTGATTATACAGGTTGAAATGAAAGGGTTGACAGGTTGAAATCAAAAAGTGTAGCTGCTGGTCTTTAATAAACAGACACTTATCTGCTCCAGCGTTCCAACGACGAGATGCCCAGCGCTCGGCTCCCCCCCCCCCTCTTCGCCGGCGCCTCCATTCTAACTGTGGGCAGCTGGCCGTGACAGCTTTCGGCTTCGCGGCCGGACACTCACTCACTGAGCGGCGCTGCGCTACCTGAGTGGACAGGCGATCACCTGGGACCTGTCACGTGTCCCAGGTGATTGCCTACAGGGAGGGGCCACCAAAAGACGATATGACGTGTCACCTTAGCGGTCCCTGGGCAGAAGTGGGACAGGAAGTCCCACTCCTACTGAAGCCCCCACTCCCCTTAAAAAAAATGACATGCCAAATGTGGCATGTAAGAGAGCGAGGAGTGGTTTAAGCGAAAATTCCACTTTTGTGTGGAACTCTGCTTTAAGTATTAAAAAAAGGGCATGTCCTGGTTTAGACCCCTTTCACACCGGGGCATTTTTCAGGCACTTTGGCATTAAAAAAGTGCATGTAAAGCACCCGAAAGAAGCCTCATCTGCAATCCCAATGTAAAAGCAAGAGTGCTTTCAGAGCCCTTTCACACTGCCAGTGCCCGAAAAATACTGGTAAGACACAGGGGCGTTTTTTAGGTGCTTTGGCGTAAAAAAAAAGTGCCTCAATGGGAAAGGGGCGCTGTGTGGCATTTTGCAGGCGGGTTGGAGGCGCTACCCCATGGTTTTCATATCATTTATTTTTATTTTATATCCAAGTTCACAAAGAGGAATTATCATAACATAAGAATTTAGTTAAAGAGGAGTTCCACCCAAATTTGGAACTTCCTCTTATCCCACTCCACACCCCCTTACATGCCACATTTGGCATGTAATTTTTTTGGGGGGGAGTGGGGGCTTCAGTAGGAGTGGGACTTCCTGTCCCACTTCCTGCTTCCGCCGAGGGGCTGAATAGGCGAGAGGCGTAATCGCCTTTTTTCAGCCCCTCCCTGGAGGCGATGGCCTAGGACACTGACAGGTCCTAGGCAATCGCCTCTCCAATCAGCGGCGAGCCGCGCCGCGCGCGCATGCGCAGTGCGGCTCGCGCATGCGCAGTGGGTGCCCGGCCGTGAAGCCGAAGGCTGTCACGGCTGGGTGCCCACAGTCGGGATGGAGACGCCGGCCGGGGAGGGGGGGAGAGGAGCGGAGCCCCGGTCGGCGCGTCGCTGGAACGCAGGAGCAGGTAAGTCAGTGTTTATTAAATGCCAGCAGCTACACGTTTTGTAGCTGCTGACTTTTAATAAACACATTTTTGGGCTGGAACACCCCTTTAACAATAAACATATGATCCTTCTAGATAATAAAAGAAAAAACACTGAAGGAGTAAACACTCAGGAGGACCTCTCTATGTCTCTCCTTTCTCCTAGTGTTCTACTAGTGAGCTGAACATAGTAAACCCTCCAGTCCAGCTCTCTAAATTAGCTTACCTGTTCTCCTTCACCTAATACCTCTCTGTGTCCTTGTCCTTATATATATTCCCTTCCCACCCCTACCCAAAAAAAGGGAAACCTAGCCCAACCCTCCCCCTCCCCCCCAAAAACATCACTCAATAAACGGAGGTACTTCCATCCTTTCCTATTACTCCCTTCTCTATACTTTCTCCCCCCACTAGGACACCTCACTCTCCTCCTCCCACATTCTCTTCCCCTCCTCGGAGTACATAAATAAATTCCATCCTGTCCAAGTTTCCATGTACTGTTCTCTTTTGTTTAGAGCTGAAAGAACTAGATCCTCCATTGCTCCTCTATCTCGCACTCTTTTAAGCCATCTCGTAATAGAGGGTGTTCTAGTATCTCTCCACTGTAAGGTTATTCCACTTTTAGCAGCATTTATCATATGACACAAAACTGATTTTTTATATATCCACACTGGGATCTGTGAGCAATGGAGCAAGAAAAAAGCCGGGTCATCTGGTATCTGGAATTCTGTACATTTTTGGGAGATTCTCTGAACTTCTAACCAATATTCTCTTACTTTTGCGGAAGACCAGAATATATGCAGCATAGTTCCTTGCTCCCCATGGTTTTCAATAGGCAGGCGCACCATATGAGCGGTATTTTTACAGCACCTACCGTGCCTCAAAGATGCGGCTGGCAGGACTTTTTTTAGCATCCCGCCAGCGCAACGCTCCAGTGTCAAAGCCCTTAGGCCGCGTACACACGAGGGGATATGTCCGCTGAAAACGGTCCGATGGACCGTTTCAGCAGACATCTCCGCTCGTGTGTATGGGCTAGCGGACAGATTTCTCCACCCGACAGATTTCAAAGCAAGCTTTGAAATCTATCCGGTGGGAATCTGTCCGCCCGACATGTCTGCTGGTTAGTACACTTACCAGCAGACATGTCGGCTCCCACCACCGCCGCGCCGCTGCCGAATGGATTTGGCGCATGCGCGGAAGTGTTTTACTTCCTGGTGCGGTGACGTGGCGGTGACGCGGCGGCGTCAACGTCACCGCCGCGTCACCACTACGTCACCGCGCCGTCCGGCGGCGGGGAATTTGATCCGATGGTGTGTACACGCCATCGGATCAAACTCCCGATCGGACATATCCGATGGAAATGGTCCGCGGACCGTTTTCATCGGATATATCCGATCGTGTGTATGGGGCCTTAGGCTTGCACACTGGATAGAAAGGAGCGTCTCTTTCCGGGTGCATTGTAGGCACTATTTTTAGTGCAATAGCCTAACTCCGCGTACACACGGTCGTTTTTTGCGATGAAAAAAAACGACGTTTTTTAAAACGTCATTTAAATTGATCGTGTGTGGGCAAAACGTCGTTTTTTTGTCTTAAAAAAAACGACCAAAAAAAAATTCCAACATGCTTGAATTTTTTGTGTCGTTTTTCAAAACGTCGTTTTTTGTTTCACAAAAAGTCACCGTGTGTAGCAAAAACGTTGTTTAAACCGACGTTTTTCAACCCGCGCATGCCCAGAAGCTAGTTATGAAGCGAGCTTCAATGGAAAAGTGTGGTGAACGTAACCTCGCTTTTTGTGAAAAAAAGATGGTGTGTATGCAACATCGTCTTTGAAAAGTGACGTTTCAAAAACGTAGTTTTTTTACTTCACAGAAAACGTCGTTTTTTTTCATCACAAAAAATGATCGTGTGTACGCGGCATAAGGCTTAAAGGGGTTGTAAAGGTAAATGTTTTTTCACCTTAATGCATTCTATGCATTAAGGAAAGGATCCTCAGCTGTTGTAGAACTACACATCCCATTAAGGAAATTGTAACACACTGACATTTACAGACATGGGGCCAGATTCAGGTAGAGTTGCGCTGGAGTATTTCAATATGCGCCGCGTAACTGTAAATATGCGCTGTCGTTTCTATGTGGCCGTACCCACCAAACTAGATGCGACAGAAAACGGGCCATTTCCGATCGGCTTAACTTTCCGACGCCAGAGTCTCGTCAGCGCATAATTTCGCTTGGCGCATCAGTCGCGCCTATTGATTTCCCCTGCAAATATGCAAATGAGGGAGATTTCCCGATTCGCGAACGGATTAGCACCATACGCCGGCTACATGCGCCGCACGTATCTCGTCCATCCGGCGCAAAGTTATTTCTACAAATAGCTGCTTTATCTTTACTCCAGACGGCCTCAGGTCAGCAGGAGAGCAGCTACAGCAGCAGCGTTGCCGACGAAACTAGCAAGCTGAACAACCACACGTGCAAGGACAACACCTCTGTGTGCCAACATGCCAGGGGCAGTCGCGGTCCTAGCACTAGTACTGGGTCCCCCGGTACGGAGGAGGCGGGCATTTGAGAGGATATACCGCACGCGCATGAGCCTCTTTGGCATGGGGGATGAGGAGGTGTATCGCCTCTTCAGATTCAGCCCAGATGCAATACTTGAACTAACCACAACCCTGCAGGGTGACATCACCAGCAAGACACACCGCTCACAAGCAGTGCAGCCACTGGTGAAGGTCCTGGCAACACTTCATTTCCTTGCAAGTGGATCATTCCAGCGTACAAGTGGAGTGGTGGCTGGGATGTCACAGTCCACCATAAGCAGATGTGTGCACCAGGTTGTCCCTGCAATCCTCAGACGCATGTCCAACCAGTTCATCAGACCAACCACTGAGGAGCTGCGGCTGAAGGCAATGACAGTTTTCTACAGCATTGCCAGATTCCCACGCACTGTGGGGGCCATTGATTGCACACATATGGCCCTTCTGCCCCCCAAGTGCCACAGAGCACATGTACCGCAATCGGAAACATTGGCATTCCATCAACGTACAGGTGATAGCCGATGCCCAACGCCTCATATGGCACGTCCGTGCCAAACACCCCGGGTCCAGCCATGACAGCTTCATCTACAACCAGAGCCCCATCCCAGCAGAATTCGAGCAGAACATGTATGGGGACAGCTGGCTGGTTGGTGAGTGACATGGGTGGCAGGCATGACTATCCCCTCCCATGATGCACACATCACAAGTGGCACATGCATGACTAACATCCTCCTGTCTTTTCCCTTCCAGGTGACTCTGCATATGCACTGGGACCCCATCTAATGACTCCTTTCCGGAAACCCCATACCAGAGGAGAGAGAAAATACAATGAAGCACACATCAAAACCTGTGCAGTGGTGGAGCAAACATTTGGGCTCCTGAAGTCCTGTTTCCGCTGCCTGGATAAGTCCGGGGGGACCCTATTGTATTCCCCTACCTTTGTGTGTCAGATCATCGGTGCATGTTGCATTCTGCACAACTTTGCCATGAGAAAGGGCCTGCAGATTGACATGCGTGATGACCTGACCCCCCAACCAGACAGCCCCCCCCCCCCTGCCAGAGGAGACCCAGTCAGCTGATGGAAGAGCAGTCAGGAGGGTCCTCGCCGTAGGCATCTTTGGACAATAAACCAAAACATTGATCACACAGACAATGCATGCATGCACACCACTGATGTCCCTAGATCACACACACCACATGCACATCACATTGGATTAGCCCAAGTCCAGCATGTAGGACTTGGGAGCAGCAACGCCAGCGTCAAGGCCCCAATGATGTCGCTGTCCATTCGTACACCTTTCACACGTCATTCATACAGCCGTGGGGTTAACTTCACCACCACGGCCGAGAGTGACACCCCTTACTGGCAGGAGTGCCACCCCCTCACATTCACACACCATTCACACTGCAACGTGTGCAGTATAAAAAAAAAATCTCGTATCCAGAGCATAATCACAAATAAAATAACTCATAACCTGAGCATTAAGAATAAAATAAAAATCTCGTAACCTGAGCATTCAGATTTTTTTTTTTACAAAACTCATGTCCTGAGCATCAATCAAAAAAACAAAAAATAAATCATCTGGGATGCCGGGGGCTTCTTCTGGCGGCCCCTCTCTGGCTCCTCAGCTGCCTGGATGGAGTGGGTGGGGGTGGGGGTGGGGGGGCATCTGGAGGTGGCTGATCCCCGGGTGGGCCACTCCTGGCAGGTGTGGCCTGCATGCCCTCCAAGGCCACGGCAATCCGGCCGAGGTACGAACTGGTCTGGGCCTGCACCCTGAGCTGCTGGGCCTGCATCCTGAGCTGCCGGGTGACCTGATAATGCTGGGCCCGCCGACTCTGCCTCCCCTGGTCCCGGATGGCAGCAGTGTTTGCCTGGACGGCTGCAGTGAGGTCCCTTATGTCACCCTGCACCTCCCCCAGACTGGTCACCACTGCAGTGCAGTTGCAGCTCACATCCTGCACTGCAGAAGAAATCTGGGCCACGGAGCACAGGCTGTCAGCCACTCTGTCCAGGTGCCCAACTATGTCCCCCATTTGCTGGGTCTGCCTGGCGTGATCCCTCGCCACCTGGTCCTGGACCAGATCAGAGCCCCCCCTGGTCTTACGGGTGGCCTTCCTGGGGCCAGTAGATGGTTGTCCCCGGGGGGATGGAGTCGCCCTTGAGGGGCTTCCTATGATGGGGGAGGGGATCTGAGAGGGCCCTGCAGAAGAGGAGGACTCGTCAAAATATAAAATAATGTCCTGCTCTGCCCCAACAGGCTCCTCCTCAACGACCTCTGCAGGTGTGGTGTGGGCACTCTCCTCCTCCACCTCAGTGTCTTCACCACCCAGGGGCACGGGCACTGGGTGCCGTTGGGGGAATGGGGTGGACTGGCCGCCGACAGATGATGTCCCAGCTCCGTCATCTGTGGATGACACAAAGCAGACACATGTTGGTGGTCCCACACACTTGGCACATGTACCCTCCCCCCCCTCACATGCAACACACCAAATAGGGGTTAAAAAACACTTACCTGTCCTGGAGCCTTCCTCCATGGAGTCATATCCAGGGACCCCCTCCAACTGCTCCCTCTCCAGGCAGCGGGCGACCACCTCCTCCTCTGTGGTCAGGCTGACGGCACATGGGGGTCCACCACCCGTGCCACTCTCATGCCTCCTAATGGTGGCCACCTTGCCCCGAACCTTGCGCCATAGTTCGTTGATCTTCTTGGCAATATCGCCAGCAGTCCGGGTGGAGTACCCCAAAATATTAACCCTGGCATCAATGCTTGCCAAGATGGCCTGCTTCCTCTCCCGGGTGGTCTTTCGGCTTTTCCTGCCATGGAGGACATTGTTGTGGGTCTCCATAGCAGAGATGACCACAGAGACCTCCTGGGCATTAAAATTGAGGTTCCTCCTCTCTTTGGGGGTAGCGGGAGCAGCCATAACAGAGCAAAAGTAACTTCCCTGGGGTGGGGGGAAACGGAAATACTTTTGCGCCGGAATAGCGCTTCCGCTGGCGCTTTTATACGCGCAATGGAACACATTGCGCTGGCGTTTCCCGTGAAGTGGTGGCGACGGAAGTTGTGAGTATGCGCACAGGGGGCCGAGTGAAGCCTCACTTACTGCGCATGCTCCATGGATGATGCGCTGAACGTAAGCCTCTGCGCTGGGCTCCGCCCATCATTTACATATGATCACACCCACTTCCACTTGCGTCGGGTTACGTCAGCGCATTTTCGTTACTCCGGCACAAGTTTAGGAGCAAGTGCTATGTGAATAACAGTACTTGCGCCGAAAGTGTCGGCGGAGTAACGTAAATGAGAAACGTTACTCCAAAGAAAAGAAGCGCCCATCTACCTGAATCTGGCCCATGATGGGAATTGTAGTTCCTGGACAACTGGAGGGCCGTAGTTTGAAGACCCATGCATTAAGGTGAAAAAACATCCGACAATACCGCCCCCCCAGCCCCCCCGTTTTACTTACCTGACCCTTTGAAAGTCCTGCGCTCGCCCCCAACATCCTCTTCGCCACTCAGCCTGGCCGTTGATTGGCTACACTGGATGAATTGAAACAAGTGCAGTCATTGGCTGGCGCTGCTGTCAATCACATCCAATGACGCGGCGCACCGGGGGGCTGGGCCGAGTGATACAGTCGGCGGCTATCACGGGAGCGAGCCTACAATAACACAACACCATGCAAGCTCACATGAAGGTGTTGAGTCCTTGTGGTGGGGGCTGAGACAGCCGCCGAGGGACCCCAGAAGACCAGGTTCGGGGGCCACTCTGCAAAACAAGCTGCACAGTGGACGTAAGTATAACATGTTTGTTATTCTTTTTTTATCTTTAGTGATTCTTTAACTAGTTCCCACCCGTCACCATTTAGCCACCATGAATTTTATATTGAAGTGATCACTTACCTGTGTATACCGATAAAGACTAAGTAACTGTGCTAGTGCATGATTTGTATGGAAAGTCCCGTCACCAATAAAACCGGACACTTCTCCGTCTTCCTTACAGTAATAGTTATGAGCTTCCTTTTCTCCAGACAATATCTTTGTGGCATATCCTATTGTTTTCATTGGATCAGAACAAGTACTAAATATACGATAGCCCAGGGTAACATTGGGCAGAAGATTGGGGCTCTTGTTAATCTCATTTACAGCCAAGATCATGGCCAAGATGCATTTGTATTCTTCAAGGTCCACCCTGCAGAACAGTGAAAGGTTTTCAAACTGCACAAAATTATTACGTCTGAGACTACAGTTTGGGAGCAGCCCGCAGTTCTATCAGAACCAACACAAATGTATGTGTAGTGCCACCACCACCAGGACAGCTACTGTGTTGGGTCTTCTGTTTTTACCTTGACCTTGGAAAGTGCCTTATCACCTCTAACACCTCAGGTGTACATGTTAATAGGGGCAAGAAAGATAGCAATTTTTGTTAATACTTCGGGGTCACCCTGAAATGAGACTCAAGACTAGGGATGAGCTTCGAGTTCGAGTAGAACTCATGTTCGAATCGAACATTGCCTGTTCGCCGAACAGCGAACTATTTGGGGTGTTCGCGCCAAGTTCGTGTGAACTTTAGAACCCTGTTAAAGTCTATGGGACTCGAACGTTCGAAATCTAAAGTGCTAATTTTAAAGGCTAATATGCAAGTTATTGTAATAAAAAGTGTTTGGGGACCCGGGTCCTGCCCCAGGGGACATGTATCAATGCAAAATAAAGTTTTAAAAACTGCAGTTTTTTTGGCAGCAGTGGTTTTAATAATTCCTTTAAGTGACATTATAAAAGTGAAATATTCCTTTACATTTCGTACCGGGGGGGGGGGGTGTATAGTATGCCTGTAAAGTAGCGCTTGTTTCCCATGCTTAGAACTGTCCCTGCACAAAGTGTAATTTCTGAAGGAAAAAAAGTAATTTAAAATCACTCGTGGCTATAATGAATTGTCGGCTCCGGCAATACAGAGAAAAGTCATTAAAAAAAAATGTGTGGGGGTCCACGGCATTTTTATTTTATTTGGGGTGGAGTTCCCCTTAAAATCCATACCAGACCTGAAGGGTCTGGAATGGATATTTGGGGGGAACCCCACATATTTTTTTTTTATTTGACGCAGGGTTCCCCTTAATATCCATACCAGACCCGAAGGGCCTGGTAATTAAATTTGGGGGTCCCCCACGCATTCTTTTTTTATGAATGACTTTTTTTCTGTATTGCTGGTATCTAATAATTCATTATAGCCACGAGTGATTTTAAATGACTTTTTTTCCTTCAGAAATTACATTTTGTGCAGGGACAGTTCTAAGCACAGGAAACAAGCGCTACTTTACAGGCATATTATACCCCCCCCAGGCACAAAATTTAAAGGAACATTTCAATTTTATTGTTTCACGTTAAGCATTATTAAAATCAATGATCCTGAAAAAACTGCAGTTTTTTAAATCTTTTTTTTTGCATTGATACATGTCCCCTGGGGCAGGACCCAGGTCCCCAAACACTCCCCTGGACACTTTTTAGGACAATAACTTGCATATTAGCCTTTAAAATTAGTACTTTAGATTTCAAACGTTCGAGTCCCATAGACTTTAACAGGGTTCTAAAGTTCACACAAACTTTTGGTCTGTTCGCAGGTTCTGGTGCGAACCGAACCCAGGGGTGTTCGGCTCATCCCTACTCAAGATCTTGTAGTAAATACAAAGTATAGTGTTCATAATACTCAGATAAACAGGGTATAACAGTAGAATTTTTGCAGCATGAACGAGGCTTCATTGGATATGGTTAGAGTGCTACAATGAACTTGGACTAGACCACCTTAAACTGTAGCTCTCTTCACTAAATGAGCAGAATAAGGAAACACGGGGAAACAAGGAGTGAGAGAGTGAAGCACTGTACACACGAGCCAGAATCTCATTAGGAAAAAAACTCTTGGCAAGAATCTCTTGCCGCCCGAGTGTACAGACACTCCTTTCAAAAGAACCGCGGTTCTTTTGAAAGGCAAGAACGCGGTGACGTCATCGCGTACGACAATCATGCGCTCGTCACATTTGATTCCGTCGCCGCCATCTTGCTGCACCCTACCTATGCCTAGGAAGCTACCGCGCATGCGTCAATGTCATTTCGAGCATGTGCGGGTTTTTTACAGCGACAAGTAAGTATACACACTCTCTGGTTTCTCAGCAGGAAAACCTTGGTCGTGTGTACGCTCTCGGCGAGCCCGTCGGTTCTCTATTTGCTCGACGGCCCGTCGGGATGAATGGCTGGTTGCCTTTCCCGACGGGCGGGTCGCCGAATCTGATGTGTTCCGCCCGTCGAGTTTCTCTGCCGTGTGTACGCGGCATTAGAATACTGACATTGGAGGAGCCGGAAAAGTTTAGTGGTATATTTATTTTCTTTCTCTATCCCCCCTCTCTCTCCTTCTCCCCTCTCTCCACCCTCTCTATCTCTCCCCTCTATCTCCTCCCTCTCTCTCCCTCTCTGTCCCTCTCTCTCCTTCTCTCTATCTCTCTCCCCCTCTCTCTCCCCTCCCCCTATCTCCCCCTCTCTCTCCCCTCCCCCTTGCTCTCTCCCTTGCTCTCCCCCTCTCTCTCCCTCCCCTCTCTCTCTCCCCCCCTTCTCTTTTCCCTCTCTACCCTCCTCTCTCTCCCCCCATCTCTCTCTCCTCTCTCTCTCCCCTCTCTATCCCCTCTCTATCTCTCCCCCTCTCTCTCCTCCCTCTCTCTCTTTCTCCCCCTCTCTACCTCTCTCCCCCCACTATCTCCCTCTCTATCCCTCCCCGTCTCTCTCCCCCCCTCTCTGACTCCCTCCCCTCTCCCTCTATCCATCTCTCTCCATCTCCCCCTCTCTATCTTTCTCTCTCCCCTCTCTCACCACCTCTCTCTACCTCTCTCCCCCTCTCTCTCCATTTCTCTCTCTACCCCTCTCTCTCCATCTCGCTCTCTACCCCTCTGTCTCTCCCTATCTCTCACCCACTCTCTCCCCCGTCTCTCTTCATCTCTACCTCTCTCTCCCCCTCTCTTCCTCCCTCTTTCACCCTCTCTCTCCCCCCATCTCTCTTTATCTCTTTCTCTCTCTCCCCCTCTCTCCCCCTCTCGTCCTCCCTCTCTCTCTCCCTCCCTCTCTCTCTCCCCATCCCTCTCCCCCTCTCTTCTGTCTCTCTCTTTCTTCCCCTCTCTATTTCTCTCCCTCTCTACCCCTCTCTCTTTCCCCCTCTCTCTCTCTCTTCCCCTCTCCCTCTCTGACTCCCTCCCCTCTCCATCTCTATCTCCCTCTCCCCCTCTCTCGCTGCCCTCTCTCTCTCTCTCTCTCTCTCCCCCTCTCTGTTCCTCCCTCTCTCTCTCTTTCTCCCCCTCTCTCTATCTCCCTCTCTCCCCCCCCTCTCTCTCTCTCTCCCCTGCCCCAGGGGACATGTATCAATGCAAAAAAAGTTTTAAAAACTAAAGTTTTTTCGGGAGCAGTGATTTTAATAATGCTTAAAGTGAAACAATAAAAGTGAAATATTCCTTTAAATGTTGTACTAGGGGGGGGGGGGTATAGTATGCAGTTTCCCATGCTTAGAACTGTCCCTGCACAAAGTGTAATTTCTAAAGGAAAAAAATAATTTAAAACTAAAAAAATGTGGCTATAATGAATTGTTGGCTCCCAACAATACAGAGAAAAGGCATTGAAAGTCATTGAAAAAAATGCGTGGGGGTCCCCCTAAATTCAATTACCAGGCCCTTCAGGTCTGGTATGGATATTAAGGGAAACTCTAACGCTGTCGGTATCCTGCGATGGGTGATCTCCACTTCGGGGTCCAGTGATGATATGATCTTCTCTGATATAGCACAGGTTTCCCATTACATCAATGGGGGGGGGGGTTACCCACACAGCACTGGGAAAGCCTGAGTTTCCCCTTGCATCAGAGGGGGATGGGGCCATGTGATGGGTGGCCCCGCCCTCACCCACATAAGAGCTGTCACTGGCTCCCACCGCATCATTCCCCAGGTGTCTCCGGTGGAGACAGGAGATGCTATGCGCTGCACTGTGGACATCTCACCATTGGATCCTGGACCTGGATGAAGAGGAGATCATCTCATTGCTGGACCCCGGTGGAGAGGAGATCACCCATCGCAGGATACCAACAGCGTTGAAGCGGAGACCAAGAGTGGATTACCACCGCTGGAATCTTTTTTTTTTTTTTTTTTTAATAAGGACATTCCCAACGGTGTCTGTTTTTTTTTACAATTTGTTACATTTTCTTTGTTAAATGTTAGGGATACAATGTACCCCATTATCAATTCACATGGGGGGCAGTATCTGTGGGTACCCTTTGTTAAAGGGGTCTTCCAGATTCCCATAAGCCCCCGCCCGCAGACTCCCAAAACCACCAGGCAAGTGTTGTGGGGGTGAGGCCCTTGTCCCCATCAACATGGGGACACAGTGCTTTGAGGGATCACAGACCCCCCAAAGCATTCTCCCAATGTTGAGGGCATGTGGCCTGGTACAGTTTAGGAGGGGGCGTTCTCTTGTCCCCCCTCTTTTCCTGTGGCTTGCCAGGTTGCGTGCTCGGAAAAGGGTCTGGCGTGGATTTTTGGGGGGGACACCCAAGCATTTTTTTTTATTTTTATCAATGACTTTTCTCTGTATTGCCAGGAGCCGAAAGTTCATTATAGCCGCGAGGTTTTAAATTACATTTTTTCCTTCAGAAATTACATTTTGTTCAGAGACAGTTCTAAGCACTGGAAACATGTGCTACTTTACAGGCATACTATACACCCCCCGGTACGAAATTTAAAGGAATATTTCACTTTTATTGTTTCACTTCCCTCCTCTCTCCCCTCTCTCTCTCCCCCTCTCCCTCTCTCTCCCTCTCTCTCTTCCCTCCCCCTCTATCTCCCTCTCTCTTTCCCCCTCTCTCTCCCTCTCTCTCCACCTCTCCCTCTACCCTTCTCTCCCTCCCTCTCTCCCCCTCTATCTCCCTCACTTACCCCCTCTCCCCCTCTCTCTCCACTTTCTCTATCCTCTCTATCTCTCCCTCTCTCTCTCCCCATCTCTCTCTCCCTCTCTCTCTCCCCACCTCTCTCCCTCTCTCTCTTTCCCCCCTCTCTTTCTCCCCCTCTCTACCTCTCTCTCCCTCCCTCTCTCTCTCCCCCTCTCTCTCTCTCTCTGACTCCCTCCCCTCTCTCTCTCTCTCTCTCCCCTTCTCTCTTCCCTCTCTCTTACCCTCTCTCCCCCTCTCTCTCCAGCTCTCTCTTGTCCCCATCAACATGGGGACATGGTGCTTTGAGGAGTCACAGACCCCCCAAAGCATTCTCCCAATGTTGGGGGCATGTGACCTGGTACGGTTCCCCTCTTCTCCTGCAGCTTGCCAGGTTGCGTGCTCGGATAAAGGGTCTGGTGTGTTTTTTTGGGGGAAACCCCACGTAATATTTTTTCTAATTTGATGCAGGGTTCCCCTTAATATCCATACCAGGCCTGAAGGGCCTGGTAATTGAATCTGGGGGGACCCCCACGCATTTTTTTTATTTTTATCAATGACTTTTTTTCTGTATTGCCAGGAGCCGACAATTCATTATAGTGGTTTTAAATAACTTTTTTCCTTCAGAAATTACATTTTGTTCAGAGACAGTTCTAAGCACAGGAAACATTCGCTACTTTACAGGCATACTATACACCCCCGGTACAAAATTTAAAAGAATATTTCACTTTTATTGTTTCACTTTAAGCATTAATAAAATCACTGCTCCCGAAAAAAACTGAAGTTTTTTAAACTTTTTTTTTTTGCATTGATACATGTCCCCTGGGGCAGGACCCGGGTCTCCAAACACTTTTTAGTTTGCATATTAGCATATTAGCATTTAAAGTTAGCACTTTAGATTTCAAATGTTCGAGTCCCATAGACTTTAATGGGGTTCTAAAGTTCACACAAACTTTTGGTCTGTTCGCAGGTTCTGGAGCGAACCAAACAGGGGGGGGGGGGGGGGGTGTTTGGCTCATCCCTAGTCAATATAATGTTACCTAACTAGTTCAGCTCAGGGGCCCAAGATAATTTTTGCCCAGTGTCCAATCAATATTAAAGACCGCCCTGGTTTCTGTGTCAGGTAATTGCGTCCATCTGACAATCTCTCTCTACACCCTCAGGTGCTGCCAAGCTCGACAGGACCGATCTGTACTAGACTCCCCTGGACTCCTGTTACATCCGTGTTTACTACTTAACCACTTAAGGACCGCCTACTGCACATACACGTCGGCAGAATGGCACGGCTGGGCACATCAACGTATATATATGTTGGTTTTAGTACCCAGCCGTGGGTCACGGGCGCGCGCCCGCGGCGCGCTCCCGTGACCCGGTCCGAAGCTCCAGGACTGGGACCGCGGGACTCGCGGACCTGATCGCCGCTGCAGTGCGGCGATCCGTCCCTGGAGCTGAAAAACGGGGAGAGCCGTGTGTAAACACGGCTTCCCGGTGCTTCACTGTGGCCGCAGCATCGATCGCGTCATCCCTGTTATAGGGGGACGCGATCAATGACGTCACACCTACAGCCACACCCCCCTACAGTTGTAAACACACACACAGGGAACACTCGAAGTCACAGCGCCCCCTGTGGTTAACTCCTAAACTGCAACTGTCATTTCCACAGTAAACAATGTAATTTAAATGCATTTTTTGCTGTGAAAATGACAATTGTCCCAAAAATGTGTCAAAATTGTCCGAAGTGTCCGCCATAATGTCGCAGTCACGAAAAAAATCGCTGATCGCCGCTATAAGTAGTAAAAAAAAAACATAATTAATAAAAATGGAATAAAACTATCCCTTATTTTGTAAACGCTATACATTTTGCGAAAACCAACCGATAAACGCTTATTGCGATTTATTTTACCAAAAATAGGTAGAAGAATACGTATCGGCCTAAACTGAGGGAAAAAAATGTTTTTTTATATATTTTTGGGGGATATTTATTATAGCAAAAAGTAAAAAATATTGCATTTTAAAAAAAAATTACGCTCTATTTTTGTTTATAGCGCAAAAAATAAAAACCGCAGAGGTGATCAAATACCACCAAAAGAAAGCTCTATTTGTGGGGAAAAAAGGACTCCAATTTTGTTTGAGAGCCACGTCGCACGACCGCGCAACTGTCAGTTAAAATGACGCAGTGCCGAATCACAAAAAGGGGCAAGGTCCTTTACCTGCATTTTGGTCCGGGTCTTAAGTGGTTAATGGTGTGCCCACAAACAACTTTTTTCTAGTGAGTGCAATTATTTGCGATCACAATATGCTGCTATAACTACTACACTTAGATTGGTGCTGCTTTTTTGTCTTTTATGCTCCTACCACCAGAGTATCTTCTGCTCCTCAGCTAGCTGCCTTTCCCAGTGTGGATTCCCAGATTCTTACTATCTCTAAGGTTATTACCCAAAAACAAATGGACGTTGACCTAGTACTATTTCTATCAACTCCCTTATCATGTTTTAATGATTTAAAAAAAAAAAAACCTGGTAAACATTATCCCCTTACCATTTTTTTCACTTCTTAGCCATGCAATATATTTATCATTGTGTATGGTTAAAGGGTTGATTTGCTTTTACTGTTATCCCTAATCTAGGAGTGCCTTGGCGCGACAAATATTGTTGCCTACATTTTTATTAGACTAATCTACTGCTATGCTGGGAATAGCCTTTATTTTGAATAGACCTTGTAAAGGAACCCCCAAATGGGACAGGGGTTAAAGCCGTTTAGGATATTCCATTCCCGAACAAAGGGCAGCTACCAACACTCCACTGTCAGGCAAACAAACCCCAATAATGAGACACACAGCTCTGTTTGAGGTTCCACAGGAATAGACCCTTTATTGAGAAATACAGCTCTTATATACAGTTTAGGATACTGCAGAAACCACATGAACAATGACCCAACTCCACCCACAACATCACACAATGTTTACCCAATGAGCCCCAATACACATCCTTTTTAACAGACATCTTGTCTCCGGGGCCCTGACCTAATTTACATGAGCTAATTAACTACATCTGATGACTCATACACCTGACCTTTATGCTGTCTGCTAACTTACAATACACATTATTATCAATAGACCTTCACACAATACAGGGTCAATTAGCACAAGCCGCAATGAGAGATCCTTAGAAGTTTGACATTACAGAGTAGCAGATTTAATTACCACAATAGACAATAGAATGCAATCACACCCCACCTCATCACAGCAAGCGTTATAGTACACTACAACCAACCAACCAACACACAATATATATATATATATATATATATATATATATATATATATATATATATATATATATATATATACACTATATACAATGTATACTGCATTAAATTTGACTAGCACAGATCATAGTAGGGTTCTCATTCACCCTGTGCCCCTTTTAGACATGGGGTGATCTACACATAAGAGGCATTGGGAAAGCTGAAACAGGAGTATCTCGTACTTTCTAAGAGCTTCTGGGGTCCACGGGCCCTTCTATTACAGACCTGAATAGTAGGACATCATAAAAATAAGCTATTGAGTGACAGTACACCTCCCTCCCTACTTCCTGGCAGATATTGAAGTTCTAGATTTTTCAGTCTGCAAATTGCTATTTATTGGAAATCACAGGTTGGCAGCCTGAAGACGAAACACGATGGGAGCCCTATGTAATAAATGTATATGGATGAAACAAAGACTATAATCTAATAATGAGGAGATATAAATCATCAGAATATACATTTGTACATTTTCATAAAATATTACAGTGAAATAGGAGAAGTCTATTGTCTTTTTGTTGAGTTATATAGAGAGAGCAAAGATAAGAAAAAAACTTACTCCTGACAAAAGTCAAAGGCTACAGGTCCATGATGCCAACCAATAGATCCTTCTTCTATACTTCCCTGACGTATGGTCCTAATGTGAGCAGAGACTAATCCTCCGATAATGACGTCTCCCTCCTGGTAATATTCATACTTCCACGCTGGCTTTAGCATATCAAGTCTACATTGAGGTGCTGAGCTCCGGGTCAATACCACTCCATAGTATGTGACGGGGATGATGAGGATCAGCAGGTAACAGACACAGAGGAGAGGAGAACATTTCATGGCACACAGTAGATCCTATCAGTCACCGTCAGATCTGCTGAGGAAGAGACACAATCACCGGAGCTTTATACACATCGCCTGACACCGATTTACAGTACAGAACAAAGAACAGAATAATAGTAACATCAATCTGAAAATATGAAATCCATTTCAGGCAGTGTAGCTGATCTGATAAAGTTGGATTATTATTTTAATGTATTTCATATTCATTATGCTTTCAGTAGTTAGTTTCCTAAGAAAAAAAAATCTGGTAAAATGTAATTTTTACATCACAGGACTGAATGTGAATATACAGTAGTGCTGCACACTCTAGTATGCTACTAGTGGCAGTGTAGGTGTCAGGAAAGGTTCCTCCCACTGGTGGTTCTGCCTGATTTGTGCTGTGCAGTACTGTGGTCCACCACCAGGTGTCTCCTGGCAGTCTGGAACTGCCAGAGGAGCTCTCCCCTGGTGGTATTATATGATCTTTTGGCCACAGTACTGGCGTCCACCAGCAGTGTGGGGCCGACATCTCCTGCGATCAGGTGTCATCTGAGCCTGATTGCAGGAGATGTGTATAAATACCTGGCTCCGACAATTTGACTTGCCTTGATATCTCTCTTGTAACCTGAACCTGAAACCCTAAACCCTGTACCTGGTGCTTGTACCTTTACCTGTTCCCCCTGTTATCCATCCATCCTCTCCTTGTCCTGTTTGTCCTCCCTTTCCCCAGCTACTGACCTCCCGTTGACGACCCTGGCCTGGCCCCTGTTACGATTCTGGTTTTCCCATTACATGTACATATTGATTTTGCATTCTTTGGTAAAGTCTGTTGGTGTTGGTTGTGTGCACAGTGTGGTATTTGTTACTTATTTCACTTACCATAATAAATTATATTTTTTCACTTTTAGGCCGCGTACACACGATCAAATCTATCTGCTGGAAACGGTCGGCCCAACCGTCCCAGCAGACAGATTCGACCGTGTGTACGGGCGAGCCGACGGATTTGGCCACCCGACAGATTTCAAAGCATGCTTTGAAATCTGTCGGCTGGGAACCCGTCCACCCGACATGTCTGCTGGTTAGTACGCTAACCAGTAGACATATCTTCTTGCACACGCGCCGAATGGTTTCGACGCATGCGCGGAAGTGTTTTACTTCCTGGTGCGGTGATGTGGCGGTGTCAACGTCACCGCCACGTCACCGCGCCGCCTGCCGGCGGGGATTTTAGTTTGATCATGTGTACATGATCAAACCAATATGTCCCCAGCAGACAGATTTGTTCAAATCGGTCAGCCCGACCGATTTGAACAAATCTGTCTGCTCGTGTGTACGCGTCCTAACACGTTTGGGTTTCCTCCGTCATAGTTCACACGGCTCTGGGCTCACCTGATTCGTGACAGTAGGTAAATTATAAAGGAGAGAAATTTGACTTTGGCTGTACTACTAAAACAATAAATGGTACCACATCCCTTTAAGAATAAAAAGGGGGAGAAGGTATTTGTGGGACTTTTAAGGCACAAGAAAAACAACACTATCGAAAAATATTAATTTAATGAATTAAAAATGTATAAAGAATGAATACACAAAAACATTCCAAAATAAATCACTGGTATACAGATATAGGTGCAAGGCTGATTGGTCTCTACATGTTTCGCCATATATATGGCTTCCTCAGGAGAACTTTCATATCAGGCACTATGCATATGGTCACTATAATAGAAAAATACACATTTAAAAACAAAACAACAAAAATTACAAAAATACAATATAATTATTTGTAGGCTTATGCCACGTACACATGACCGTTTTTAATGTCATGGAAAAAATATTATTTTTTCTCGACGTGATTCCTCTCAAGCCTGTCTTGCATACACATGATCGTGAGATAAAAAAATGCTTGAGCAAAGTGCGGTGATGTGCAACACGTACAACGGCACTAGAAAGGGGAAGTTCCATTAGATTGGCAACACACTTTGTTCTGATTATTCAAATTTCCCTTCTCATAACTTGCATCTGAGCATGCACGTTTTTTTCCCCCATCATTAAAGCCTACACACGACTGGTTTTCACGACTTGAAAAACGACAACGTGAAAAAGAACGAGAAAAAATAGAGCATGTTCTAAAAAAATTATGCCGATTTTTCACATTGAGAAAAGTGCTCTGGAGCATACACACAATCGTTTTTATTGACCAATTAAAAAAATTGCATTTTTCTCATCATGAAAAATGGTTGTGTGTACGCGGCATTACAGATTAGGCAGAAGACAAGGAGACAGTGTATTGGTTCAAATCCTGACCTGTGGATTCAATAGATAGATAAACACCTAGATAAGAATGGATAAAAATGGATCAACTGGTAGAACCAGAGAGGGATAATACATCATAGGAGAGTGCACCATGGGTCCATCTGATAAAATAGGATAGGAATAGGATATAACTATAAAAATATCAACGTATAAAGATATGTAATGGATTGGATACAACTACCTACCTCCATCTGCAAATGATGAGTTTAAGAAGCCACAACACACTTTCAAACCGATGGAGGAAGGTGGAAATACCAGAGCCAGAAAGAATAGGATACTCCCAAAGAGACCTCAAGATTTGAATTTTACCGGGGTTTCCCATCAATAAGGTAAGTATTTAAAGTTAGCCATCTATGGGTAGAAGCTAATGACACCGATCAAGATCCATAATTTGGTCAGTTTACCTGTCATTTAGCAGATTCTCTCCCTCCAGTGGACCTGACCTCATAGCTGGAATTTGTACTCCTTTTATCCCCCTCCACCTCATTTGGTGCCAAATAATTGGCGCCAAAATGAGGTGAGGACACAGGAAGTATCGGGACCTGAACACCGTCACACCGGAAGTGACGTTTGACCCCCACACAGTGCACCGGAAGTGACATAGCGGCAAACAAAGGGCGCCGGAAATCACAGTGGAAGACGAACTAAGCAGTAAAAAAGATCAGAAGTCCATCTCCGCATGAGCTCAAGTAAGAATCTAAGCACTCAGTGGCCAACAGGGGCGCCAAATAGTCATTCTAGTGTTAGAGGGAAATATCAAATAGTAGGTCCCAGGGCTGGACTGGGACAAAATGATTTGCGATAAGTTATTTGAGCATGTGCTCCAACATATTTGGACAACACTTCATCTGTAGAAAGAAGGTGCCAATATTTTTCCTTGTCAAGATATCTTTATTGAAGTGATAAAGAAATGTACAATTCAACAAAATAAAATAAGTTAAATACAGATATGGAATAACTTCTTGGTTTATATAAGTGGTAAGTTCACAACAGGTGAATCTGGTGGCTTCAATGGACATGTTAATAGTACAGATGAGGTTGCCAATATTTTTCAATGGTCCAACTGACGTTTTTTATGTTCACCTGCATATCTGGTAATTAAATATACTTTTTGTTCATTCTTGGATGTTTTTTTAGAATAAATTACCATATTTATCGGGGTATAGCGCGCTCCCGCGTATAGCGTGTACCCATTCCTGTGGAAAAAAAAGATTTTTGTACTTACAGTTTTGGTGTCTTGTGCGGCGTCCATCGGCGGCTTCGGGTGTCCTCTTCCGGCATCCTTCTGTGGCGTCCTCTCCGCTCGATTCTCGCTTTCCCGCACTGAGTTTGAATACTGCGCCTGCATATACCGAGCGCAGTACACTTGTGTATAGTCGGGCAGGCTCAGCTACTCTCGCGCTCACATCCTGTACATCCAGGACGTAAGAGCGAGAGTAGCCAAGCCTCCCCGACTATACACGAGTGTACTGCGCTCGGTATATGCAGGCGCAGTACACTCGTGTATAGTCGGGCAGGCTCGGCTACTCTCGCGCTCACGTCCTGTACGTCCAGGACGTAAGCGCAAGAGGAGCCGAGCCTGCCCGACTATACATGAGTGTACTGCGCTTGGTATATGCTGGCGCAGTATTCAAAACTCGGCGTGGGAAAGCGGGTATCGGCGTATATATCGCGCACCCACGATTTTGCCCTGATTTTCAGGGCAAAAAAGTGCGCGGTATACGCCGATAAATACGGTAACTTCTGACTTTTTTTTTTGTTTTTGTATTTGATTGGCCCTTTTGGGGCATGATCTACTGTAACCTCTGTCATTCAGACGAATCTGGAGGGCTTTGACCTCCAGATCAAAATCTTCATTTCTACTACAGTTTCTTCTTAACCTCAAGTATTGACTATATGGAATACTTTGAATGAGAGAGTCTGGATGTGAGCTGGTTGCATGCAAAATTGTATTTCCGGACAGGGGTTTCCTGTAGAGAGAGGAACCAATTGTTCCCTCTTAGTTGACATAGACTGTGATATCCAAAACGTTTATAGTCCTTTGGTCACAAGTCAATTCATCCCTTGTTCCTGTCCCCAGACCATAAAAAAATCATCGATGAAACATCTTCAAATAAACACTTTCTCAAAACCCTCACTGAAACTTTCAGAAGAAAATATCTCACCTAACCCCCAGGTACAGGCGGGCGTACAATGGGGCACATTTAGGTAGTAGGAGTGGTTGAAAGTGAAAATATTGTTGGTAAGAATAAAAATCAACAGTTCAATAACAAAGCTGTTATAGGCTCTTGCCCCTGGCCCTCGTTCAGATAGGAAGTCATCGACAACTCGGACTCCCAAATTGTGGGGGATCAAGTTGTAGAGGGCCTCCACATCTATAGCTACCAGTACTAACCAAGCTTCATCAGGGATGGAAAGACCATCCAAAGATCTCAAATGGTCTGCTGTGTCTTGAATGTAGGAACTCAAAGACTTTACATGCTGTCTTAAGTAACCGTCTATCAACTGACTTGCTGGTTCAGTTAAACAGCCATTGCCAGACACATTACAGCGTCCTGTAGGAAATAGGGTGTTCTTATGTATCTTCCGCAAGACGTATAGAGCTGGCATTCTTGGCATTTTGACAGTTAGAAATTCACATCAGATTGTTGAAAAAGGCCCAGGTGATTAAAAGTTGATATTTAGTTTGAACATATTTAACCTGAGCTAAAAGTATTCGTCCGTACCACTGACGATTAACAAGGAGATCCATGACCATGGCTTGGTAATTTTAAATATTCATCGCAACTATATTTCCACCTTTGTCAGAGGGGTTGATGATGAATTGATCATTATTTTTTTAAAGAAGCCAGAGCTCTACGTTAAACCTGGTAAAAAAAAGAACAGTTACTCGAAAAAACAGTAATCGATGGTCGGATTTTGGAGGCAAGACGGGAATATAAAAAATATAAATTTTATTACAAAATTAGAAAATTAACAAAAAGCAATAAAGATTATAAAACCATATAGGATATATAATATATATACCCTTTGTATATCGTCTACGCGTTTCACCGTTGGGCTTCCTCTGGACGAGCAGAAGAGATTTGACAATCTAAAGATATATTTCATTCAAGCATAACAACAACAGCAATTTTTAAATGGTTTTAAAATGGAATAAAAATAGATATGCATAAAGTACCTCAAAGCATTCCAAAGAGATATATAGATATACCAAAAAAGTAATGTAGAGGGGTCCAAGTGTAATCGGAGGGTCTCCAAAAATCGGATGAACAGACAAAATTGCAACAGTAAAAGGAAGAAATGGTATCAGAAAAATAATACCAATAGAGAATGAATTTTTAAGGCATACCCGAGAAAGAATTCACTCAACTAGGGATGAGCTTCGAGTTCGAGTCAAACTCATATTTGACTTGAACATTGCCTGTTCGCCAAACAGCGAACTATTTTGGGTGTTCGAAAAGCCACAGAACATCCTGGAAAAGTCTATGGGAGAAATCTAAAGTGCTAATTTTAAAAGCTTATATGCAAGTTATTGTCATAAAAAGTGTTTTTGGACCTGGGTCCTGCCCCAGGGGACATGTATCAATGCAAAAAAGTTTTTAAAAAACTGCAGTTTTTTCGGGAGCAGTGATTTTAATAATGCTTAAAGTGAAACAATAAAAGTTAAATATTCCTTTTAATTTTGTCGTACCTGGGGGGTGTCTATAGTGTGCCTGTAAAGCAGTGCATGTTTCCCGTGCTTAGAACTGTCCCTGCACAAAATGTCATTTGTGAAGGATAAAAAGTCATTTAAAATCACTGCTCCTGAAAAAAATGCAGTTTTTAAAACTTTTTTTTTGCATTGATACATGTCCCCTGGGGCAGGACCCGGGTCCCCAATAACATGCATATTAGCCTTTAAAATGAGCACTTTAGATTTCAAACGTTTGAGTTCCATAGACTTTAATGGGGTTCTAAAGTTCAAACTTTTGGTCTGTTCGCAGGTTCTGGTGCGAACCGAACGCGGGGTGTTCGGCTCATCGCTACACTCAACCTATGATATCGACCATAGGGGGCACCACAGGTACCTAAAAGGGGGGGGGGGCAGATCTATAAATAAACACAACGCAGACCAAAGCAAAAATGGTAAGTATATGGCTATAAATGGCAATAAAGAAGCCTTTAGAATAGATTATGGGAGTATGGAAAGAGATGTTGAATACCTAATAGATTCAGGCCAAGCATTAATTCTGGGGAAGACCGATAAAGGTGTATCAGAACCACATGAGTATGTAGTCTAGGCCAAGTGTGCCAAACTTGCATCCAACTACTATTTATATTAGCAGCCAAAGAAGCAGACAATAATGGAGCAGCAAACACCTAAAATTAAAATAAATAAATAAATAAAGAAAAGGCTGGTGACGCCTCAGTCCAAAAAGGGCCAGTCACAATAAATTTTAGGAGAGAGATACAAATAGTACTTACAGGGATGCCTGGAAGAAGTAGTGTGCCCCGGGGTAATAGCCTTTGCTATACACAGGACTAATACCTGATATTGAGTATAAATAGCCCATACAATGGGCGTATATCGGTGATGTCAGACGTAACAACGTCATCCCTGTGCGCCGTATTCACCCGATGGCGCATAAACAAACTAGTGTAGTGTAGATGGGCGGGAGGTGGTGGTGGTGAGCGGCGTAATGACGCAATCGCGCACACGACCGCTATTGGAGGCAGCACAACCAGACCCTCCCATTGCAAGGAACATCCGAAAACAAAGGGGGAGGAGGAACTGGGAAGAAAAATTGTCCTAACCGAGCCAGACTGAATACAAACAGGCATAGGCAGAACCACATCTAAGCAGAACATACTTAATAAAGAGGAGAAAAACGGCATATGAGTCCGACCCTCACAGCGCAGATATCTAACACCGAAATCACACCTTCCCATAGGGAACATACCAGTCAGTGACAATAGAGCAGATACAAAAAGAAAAAAAGAGTTGCAATAAAAAGGGAAAAAAATTACATTGGCCACAAGGTGGCGCATTGATCATATGAGGAATACATAGCATGATACATTGGAGCAGGCTGGCACCCAATCTGACATACATAGAGACGCAAGATGCATATAACATAAACTAAAATCAACATAATTACAAAGTATAAGGCCACGTACACACGATCAGACCGGTCCGATGAAACTGGTCTGAAGACCAGTTTCATCGGACCAGTTCGATGGTGTGTATGGCCCATCGGACCGTTGTCCGTCGGACCAAAGTTTTAAAACTTGCTTTAAAACCTGTTCGATGGAAACCTGTCCGTCGATGGTTAGTATGTAAAAGCATCGGACCAAAAACCTGCGCATGCTCAGAATCAAGTCGACGCATGCTTGGAAGCAATGAACTTCGTTTTTTCAGCACGTCGTTGTGTTCTACGTCACCGCGTTCTGGTCTGATCAGATTTGTGGTCCCATGGTGTGTTTACGCACATCAGACCATCAGACAAGTTCAAAGTTGTCCGATGAAAATGGTTCGTCAGACCAGTCTCATCAGACCGGTCTGATCGTGTGTACAGGGCCTCAGCTATTCCCTAACTAACATAAGAATCTATTGGTATAACATTGGTATAATAAAACAGCATATATACATATTTATGCATACAGGATATATCCTGTATTTCTTTTCCAGCCTTGATTCAATCTAATGAACCCATAAAGATGTACAATTAGTATCAATGTGTGTTTCAGGTGATAATATATTTCGCTATCAAAGGCCAGTGGCCTATATGGTAGCTTTTATTTCAAATAGTTTTTATTTATTTTCCAAAAGTACAGGTAAACCTGTGGAACAGGAGTAAGAAATACAATACAGAAATGGCACATATTCAAGTTGTACACACTGAAAAGTAATTACGTCAGAAACTAGCTGTATATTATAACAATAACAGAATTCGAGAAGGGGAAGGGTAGGGCAAGTAAAGGGAGAGAAAAAAAGGGGGGGAGAGCACCATCAGCTGGGTGTATTGCACGACAGTAAATCATCATCTTTTGTATGTGTTCGCGTACCAATGAAACCATGGACTCCAGAGGTAAGTCGGTTTAGAACATGTGGATTTCCCTCGGGCTAAGACAGTTTCGTAGGAATAGTGAGCGTGTACCAGAGTAATTACTTCTGTGAGTCTAGGGGCATCTTTCGTTTTCCATTTTCTGGCAATCAACAATTTCGTTGCTAACAGAACATGGGTGGTCACTAGTTTGAGGTTTGGTGGTATGTCATCAATATTTAAATTGAGGACAGCTAAGTGGGGCGACAACTCTATGGGGAGACGGAGGATCTTCTGCAGTATTCTCTCCACATCAGACCAGAGTCGTTTTATAGATGGGCAGGACCAGAAGATGTGTATAAGCGTACCAGGCAGGTTGCATTCTCTCCAGCATAAGTGTGAGGTGTTAGTACAGAATTTTGCCATTCTATATGGTGTCATGTACCATCTCATGAGTACCTTTTGGGTAAGTTCCCATAGGGCGGTGCACAACGTGTATTTATAGACAGACTGAATTGCTGTCTGCCATTGCTGATCGGAAAACTGGCTTTGAACGTCTACTTCCCAGGCAGAAAAGGGTTTGGATTTGTGGAAGATGGTTTTGTCTTGTAAGGTGGAGTATAGTATGGAGGTGCCTCTGGGTTTGTGTGTGTCAGAGAAGAAGTAGTTCCACAGATGTAGAGGTATGGAGCTTTCTAGAGAGGGGTGTTTTGCCAAGCAGTTTTGTAATCTATAGTAAGTATAGTAGTCTTTGATGGCAGCTTGAAAGTCTGTTTGGACTTGCGAGAATGACTTAGTGGCTGTCACGGTGTGGAGGTCAGAGGTAGAAGTCATATGAACCTTCATCCATGTAGGGATGGTTAGGTCTGGAGATAACAGTTTCAGTGTCTCAAGGGGGACGGGTACGGATTTGGTTATATGATTCGGCCATTGAGTGTTATGAAGCGTCTTCCAAGCCTTGACAGATGCTTGAATGGTAGGAGAGTAGAGGGTCAGTGGTATAGTTTTGGCGGTGACACTAAAAAGCCAGGTTGACAGGTTAGGGCCCTGCGTCATGGTGTTTTCTATTGCGCTCCAAAGTGTAGTCGGTGATTTGGAAAACCATTCCGTCATTTGTGAGAGTATAGTGGCTAAATAGTAGTCTTTGATGTCTATGTGACCCATCCCTCCCACCGATCTGTGTTTAATGAGTTTCATATGACTGCATCTCGCTCTTTTGCCTTGCCACACAAATTGAGACAGGATGGATTGCAGAGAGTTGAGGTAAGAGCGCGGAAGGAGTATAGGTAGTGTACGGAAGATGTATAACAACTTGGGTAGCAGCATCATTTTAAAGGCCGCCAGGCGGCCTGCCCAAAAAAATTTGTGTTTAGAAAGTTTAGCAGTGTCTCGGATCAGCATTTGTTTAAGATTAGGGTAGTTGAGGGCGAAGAGGCTTTTTGAGGATTTAGAAAGAGTGATACCTAAATATGTTATTCCAGTGTCTGCCCAGGAGTACGGGTATGTATTTCTGAGGACATTACTCGTGATGGCGTTTAAGCCTAATTCTAAAATGTGAGATTTATGTTCGTTGACCTTGTAGTAGGAGACATTACTGAACCTCTGCAACAATGTTTGTACCGAAGCCAGGGAAGGAAAGGGGGTCAGTTACCATTAATATCACGTCATCCGCAAACAGATTAATCCTGTGATCCACCGTATCTATTTTAATGCCAGTGATCGTAGGGTGGACTCTCACATGTTCTGCTAAGGGTTCCATCACCAAGTTGAATATGAGCGGGGACAAGGGGCATCCTTGTCGGGTGCCATTCGTGATAGAAAATGGTTTAGAGAGCATCTCTGAAGTGTAGACCTGGGCTGAGGGTGAGGAGTATAATGCCAGTATAGCCGATAATATTGGTCCTTGGAAGCCAAATTTAAAGAGGGTTGCTCTCATGTATTCCCAATGTACTCTGTCGAACGCCTTCTCCGCATCCAAAGAGAGGAGCAGAGAACGCGTCCGCGATGAGCCAGCGCTATGGAATATATTGATTATCCTACGAGTGGCATCGAATGTTTGTCTCCCTTTCGTGAAACCAGATTGGTCGTTGTGAATGAGTAGGGGCATCAGGTCAACTAGCCTATTGGCTATGAGTTTGCATAGATTTTAGTATCTAGGTTGAGGAGTGATATGGGCCGAAAATTTTGCGCAGAGGTGGGTTCCTTGCCTGGCTTCGGTAGGGTAATGATCAAAGCGGATAACATTTCGGGGGGGGGGAGAGGAGGACGAGGCAGCGTCATTGCACACATCAGAGAAAAATGGTGATAGGATAGTCCCAAACTGCTTGTAGTACTCGCTCGTGAGTCCATCTGGACCTGGGGATTTAATTGAGGGTAGTTTTGAGATTGTAAGCAGAATTTCCTGGGGGGTGAATGGGGGAATTTAACAGTGCTAGGTGGTCTTCAGAGAGTTTAGGGAGGTTGATCTCCTCAAGGAATGAGAATATATCGTGAGGGGAGGGTTGCGGCACAGAGGCATCGTCTTTTAAAATGTAAAGTGTAGCATAATAGTGGCGAAACGCCTCTGCAATGGCAGAGGCGTCTACCAGTTTGTGATTGGAGGCAGGATGATAGAGGTGGGTAATTTTGGTTTTGGAGTGGTAACCTTTGATCCTGGTGGCCATGGCCTTCCCTGCTTTATTGCCCGTGGAATAATGTTTAGCTCTAAAGTGAGTGTGGGCCCTCTCAAAGGAGTCCAGTAGGTGGGATCTCAATTCTTGTCTAAGAAGATCTAGTTTATGTTTGGTAGCAGGGTTGGGGTTGGATTGGTTTTGGGTCTCTAGTGATGCAATCTCAGCTGTGAGTGTGTCTAGACGCTGTGATTTCCTCCTCCTCTCTCTAGCTCCCAATTGGATAAGAACCCCCCGTATGAACGCCTTATGGGCGTTCCAGAGAGTAAAGGTGTCTTTGACAGATCCGGCATTAAGGGTGAAAAATTCTGACAGACAGTCACTGATATGCTTTGCATAGAGTGGCGAGTGGATGAGCGCAGCATTAGCTCTCCAGATCCTGGTACCTGAAGTGGATATAGAGTCACTGACAGTCATTGTGACCGAAGCGTGTTCCGACCACGTGATGGTGGATATCTCAGAAGCTGACACATTGGGCAGGGTCCATTTATCAACCAAAAAATAGTCAATCCGGGTGTAAGAGTTGTGGCATGGGGAGAAGAACGAATAATCTCTTTCAGTAGTATGGTGGCAGCGCCACACATCGAATAGGTCGTGTGAGCGAATGAAGGAGCCCATAGGTGATAAGGTCCGGCTGGACCTGGATGAAGCATCCATGGAGTTATTAGGGACAATGTTAAAGTCGCCGCAGATGAAAAGCGGTCGATTTTCTTCATTAATTTAGACAGAAAGTTAATTTGTTTTTTGTTGGGTGCGTACACCGTCACAATGGTGTATCTTACAGAATTCAGGGAACAGTTCAGCGCTAGGTATCTACCATTAGTGTCAATTAAGGTGTCATGGAGCTGAAAGGATAACGTATTCCTGAAGGCCACTAGGTCCTGGTAGTGCATTTTAATCGCTCGGGTCAGCGCTGGTGGGTATCGATTCTCCGTTCAGTGCGGGAGCTGTGGAGTCAGGCTTCCATTCAGCTTGGCGGTTGGACACGCCCCTGTATATGGTAGCTTTTAATGATTATATGGCAAACAAAAAATAATAATAATAGGGAGGTCTAGTAAAGCAAGAAACAAATGAATAAAACGGAAGCAAAAAAAAAAGCGAAAAAACCCAAAACAGGGGAAATTGAATATTAAATATTCAGATCTCTAAGAATGGTTTAAAGCTGATCACGTCATTTAGTCCCGGAAAATAGTTTGCTCGTAGTTTATAAATCCACTAAGTTTCACGCTGAAGCACTTTCTGGTCAAAATTGCTGCCCCTGGTGTCCTCAAGTACACAGTCTAGGGCGGCAAATTTAAGCACATAAGGGGCAGCACAGTGGTGTAGTGGATAGCACGTTCACCTAGCAGCAAAAGGGTCGCTGGTTCGAATCCCGACCATGACACCATCTGCCTGGAGTTTGCATATTCTCCCTGTGTCTGCGTGGGTTTTCTTCGGGTACTCCGGCTTCCTCCCACACTCCAAAGACATGCTGGTAGGTAAATTGGATCTTGTCCAATTTGGCCCAGGATATATATGTATGACTGTGTGTCCCAAGTGTGTTGAGATCCTACGGGGTAAAATGATCCAACTAGCCAAGCAGACACTGGCTGGAAAAAGCACCTAGAGACGATTCAGTTCGCATGTGCAGCACTATACAAGTCACTCATTCATTCATCAGGTTCATATTTGTGCTTGAACGCCACGTGGCCAATTGTGGTGTTTAGTAGGCCAATGGTGGCCAATTGTGGCATAATGCACATGATCCTTTATCCGCTTCCAAAAGAGGCGAATGGTCTTCCCCACATAGAAATTTCCACATTGAGAAAAAATAATATATATATGACCCCTTTGGTTTGACAAGTTATGTGGTGTTTCAATATGTGGGTTTGACCATTTGACAATATAACTGTTGTTCCTTCTAACACTACAGAAATTGGCAGTTACTGTACCGCATTTAAAAGGTCCTGGAGGTTCAGGAGATTTTGTACCTGATTTGCAATATTTACTTTGCACCAGTCGATCACGGATCGAAGTGGCGCATCTAAATGTAAGAGTCAATGACCGGGCCTTTTTTTGCGATTTGGCGCTGCAACGCTTTAACTGACAATTGCACGGTCGTGCGATGTGGCTCCCAAACAAAATTGGCGTCCTTTTTTCCCCACAAACAGAGCTTTCTTTTGGTGGTATTTGATCACCTCTGCGTTTTTTTTTTTTTTCGCTATAAACAAAAATATAGCGACAATTTTGAAAAAAAATGAATATTTTTTTACTTTTTGCTATAATACAAATCCCCAAAAATATATAAAAAAACGATTTTTTTCCCTCAGTTTAGGCCGATACATATTCTTTTTTTTCCGGTAAAAAATAAATAAATCACAATAAGCTGTAAGTTGGTGATAGAGGGGAGGTGGGGCGGGGGCTGGGAATTTCATTATGTTTGATGCTTTTTTTATATACGTATGTTTTATATTATAAGAGATAATTGTTAATGAAAATATGTCTTTCATGAAAATCTAATAAAGAAATATTAAAAAAAAGGAATGTAATAAAATATAAATCTATCTTTTGAAATGTAATCTTCAAAATATGAATATAGCAAAACTTATTTACATAGAATGCAGCCATCTTCCAAAATGTTCATTTTGAATAGAAAATAATAGCATAGAATAGAATAAAATATAAAGGGCCAGATTCACGTACATTGGCGCATATTTTGACCGGAGTAGCGCACCTCCTTTACGTTAGACCGGCGCAATGTAGAGGCGCAATTACTGTATCCTTGTAGTATTTGCGCAGAAATTTGCGCCGGTTCAACGTAATTTCCGAGGCGTAAGGCCGTGTAATTCAAATTGGGAAGGACGTGGGCGTGTTCCATTTAAATGAGCCGTGACCCCATGCATGCGCACATGAAGCAGACCATGGTCAGCACCTCTCTGCGCATGCTCACAACTTGACACGGCGCAATCAGTGAAATTGGAACTAGGCCCGGTCAACTTAGTGAGCTACGCAGAGAGCTTAAATAGACAGAGACAAACGCCCTTCCTTTGCAAAAGTACATCCCTTTGTATCGCTTCCTACAGCAAGGTGCTTTTGTTCTGTTGTGTGTTCGCGTTTGTCGGTTTGTGACTTGTGTTTGATATATTTCTTGACTTTTTAGTATAGTGTTTTTGAAAGTGGTTGTTTGGTGACTGTTTTTGATACTTTCTGATTTTTGCTGTTTGATTTTTGCTGTTTGATTTTTGGTGACTGATTTTTGGTGACTGATTTTTGGTGACTGATTTTTGGTGATTGTTTTGGTTCCAGTTTGTGAGAACATGAGTGAAAGGAAACAAAAGCTACATTTTTCTTTAAGGGAGAAGGCAATTCTTGCCAGGACCATTACGCAATATGGCCGTTTCCTGCACGGCCTGGAGAGTGCCAACACCACCCCGGCCAGGAAAGCACAGATATTGCAGGAAATTACCGATGAGGTCAACAAGCTGTATTTAGCAAACGGATCGCTCCCCAGCCAGAGCCTAGCACATCGGGCTCAGATCATGCAGCGGAGGACGGCCGGTAATAAATACAACCAGCGTCGTCCCGATGGTGAAGGGGGTGGGACGGCCTACATCAACATCAGGCCTCCATGCCTGTGCTGGAGCTGGACGGGGGACATGTGGCAGTGAGAGGGGATCATGGGTCAGGGCTCGCAGAGCTTCTCCCTGGGCCCGGGATCTCGGTCCAGGCCATGGTGCACAGAGACCCCTTCTCATCTCAGTCCCAGGATGGGTCGCCCACCCCCTCCTTACGAAGTGGCCAAGAACGGTTCTAGCTTTCACCCATGTCTGGCTCCCCTGATGGTGCTTTGCTTTTACATGTTCCATCCCCAGCCTCATCCACAGACAGACAAATGGCGGAACTTGCTGAGGTTGCCTTCAGCCAGACCAGTTCTGTGCTCTCACAACCCCCTGCCCCTGCTCCTTCATACTCTGGGGACACTGTGCTCCTGGCCAGATTCTCGGCCCTTCTCCAACAAGAACTAACAACAGCCTGCTCTATGATAACTTCTGGGATGAAATTTGACTTCCAAAATATTGAAGCGCGATTGGATAGTTTTGAATCTAAAGTGGACGGTACAGTCAAACGTGTAAATCAGAACTCTAGGATGATCACGTCTCTACAGCTAGATCAGGCCAATGCAAAAATTAAGGATCTGGAGAACAGATCTTGGAGGTACAATTTCCGGGTGCGGGGCTCCCCGAGACTGTGGTGGACGTGAAAGAGGCTGTACATACCCTAATGACCCAATTGATTCCGGACATTTCTTCTCATCAGTTAGAACTTGACAGAGTGCACCGTGCCCTGGCGGCTCCCAGACCATATGGTCTGCCTCGAGATGTCATAGTTAAGCCTCATTTCTATAGGATAAAGGAGAAAGTGATGCTGGAAGCCAGACAACGGGGGGACATTACTGTTATGGGACACCTGATCCAGGTTTTTGCGGACATTTCTCAAGCGACAATCCAGAAGAGAAGGGCCCTCAAGCCTCTTTTGAGTCATCTTATCAACCGTCGCATAAAGTACCGTTTGGTCGTTTCCGTTTAAGCTGGCGTTTTCGTATAAGGGAAAGTCATATTCCTTCAATTCATTACAATCGGGAGAAGAGCTGCTCCAAGAACTGGGCTTTATAACTAGATGGTCTCTGAACCCGAATAGGTGCTATATAGATCTTATTGCTATTGCGTGGTTTGGCGAACTGATCCTGCCTGTCTGTCCCATTCTGTGAGTGGGTCAGGCCGAGGTGGAAACGCATGCCACTACTAGTGAACTTATCCCCCCTTTCGAGCGGAGGTAACTTCACGCCGGTTGATGGGAGCTTGATCTCCTACTGGCACGCTGTTTTGAGGCGTGCTTATTATTTTTTGTTTTGTTACTTTTTATCCTTTGATAAGATAACTGCCTAGATTGTCTTATTTGAACATGTTTTGATGATTGCCATACTGTTCCTTATGCATTTTCTCTTTTCTTATAATCTGACTCTTTCTCCTTCTTTCCAAGCTCATCTTTTTCTGGGTGCATCCTCCTGCCTAGATGGACCATATTCACATCGTCCGGGGTTTTCCGGAGGTGGACACTTGAAGCTTCTGAATCGTGAGTACAACAGACTGAACCACCATGGCTAACAGACCCCTTGCGAGGTATTCCATTTAACACATAAAGTTCAGGGCTTTAATTTGCCCGCTAAGAGAACAAAGCCCTTCCAACAATACTATAGGATGGGGATAGATGTTCTTCTCTTACAGGAGACCCACTTTTCTAGATCCTCGGCCCCAAAATATTTGAATGCGAAGTACCCGTCAGTCTACTTATCTAATGAACCAGATAAAAAGAAGGGGGTAGCTATATGTTTTGCCAAAAGGGTTCCCTTTACGCCCACAACTGTGATTAGGGATAAGGAGGGCAGATATGTTATGGTGGCAGGGAGGGTTAATAATAGTGGGGTTACCTTCCTCTCATACTATGCCCCTAATGTAGGACAATTGCCTTTTTTTCACGCAATGTTAGAAACTATAATGCCTCATGTGACTGGGCACGTTATTTTTGGCGGGGATAGCAATGCTTCTCTGGATCGGATCCTTGACAAATCCGATCCTGGAAAAGTATTCCTAAAACATGCCTCTAGACAGAGTAGTACGATGGCTCGTCTCTTACATAGTTACGATTTAATGGACGTATGGAGATACGCTCATCCATCTGATAGGGACTATACGTATTATTCCCACGTCCATCAGACATACTCGCGTATAGACCATGTGTTTACGCTCTCCCCCCTGATTTTGTTTGTATCATCTGCCAACATTTTTCCTATGTCATTGGTCGGACCACTGCTCGGTCAAGTAGTCTTGACTGGCCTTTGGACCAAACCAAGCCCATCGTCGTGGCGGCTAAACGAGTCCTTATTAAACGATCCTATTTTTGAGAAAGAAATTGAGCGGGTCATACAACAGTTCTTCACAGATAACTCATTATCGGTTTCCTCTCCGGCGACGCTATGGGCGGCTCACAAGGTTACCAGTCGCGGTGAACTGATACAACTCGATTCGAGAGCTAAACGAGAGCGTGAACTAACGATCCATCAGCAGGAAGGGGAGTTGCGTCGTCTTAAGCAGGAACAGAGGGGTAACCCACACCTTGATTTTAGAAATCAAATTGATGTGGCACGCACGGCTTTAAATTTGAGCCTCACAACGAAGGCGGAGAAACACCTTAGGTGGATGCGTCATAGATTCTATACCTTGGGAGACAAGCCAAATTCACTGTTAGCAAGAAAATTAACCCCCAGACCGTTTAACCCCGCCCTCCCCAAATTAAGATTAAAGGATGGCCAGGTTATTCAGAACCCCCAGTTTATAGTTTGGGAATTCTCCACATTTTACTCCAAATTGTATGAATCCTCCAAGGATTTTAACAAGACCCTGGCTGAGGACTTCTTACATGACATATCTCTTCCTGCCTTATATAAAGAACATGTCGACCTGATGGAGGCAGAGTTTACAACGGGGAAAATTTTGGTGGCCATTAAGTCCCTGAACCCGTTTAAATTGCCTGGCCCGGATGGGTTTACTGGCCACTATTACCGTAAGTACGCTGATATTTTGGCCCCGCACCTATGTGCCTTTTTTAATAGCTTGCGAAAAGGGTTCCCCTCTCCCACCTCATGAGAAAACACGTCATCCCCAAACCTAATAAGGATCATAGCGACTGTACGAACTACCGGCCGATATCGTTGATAAATGTGGATCTCAAACTGCTAACTAAAGTCTTGGCCACTCGCATGAATTAATTTTTACCGCAGTATGTTCATCCTGACCAGGTAGGGTTTGTGCCCCACAGACAGGCTTCAGATCAGACTAGGAGGGTCATTGATATAATATCTGCGCTAAATTCGGGGTGGAACGGCGGAGGCCAAAGGGGAGCTTTGCTGTTATCATTAGATCTACACAAAGCGTTTGATTCCTTGTCCTGGGAGTATTTTTTCTTTATACTTGAGAGGTATGGGTTTGGCTTGAATTTCCTAAAGACGCTTTGCATGATCTATAGTGACCCTACTGCAAACTTGTTAGTTAACCACTTAAGACCCGGACACTTACGCTGCTAAATGACCCAAGGTGTTTTTACAATTCGGCGCTGCGTCGCTTTAACAGACAATTGCGCGGTCGTGCGACGTGGCTCCCAAACAAACTTTGCGTCCTTTTCTTCCCACAAATAGAGCTTTCTTTCGGTGGTATTTGATCGCCTCTGCGATTTTTATTTTTTGCGCTATAAACTAAAATAGAGCGACAATTTTGAAAAAAATCACTATTTTTTTACTATTTGTTATAAAAAAAATCAAATAAACTAAATTTTAGTAAAACATTTAGGCCAAAATTTATTTAGCCACATGTCTTTAGTAAAAAAAAAAAAAATCGTAATAAAAAAAATAGCTACCTAGCGGGAACAGCGACACTAATACAGCGATCAGAAAAATGATCGCTTAGTGACGCTGGCAATAGGGAGTGAAAGGGTTAACTAGGGCGGTGATCAGGGGGTTAAAACTTTATTAGGGGGGGTGGGGGGGCTATCCTGAACCTAACACTAACTGTTTTTTACAGTGCCTGTCACACTGACACTAAATGCAGTGATTAAATCACTGCATTCAGTAACACTGTGACAGGGGGGTGGGGGGGGGGCGATCACAAGGGGTTAATATGCCTATGTGAGTGTGTGTCAGTGTTGTGTTGGTGCACACTTACTTGGCATGTCTTCTCTCATCAGCAGTGCTGGGAAACAGCGCTGCGATGAGAGATTACATCATTTCCTCCTTCCTGTGTAAACACAGGAGGAGGAAGTGACAGGCTGGGAGCGCGCTCCCATTGGCTGGGAGCGATCGCGGGGGGGGCGGAAAACACGGACATCCGCCCGCTCGTCGGCGATCGCTCCCAGAGCCAGGGGGACAGCCACACGCCGCGGAGGGGGTTCCGATGGGACCCCCGAACCGCACTAAGGCGAGGACGTAAATTTACGCCCTTGTGCCTGTACGAGCCATCTTGTGGAGGTACATAGGCGTGCGGGGGTCCTTAACTGGTTAAGGGATATAAATCTAAGGATATTAGTATAGGTCGGGGTACTCCTCAGGGTTGCCCCCTGTCTCCCCTGTTATTTATTTTGGCTTTGGAGCCTTTGCCAATCAAAATTAGGACACACCCAGACATTTTAGGGCTTGGCTGCGGGGGACGGGGGCACAAGTGTGCGTTGTTCGCGGACGACATTCTGTTACTCCTCTTCTCCCCAGTCACCTCATTGCCCAATCTCAATATAGAATTGGGGGACTTCGCAATGTTTACGGGTCTGTATGTAAATCAATCTAAATCGCAGGCCCTAAATATATCCTTACCGCCCCATATAGTTCGGGCTCTTCGGGAATCTTTTTTTTTTAGTTGGCAAGACGAGGCTTTACCTTATTTAGGTATATTTTTAACTCCTACTCTCCATACTTTGTACGAGAAGAACTATCCCCCATTATTCAGAAAGCTGTTAGAGGACATTCGGAGGTGGTCAAACAAACCCCCGTCATGGTTCGGTAGGTTGTATTCGGTCAAAATGACCATTTTGCCTAAGGTACTATACCTTTTTAGGACTCTCCCAAAAGCAATAGTAGGCAAAGATCTGAAGAAATTTCAGGCTAAACTTGTTGATTATATATGGGACCACAGGAGACCTAAGGTGAACAGAAAAACTCTATATTCCCCTAAATCGGGTCGGAGGCCTGGGAATGCCTGATCTCCTTAAATATTACCACTCTGCCCAATTGGCTCACTTGATTAGATTTCATACCTCCCGATCCAGGCCGCTCTGGATGGGATTAGAGTCTTCTTTGATCCCGGATAGAGAGATCAGTCATCTTATGTGGCTGAGAAGTAGGGACAGACCATCTGTGTTATGCCCATCACTATCTTTCTCCCTGAGCCTTTGGGATCGTCTGGCCTCCACTCATGAGTTTAAATCGCCACACACGCCAATGGCGTCCCTGTTCTATAACCCTTTGTTCCCCCCGGGTCTCCGTCCCCGGGATTACTCGTGGTGGGTCAATAAGGGCCTAAGGAGAATAGCGGATCTCTGCGATCTTAAGGGAGATTTGGCAAAATTGGTCCTGCAGGAGAAATTTGGTCTTCCGGATTCGGAATCCTTCCGTTATGTTCAAATAGCCCATTTTTTAGCATCTTTGAATCGCACTTCTGATCTCTCTTCCTGCACGCCTATGAAACATCTTTGCAGGACCTTTGACAAACACTCTGGCCATATTTCGTTACTATATAATATGCTGTCCTCTAGTACCCAAAAGATGGCTTATATTCAAAAATGGGAACAAGATGTTGGTACTACACTGGACACCGCTGAGTGGCATAAATTGATACTAAATGCTTCCAAGTCCTATGTTAACACCTCGTTGATCGAGGCTAATTATAAGGTTCTGATGAGGTGGTACATGGTCCCGGTGAGAGTGGCGGCCTTTGTGCCGGTGGCGTCCCCGCGGTGCTTCAGGGGTTGCGCCACAGATGGTACAATGTATCATGTTTGGTGGACGTGCCAAAAGGTGAAGCGATTTTGGACACGCACATACAAATTTATATATTCTTTGACTCAGGTGAATCTTACTAAATCACCCCTGCAGGCACTGTTGGGACGTCCGGTGGAGGGTATGTCTAAACATTGGAAAAAAATGATTGCCTTCATCTTTGTAGCAGCCAGAATTTCCATAGCAAGGTCTTATAGGTTCTCCTCTATCCCCTTCCACCTTTTGAAGTCCAAATTGTCTTGGGTAATGATAAATGAGAGACTGTCGGCTATTTTAAATGATAAAGTTAACACGTTTAATAAAGTATGGGATCCATGGATTGCATACCTTACAAATACGTACTGAACAGGGGATATAGCTGAGGTTCCTTATGGAGCAGGGGCGCACCACTCCTTTTCTTTCTCCCTCTCTTTTCTTTTACTCTCTTATTTTTCCTTCTCTTTCTTCTTTCCTCTTTTTCCTTTACTCCTATAGTTTATATTTGGCTTAGATGATTTTCTGATTTAAACATTGTTTATTGTTGTCTATTGGCTCCTTGAGAGCGGTCAGTGCACAAGCTAATGGACCCTGGGCTGAATCTGAATTAGCCTGGTTATGATTGGGCAACATACCTAGAAGTAGTACTTGAGACCAAGATATGTACCGGACTTAGATTTGTATGTGATGCCTCTGGTAATTCTTTATTTGCCCACTGTTATGGATGACCGCTATTCTTATATTTTCTCTTTTATTCATCTAACATTTGTACTCTTTAAACTTTAATAAACATATTGAAACAAAATTTGAGTTTCAAATTTTGAATACAATAGGATAAAAACTATAGAGTAATCTTCTAAAATCCATAGTTTCAAACAACACAGAATAGAATAGATAAAGATACAGCCAACTTTCAAAATTCAAAATTTGAATTTAAAATTTTGCGTAAAGTAGAGTAAAAAAAGAATAAAATATAAAACATAACTGCCATCCAAAATTAGAATTTTGAATAAAAAAGAAAGCATATATCCATCCTGTAAAATTAAAATAAAAAAATGCAACTTTGATTTTAATTTCAACACATAATTGAATAGATTAACTACTTGCCGACTGCCCGCCGTCATATTACTGCGGGACGGTGGCACTGCTACGCGAGAGCACATAGCTATACTTCCGCTCTTTAGCGGCCGCTAGGCGGCACGCGCGCCCCCCACTCACCCCATGAGTCCCACGCGTAAACACAAAGCTCCCGCTCCTGTCAGCGGGGGAAACGCTGATTTTCTGTTCATACAATGTATGAACAGAAGATCAGTGATTTCCCCTAGTGAGTCCACCCCCCCATACAGTTAGAACAAACCAGGAACACACTTATCCCCTTCCCTGCCCCCTAGTGTTAATACCTTCACTGCCAATGGCATTTTTATAGTAATACAATGCATTTTTATAGCATTGATCGCTATAAAAAAGCCAATGATCCCACAAATGTGTCAAAAGTGTCCGAAGTGCCCGCCATAATGTCGCAGTACTGAAAAAAAATGCTGATCACCGCCATTAATAGTAAAAAAAAATATTAGTAAAAATGCCATAAAACGACCCCCTATTTTGTAAACGCTATAACTTTTGCGCAAACCAATCAATAAACGCTTATTGAGTTGTTTTTTTACGAAAAATATGTAGAAGAATAAGTATCGGCCTAAACTGAGGAAAAAAAAGTTTTTTTATATATTTTTGGGGGATATTTATTATAGCAAAAAGTAAAAAATATTGAATTTTTTTCAAAATAGTCGCTCTATTTTTGTTTATAGCGCAAAAAATAGAAACCGCCGAGGTGATCAAATACCACCAAAAGAAAGCTCTATTTGTGGGAAAAAAAGGACGCCAATTTTGTTTGGGAGCCACGTCACACGACCGCGCAATTGTCAGTTAAAGTGACGCAGTGCCGAATCACAAAAAGTGCTCTGGTCATTGGACAACAATATGGTCCGGGGCTAAAGTGGTTAAATAGATTATATAGAATATAAAGAATATAGACTTCTGAAATTCAGAATTCAAATACAATACAATAGAAATCATATATAGCTGATTTCGAAAATGTAATTTTGAAATTAGAATTTAGAATTTTAATTTAATATAATAGAATAAAAGAGAACAAGTATAGCTCTTTCCAAAAATCTAATTTCACATAGAATAGAATAGAAAAAAAACATATAGACAACTTTTGAAAATTGAATTTTGAAATTTAAATTTCAACTCTAGAGTATAATGGTATAAAAAATAAAATAATTAAGCCGTCTGCAATTCAAATGTTGAAATTTACATTTTGAATAGAACAGAATACAATAGAAATTCAAAGTTTAAAATGAGAATTTAGAATGAGATAAAAAAATAACATCTTACAAAAGTCAAATCTTACAAATTTAAAATCAAATGAAATAGAATAGAATAAAATAGAAATAAAATGATTTTTGAAAGAAGGTTATATTCATTAAATTTTATTCCAAATTCAAATTTTAAACTTTAAAAGATGTTGGAGCCTTTCTATTGTATTCTATTCTATTCAAGATTAAAATTTCAACGTTTTAATATCAGACAACAGCTATATTCTTTCTATTGTATTCCATTCTATTCTAACTTAAAATTTTAAATTTCAAAATAACATTTTCGAAAGTTGTCTATATGTATTTTTTTTCAATTCCATTCTATGTGAAATTAGAATTTGGGGGGGGGGGGGCGTGGTCTGCCAGCGCCGGAGATGGCTGCCTGAATGAAGAGCTTGTCAGCTTGAGGAGGAACTAGAAGCAACACAGACTCATGAGTCGCGCGATCACCCGCTACACAGCACCCCTGAAGACCAGCGAACTCAGGGAACCATGTCCTGAAAGAGACTGACCGAGACACAACCGCAAAAGCTGACGGCCTTCTTCTCCAAGCCGCAACCTAAGGTCAGTCAGAACCAAAATGGCAACGGCCCGCCGGCGGCATACACGGACCTCCCTGACGAGATCCCGGAGGACACCGCAGCAAATAGCCCTCTATTGTCCCCATCAGCCAGACAAGGTGATAACCCTATTACAGGGAGCCCGGCCAAAGCCCGTATGCGGCTCGATCACCCGCAGGCACAGCAGGCGCTACTTGAGCCCCAGGCTTTCAGTCCCCTACAATGCACCCAGGCCCTACAGTCCTCTATGGCGTCTTTCCCTACTACAGGCCAGCCAGTATTGGATACGACCCTAAAGGACATGCTACTGTCACTACAGGGTTCTCTGATGACTGATCTGTCCTCACTGTTTACCAAAATGACTGCAGACATGAGAGTGATTGATAATAGCGTGGATCATTTGGAAGGCAGTATGGAAGAGTGTACCTCCACTGTGAACAATCTTTTTAACTCACTACATGAGGTAAAAGAGGAACAATCCTGGATGAGATCCAAGCTAGCAGATTTGGAGGATAGATCCAGGAGGAACAACGTGAAACTGAGAGGGATCCCTGAATCTATCCTGCCAATTGATCTTCCCAGATACGCCAAAGAATTGATGCACATGGTCCTCCCTGACGCGTCACCCAGAGATTTAATCATGGATCGCATTCACAGAATTGCAAAACCCTCACACCTATCAGCGTCTGTCCCCAGGGACGTCTTAATGAGGGTACATTTTTTCCATGTCAAAGAAAAGCTCCTAATGACTGTCAGTAATAATCCCGCTCTCCCTGGGCCTTATGAATGTGTCTCCCTCTACGCAGATTTTTCCAAATACACCTTACAACTGAGGAGATAACTGAATCCGGTTACTAAAGAGTTACATAACCACAAGATTCAATTCAAATGGCGCTACCCGGCGTCCATACTCATCACAAGAAACGTAACGTCACATGTGATCCACACATTGGATAAAAGTCTCCAGCTCCTTCACTCCTGGGGGATCATCCCAGACCCACCACAACCTCCGGAAGCTCCACTGACCCAAAAGGAAACCCCGCCAGCCGAGGCACAACCAAACCAGGAAGTCCACTTGAATCACCGTTCAGTCTTCCTAAGCTATGAGTCTACACATCTACGAAGAAGTTCTCCCCCTCAGCTGATAGCCGTTTTCTTTTTTTCACTGTTCCATTTGTTTTGTTCTGTTTTCAACATCTTTGCATTGATATAGTGTGACTTTACACCCCCATAGTGGCCTAGCTGGGTCTTGTTTACCCTCTATACCACCGCCTGTTACCTAACCTGTGTTTATATTTTGCTCTTAGCTCAATATTGCTTTCAATCATATCCTGCCTATGTAACGCCATCGGCGTTATTTTACATAAGACGAGCGCAGCTGTATCTTGTTCAGACAGCTGCGCTCCATCCAGTGTCTGTTCAGCGTCACTTCCGGTGCGCCCTGCGTCCCTGCGTTTCACGCTGGAACGCGGAAGTGCGCTCGCTCGTTCCCATGCTGGGCGGGCTATTTAAACCCTCTCTGATGGCGGCTGGGTGTTCGGTTATTGAACAAGACACCCGGCGCCATCTGTGATCAAGGACGACTCTACTGGAGACCCTCTTCACCTCCTGCCTTCTGGAGGAGAGTTGTTCTCAACCCCAGGACTCCCTACTTCAGGATTCCGAGACCTAGACCACAGAGCTCACACTCTACAGCTTCTACTTCTTCCTGAAATCCCTGCCTACTTCCGGAATCCGAGGGCTAGACCACAGAGCTGACACTCTACACCTTCTACTTCCTCCTGAATCCCTGCCTACATTCTCCTGGGAGACTTATCATCTTACAGCCTTCACAACCGCAAGTACCATTAGGAATCAGTCTATTCAAGCTAGAACTGACATTGCCTATTAATACAGTGTATGCTAATTCTATAGGATTCTGTTCCCAGTAACTTCTGTGATAGTCTGTACTGTGACTCTCTAGATATCATCTTCCCCCTATAGATCATATACGAAACCATTGTTGCGAGATAGTCTACAGGAGAATGTGATGATATTAACCCCTCACTCTCTGAACAAATATTGAGTTAACTGGTGGTTTATACTGAGAATTCTCCATTGTCACTGACTACTCCCTAATTTAGGTTTAATAAGGCGTAGGCGTCACAGAATAACCGAACCTTAAAAATAAAATCTAGATGGATCCCGCAGATCTAACAAATCATTTAGTGGGACTAACACAAAGGGTGGATACCCTCACTAACTCTCTAAATGAGATACGTTTAGAGAATGAAGCCCTCCGCCAACAGAATTTTGCCCAGGCCAGAGAGAGACCTGAACCAAAAGTATGTGCACCTGAACCTTTCTCTGGAGACAGGAAATTTTTTCGCCAATTTATTAGTTCATGTCGGTTGATGTTTGAACTACGTCCCCGTACCTATCATTCTGATAGGGTAAGAATTCTCACCCTTATCTCATATCTTCGGGGTGAACCTAGAGTCTGGGCCGACGCCTATCTAGAAGAGCATGGTGATCTCCTGGGGGCTTTCGACACCTTCCTCACTGAAATGTCCCTCCTTTACGAGGATCCCAATAAACAGTTAACCGCTGAGAATTCCATCAGAAACCTCAAGCAAGGGAAAAGACCAGTGGAAGACTACATTTCAGAATTCAAATGTTGGTGCAGAGAGACCCAGTGGTCAGATATTGCACTAAGGAACCAATTCCGCCTTGGCTTGACAGAAGCTTTAAAGGACGAGATTGCACGCATAGAACTTCCAACATCTCTAGAGGACCTAATGCAACTCTCCATTTCTATCGATCGTCGTCTCCGCGAAAGAAGAGCTGAACGTGCAAATGCATTTCTTCCCACACCTTTCAGGAGAGCCAGATCTCCCCCCAAGGAGCTTCCTATGGAACTCGGTGCGATTAAAGGCCCACTAACCGCAGCTGAAAAACAACGCCGCAGAGACCAAAACCTCTGTTTGTATTGCTCTGCCCCTGACCACGTTGTCTCCTCTTGTCCCCTTCTCAAGAGGAATTCCGAAGGTAAAAAAAGTAAACACCAACTTACCAAGCTTAACTTTACTGGTACTATTTCAAACCGCTACATTATCATTCTTCTTACTTTACAGTGGGGTCTAGAAAGGATTTCCATTGATGCAATGGTCGACAGCGGAGCCTGTGGCAACTTTATTGATTCAAAGATTGTAGAATCTAATAAAATACCCTGTGTGTCCAAGCATACCCCTGTGTCACTCACTTTTATTGATGGTTCTAGTGCCTCAACAGGTCCTATATCCCTGCAAACTTCCCCCCTTCTCGTCACTTGTGCTTCTGGTCACACTGAGACCCTTGCTTTTGATGTGATCTCATCACCTATATTCCCAATAATTCTCGGAATACCATGGCTGCGTATTCATCAGCCAACCTTCCTATGGTCCACTAGTTCCCTAGATCTACAGTCCTTTCACTGTAAGCACAGTTGTTATCCTATATGTTCCACCTCTATCACAAACAACTACCCTTCTGATCTCCCAGGTTATTTACATGACTTTGCGGATGTTTTCAGCAAGACCATGGCAAACAAACTTCCCCCACATAGGATCTATGACTGCCCCATAGACCTTATACCTGACAGTCCTATTCCTACGGCAAGAATCTATCCATTATCCCAACCAGAACTTGTACACCTCAAGGATTACATCGATGAGAACCTTAAAAAAGGTTTCATCAGACCTTCAACTTCCCCAGCAAGTGCTGCAATCTTCTTCGTAAAGAATAAAGATGGCTCACTCCGACCAATCATTGACTACCGTGCACTCAATAACATCACCATAAAAAATAGATACCCACTACCATTAATTCCGGAACTCATCGAGCGTCTTCAAACCTCAAAACTTTTCACTAAACTAGATCTTAGGGGTGCCTACAATCTTGTGAGAATCCGCTCAGGCGATGAGTGGAAAACAGCTTTTAAGACACGTTATGGGCTTTTTGAATATATGGTAATGCCCTTTGGCTTATGCAATGCACCCGCTACATTCCAATGGTTTATCAATGACATTTTTCGAGACTTGTTAGACGTTTGCGTCGTTATTTATTTGGACGACATCTTAATTTACTCAGATTCTCCTGAAGAACACATCAAACATGTCCGTTGGGTTTTGGCTAGACTGAGAACACATTCATTATATGCCAAACTTGAAAAATGTGTTTTCAGTCAACGCAGCATCTCTTTCCTTGGGTATCTTATTACTCCAAATGGAATACAGATGGAATCATCGAAAGTAGAGTGCATTTTGTCCTGGCCCGTTCCCCATTCCAGAAAAGCATTACAACGGTTCCTCGGATTTGCAAATTACTACAGAAAGTTTATTAAAGACTTCTCAGCGATTGTGAAACCACTAAACAGTCTCACTAGTTCTAAGACACCTTTCTCCTGGTCGGACGACGCACAACGGTCTTTTGACTTCTTGAAATCCAGTTTCACCTCCGCTCCAATTCTACAACTTCCTAACCCACATTGTCACTTCACATTGGAGGTAGATGCCTCGCACTTTGCCTTGGGTGCTGTGCTTTCCCAACGATCTACTCTTTCGGATCCTCTGCATCCGGTGGCTTTCTATTCCAGGACTCTACTACCTGCCGAGATGAACTATCCTATTGGAGAGAAAGAACTCCTCGCCATAAAGGATGCCTTGAGTAATTGGAGACATCTTCTGGAGGGTTCTAAACATCCCATCACCATCCTTACAGATCATCGCAATTTGCAACATCTTAAGGCCTGCAAGACCCTATCCTCCCGCCAAGTTAGGTGGAGTTTATTCTTTGACAGGTTCGATTTCAACATCTCCTATCGTCCTGGTACAGAAAATGTCAAAGCTGACTCATTGTCACGAATGCATGACAATCACACAATTGAGACTCCTCCCTCCTCGATAATTCCACTTGATCGCTTCATTGGAGCTTCTGTTCCCTTCTTACACTTACTTCTCCAATCTCTCCCTAATGAGGTGCCTCCGGGTCTCAAAAAACATTCTAACGGGCTATATACATTCAATAATAAAGTTTACGTTCCTCCCGCTTTGCAAACTACTCTTCTCAAACAACTTCATGATGCTCCACTAGCAGGTCATCCAGGAATTAGTAAGACCATTCACTTAATTAAAAGAGATTACTGGTGGCCTAAGCTCTCACACACTGTCACTCAATATGTTAATTCATGCGTCATATGTGCTACCAACAAACATTCCAGGAAGCCACCTTATGGTCTTCTTACATCTATTCCTATTCCGGAAAGACCCTGGGATGTTGTTTCCCTGGATTTCATAGTCGACCTCCCCAGGTCTCAAGGTGCCAACACGATTATGGTTACAGTCGACTTATTAACAAAGATGGCTCACTTCATTCCATTAAAGAAGTTACCAACCTCTCTCGAGACCGCACAAGCCTTCTTAGAGAATGTTCTCAAGTTACATGGCCTCCCTTCCCAGATTATCTCAGACCGCGGCACCCAATTCATTTCCAGATTCTGGAGAGCGCTTTGCCAAGCCTTACAAATTGATCATCGTATGTCCACTGCCTATCATCCTCAGACAAACGGTCAGACAGAACGGGTTAATCAAACACTCGAACAATACTTACGCTGTTATTGCACCCATTTACAGGATGACTGGCTCCAATTTCTTCCTCATGCTGAATTCGCGTATAATAACGCCTCCAGTTCTTCCTCCGGATTTTCTCCTTTCTACGCTAACTATGGATTTCATCCCAAATCTGCACCAATCTCTGTTCTCCCTAACAGTGTTCCTGCTGTAGAGCATTACCTCTCAAACTTAAAGAGGACTTCAGAAATACTCCATGTCAATCTTCGTACAGCCCAACAAAGACAGAAGAAATATTACGACTCCCGTAGAACTGCTCCCCCAAAATACAAAGTTGGTGATTTAGTTTGGCTCTCTACCCGAAATTTACGTCTTAATATTCCCTCAAGGAAACTAGGACGTCAATTTACTGGTCCTTTCACCATTTCACACCTCATTAACAACAACACCGTAAAACTAGTTCTACCTTCACATTGGAAGATACATCCGACTTTCCATGTCTCACTTATTAAACCTTTCATACCTAATCCCTTTCCTAACAGAGTTCCTCAACCCCCTTCTCCTGTTGAGGTTCTAGGTGAGACCGAGTACGAGATAGAAAGAATTCTAGATTCCAAAAAACAAGGTTCTTCCCTCCAATATTTAATTCGTTGGAAAGGCTACAGCCAACTTGATGACTCTTGGGAAGATGCCTCTCACATTCATGCCCCTAGACTCATCAAGCATTTTCACCGCAGATACCCTGACCGCCCATCACCCTCTGGTTCTATTTTTGGGACCCCCTTGAGGAGGGGAGTATGTAACGCCATCGGCGTTATTTTACATAAGACGAGCGCAGCTGTATCTTGTTCAGACAGCTGCGCTCCATCCAGTGTCTGTTCAGCGTCACTTCCGGTGCGCCCTGCGTCCCTGCGTTTCACGCTGGAACGCGGAAGTGCGCTCGCTCGTTCCCATGCTGGGCGGGCTATTTAAACCCTCTCTGATGGCGGCTGGGTGTTCGGTTATTGAACAAGACACCCGGCGCCATCTGTGATCAAGGACGACTCTACTGGAGACCCTCTTCACCTCCTGCCTTCTGGAGGAGAGTTGTTCTCAACCCCAGGACTCCCTACTTCAGGATTCCGAGACCTAGACCACAGAGCTCACACTCTACAGCTTCTACTTCTTCCTGAAATCCCTGCCTACTTCCGGAATCCGAGGGCTAGACCACAGAGCTGACACTCTACACCTTCTACTTCCTCCTGAATCCCTGCCTACATTCTCCTGGGAGACTTATCATCTTACAGCCTTCACAACCGCAAGTACCATTAGGAATCAGTCTATTCAAGCTAGAACTGACATTGCCTATTAATACAGTGTATGCTAATTCTATAGGATTCTGTTCCCAGTAACTTCTGTGATAGTCTGTACTGTGACTCTCTAGATATCATCTTCCCCCTATAGATCATATACGAAACCATTGTTGCGAGATAGTCTACAGGAGAATGTGATGATATTAACCCCTCACTCTCTGAACAAATATTGAGTTAACTGGTGGTTTATACTGAGAATTCTCCATTGTCACTGACTACTCCCTAATTTAGGTTTAATAAGGCGTAGGCGTCACAGCCTATTACAGATATACTCCAGCAAGTCTCCCTCGCTACTGTTCTGCAGATTTCTGAGGTCCCACCGTGACTCATCACCGGCCGGGGTCAGTACCACGATCCTCCTGAGCTCCCTCCAAACCGTAAGTGACTAACCCCTGCGGGGTTCACTCCACTAAAATGCCACTCAACATACTATCCATCAATGCAAATGGCCTTAACCATCCCACGAAGAGAAATTCGCTGTGGAAAACAGCCATAGACTTACAATGCGACATCCTGTGTGTCCAGGAAACCCACTTTCTTTCTACTGCAGCTCCTGTGTGCAGACACAAGTACTTCAATCAGGTCTTCTCTGCACCCTTCACAGCGAAGCAAAGGGGGTCCTGATTGCAGTTAAAGACTCTATTTCATTTCACTTGAAACAGTCTATTCTGGACCCGGAAGGGCGGTATATCATTCTTATTTGTACTATTGACAATGTTGTATTTAATCTAATTAACGTGTACGCTCCGAATGTGCATCAGGTGAGATTTTTTCGTAAACTAATAGCAGTAGTACGACCCTTGCAGCAAGGACGCTTGCTCCTCTTTCAATCTAGTACCGGAGGTCCTTTTGGACACCATCTCAGCAGCAAAACGCAGGAAATCCCCTCTGAAGGTAGTCATGAACGTACGCGATTTGTTTGATGTGTGGCGCTGCTTACATGGATCGGAGAGAGATTACTCTTACTTTTCTCCTTTCCATGGAACCTACTCGCGTATTGATTTCTTTCTGACTGACAAATGGCTGCTTCAAGACATTAGCGCGGCGGTAATCCACCCCACCTCCTGGTCAGACCACGCCCCTGTTTCAATAACTCTAGAAGCTCTTCCAAAACCAAAATAGTCCCGCTTATGGAGGGCAAACAATTTTATCCTACAACATCCTTCCTATACACCAGAAATCAATGATCGATTGCAAGAATACTTTGATACCAATGTAGGTTCAGTGTCTGACCGGGGGGTGCTGTGGAATGCCCACAAAGCGTGCATCCGAGGGACCTTGATAAAACTCAGCTCCCAACACAAAAAGCAACGGTCACTACGGATTGACAAGCTTACATCACAGATAGACGACTTAGAAACACAAAACAAGAAACACACAATACCATCGCGCACAGAGCAAATTTTATCCCTAAGACAAGAATTGAGACTACTCCTCTTGCATGCCTTTGAACATACCCAAAGGAAACTAAAAGCTGTATCTTACTCCACCTCAAACAAAGCAGGCAACGCACTTGCCCAACGTATCAAACGTCGCAGAATTAAAAATAAAATAGAACACCTACACCACCCACACACTGGTACCGACCTTAGAGACCCTCAGAAGATTGCTGATGTCTTTAGCGACTACTACAGCGACCTTTACAATTTACAGAGAGACACTGACACCCATCAACCCACCGCTGATGAGATTGATAACTTCATTAAACGTGTGAAGCTCCCAACACTGACGTCTGACCAGCTGTCCCGCCTGAACAACCCCTTCACTGTGACTGAAATTTTGGCGACTATAGCATCACTCCCTATGGGTAAATCACCGGGCCCTGATGGCCTCACCGGGGAATATTATAAAAAGTATAGCCACCTACAAGCTCCCCACCTGACTTCCTTCTTTAATGACATTGCTGTCTCTTCCATAATCCCACCTGAAACCTTACAAGCAGTGATTATCACCCTCCCTAAACCGGGGAAGGACCCTATACTTCCTCAAAACTTTCGCCCCATCTCGCTATTAAACCTAGACTTACAAATCTATGCGAAAACACTTGCCACGCGATTACTTGACATAATGCCCACACTGATACACAACGATCAATCCGGATTTATATCGGGTAGACAAACCTCAGACGCTACGAGGAGACTAATCGACATCATCCACCATGCCGAATCGACAGGAACGCCTTCTCTGCTCCTCTCTTTGGATGCAGAGAAGGCGTTCGATAGAATTCATTGGGGATACCTCAGAAGTACACTTGAGAAATTTGGATTCAAAGGCCAGATCTTAAAAGCTATCCTAGCGCTGTATTCCTTGCCTTCAGCCAGAGTCTTTTCAGCAGACATGATTTCCTGTCCATTTTCGATAACAAACGGCACGAGGCAGGGATGCCCACTATCCCCATTGATATTGAACTTGTTAATTGAGCCACTGGCAGAACATATTCGACAGAACCCAAAGATAACCGGCTTTAAAATTGGATCCCGAACCCACAAAATTAGTTTGTTCGCGGACGACGTCATACTCATGTTAACGAACCCCACGTCCTCTCTGGTAGAAGTACACAATACTCTCCAATGGTTTAGCAGAGTCTCTTATTACAAAGAAAACGCCAGTAAATCCTATGTCTTGGACTTAGGGCTAGATGCCACTAAACATCTTCTGCAAAACCACTGCCCATTTACTTGGGCGGACAGCAACATATCATACTTAGGAATCAAACTAACGAGATCGATTAAAACTCTATACTCCCACAACTTCCAACCCTTCCTCGCTAAACTCCATAATGACACGCAAACCATAGCCAAACACGAATTATCCTGGTCAGGAAGGCTGGCAGCTTTTAAAATGTTATATTTACCCCAAGTACTATACCTCTTTCGCACCATCCCTATACCCATTCCAAAATCATACTTCAGATCCCTCCGATCCCTCCAATCACTGCTCAATCGGCTTCTATGGCAAGGGAAAAAACCTCAATGCGCCAACCACATGCTCACTAAACATAAATTAGCAGGGAGAGCAGAATCTATAGATTTTGAGGATTATCACTGGGCATCGGTGTTAACGCAACTCCGCGACTGGTTCCGAGTGCCCCCAACCACACTTTGGGGGCACCTGGAAATGGCTACACTCCATCACCATGACCTGAGAAGCTGGTTGCTGGGGATCCCGGTGGGAGTCCCTGTCTCCAACTCTCTTCCCCCCACAATGAAGGCGGCCGCCACCGCTTGGCAGAAGGTGGTGAACTTAGGCAAGTCACACAATTCCACGTTTTCCCCTTCCCTACCGATAGACGTCCTACTACACTTTACGTCAGATCTTTCCCTCAAAAACTGGAAATCTCAGGGTGTAAACTACATTGGGGACATTATCCAAAATGGATCTCTACTCTCCTTTACATGTATGCAAGAGAGGTTCTCTCTCAATTGTACAGAACTATTTAATTATTTTAGGATAAAACACTGTGTTGCTCAAATGCAGACTACATTTTACACTATCCCACCTGAAGCGTGGTCGTTTCTGACATCCGTGGAGACACATAAGCGAGGAATCTCCCTCCTTTACGCACCTTCGCCAAATCAAAACCCCATTTCCACTGGGATGCGGATCTGGGCCAAATCTTTTCCAAGTCACAGTGGAGAATAGCCATACGTTCGATCTACAAAGTCACTAATAATTCCGCCTTCTGGGAACTAGCACAAAAAAGAAATTAGAATTTTGGGAAACAGCTATATTTGTTCTCTTTTATTCTTATCAATTATATAAAAATTCTAAATTCTAATTTCAAAATTACATTTTGAAAGTCAGATATATATGTTTTCTATTATATTTGAAATCTGAATTTTTGAAGATGTCTACAGTATATTCTTTCTATCCTATTCCATTCTATTATGTTTTAAATTTAAACGTAACATTTCTAACTTTTAACTTTACTTTTGAAGGACGGATATGTGCTTTCTTTTTTTGTTGTTATTCAAATTAGAATTTTGAAATTTGAAATTAAACAATTTGGATGGCAGTTATGTTCTTTATAGTTTATTCTATTTTACTCTTTTTTATGCAAAATTTTAAATTTAAGTTTTAAAATTTGAATTTTGGAAGTTGGCTTTTTCATTGTTTTTCTATTTTATTCTATTTTGTTTGGAATTTCAACATTTAAATTTCAAAGGGTTGCTATAGTCTTTATATTGTATTCTATTCTATTATTTTCTATTCAAAATTAGAATTTTGAAAGATGGCTGTATTCTTTCAAAATTCAAATTTCAAAATTTTAATTTCTGAAGACACCTATATTCTTTCAATTTAACTTTGTTTTATTAGATTCAAAATTTGAAGATTACATTTCAAAATATGTCTTTCTATTTTATTACATTCCATAATTTTGTATTCAACATTCAAATTCTGAAAGACAGATATATGTTTTCTTTTTTTATTCTGTTAGAAATACTAATTTTGGAAATTGGCTACATTTTTTCTACTTTATTCTTTTTTAATATAAAATTGAACTTTAAAATTCTAATTTTAAAAGTTAGTTATGTATTTTTTTCTATTTTATTTTATTCAGTTTTAAATGTAAATGTAAGAAGATGGCTATTTCCTTCTTTTGTACTCTATTCTATTTAATTAACGGTATATGCTGGCGCAGTATTCGAAATAGACGTGGGAAAGCGGCTATCGGCGTATACCGCGCACCCACGATTTTGCCCTGATTTTCAGGGCAAAAAAGTGCGCGTATACGCCGATAAATACGGTACTTAACAAAAAAGTGTGACACAACTGAAAATATGTAATATTCTAGGTTCTTCAAAGTAGCCACCTTCTGCAGCAGACGCATCTCTAGAAGAACTGATAAGAGGAGACTCCGGTGTGAATCCGGCCTTCATGGTAGAATATCTGCTAGGAAACCACTGCTAAAGAAAGGCAACAAGCAGAATAGACTCGTTTGGGCTAAAGAACACAAGGAATGGACATTAGACCAGTGGAAATCTGTGCTTTGGTCTGATGAGTACAAATTTGAGATTTTTGGATCCAACCACCGTGTCTTTATGCGATGCAGAAAAGGTGAACGGATGGACTCTACATGCCTGGTTCCCACCGTGAAGCATGGAGGAGAAGGTGTGATGGTGTGGGGGTGCTTTGCTGGTGACACTGTTGGGGATGCATACTGAACCAGCATGGCTACCACAGCATCTTGCAGCGGCATGCTATTCCATCCGGTTTGCGTTTAGTTGGACCATCATTTATTTTTCAACAGGACAATGACCCCAAACACACCTCCAGGTGGGAGAAGGGCTATTTGACGAAGAAGGAGAGTGATGGGGGGGGCTGTGCCAGATGACCTGGCCTCCACAGTCAACGGACCTGAACCCAATCGAGATGGTTTGGGGTGAGCTGGACCGCAGAGTGAAGGCAAAAAGGGCCAACAAGTGCTAAGCATCTCTGGGAACTCTTTCAAGTCTGTTGGAAGACCATTTCAGGTGACTACCTCTTGAAGCTCTTTAAGAGAATGCCAAGAGTGTGCAAAGCAGTAATCAAAGCAAAAGGACCTAGAATATGACATATTTTCAGTTGTTTCACACTTTTTTGTTATGTATATAATTCCTTATGTGTTAATTCATAGTTTTGATGCCTTCAGTGTGAATCTACAATTTTCATAGTCATGAAAATAAAGAAAACTCTTTGAATGAGAAGGTGTGTCCAAACTTTTGGTCTGTACTGTATGTAAAACAGTCAGGCTCATAAATATTGGGACATCGACACAGTTCTAATTTTTTGGCTCTATACACCACCACAATGGATTTGAAATGAGCTTTAACCGCAGACTTTCAGATTTAATTTGAGGGAATTTACATCCAAATCAGGTGAACGGTGTAGGAAATACAACAGTTTATATATGTGCTGCCCCCCACTTTTTAACCACTTAACCCCCGGACCATATTGCTGGTCAAAGACCAGAGCACTTTTTGCAATTCGTCACTGCGTCGCTTTAACTGACAATTGCGCAGTCGTGCGACGTGGCTCCCAAACAAAATTGGCGTCCTTTTTTTCCCCCCAGAAATAGAGCTTTCTTTTGGTGGTATTTGATCACCTATGCGGTTTTTATTTTTTGCGCTATAAACAAAAATAGAGCTACAATTTCGATTTTTTTTTTTACTTTTTGCTGTAATAAATATCCCCCAAAAATATATATAAAAAATGTTTTTTTTCCCTCAGTTTAGGCCGATACGTATTCTTCTACATATTATTCATAAAAAAAATTGCAATTAGCGTTTATTGATTGGTTTGCACAAAAGTTTTAGCGTTTACAAAATAGGGGGGCAGTTTTATGGCATTTTTATTAATATATTTTTTTAGTAGTAATGGCAGCAATCAGCAATTTTTTTTTTCGGTACTGCGACATTATGGCGGACACTTCGGACACTTTTGAAACATTTTTGGGACCATTGGCATTTTTATATCGATCAGTGCTATAAAAATGCATTGGATTACTATAAAAATGCCACTGGCAGTAAAGGGGTTTACACTAGGGGGTGGGAAAGGGGTTAAGTATGTTCCCTGGGTGTGTTTTAACTGTAGGGGGAGGGGACTCACTAGGGGAAATTACTGATCGCTGTTCATACATTGTATGAACAGAAGATCAGCATTTCTCCCCTGACAGGACTGGGAGCTTTGTGTTTACACACACAGCTCCTGGTCCCCACTCTGTAACAAGCGATCGTGTGTGCTCAGCGGCGATCGCGCCCGCCGTGCATGTGAACGGGAGTTGGGGCAAGCGTGGGCGCTCATTTGTTCTTGGGGCATTTTCCCTTCAGTTTTCAAGTGAAACACATGCTCAATCGGATTTAGGTCAGGTGATTGACTTGGCCATTGTATAAAATTCCACTTCTTTCCCTTAAAAAAAACTCTTTAGTTGCTTTCGCAGTATGCTTCGGGTCATTGTCCACCTCCACTGTGAGGTGCCATTCAATGAGTTCTGAAGCATATCACTGAATGTGAGCCGATAATAAAATTGTCCGAAACACTTCAGAATTCATCGTGCTGCCTTTGTCAGCAGTCACATCATCAATAAATATGAGAGAACCAGTTCCTTTGGCAGCCATACATGCCCATGCCATGACACTACCACCACCATGCTTCACTGATGAGGTGGTATGCTTTGGATCCTGAGCAGTTCCTTTCCTTCTCCATACTCTTCTCTTCCCATCACTCTGCTAGAAGTTGATCTTGGTCTCATCTGTCCATAGGATGTTGTTCCAGAACTGTGAAGGCTTTTTAGATGTTGTTTGGCAAACTCTAATCTGGTCTTCCTGTTTTTGAGGCTCACCAATGGTTTACATATTGTGGTGACCCCTCTGTTTTCACTCTGTATTCACAAAAAGGACCAACACATCGGACTAGAAGAATGCCTCACTTTGATAGACCACTGAATAACAGACAGTCAGTCACCTTAAACTCAATTAATCAAAAACAGAACTCATTCTGCTCCACGTAAGCAAAAAGACTTGCTAGGGCAACATGGACGCCACCGCCCATATTGGGACAGGCCATTACCCCAAGAACCAAAGTCAAAAGTCTCAGCGTCATTTTTGACTCCGACATGACAATTGATGCACAAATTGGGTCCGTAGTTAGCGGATCCCACCATCTATTGCGTCTGCTACAAAGACTTGTTCCTTTCATCCCAGAAAAAGGTGCGATAGCTACAATAATCAACTCCAGGCTTGACTATGACAACTCCCATTACCTTGGTCTCCCAAAATACCATATTGCCCGTCTACAAGTCGTCCAGAACACGGCGGCATGACTGCTAACAGGGAAACAACCCTGGGAATCAATTACCCCCTCCCTGAGGTCCCTCCATTGGCTGACCGTAAAGGATCAAGTCTCATTCAAGGTCCTCTGCCTGACGCACAAATGTGTGAACGGAACCACCCCCCAATATCTATGTGAGAAAATAAAACACCACAACCCCAATCGCGTTCTTCGGTCCCCTAATCAAAAACTACTACAAATCCCCAAGGCCCGCTACAAGACCAAAGGAGAACGAAGATTTGCAGTCCAAGGACCTCGACTGTGGAACGCATTACCAACTAATATCCGAATGGAAGTGAATCACCTGGCCTTTAGGAAAAAACTCAAGACCCACCTATTCTGAAGGCTAAATAGAAGGAAATTAATACCAAGTGCCTTGAGGCAATTTAGTTTTCATTTGTAGAGCTATACAAGTTATTTACTCTCTCACTATGGTGAAGTCTTTTCTTCATTGTTGACTTTGACACACATACACCTACCTCCTGAAGAGTGTTCTTGATCTGGCCAACTGTCGTGAAAGGTGTTTTCTTCACCAGGGAAATAATTCTTCGGTCATCCACCACAGTTGTTTTTCATGGTCTTCCGGGTATTTTGGTGTTGCTGAGCTCACCGGTGCATTCTTTCTTTTTAAGGATGTTCCAAAAAGTTTGGCCACACCTAATGTTTTTGCTATCTCTCTGATGGGTTTGTTGTTTTTTCAGTCTAATGATTACTTGCTTCACTGATAGTAACAGCTCTTTGGATCTCATATTGGGAGTTGACAGCAACAGATTCCTAGCACACTTGAAATGAACTCTGGACCTTTTATTTGCTCCTTGTAAATGGGATAATGGGGGAATAACACACACCTGGCCATGGAACAGCTGAGCAGCCAATTGTCCTATTACTTTTGGTTAGGGATGAGCTTCGAGTTCGAGTTGAACTCATGTTTGTCTCGAACATTGGCTGTTCACCGAACAGTGAACAATTTGGGGTGTTCGCGGCAAGTTCTTGTGAGCTTTAGAACCCTGTTAAAGTCTATGGGACTCAAACGTTTGAAATCTAAAGTGCAATTTTTAAAGGCTAATATGCAAGTTATTGTCCTAAAAAGTATTTGGGGACCTGGGTCCTGCCCCAGGGGACATGAAACAATGCAATTTTTTTTTTTAAACTGCAGTTTTTTCGGGAGCAGTGATTTTAATAATACTTAAAGTCAAACAATAGAATTGAAATATTCTGTGAGGGCTTACCTTGAGTGGAGTCCATTCTGCAGATTGTAAGCTCACCCTTGCAGGTACACACAGCCCACAGTAATAAGGTAGACACTACCTGGGCTGTGAGTCCGTGCACGGGGGCTAGTCTTGTAGCTGAGCAGACGTGGTACACTGATGACAGCAGAGGGTCAGGTAAATACCAACAGAAAGTTCAGGGTTCGCAAACAGGAACCAAAGACAAGTACGGGGCACAAGCCGTGGGTCAAGGGCTGGAGACGGCAGAGGAAGTCCGAAGGTACAGGCCGGGGTCAAAGGACAGGAGACAGCAGCAATCCAAGGTACATAAGCCAAAGGTCAGAAGCCGGGGCCAGTCTTGCAGCTGAAGATCACTATAGGAACCGTTGGCACAGACAGGATGATCAGAGCACAATGAACTGACACCTCCCTCATAGTGAGGCAGGCCTTTTATCCTGGTTGACCAGGAAACCTGCCTCAGCTGGACCAGGATAGACAAGTGCAGATAGTAGGGAGATCAGGCAATCAGCACATAGTTCAGCACCAGGCTTCAATGGACAGCAAGCAGAATAGAAACTGAGAAGTGGCTCAGAGGAAAAGACCCGGAGCAGCAACGGAGAGGTCCTGGGTTCAATTCCACCCAGAGCCACACGGGGGCGCGACCACACCTCGCTGTCCATTTGGCACGGTAGTGACTGTGACATATTCCTTTAAATTTTGTACCTGGGGGGTGTATAGTATGCCTGTAAAGTAGCGCTTGTTTCCCATGCTTAGAACTGTCCCTACACAAAATTAAATTTCTGAAGGAAAAAAAGTAATTTAAAATCACTTGCGGCTATAATGAATTGTCAGCTCCTGGCAATACAGAGAAAAGCCATTCATTAAAAATTAAAAAATAGGGTCTGGTGCGGATTTTTTGGGGGAGGGAACTCCACAGTATTTCTTTTTTAACTTGGGGTGGAGTTCCCCTTAAAATCCATTCCAGACCTGAAGGGTATATTTGGGGGAAACCCCACATCATTTTTTTTTGTTATTTGACACGGGGGTACCCCTTAATATCCATACCAGACCTGAAGGGCCTGGTAATTGAATTTGGGGGGACCCCCACACATTTTTTTTTTATGAATGACTTTTCTCTGTATTGCCGGGAGCCGACAATTCATTATAGCCAACAAGTGATTTTAAATGACTTTTTTTCTTCAGAAATTACATTTTGTGCAGGGACAGTTCTAAGCACGAGAAACTAGGAATATTTAAACTTTATTGTTTATTGTTTCACTTTAAGTATTATTAAAATCACTGCTCCCGAAAAAACCCGGACGTTTTTAAAACTTTTTTTGCATTGATACATGTCCCCTGGGGCAGGACCCGGGTCCCCAAACACTTTTTATTACAAAAACTTGCATATTAGCCTTTAACATTAGCACTTTAGATTTCAAGTGTTCGAGTCCAAAAAACTTTAATGGGGTTCTAAAGTTCACACAAACTTGGAACACTTTGGTGTGTTCGCAGGTTCTGGTATAAACCGATCCTGGGGGTGATCGGCTCATCCCCACTTTTGGTCCCTTAAAAAGTGGGAGGCACGTATACAAACTGTTGTAATTCCTACACCATTCACCTGATTTGGATGTAAATACCCTTAAATTTAAGCTGAAAGTCTGCAGTCAACACACATCTTGTTCGTTTCAGTTCAAATCCATTGTGGTGGTGTATAGATTAGATTAAAATTGTGTTGATGTCCTAATATTTATGGACCTGACTGGGCTGTGGCTCCCCAAGTAACTGAATTAGTTACTGAGTTAGTTACACAAAACTTTCCCCACAGTCTGACTACTGGCCCCTCAGCTCAGGTACATACAGAAAGCCCCATAGTAAGGGGAACCCAGGCGGAGGGGCCACATGACTGGGGGAACACTGTGCGGTGCACACACAGGATAGGGAAGTGAGGTATTAGGGGTGGGGTTACCTAGCACGAGGAGGGTTAGTTAAATGTAGTGGGTGGACAGGACTGTTTTTTTCTGTGCTGTTATCCCATCCATGGATCACCCCCTGGGATCGGGGGAAGGTAGGTACAGCCCCCCTCCACGCGGCACCTGTCGGTCCCGTCCATCGGAGGGGTGCCTCCCAGGACTTTTCAGCACTGGAATCCTGCGATTTGCGGCACCCCCCCCCGATGATCGGCGCCCCTCCCCCGCTCCTCATCTCCGATCCCCCCCCCACTCAAAAAAAGAAAAAGAACGTCCCACTGGGAAATGTTAAAATGTTGGGAGGTATGCGGCGGACCCTCCAGGTCCCGGGAAGCGTACCGGCTGATGTTTCAACTGGAAACACGGGGGGGGGAATCCTAGACCGCGACACTGCAATGTGTCTGATCTGGGTGGTGATGATGGAGCGGTAGCGTAATCAACGCGGGAGAATGGCAGGCACGGCTGGGGGCCTCTCATCCAGGGCGGCCATGGCTGGAGCGGGAGGAAGCAGGAATTCTGTTTAGGGTGACGTCGGAATTGACACGGCCTGATCCCAGGGCTCCTACAGTTTTTTCAGCAGCGGGCATCCGGCCTTGTTGACGGGCGCAGCATCCCCTGCTGGGCGGGGGGACCGACGGTCGGAAAGGAGAGATCTCAGACTCCGAAGGTCCAGGCATAGTGGCGGGCCCGTCGGGGCTTCAGCAGGGACCCGGAGTGGCGGCGGGTCGGATGGTTTCCTCTGGGCAGCCGGGTAAGTCATCTTCTAGTTCTGCTACAGTTGTTTTTCCTGCTTTACTCTCCCTCCTCCCCTCCTTCTCCCCCCTTTCTCATGTGCCGGTTGTTCCATATGCTGGGTCCCCGGGGGGTGGGGTCCGGGTGGGGGGGGCTTCTCCTGTTGGGGTGGGACGGTTGTGGGGGGTACGCCTGACATGGACGCGGTGATGCTGCAGCAGTTGTGGTCCTCCTTGTTGCAATGATGTTGGGCCATGGCAGGTGGGGGCCAAGCGGGCCCCCTCCTGCCATCACGGTGCCTCCCACTGCCGCGTGGTTGGTTCCTCCCGCGAATGGGCCGGTTAATGTAGGGGCATTTCCTGTGACACATTCAGGTTGGGGTGGGACTTCCCGGGGAGCGGGGATGGTGGTGTGTTGTTAACCCCCTCCCTTCCGTCAGTGGGTGTCGGGAGTGTGGCTAAGTCCCAGGTAAGTTCGAGTGGAGTGGGGGTGCCTCCTCTGCCGGGGGCATCAACGGTCACGGGGACCGCTGCGGGTGACTTTACTTCGGGGGTGCCGGGGGTGGCACAGGTGAGTACAGTTCTGGGGGTATCGTCAGGTGTGACGGCGGATGGCGTACGGTGGGCTGATGTGGCCCGGCGTGAGGTATTTATTTGTTTTGATGGGCCCATTGGGTCTCATTTGAAGGCAGAGGAAAGAGCGGATTCGGAAGGGGGATTTTACGGTAGTATTCTCGTTGCTTCCGCTGGGGTAGTTTATTTTGGATAAGGTCCGACATGATATGGGTAAATCGGAGGAGGAGGAAAAGCAGCGTTTTTTCGCATTATTCTTTGGTCGTTTGCGAATTGGGCACAGGCGTGTGACATTTTGGCGAGGGTAATGGGGGAATGGTGCCGCAGAATTGCATGGGCTTGTTTTGCTATATTGTTGTCATCAGTGAGGCAGAGAGGGTGTACAGCAAAAGGTTATCGCCTTGTGTATGGGGCTTATGACTCAGGCCAGGGCGGGGCCGCAGCCCTTTCGGGAAGGGTCGGGGGAGCTCAGGCCTTCTCGCCATTGGTCTCTTAACGCAAGAGGTTCTGCTGGCAATTTAATGAGGGCTCCTGGAAATTCTGGGTTTCTTGTTTCCGCCACGAGTGTTCTGGTTGTGGGGGAGCCCACCCCTCGTCAAAGTGCTGCAAGAAAGGAAAGCTAAGCTAAGTGATGCTGGAAAAAGGGAGGACCAGTGAAAGTGGAGGAGATGGCGCCGTATCTACGTAGGTACCCGAATAGGATAACGGCCCGGGCATTGTGGTTGGGGTTTTTTAAGTAGGGTTTCCCAATTCCCAGTGATTTGTAAGAAATCCCTTCTTTGGCGTCTAACCTAAAGTCATCTTACGACTACCCGGAGGTGGTTACTGAAAAGCTCCAGAAGGAGATGGGATTGAGCAGGATGGCGGGGCCGTCGTTGCCCCGCCCGTTGGAGACGTGGGTGTTTCTCCACTGGGGTAGTGCCGAAGCGTAAGCCAAATCAGTTTTGGATCATCCATCCTCTCTCTCACCCCAAAAAATAGGGTCGGTGAATGATGCATTATCCTGCCCTGTGTAAGGTGTCGGATGCGTCTTTCGTTGTGGCGGGGTGCTGGGCCCCGTGTTTTTCGGGGGGCCTTGTTGGCCATGATCGGCATTTCGTCTGTTGCCGATTCAACCGGATGGTGTGCATTTGTGGGCTGACTGGCTAGGCGTTTGTGTTGCATTATCTCGATGATTTTTTGGGGGTCGGTCCGTCGAATGACTGGACCTGCCTTATTTTACTTACCACCATTCAGGATGTGTTCAAGGTGTTTGGGGTCCCGCTGGCTCAGGAAAAATCAAAAGGGAGGGTGATCGAATTGAAAAAATTTTGGGCATTATCATTGATTCGGTTAGGATGGAATGCCGGCTTTCAGAAGACAAGCTGGGGAACTGCGTGAGTCAATCGCGGTGGAGGCGCGTTGTGCGACAGTCAAGTTACGGATTTGCGGTCTTTATTGGGAAAGCTCAACTTTGCTTGCCGCATCATGCTAATGGGGAGAGTTTTTCTACAGTTTTTGTCCGCTGCCATGGTGGTCGTTAGAGCCCTGCATCACTTTGTGCAGTTGGGTCGAGATCACAGGGAGGATTTGAAGGTACTGGACTCATTTTTGGAGCAATACAACAGAAAATCATGGTGGTTGGCTCTGGTGGTTCCAGTGAGTGAATTGGTGCTTTTTACTATGCGGCTGGGTTAGTAGGTTTGTTGCGGTCTACTTTGAGGGCACGTGGTGCGCTGGTCGGTGGCCAGAGCAACTGGCCGGTTCGCATTGATCAGTAATTTGAGGCTGCTGCCGTTGTTCCCGATAGTGTTGGCGGTTGAGCTGTGGGGGGCGGTGTTAGGAACTGTAAGGCCTCGTACACACGATGGGATATGTCCGCTGAAAACGGTCCGATGGACCGTCTCAGCAGACATCTCTGCTCGTGTGTATGGGCTAGCGGACAGATTTCTCCACCCGACAGATTTCAAAGCATGCTTTGAAATCTATCCGGTGGGAATCTGTCCGCCCGACATGTCTGCTGGTTAGTACACTTACCAGCAGACATGTCGTCCCCCATCGCCGCCGCGCCACCGCCGAATGGATTTGGCGCATGCGCGGAAGTGTTTTACTTCCTGGTGCGGTGACGTGGCGGTGACGCGGCGGCGGGAATTTGATCCGATGGTGTGTACACGCCATCGGATCAAACTCCCGATCGGACATATCCGATGGAAATGGTCCGCGGACCGTTTTCATCGGATATGTCCGATGGTGTGTACGCGGCCTAAGGTTCGCTTTCATCGTGATAGTTTGGGGGTAGTACAGGCCTGACAGCTTCGTCTTTGCCTGTAATTTGTCACTGCGTGGTTTGGTTTTAAACTGTTAGGCGCTGAATATTGTTGTGGGTGCAGTGCATGTCCCTGGGGTCTAATATCAGGTGGCTGTTGCGCACACTCGTTTACAGTGGGACTGGTTCCGGCAGCTGGCGCCGGAGGTAGAGCAGGAGGGGGTTCCGTCCCCAGTGGCTTGTGGGACCTTGTGTTGGAACGGTGATGGCTCTAGTTCGGAGGTCAGTGGCTGACTCCACTTGGGGGTCGTATGAGCATGTTGGGCAGGAGTGGCATGGCCTGGTGAGTGATCTTGAGGTTGGTTCCTCGGTTATTTTTTACTTTGCTTCACTAAACAAAATAATGGCTGGATTGGCATGCCTTTTCAATTGCATGGGGTGTTGCAGTTATAGTAAATGTCGGGTCAGGCCGGTTTCCAGGAGGCATATGTTGGAGGTTCTTGTGGGTGTTTTGCCTTGGGTGTGCTCTTCAAACATTGAGGTTCAGTTGTTTCGGATGGCGTTTTTGTTGGCAATATTTGGGGCTTTATGGGTGGTGAATTGGTCAGCCCTGCTAAGGCGGATGCAGGGGGATGCATATATCCGATGTGACGGTGCTCGCTGATTCGGACACGTTGTTCGTGCGAAGGTCAATAAACCGATCAATTGGGCAAGAGTAACAAGGTGGTTCTGAAAAAAGTGTCCGGGGCTGGGGGTGTGCCCGATGGAAGTGGTTCGGGAATGGTTAGGTTCACGGCCTCCAGGGATGGGGTCCACCCTTTGTCTCGGGAATGGGCTGCCTTTGTCCAGGCATCAATTTGGGGCATTTTTTTCAACGATGTTTGGGGGCGGGAGGTTTTCAATGTGCTGGACTACTCTTCTCATTCATTTAGGATTGGGGCGTCAATGGGAGGCTCGCGTTGGGGCTTGAACGTTGAGACCCTGCAGGGGATAGGTTGTGGGGAGTCCCGCCGGTTCAGGTTGTATGTCTGACCGCAACTGTTATAAGGGGGGGCAGTGGGTTAGGCATTCCTTACCCTGTTCTCACGTCTTGGGTGTTATGTGTCAGTACGTCAATGCTTGTTCTGGGTGTGTGGTTTGTTCTGTGTGGTTGTGTGAATCTTTTATGTTTAATTCTCTGTTTCTGGTATTTCCCTGTTCTGTTTCTTTCAGGCCTGGTATGCTTAAAATATATCTTGGGCCACCCCTGGGTTCAGGGGGGGCCAAGAGGGCGATGGTAAGGGGAGGAGGCAGACAGATGGGTTTTACTAGGGAAGAAGCCAGGGTGAGTTATATCGGGATTTCCTGCATGCTCTGGTCCAGGGTTATGCCGGAAGTTCGGAATTATGCGAGATTGGACAGGCCCCCGGATGTGCTGTTGGTTCATGTCTGGGGGCAATGACCTTTGCCTTATGGCATCTCGTGATTTGATACAGGATATTACATGGTACTTCATGTGCTTACGCAGTGTGCTTCTTGATACTTTAGTCCTGTGGTCAGAAATGGAGCCCAGAGGGGTCCCCGATCGGTAGTCAGGATTAACAAAGCCAGAATTAAGGCCAATAAGGTGGTCTCCAAGTTCGTCATCCGTGGTGGGGGGTTGGTTGTTCGCCATTGCAAACTGAAAGTGGTTTTGGTCTTTACTTTAGGGGTGATGGAGTACATTTAATCCCGGTGGGTATTGATATGTGGGTCCCGGGGGCTCCAGGATGGGTTACAACGTGCCTTATAGCTGTGGCGGGCCGCCCACGCTTGAGGTGTCACTGTGTGCATCTGTGGCATTGGTCTGGGGTTCCTGAGGGTTGGGTGGTGGTTGGTATATATATATGGGATGTATATACCTGAGATTGTTGGTAGGAGTTGGGGCCTGTCATGGGATGGGCACCTTTCCTATCTGGTTAGGTGGGGGCTACTGTTCAATCATGCTGAAGAGTGGAATGAAGGAGGAATTCATTGTCTCGTGAGCTGATTGGAGCACGGCTAGAGACCAGGATGCTTCCTGATGGAGTACAGCCGATTACCTAGCACTTTTTCTTTCCCTTCTCTCAGGAACCCCTCGTTTACAGCAGTTTTGTATACTTGTTGTGTTTGAGTTAATTTATTCTATTTTTGGTAAATATATATATGAAGTTTTATAAAGATATATATATATTTATAAATGGTATTTTATTAAAGTTATTTTAATATTTACCTTTTGGTATTAAATAAAGGGGCCTTTAGTGGCCATTTAATCCAGAAGGTGTTGCGTGGTTTATATAGAGGGTTAAGAGGTTTTGGGGTTTGTTATTGGTTTAAGTAGCAAAGACACTAGTAGTACACCAGTCATGTATAACTGAGTCAGGGCGCAATCCTGCAACCAAGGCAACCCAATGCTTAGCATTAGATTGCCCAGGTGACAAGCTCTGCCCACTTTCAGCACAGCCACATCAGGAGCACACTCAGGGGTGAGCTACCGTATTTGTCTACAGCAGGGCACAGCATTGGAAAAAGAGTGCACTGTGCCCTGCTGAAGACAAGGAGGTTGACTTTGGCCATGATCCTGATATGGCTGCATGGGAAGGGAACATGAACCTGTTGCCCAGGCAATTTGATACTAAGTGCCCAAAGGTAACTATGCCTCTAAGGACCCAATACTATGATCAGACCTCCAGGAGCCAGGTAAATCATACACTATCAGGCCGGTTACTCCAGTAAGAAAAAGACAGTTGGGCCAGCTCTCCCAAGCTGGTGCACTATGTGGACCTATGTCAGGTTTCCAAGGACCTGTCTACATCCCCTCAAGAATAAATTATCCCTCCCACTAACAAAGATACTTCTCCAAGTGTCTTTGGCCTACAACCCATCAGAGCCCCTACCTAGATTCCCCAAGCAAAAAACATGCAATATGTAATTGTAGATACACAGAAGGCCATTTGATTGCAATGTTTAGGGCTTTCCTCACTATTGTGGACCTTCAAGTTGTGCGCCTTGGTGCACTCTAGCCCAGCTGTAGCATAGTAATACAATTAGCAGGGGGTAACAAGAGCTTCATCCCTTTGGCTACTGTCAACCTGGATTATGGGATGGGGACTAGACCCTGCAATATGGGAGTGATGGAAGGACTACCAGCAAATGTACTCCTTGGGAATGACGTGGGCAACCTCTGGTGTCACTTTTTTTGGAGCAGTCACGTGAAATCAAGCCCACCAAGAAGCCACTGGTAGAGACGGGGACCCCTAGCCTGCACATGGAACTCTGCCACCTGTGGTGGGTGACTCTTCTTTGACTTTTTCTACTAGCGGGAAAACCTGAGACCAGGATTAGTTTAAGGAGGACTTAGTCACTAATCAAACACTGGTCAAGAAGCAGACACAAAAAGATGGGTTACTGTATTAAATCACAGCTTCAGAGGGTAGACCCTCAAGCTAGGGTTGCGCTGATACTGATACCATTATTGGTGCCGATACTGAGTATTTTCACTCGTACTTGTGAAAATGCTCTGATACCTGAAATTGATACCCTTTGCCGTGCGATTTGAGCCCATACAAAATTAATGGGCTCAAATTGCACTGCAACGAATAGCATGCGATGTGAACAGGAAAGGGGCTGGAAATTCTGCCCCCCATGCACCAAAGTTACATGTCTACCCAGGGGGAGTTCTGGGTCACACTTGTTAGGTGGCAATATGTTCTACGCCAAAATTCCACTTTAGTTTTCCCTATCTAGAACCATAATTAGTCACATAAGAGGAGATATATTACTTATTTTTTATTTTTTTTGCAGTTTGCAAAGCGTTTTGGTGTAAAAAACACACCATTTGGTAAGTTGGTAATGCGACTAGTATGCATGTATTGACAATAGTTACACCCACCGCACATAAAGGTGCCAGACATACTGCAAGGATCTTTCCTATTTCCTTCTTTGTACTCACTTGATACCAATTTATCTCTAAGGGAGATGGCTCTTTTAAATGCAAATGCAGGTGTTTCTGGTATTAGGGGTCCAATTAGTGGGACAATGGTTACATTTAAGGATGAGCCAAACACCCCCCCCCCCCCCATTTCAGTTTGCACCAGAACCTGCGAACAGACCAAAAGTTTGTGTGAACTTTAGAACCCCATTAAAGTCTATGGGACTCAAACTTTTGAAATCTAAAGTGCTAATTTTAAAGGCTAATATGCAAGTAATTGTCCTAAAAAGTGTTTGGGGAACCAGGTCTTGCTCCTCGGGACATGTAGCAATGCAGTTTTTTCGGGAGCAGTGACTTTAACCACTTGTCCACCGCCCACCGTCAAATGATGGCGGGCGGAGGACTCCATTGTTCTGACAGGACGTCATATGATCTTTTCACTGTATTAAACTTTTGGATGTTTTATACGATCCGCAATGTGCTGGCGATTATGTTCATATGATTTGTTGTTCCTGTTCCCAGCTGGTGATCGCTTCAGCACCCATTTTTGCATTTATTGGCCATTTTTCCAGGAAGGTGTGTGATTGGAATATTAACTAACATTGGACAGTGCAGTCACAGTACTTAGCTTGTGCATGTTAGGGGGCATGTTAAATAAGTTAAGCTGCAAATTAGCATTCCATAATGTAACATCCACCTTCCATCCACTTAGGTACAATAGGCAGACAGAAGGCAGCTAATATACAGTTAAAACATAATGATGATGATGGTAACAATATGATTGAATTTGTTTAATCTGATCTACAACATTATACATTGAATCATTGTGTTACATTTACAACATTCTCTTCCCCAGCATTGTCCCTCTTGTGTTCAGTTCAGGTTTGAAAAGTAAAATGTAGAGTTTTGGAGAAAACATACACAATAATATTCCAGCACTGGAGGTCAGTATGGCGAATATCTCCACAGCCACCATGTATTTCCCTCTGGTGCTCAGATAGGCCGGGATCATGGCAATCCAGACACTGCAGAACACCAGCATGCTGAAGGTGATGTACTTGGCCTCATTAAAACTGTCCGGTAATGTCCTCACCATGAAAGCCAGAACAAAACTCACAGCTGCCAGAAACCCCATATAACCCAACATAGAGTAGAACCCAATAACTGACCCTTCATTACACTGAATGAGGATCTTCCCAGGATAGGAGTCCATGTCATACTCCTGAAATGGTGGAGAGATGGACAACCAGAGAATGCAATTTATAACCTGAATGGATGAGCAGAATAACATGACTGTATTGGGAAGTTTGACTCCCACCCATTTTCTACAAGAGCTTCCAGGTCTGGTGGCTTTAAAAGCAATGAAGACCATGATGGTTTTGGCAAGGATAGAAGATGCTGAGATGGTGAAGGGAATTCCAAAAGTGACTTGTTGCAGCATACAGGTAATATCCAAAGGACGGCCAAGGAACAGGAATACAGAAAAGAAGCTCAGTATGAGGGAGAGGAGCAGAATGAAGCTGAGGTTCCGGTTATTGGCTCTGACTATGGGAGTGCTCCGAAACCAAACAAATAGTCCAAGTATAAGGAGAGATGTTGTAGCAAATATGACTGAAGTTATAGAAAAAAATAAAACTAGAATGTCCTCCTCGTATGATAAATACTCATTGACCTTGTCAATACACATAGTTTTAGCTTTGTTAGGCCATTCATTTTCAGGACACTTCTTGCAGAGTTCACTGTCTGTAGAGTAAAAAGAAGTGAAAATAACATTAGGCATATTATACCAAAAATTCAACTATTTGACAGTTTTTTTCAGCAATGTCCTTACTTTACAGTAATTTTTTTTTGAATAGGAGATATAATATTAGATACAAATTAAAGCCATACAAAACGAAAAGAATGTTGGTACACAATTTAATGAGAATATCGCAAGGAATCTTTAGTCATGAACAAAGTGTGATGATGCCCTACTAAATATTAAAGAACCTTCAGCCTCATGATACAGTCTATCTGTAACCTTAAGGCCTGAATGGCCCGTGATACTCAGACATTTTGAAGGGTGTGGGGTACTCCTGTGCCAGCTTCACCAATTACTCTTATGTCTAGGGTCATCCTATGTCCTATAGGGGCATAGGATGACTAAGAAATTATATCTCGGATTACATGAGATGGGACAGTAACAATAATTTGTGTACTGCAGGATATCTTGAAATATTACAAGTTGTTTATTCTGACCCCAACAGGTCAATAGGAGAGTGACTCATTCATGTGGGGACACATACTGTTGAGATGTTAATTGATGTTAATCACCTCCAGCTACCTGGCTGTAGTGATACAAGCTGATGTGATTGCATTCTATTATCTATTGTGCTAATTAAGTCTGGCTTCTGAAGAACCTCTCATTGTGTGATGCTAATTACACTGTATTGTAAGTTCAGTTAATGATAAAATGTGGAATGTGACTTGGCATCCTCTAAAGGTCAGATGTCTGACTTATGTAATGTGTATTGTGTATCAGGTGAGAATAGCTTGTCGCAGAGTCAGAATGTCTGGGTAATGATTAGTAATTAGCTCATCTGAATGTCATTTGAGTACCCATTGTGTCATGTTGTGGGCGGAGTTGCCCACTATTCGTTTCTACTGTATAAAGCTTGAGTTTTACCATTAAAGTATTCATTCATTTGGAAACAGAGAACAGAGCTTCTCGTTATTCTGGGGAATGGAATGGGTCCTGTCTGCTGGATTGTGGAGTATCGGTGGAATGGAATATCGTAAACGGCGTTAACCCCTGACGTTACACTGCCTAAAACCTACAGGTATGAAAACCTTAATTCTGCTAGATAGTGCAAAGGGATGAACACTAGCTGCATCTAAAACAAAAACCCAGACAGGGTAAAAAAAAAACACACACAAAACCGTCCAGACGCCAAGTTAATTGGCACAGAGAAGCTCCTCCATGGCAACTGCCATATATCAAGTATAATAGTCTGTCTAGGAGGTGTGTATGTGTATCAACACCTTGGAGGCTCCAGCTATGGGACTGAGGGAAGGGCAAAAAAAAAAAAACAGTGTGCAGATAATCTCTGTTGGGCTTTATTGCCCTTATTTGTACTCATTCAATTTCCAGTAATCCTTCCTGAGGACTGTAGCCCAAAACTGGACATCATACTCCAGATGAGGCCGGACCAGAGTCTTGTAGAGTGGGAGAATTATTGTTTTATCTCTGGAGTTGATCCCCTTTTTAATGCCGATATTCTGTTAACTTTGTTAGCAGCAGCTTGGCATTGCATGCCATTGCTGAGCCTGTCATCTACTAGGACCCCCAGATCCTTTTCCATCTTAGATTCCCCCAGAGGTTCTTCCCCTAGTGAGTAGATTGAATTCATATTTTTGCTACCTAAATGGATTATTTCTGCATGTATGAGCTTCCAGTGGACTTCCAGTGTGCGGGTTGTGATCTGGTACAATTTGCCATGTTTTCAGGGGCACCATGCCCTTCTCCACTGAATATACCATGTGCTCAGATCCAGCTTTAGTTACAGTGAGCCTCATCGGGAACCCCCATTTGTAGCTAAGCTTATGATTCCTACAAGCTTTTGTGATGTTTAAATTCCTACGCTTTTGAAGCGTATATTGTGACAGGTCAGCATAAAATTGGAGATTGGTGTAAGAAGCAGGAATTTGCTCTCTGTTTCTTGATACCGTCATTAAACGTTCTTTAACGTGGTAGAAGTGCAGTCTAAGTATGGAATTCCTGGAAATATAGGGTGGCTAGGGTAGGCAATATATTCTGTCTACAGTCGGGTATAAGGCTGAGGGGTCAGGCATAACTGCAGTAAATAACTGAGTGGGATATTTATAAATGCCATGCTAGTGAACTGATTCAGGGATCCCCTAATCTTCACGTTGTTCTTTCATGATCTGTCCTCTATATCAGCCATTTTGGTCGTTGATCTTATCCATTTCTTTCTCTTTGGTGTCATGAGCATCAATAAGATTATTTATTGTGGTGGCATAGTTTCCCATTTTAGTCTATATGTGATCCACCCTGAATGCTACTGACTGCAATTCTGTACTGAATTTGTGGACACAAGATATGTCTGATTGTAGGGAATTACTCAGGGAGACCAGCATTCTTAAAGGAAGAGTGTCTTTGACTGGTTGATTTCTAGTGGAATAAATCAATATAGTCAGGGAGTTTCCCTGTGTCATCCCCTGATTCATGGAAAACTCTTAACTCGTAGCTAGCATCCGATGCATCCATCCATGGACTTCCAGAGGCTGTTGTGAAGGGAGTCGATTGAAGGGTCTTGGGTGGACTGCTTCTTTTTTGAGTAGTGCCACATTGTACCTGTTGCTGTGAAATGCAGTGGACCAGGGTGGAAGAAGAACCACACCATCTTGCCTGTGTTCCTGGTTGAAGAACACCATCAGCTTCTGAGGGTGGCTGCCCTCTTTCGTCTTCCTGTTTATGCTCCCCTGGTGTGTCAGAGCTGGAATGCCATTGAATGGGGATGTGAAGGGCCCTGTTGGGTCACTATAAGCAGCTTGGCTCTCGCTGGCACCAGAGCTCCGTGATCAATTGGCCATCTCATATCCCAGCAAGCTCCGCCCCTTCAAAGTTTTTATTTTCTAATCCAATATCAGAGTTTATAATTGAAGAAATATAAAGCTTACCAGATTGGTTTGATATTTCTCCTTCTGAACACGGAGCACAATTATAACAACATGGGTGATATCCTTCTCTTACGGATTTTCTGAACCCTGGAAGACATTCCTCGGAGCATTGACCTCTTGGGACCTGAGATAATATAGAAGGATATGAACTATTCAAGAGAAAACTACAGATATAAGGTTTTGGTGTTAAAAATTATGTAGAATACATTCTTTGGTGGAAATGTATGGACCATACCAGAAGGTGGCCCTTCATTAGTCTGAATACCAAAGAATAAGCTCTTAACCAGAAGACAGAAATAGACATCTAGGAGTAAAGGCAGAATCCTTTCATTAGAAAGGTTACATGAACAAAACCATTAGTACAAGCAGAAACTCTGCATTAAAAATTCAAAGAGAAAATCTCCTGCAATGCAAAGAGAGAGAAGAAAATAAATAGCTGTATAATAAATAAGGGACAATGACCATAACGTTATCTTTTTGATACAAACCGAGGATACCAAAACAACGTGGATTCCAAAACACAGGGTCAAACCTTTAGTAAAAAATATGAATGAATAATCAGGTATTTTATATCCTTAAATTGCCTAATGCCATTCTAGGCACCAGTCTACTGTATGCAAGACTGGTAACAGGGAAAAAAAAAAACATGGGAATCAATTACCCCCTCCCTGAGGTCACTCCACTGGCTGGCCGTAAAGGATCGAGTCACATTCAAGGCCCTCTGCCTGAAACACAAATGTGTACATGGAATAGCTCCCCAATATTTATGTGAGAAAATAAAATATCACAACCCCAATTGCGTTCTTTGATCAACTAACCAAAATCTACTACAAATCCCCAAGGCCCAATACAAGACTAAAGGAGAACTAAGATTTGCAGTCCAAGGACCGCGACTGTTGAACACACTACCAATAAATATCAGAACAGAAGGGAATCACCAGGCCTTCAGGAAAAAAACTCAAGACCCACCTATTCTGAAGGAATGGATGCCAAGCGCCTTGAGGCGATTCAGTTCGCATTTGTAGCACTATACAAGTTATTCACTCACTCACTCAGTCTTGAAGAGAGGCAAACATTTTGATTAGGACAGGGTACTAAGTGAGATTGAGCTTTAATTGTTTAATAGGGAAGTTGGATTATGTCACGTTGTCAATATGGTGAGGATAAGAGAAGTAAAAAAAGGGGGAAGAGGGGGGCAGAGAGGAAGAGGTAGATGGGGAGGAAGAGAAATGGAGGTGGAAAATGCAGAATAAGGTTGGGGTTGAAGGAGTCCTGAGGAGGGGTTAGGAGGGACCAGGTTAGGATGAATGAATGATTGAAAAGAGGAGGAGAGAAATCCCCATCCTACTCCTCATACAGGTCAAGAAACTACTGTATAGTGTGCGAGGGCAAGCCATTATCTGAATATACTCTACTGATTCCACAAAGGAAAGCCAACAACCCAAGGTTTCCCATATTTCTAGGGCATCTGCCAGGCTTGATGGGTAAGTTCCTCCATTTTAGCAATTGTGTTCACATGTCTGAACCAATACACTATTGCTGGTGGGGTTGGTGCACGCCGGTTTACTAGTATATACATTTTTCCAAGTTAACTAGATGTATTGCCAACGACCGGTATGATGCATGTGGAAGTGATGTATCGTGTAAGAGAAAATGGGGTGGAGTATAGTCTAATGCGTAAGTTGTAATAGGAGTAATGAGGCAATGAACTTCCTTCCAAAAAGGTTGAATTACTTGGCTGGGCCGCCATATATGTGACATGCCCACCAGGTGGAACTTGACTTTGTCAATGCTGCAGCGGCTATACATGCAGCAAAGGGCCGCCAATGAGTACCGGTGAGAATACGGCACGACAACAGGCTCAGGCTGCCTTTGCTTTTTTCCCCCATGCCAATGGCTGATCATTAACCCCCTTGCCGGTATCCCCGAGCGCGACTCGGGGTGGATTTTTTATGTAAGAATCGATATCCCCGAGTCGCGCTCGGGGTGAATATGCAGAGCCTGCAGCGTGCTGGCTTACCTTGTATCCAGGCTGGGTATACTGTACTTACCTTGTCCCTGGATCCAGCGATGCATCCCCGCTGTGTGAGCGAGTGGCGTCCTCCATTCGACTCACACAGTGCCCGCGCGCCGCCGATCTCCCAGTTCCCTGCGACGTAACGGCGCACAGGGGCGGAGACCGGCGGCAAATTCAAAAAAGTAAACAAACACATTACATACAGAATACTGTAATCTTATAGATTACAGTACTGTATGTAAAAAGTACACACCACCCTTGTCCCTAGTGGTCTGCCCAGTGCCCTGCATGTTCTTTTACATAATAAAAAAAAAAAATTTGTGCCTGCAAACTGTAGATTGTCCATAGCAACCAAAAGTGTCCCTTTATGTCAAAAGTGATTTTAGAGCAGCTAGAAAACAGCGATAATAAATGATAATCACTTGCAGAATTGAGCGATAGCGATTTGTGGGGAAATTCGTCATAAAAAAATAAAAGTAATGACAGCGACAATTCTGCAACTGAGCAAATTTCAGTGATTTTGATTTGATTACATTAGTGAATAATTTTTATTATAATTACATTATTATTTGTTATAATTGTTTATAGTTATTTATTATATTATAATTTTATGATTTTGTGTTTCAAACTTTATCATACCCGGGATGTCTACTAGACTCTGGTTTGGACAAATTTAAGTGAGTTATTCCTAAAAATTGCAGGCCTACAGTATAAAACGCAGAATTTCCATGCAAAATAATTGTACCGCTTTTGGTACGTAATTCCAGACAGAATCATACCGCCAGGGAGGTTAAGGATGCATGCACTGTATTGTCACCAATTGAGGAGGCCACCAGGATGGTGAGCCATGACAGTGTATGCATTAGTGACACAATCCCTGTTGTGTTCCTGATGGAGCAAACTCTGCATGGCATTATGGACAGGGCACTGGAGGCAGAGCATCAGGATAAAGAGGAGGACTACCTTTCCTCTCAAGACCCACTTTATCCAGACATCATCATTCCTATGTCACAGAACACACAGGAGGCGAGAAGAGAGGAGGATGAGGAGGAGGATTCTGGCACTTTCATAGGCTTTGAGGAAGAGGAAGACATACGTCAATCTGTAAGCTATGGCTTTCCAACCCCAGGACCCTTGGGAGTAGTATGTGGTTGGGAGGAGGAAGTTCCAGATGCTGTCATCCTGAGTAACCCCAAGGAATCTGCTTCTCAAGCCTTGGAAAATTTGAGGCGCATGGGTAACCTCATGCTTCAAAGCCTGCAAAAGGACCCAAGAATAGATGGCATAAAGGAGAAGGATGAAAAATTTGAGATAAGGGTCTGTGTGACCTTAATTGCAAAGTACTACAAAACTGCTGTATGAATAAAAAGTGAATGAATATTAACCCATGTGAAATATAAATAAAACAGTCCTTGAAAAGTGACACTGGTGATATTAAAATAGATCACCAAAAATGTCCATAATATAAATCAAAAAGTCCCCAACATGCAGATATTGCACAGCGTCCAGAAAGGAGTGGTGATAGAAAAGTACTTCCACCTGAATAACACACTGCCGCTTACCGACTAAACATGATCTCTTAATTATAGGAGATCAGTTAGCGCATGTAGCAATTATGCCAGCCTGGGATCTCCTCAGGAAAATCTCTACTTGCATAGATGACAACTCGTGCAGTATACCGATTCAGGATATGCCACATAGGATAAAAAACTCACATAGCATAAAACCCTTTTAAAATGTATTCAGAATAATCCCGTAACCACATCCCTCTAGTGACGAAACATTAGGAGATCGACGTTCTGATATCTCAGCGTCACACGCTAGACCTGGAAGATACGACTGCTAGATCGATTAGCCTGCCGGCTTGATTGTTTACATGCTACTAATTTACCTAATTTATGTAAGTGCGTACCTTTATGATTCTGCGTATATCAGCACAGTCTGAATCATATGGTGGGAGATTATCCAGGGGCAGAAAGAGACATGAAGACCAATTGGGTTACTGGTTAATGAGAATAGACCACTGGCTAGAACTTGCCCAGTATGCAATTGAGCTGCTGTGCTGCCTTGCCCTGCATCCAGTATTCTTTGCAAAGGGGCATTCAGAGCCTGTGGAGGTTTTGTGACAGATAAGAGAGTGTGTTTGTCCACAGACTCCATAGACCGGCTGACATTTATCAAAATGAAAAACAATACAAATTGCGCTTATCAAAATGGTATAACCAGATACTTAATAGGTCAACACACGGAATTGAGTATAGAGGGAGGCAGCAGCTAATATGCAAACGCACAAAAAATAGATTAAAAAAAGGGGGGATTATAACTGCACCATAGCACCCGGACCCTTATACACTCAAATAAGATAATTACAGATGACAACAGATGTGTATATAAATAAGAATAGTCCACAAAAATGTCAATATTGATGTAATCCACAGAACCAACAGTGCTCTTGGACAGATAGGTGGATCTAATCAACATAGATCAGGACTCATGCATAATGTTTCACAATCACCAGCGTGACTTCCACAGCAAACGGCACTCTTAGGTGAAAACCCACCACCAGATAACCAAGCAGCTTACCAGACGGGCAAGCTCAGATAACGATCGGCTATGTAAAAAACACAGTACAATAGACCAATGGAACCCAAACAGGATGAAAACTAAAAAGTTAAAACCTAAAAGAGTCCATAAGTTACATAAAATACTGTAGCAGCGCTTGATCTCAAAATCGAATCTGGGATTCTTCTAAAAGTCCAAAAAAATCTTTTAGGGATAAGATGATAGTGCAGATGGTATAAACACAAAAGACAGTCCTTAATTAAGTGCTCCTTTCACCAAGAGAGGGGGTGTTCACCACGTGGGGGGATGATTAATCCCCAGTTGGGGATGCACTCACCACAAGACTGGATCAAAAGGGCCTGGATTATATATCTGTGTAAATCCTGGAAGATGCACTCTCCACCGTCAGGGATGTTTAAAGATCAAACCGCATACATATAAGGTGAAAAAAACTCATATAGTGTGATACCGTTTTAAAAACATTTATTAAGCCCAAAACATCCCAAATCATATATTGTGCGTACCACAATGTAAAATCATCAAGCATAAAATGAATAATCTGTACTGTGCCTGTCAGCTTCTCCCTGTGGGTCTATGGAGATGTAGGTATCTGCTACAAAAGTCTCCTGTTCCTGCTCTGGAGGCTGCACAGTGTCTCTGGTCAGTGATAAGCGTCACGCCCTGACGTGTTTCGTCATTGGTTAGACTTCAACAGAGGGCGTGACAATGCTAATCACTGACCTGTATAAATACAGCAAAACCGAGCGAATTGCGTTCGACTATTGGTCGAATCCGATCACATGTTCTACGAAGTCGAACGCAATTCGCTCGGTTTTGCTGTATTTATACAGGTCAGTGATTAGCATTGTCACGCCCTCTGTTGAAGTCTAACAAATGACGAAACGCGTCAGGGCGTGACGCTTATCACTGACCAGAGACACTGTGCAGCCTCCAGAGCAGGAACAGGAGACTTTTGTAGCAGATACCTACATCTCCATAGACCCACAGGGAGAAGCTGACAGGCACAGTACAGATTATTCGTTTTATGCTTGATGATTTTACATTGTGGTACGCACAATATATGATTTGGGATGTTTTGGGCTTAATAAATGTTTTTAAAACGGTATCACACTATATGAGTTTTTTTCACCTTATATGTATGCGGTTTGATCTTTAAACATCCCTGACGGTGGAGAGTGCATCTTCCAGGATTTACACAGATATATAATCCAGGCCCTTTTGATCCAGTCTTGTGGTGAGTGCATCCCCAACTGGGGATTAATCATCCCCCCACGTGGTGAACACCCCCTCTCTTGGTGAAAGGAGCACTTAATTAAGGACTGTCTTTTGTGTTTATACCATCTGCACTATCATCTTATCCCTAAAAGATTTTTTTGGACTTTTAGAAGAATCCCAGATTCGATTTTGAGATCAAGCGCTGCTACAGTATTTTATGTAACTTATGGACTCTTTTAGGTTTTAACTTTTTAGTTTTCATCCTGTTTGGGTTCCATTGGTCTATTGTACTGTGTTTTTTACATTGTTCTATTTTATTCAGCAGCAGCTATCCATGTGCATATCAGATAATCTATTCTAGGATACCTTGAGGTGTTGTACCTAAGCGCTGAGTGGTGTTACATTGAAGAAAGGGCTATGGTTACACCATTTTACTGCAACGATCGGCTATGGCCCAGCCGCGGCCTTTAAGTGGAAATTAGAACCCCCTGGTTACAAATCTGGAAAACTGGCTTCCTTCTCTTCCAAACACTCCGCCACAAGGTCATGCGGGAAAGAAGGACACAACATAGCATAATTCCACATAGTACATTTTATTAAAAAAGAGTAAGAAGTACTTACAATATTGCAGATAAGAACGAGCATGTAAAATTGTTGCCCGCTGGCAAACAGAACGATCGGAGCCCTTCCTCCTGAACGTGCAGTGACGTCACCGCGTTGAGGAGGAAGCGCTCCGATCGTTCTGTTTGCCAGCTGGCAACAATTTTACATGCTTGTTCTCATCTGCAATATTGTAAGTACTTTTTACTCTTTTTTAATAAAATGTACCATGCGGAATTATGCTATGTTGCGTCCTCCTTTCCCACATGACCTTGTGGCGGAGTGTTCTTGTTCAAAAAAGTGAAAAAGATCAACAGATAGCATAACAAACAATATATAAAGGAATATCATTGCGTTGATATAGGTATAGTACAGATGAGGGAAAAAAAATAATCTAGCTGTACATGGCCTATCCATTGACAACCTGTGTAACTAAATTCAAAACAATACTGTGGTCATCCAACTGCTGAGTTACAGCCTAGTTACATGACTAGAGATAGTCTAAGCTATCCAATCTCTATTACACACAGGTCGACACTATTTACTAATTTGGTGACTATTGAAGGCAATTGGTTCCACTAGATTTTAGTTTAGAGGGCTGAATACAAATGAGTGCCACGCTTTTCAGATATTTATTTGTAAACTATTTTGAAAACCATTTATAATTTCCCTTCCACTTCACATTTATGTGGCGGTTTGTGTTGGTCTATCACATAATCCCAATAAAATACATTTACATTTTTATTGTAACATGAGAAAATTTGGAAAATTTCAAGGGGTATGAATACTTCATATAGAAATCCAGGCAGCTCCAAGGGGTTTATAAACTTTGTTTTTCATTTATATAACTACCAATTTCTGATCAGGGGGAATTATTACTCCAAGCTGTTTTTTTTTTTTTTACAGGCAGATTAATACAGAAGGCCTGAGAGCAATCAGGCCATGCACAATACTGACAATCATTCCAGTTCAAAGTTTTTTTATATTCCTCTGTGCACAGGAGTTCTTTTCCTTGGCAGAATCCAGCAAGAAACTTGTTGGGAGTAGGGATGAGCCGAACACCCCTAGGTTCGGTTCGCACCAGAACCTGCGAACAGACCACTTTAGATCCCTGTTAAAGTCTATGGGACTCGAACGTTTGAAATCTAAAGTGCTAATTTTAAAGGCTAATATGCAAGTTATTGTCCTAAAAAGTGTTTGGGGACCCGGGTCCTGCCCCAGGGGAGTGTTTAGGGACCTGAGTCCTGCCTCAGGGGAGTGTTTAGGGACCCGAGTCCTGCCCCAGGGGAGTGTTTAGGGACCCGAGTCCTGCCCCAGGGGACATGTATCAATGCAAAAAAAAAAGTTTTTTCATGAGCAGTGATTTTAATAATGCTTATAGTGAAACAATAAAATTGAAATATTCCTTTAAATTTCGTACCTAGGGGGGTGTATAGTATGCCTGTAAAGTAGCGCTTGTTTCCTGTGCTTAGAACTGTCCCTGCACAAAATGTAATTTCTGAAGGAAAATAGTCATTTAAAATCACTTGTGGCTATAATGAATTGTCGGATACCAGCAATACAGAGAAAAGTCATTCATAAAAAAAGAATGCGTGGGGTTCCCTCCAAATTCAATTACCAGGCCCTTCGGGTCTGGTATGGATATTAAGAGAAACCCTGCTTCAAATAAAAAGAAAATTATGTGGGGTTCCCCCCAAATATTCATTCCAGACCCTTCAGGTCTGGTATGGTTTTTAAGGGGGACTCCACCCCTAATAAAAAAAAATGTCGTGGACCCCCACACATTTTTTTTTTTATGAATGACTTTTCTCTGTATTGCCGGGAGCCGACAATTCATTATAGCCGTGAGTGATTTTAAATGACTTTTTTCCTTCAGAAATGACACTTTGTGCAGGGACAGTTCTAAGCATGGGGAACAAGCGCTACTTTACAGGCAAACTATACAACCCCCCCCCCCCTTAGGTACGAAATTTAAAGGAATATTTCACTTTTATTGTTTCACTTAAAGGAATTTTTAAAATCACTGCTGCCAAAAAAACTGCAGTTTTTAAAACTTTTTTTGCATTGATACATGTCCCCTGGGGCAGGATCCAGGTCCCCAAACACTTTTTATTACAATAACTTGCATATTAGCCTTTAAAATTAGCACTTTAGATTTCAAACGTTCGAGTCCCATAGACTTTAACAGGGTTCTAAAGTTCACACGAAATTGCCGCCAACACCCCAAATAGCTCGCTGTTCGGCGAACAGGCAATGCCCGAGTCGAACATGAGTTCTACTCGAAGTCGAAGCTCATCCCTAGTTGGGAGACGTGTTTTGCCAAGGAAACTGTCGAGAAACTTGACGAGCCAAAAAGAGAGCATGTTCTCTTCTTCCTCGACGGGAGTCAAATTTGGCTCGTCGAGTTCCTCGTCGGAATGCTTTTCGACGAGAAACTTGAGCGTGTGTATGCTGTAAAACTAGCGTTTGTAATGGAAATAGCACATTGGTCACACTGTAACAGACTGAAAAGTGAAATTGTCTCTCACCAAACTTTTCAGTAACATGAGATTAGCAAAAGCAGCCCCAAGGGTTGTGCCAATGGAATCGAACTTCCCCTGCCATTGTATGTGTTAAAGTCACCGCTTTTGAGAACGAGGAGATTTGGGGCCAGATTCAGAGACATGGTCGTAAATTTGTGCGGACGTATCGTATCATCTTTACGCTACGCCGCCACAACTTAGACAGGCAAGTTCTGTATTCTAAAGCACTTGCGTCCTAAGTTACGGCGGCGTAGCGTAAATGGGCCGGCGTAAGCCTGGGTAATTCAAAGTAGGCTTGGAGTGGGCGTGTTGTATGTAAATAACTAGCGACTCCACGTAGTTGACGTTTCTAATGAACGGCGCATGCGCCGTCCGTGGACGTATCCCAGTGCGCATGCTCCAAATTCACCGCAAATACTCATTGGTTTTGACGTGAACGTAACTTACGCAAAGCCCTATTCGCGAACGATTTACGCAAACGACGGAAAATTTGACGCTGTCCTGATGTCCATACTTAACATTACATACGCCTCATATAGCAAGGGTAACTTTACGCCGGACTTGCGCTTATGCAAACGACGTAAAATACGACGACCGGGCGCAAGTACGTTCGTGAATCGGCGTATCTAGCTCATTTGCATATTCAACGCGGAAATCGACGGAAGCGCCACCTAGCGGCCAGCGTTAATATACACCTAAGATCCGACAGCGTACTAAGACTTACGTTGGTCGGATCAAGCAGCAATTTAGGCGTAAATGCCTTTCTGAATTGGTGTAAGGATGCGCCGGCGCATTTATTTAAAATTACGGCGGCGTATCTGGAGATACGCCGCCGTAAAACCTTTCTGGATCTGGCCCCAGGTCTTTAATGTGTGTACGCAAAGCAAGCTTCTCAAGTTCCTCGACAAGCCTAACAAGGAACTCGATGAGGAAAACGATGTGTCTGAAACAATGAGTTCCTCGGTCGTGTGTACGAGGCCTAAGTGTCTATGCCCCGGCCTTTGGGAAGAGGTGGGGGTTAGCTAGTCAGTTACACTCAGCTGGACTTGTTCTGTAATGTAGAAGATGTTTTGTAGTTCATCAACTTCTTCAGTTATGAGTGTTGGGAAAATATCTCGGCATTTATATCCACACATCTATCACTTACACCAGGGGTGGGGAACCTTTTTTCTGCCAAGGGCCATTTGGATTTTTGTAACATCATTCGGGGGCTGTACAAAATGATCAACTTAAAAATTAGCCTGTTATATTAGGTCAAAAAATGCATGCCAGACGTATACGTTTTTGTGTCATGGTAGATACAAAAACACAATCCCCACAATACGATTCCCCCAATCCCCAAAACACAATCTGCAGTCCCTCACCCCCCAAAAAGCACAATGCAATCCCTTTACCTCAATCCCTTGGTCCGGTGGTGCTGGGCTCTGTGGTGCTGGGCTCTGTGGTTCTGGCTCTGTGGTGCCGGTGGTGCTGAGCTCTGTGGTGCTGGGCTCTGTGGTGCTGGGCTCTGTGGTATTGGCTCTGTGGTATTGGCTCTGTGATATTGGCTCTGTGGTGCCGGTGGTGCTGTGCTCTGTGGTGCTGGGCTCTGTGGTACTGGCTCTGTGGTGCCGGTGGTGCTGAGCTCTGTGGTGCTGGGCTCTGTAGTACTAGGCTCTGTGGTATTGGCTCTGTGGTGCCGGTGGTGCTGAGCTCTGTGGTACTGGCTCTGTGGTGCTGGGCTCTGTGGTGCCGGTGGTGCTGAGCTCTGTGGTGCTGGGCTCTGTGGTACTAGGTTCTGTGGTATTGGCTCTGTGGTGCCGGTGGTGCTGAACTCTGTGGTACTGGCTCTGTGGTGCTGAGCTCTGTGGTGCTGGGCTCTGTGGTGCTGGGCTCTGTGGTACTAGGCTCTGTGGTACTAGGCTCTGTGGTATTGGCTCCCTTCACGGTGGTGAGTAACAATCAGACAAGCAGGAAGTGAACAGAACGGTGAAGAAATAGAGCAACTTCTGAGCAAAAACGAACAATGAGGAAGTGAAAAGAGGAATGTCTGCAGGTAAAGGATGTTTATTATGGGAAAAAATCCTTTATAACCCCTTTAAAGGGGTACCTTAGTGTAGTCCTCCTTCACTTACCTCATCCTTCGATTTTGCTTTTAAATGTCCTTATTTCTTCTGAGAAATCCTGTTCTTCTGTCTGTAACTCACCACCGTAATGTGAGACTTTCTTCCTGGTGTGGAGAAAGCCTCTTGAGGGGGCGAGCAGGAGGGTCAGGACGCCCACTAACACACAGCTCCTTTCTCTATCTGCAAAGTAGAGAGTGTCCTGACTTGCCTGCTCACACCCTCCCCCCTCAAGAGGGGGGAGGGGGCACAACAGGGAGAAAGCCTTGCATTACAGTGGTGAGTTACAGACAGAAGAACAGGAAGTGAGGATTTCTCAGAAAAAATAAGGACATTTAAAAGCAAAATCAAAAGATAAGGTAAGTGAAGGAGGACTGCACTAAGGTAAAGGAAGCTATTTAGGGGGGAAAAAATTACCTTTACAACCCCTTTAATCTCATCACTGTGGAATAGGTCAGGGCACATTTTGGCTATCTAAGAACAAGATGGGTTGAGGGGGTTAGGTTTTGTCTGGAGATGGGTTTAGGGTGAAAACTAGAATGTTTCTTGCAGGGCCGGCCTTTGGGTTGTGCGAGCTGTGCGGCCGTACAGGGCGCCATGGGCAACAGGGGCGCCGTGCAGCCATCACAGCTCACAGAATGTGAGTCGCAGCAGGGCCGGGCGGTCAGCGCTACCACTTGGCGGATTAGGAAGGCAGCCTCCTAGGCAGGCCCGTCGCGACAGGACAGGCAAAACAAACAATTGCTTGGGGCCCCGGGCTGGCCTGGGGCCCCCAACTTCCCCTTCCCAGGCTGTAGCATGGCCGAGCTCCTCTTCCTTCCTCCTGGAGTCCTGTCAGTCCAGCCGGGTACCGTACATGGTACAGGAGATTCAGTTTCCTGCTCCCGGCCAGGCTGACAGGAAGTGCACACTGAGTGCTCACTTTCAGTCCAGGTGGGAACACAGGAAACTGAATCTCCTGTACCGCGCGGTGCCAGGCCCTGGTACTATCTGATAGGGGCCCGGGGACCCATAATGATAGAACACCAGACTGACAGGAAGAAGAGGAGCTCGGCCACGCTACAGCGGCAGCCTACAGGGAAGAAGGGGAGGTGAGAATAGAAAAACATAGAGACTAGGGAGGGGGGGGAGGAGTAAGAACATGGGTGTAAAAAATGTGTTTATCGCTAATGTAGGCTTTGCATGCGGGGGGTGCTTGGGGGGCCCCCCCATTTTGCTTGGGGCCCCCAAATTCCTTCAAACGGCCCTGCTCCTAGGGCGCACTGCCACCTAGGGGCTCCGCTGACTCTTGCCTCACCTCTTCCTCCTCATTGTCACTCCCCAGGCTCATGACAGAGGACAGAGGGGCCCCGGACAGCCTCTTTGTGTATGTTTAGGTGACCAGGGGGCAAGGGGTGAAGATGGGGGGGTGCCACAGGATTAGCTCGCACATGGCGCCTGAACACCTAAGGCCGGCCCCTGGTTTCTTGTATAATTTCTGAATCAGCTTCCCCAGTGTCACTCACCTTGTCTCCTTTCCATGATATTCGCTCTGGTTGTAGTGAAAGCTGCAGACCCTCTGAAAGGGACCCATCAAAGTGACCCACGTGCCTCCAATCAGTGATATTTCTATTTGTAATTCTTGTAATCCAATTTACAATGTTCAGTGGGCTGGGCAGTTCTCCTTTATCATTAAAAGACATTATCTTGCCATTAGGATTCATGAACTGGACTTCTTTTACATAGCGGGAGAGCTTCAAAAACGACAGACATTTTTTATTATAGGTAGCAATGTATATAGAACATTTATTACATTTTTGATTATAAATTGTTTATCTAGTTCTATCTGATTTAGAGAATGTCATCGGGATCAGATGACCTTTTTATTGAGAACTGCGCTATATTTACTTATTCGCATGTGAGGTTGGATTTAGCTGCAGATGTAGCAGTCGGGGGTGTACACACGCCGTGGCTATGATTCTTTGCTTTACAGGTGTGGCAGAAATGATGCCCCCTGTACGCCTGCCAGGCATGGCACATTCCAGTGAATCGGGGTGCTTTCTATTGACCATGATTCTGCTTGTTGCCTTGATCAATAGCTTGCTTGTTTTATGACCATGTCTCTGCACGTCCGACTTACTATTTTCCCATGAGACACGAGCAGGGCTGTCTTAATGAGAGGGCACACCTGGGCACTGCCCAGGGGGCCCAGCTGCATGGGGGCCCCTGCCCTTTCCCAAAGCAGCTGGTCCTTGAGCCCGGACTGCCCCTCTACACCCCAGATATCTCCCCAGCACTCTGACCTCTCTACACCCCAGATATCCCCCCCAGCACTCTGACCTCTCTACACCCCAGATATCCCCCCCAGCACTCTGACCTCTCTACACCCCATATATCCCCCCCAGCACTCTGACCCCTCTACACCCCAGATATCTCCCCAGCACTCTGACCCCTCTACACACCATATATCCTCCCCAGCACTCTGACCGCTCTACACCCCAGATATCCTCCCCAGCACTCTGACCTCTCTACACCCCAGATATTCCCCCCAGCACACTGACCCCTCTACACCCCAGATATCCCCCCAGCACTCTGACCTCTCTACACCCCAGATATCCTCCCCAGCACTCTGATCCCTCTACACACCAGATATCCTCCCCAGCACTCTGACCCCTCTACACCCCAGATATCCCCCCAGCACACTGACCCCTCTACACCCCAGATATCCCCCCAGCACTCTGACCCCTCTACACCCCAGATATCCTCCCCAGCACTCTGACCTCTCTACACCCCAGATATCCCCCCAGCACTCTGACCCCTCTACACCCCAGATTTCCTCCCCAGCACTCTGACCCCTCTACATCCCAGATATCCCCCCAGAACTCTGATCCCTCTACACACCAGATATCCCCCCAGCACTCTGACCCCTCTACACCCCAGATATCTCCCCAGCACTCTGACCCCTCTACACCCCAGATATCCCCCCAGCACTCTGACCCCTCTACACCCCAGATATCCCCCCAGAACTCTGATCCCTCTACACACCAGATATCCCCCCAGCACTCTGACCCCTCTACACCCCAGATATCTCCCTGCGGCTTTGCGGCCTTCACAGAAGGAAGCTGAGGCCTGCAGAAGGAATCTAGGAGTGGCCATCTACATTACATTACAAGTAGCAAAAAACAGCAGTTATAATGTGTTTTTTCACTGTCATCTCCTTCCCTCTAATTAGAACCCTCAAACATTATATATATTTTTTTATTTTAACACCCTAGTGAATAAAATGGCGGTCATTGGAATACTTTCTGTCACACCGTATTTGCGCAGCGGTCTTACAAGCGCACTTTTTTAATAAAAAAAAAATACACTTTTTTAAATAAAACAACAGTAAAGTTCGCCCAATTTTTTTTATATTGTGAAATATAATGTTATGCCGAGTAAATTGATATCCAACGTGTCACGCTTCAAAATTGTGTCCGCTTGTGGAATGGCGAAAAACTTTTAGCCTTTAAAATCTCCATAGGCGACGTTTAAAAAAACATATGCCGGCGCTACTCACGTATGCGTTCACTTCTGCGCACGAGCTTGGCGGGACGGGGTGCGTATTTTGGCTCCTAACTTTTTTAGCTGGTTGCTAGATTCCAAGCAAATTTGTGAAACCCTGGCTTACAGTATATAATCAGTGAAAATATTTAAAAAAAAAAGTTTCACACATGTGGTATTACCATACTCAGGAGGAGCATTAGAATGTATTTTGGGCCATAATTCTAAGTATGCCCGTGCTGTATGCGAGAAATATTTGATCAAATTGACAATTAATTTACAATTTATTTTTCACATTCTCTAAAAACTTGTGTCAGGAAAAGATTTAGTTTTTAAAACACTCCGGGCCAGATTCTCAAATCTGCGGCGGTGTATGTTTACGCCGATTCTCGAAGGCAGTTACGTCAAAAAAATAGGATTCCTCCGCCGACGTAACTTGCCTACGCCGGCGTATAATTGTGTGCAATTATACGCTGGCCGTTAGGGGCGCTTCCGTCGATTAGCCGTCGATTAGCCGCGTCAAATATGCAAATTAGGTAGATATGCCTATTCACGAACGTACGCAATGTTAAAGCGGATGTCCCCCTGAAAAAAAAATTATTAAAAGCCAGCAGCTACAAATACTGCAGCTGCTGAATTTTAATATTAGGACACTTACCTGTCCTGGAGTCCAGCGCCGTCTGCAGCAGAGGACGAGCGATCGCTCATCTCTCTGCTGCTCCCCCCGCCATCCACGATGAGGGAACCAGGAAGTTAAGCGATCCGGCTTCACTGCCCGGTTCCCTACGGCGCATGCGCGAGTCGCGCTGCGTCCGCCGATTGGCTCCCGCTGTGTGCTGGGAGGCGAGAGTTCCCAGCACACAACGGCGAGGGCGACGAGAAGTTAGGAAAACCAGTCTTTTGCTGGGCCAGAAGTGGGTGCAAATACCTGTCTTTAGACAGGTATCTGCACCCCCCTCCCCCCTGAAAGGTGTCAAATGTGACGCCGGAGGGGGGAGGGTTCCAATCAGCAGAAGTTAACTTAAGGGTGGAGCTCCACTTTAAGTATGGATGTCGGTAAAGCGTCTAATTTTCCGTCGTTTACGTCGTTTGTGTAAATCGTTCGTGAAAAGGACTTTGCGTAAGTTACGTTCACGTCGAAACCAATGAGTATTTGTGGCGTAATTTGGAGCATGCGCACTGGGATACGTCCACGGACGGCGCAGTTCAAAAAAAGCGTCAAAAACGTGGGGTCACGATTCATTTCCATAAAACACGCCCACCTCATCCACATTTGAATTACCTGGGCTTACACCGGCCCATTTATACTACACCACCGTAACTTAGGACGCAAGTGCTTTGAAAATACGGCGCTTGTGTCCAAACTTGCGGCGGCATAGCGTAAATACGATACGCTACGCCCTGCTGGCATTTACGCCAATATACAAGATTCTGGCCCTCCCTGTGCCTCTTCTAAAATACATTGTAGTGTTTTATTTCCAAAATGTAGTCATTTTGTGGGTGTTTCTCTTGTCCTGGCACTTAGGGGAGGGGTGGCAGGGAGGAAATCTCCCCCCGGGCTGGTGATACTATGCACAGCCACCGGCCGCCACTACCAAATGCTGGAGCTCTGTTAACACAGGTCACGGCCGCTGCTCACCTCCCACTGTGCAGCCGTGCCTGTGTCAGCTCCGCGGTAGATGGCTGCAGAGCTGAGCTATGTCTCGTCTCACACATAGCTCAGCCTCAGCGCACACCAGCACCTGCACAGACACAAGGACTCTGATGTAAGGGGGGCCTCTGTGCAGACTCTGATGTAAAGGGGGCCTCTGTGGGGACTCTTATGTAAGGGGGGCCTCTGATGTAAGGGGGGCCTCTGATGTAAGGGGGCCTCTGTGGGGTCTCTGATGTAAGGGGGTTCTTGTGATCATGAAAAATCTTATACTGTATTCCTCGATCCATCACTTTTCCACGCTCTATGGGCCACTTCATTGGACTTGCCCCCCAGCCTAAGGCTGCCAGCCCTCCCCTGCTGGCACTTCAGGGACTCAAGAATTGTGATAGGTAGTCAGAAAATTTTGAAGAATTTATGCTCCCTGAAAGCCCAATGGTGCTCCTTGGATTTTGTGCCCCTCTATGCATCTAGGCCATGGGTCTTCAAACTATGGTCCTCCAGTTGTTCAGGAACTACAATTCCCATCATGCCTAGTTATGTTTGTGAATGTCAGAGTTTTACAATGCCTCATGGGATGTGTAGTTCTGCAACAGCTGGAGGGCCATAGTTTGAGGATCCCTGATCTAGGCTGTGAAAAGGTATCACAAATGTGGCATCCATATACTCGGGAGGAATAGCAGAATATGTTGTGGGATGTAATTGTAGGTATGCCTATGCTATGTGTGAGAAATAACTTGTTAAAATGACACCTTTATGAAAATAAAAATGTCACCGTGCCTCTTAATAAATACATTGGGGAGTCTACTTTCAAAAAAGGATTTATTTGGGGTATTTGTACTGTTCTGGCAATTTAAAGTGGTTGTAAACCTATGCATCCTATGCATTAAGGTGAAAAAACACCTTGCACTCTCCGCCCCCCCCCCCCCGTTTTACTTACCTGAGCCCTGAACTTCTGTGGGACTGTTCCTGCGTTGTTTTACAAATGGCTTAAGGGCTCTTTATTGGTTAGATTGATAGCAGCGCTGCCATTGGCTGTCAATCAAATCAATGATGTGGTGCGCCGGGGGCGGGGCTGAGTCATACACTTAGCAGCTATGGCCGCCAAGTGTATCACATGGGAGTGCGCCCACCAGGTATTCCCCTCAAGGGAGAGCTTCCCAGAGGGGATCCGCAAGAGCCGCTGTGGGACCCCAGAAGAGGATGATCAGAACCACTCTATGCACAACGAACTGCACAGTGGAGGTAAGCGGCGGCATAGCGTATGCCATTTACGCCGCCGCAACTTACTGGAGCCGTATTCTCAAAGCACTTCCTACCCCAGTGGGTAGGAAGAGGAACCCCCTACCCACTGGCACAGGGGATTTTGGGGATGAGGGAACTAAATGCGGATGTGCCATGTAACATGTTCCAAAGGGTGAACTTAGCTTTTAAAGCGGTACCCATGGACAATTTAAGGTTCTAAAGTTTGTCAAAATTTCAAAGGTGCAGGTGATTTTAAGCCTTGAAAGTATTTACTCAGTGCAACCTCATCTTTTATATTTTACCAAATAAGTGGGTAATATATTACATTGTTATGCCCTAAAGCAGAGGTCTCCAAACTACGGCCCTCCAGTTGTCCAAGAACTACAATTCCCATCATGCCTAGTCATGTCTGTGAATGTCAGAGTTTTACAATGCCTCATGGGACCTGTAGTTCTGCAACATCTGGAGGGCCGTAGTTTGGAGACCCCTGCGCTAAAGTGTATTTTTTACTGAAAAAAAAAAAAAAAAAAGATTGCATTTGGTAAACTATTGCACTATTATCAAAAATGTAAACTGCAAGCCTTGTTTCTGCAGGGTCTCTGCTTTCAGAAAATATCCTGTATACTGTGATGCTGACGGTCAGATGGAATTACATTGGTGATCCTTTTGCCGTGTACACACGATCGGTTTGACCGATGAAAAAAGTAAGACTTTGTGAACTTCTTCGAGGCTGTCCCTTACGCCCAGTTTCCTTCAAGACTACATTAAGGCAATATTTTAGTTGCCGGGAACAGGAAGATCCAAGCTCTTGATTTACCCATGTGCCTGTCTTCACAGGTGCGCCGGGATTTCAGTTGATGCTTAAGGACCAAGAACGGCTGACCTAGAAGGTGGTGTCAACGGATGCCAGCCTAACGGGCTGGGAAGCCGTATTGGAAGAAGGGAACCTGGACCAAAGCCGAGAGAGACATACCCATCAACCTACTGGAGTTACGGGCAGTATATTTGGCCCTCAGAACTTGGACAAGCAGGTTACAGGGCCACCCGGTTCGGATTCAGTCCGCGAATGCTACAGTTGTGGCTTACATCAATCACCAAGGAGGAACCCACAGCCAGGGCGCCCAGAAGGAGGTGAATCGCATTTTGACATAGGCAGAGGAACATGTTCCTTGCCTTTCTGCAATTTTCATTCCAGGGTTAGAGAACTGGCAAGGAGGCTATTTGGGTCGCCAGCAGCTATCACCAGGTGAGTGGTCTCTCCACCCCAAAATCTTTCAGGCCATTTGCCATAAATGGGGGACCCTAGATGTAGATCTATTAGCTTCCAGGTTCAACAGGAAATTGGACAATTTAGTGTCCAGGACAAAAGATCCTCTGGCTTACGCATCAGATGCACTGGTAGTGCCGTGCAATCAGTTTTTCACTGATTTATGCCTTTTCACCAATCTCCCTTCTACAGGGACTGATTTGCAGGATCAAGAAGGAAGGAATTCCAGTAATCTTAGTGACCCCAGATTGGCCCAGAAGACCCTGGTATGCCAAGATCATAAAGATGGCAGTGGGAACACTGTGGAAGCTTCTGATTCGTAACGATCTGTTGTCACAAGGTCCAGTGTTCCATCCTTTCTAACAAGGGCTAAATTTGACGGTTTGGCTGCTGAGATCCAAATTCTGAAGAAGAGAGGGGTCCGGTACTTTCTACGATTATTAACGCCAGAAAGACAGCTTCCAGACAAATCTACTACAGAGTATTGAAAACATAGGTTTCATGGTGTGAAACTAACAAGTGGATTTCTCAGAGATATGACATAAATAGTAGACATGTGCTCACTGAAATATTTTGTTTCGGAATTTTGTTTTCGTCCAAAAAATTTGGGTTGTCCCGATACCACTTTTTTAGGACCGAGTACAAGTACCGATACTTTTTTTCATGTACTCACCGATACCGAATACCAATACTTTTTTTTAAATGTCCCCTCACAAATGCAGCCATGTCCCCTCACAAATGCAGCCATGTCCCCTAACAAATGCAGCCATGTCCCCTAACAAATGCAGCCATGTCCCCTAACAAATGCAGCCATGTCCCCTCACAAATGCAGCCATGTCCCCCACAAATGCAGCCATGTCCCCACACATATGCAGCCATGTCCCCACACATATGCAGCCATGTCCCCACACATATGCAGCCATGTCCCCCCACATATGCAGCCATGTCCCCCCACATATGCAGCCATGTCCCCCCACATATCCCCTGTATATACAGCCATGTCCCCCCCATTTATGCAGCCATGTCCCCCCCCCATTTATGCAGCCATGTCCCCCATATACCCTATTTATGCAGCCATGTCCCCCCCATTTATGCAGCCATGTCCCCCATATCCCCCATTTATGCAGCCATGTCCCCCCCATAGATGCAGCCATGTCCCCCATACCTAGATGCTGCCACCACCACATAGTTAATATGGGCGGGGAACATTACAGCTTTCATTTGAATAGCTGTAGTGTTTCCCGCCATGCCGCATATAGACACTCCCCCTTGCTCGGGATTGGACAGATCACCCGTCCAATCCCGAGCAAGGGGGAGTGTCTATACGCGGCGGGAAACACTACACCTATTTAAATGAAAGCTGTAATGTTCCCCGCCCGTATTAACTAAGCAGCGGCGGGGATGCGGCGTTGCAGCGGCGGAGGGGTTGAGTATTCGGCTAGGCATCGGGGGCATTCGCGGGGGTACAAGAACTCCCACAAATACTCTGTATCGGTCCCGATACCGATACTGGTATCGGTATCGGAACAACCCTACTAGCAATCATAACATATTTATTGTCATAAGTACATATGACTGATACATACATAAACAATCAATGAATTAATTGTATACATATACAGGTACAATAAATTATAATAATCATGATATACATAATCAATAAATTAATTTAAGAATTAATGGTTTAAAAAAAAGTTTAGCCTGGCATCCTAGAGTAAAACTTGATGCGTTTCGTTTCATTGACAACCACTTATCAGGAGTATAGATGCATGGATAAAGGCTAAAAGGTAAGATGGAAAAATAAGTAAATGGAAAATCTAAAAAGAATATACCATATACTTTGGGTAACGAAGCTTTGTGCTTATACTTTACCTAGGGTGAATCCCATATATGGACACACATGGCCTAGTAGTTGCCCAAGATGTAATGGGGACCATGGGTCTGAGAAAGGTATCCCGTCCCTGACCCAGGAAGCTGACAAACCCGGAAGGAGCCTATAGAAGGATGGAAAACAGCCAGGAATTAGATTGGGTGCCCACTACACACCCCCAGGAAGAGGGTAGACCCGCTGGATACATGTCAGGCCCTGGGGGGGGGTGGATAGATGAATGAAAAAATGAACTGCTGATTTGAAAATGTAGATGAAAAGTGAAAAATAAGAAATAAATAAAAAAAGGCATAAAAAGATAAAAACATAGATAAAAAAATGTAATGGAGGTATGTAAGTACAAGAAGCCTAATATATGATAAGAGGTGTAAAGGAGAGGTGCAGATACTGCTACATAAGGTAATTATATTTGAATAAGTCATAAAGTCATTATGAGGTTAATGATAGATAAATATTTAAAGTCCCAAAACCCCTTCTTTCTTTCTTTACAGGAACCTAAACTGGTTGTAATGCTTGTGTGGTTGAAAGTCATGTCTGGGCGCATTGTGTTGCAGTACTGAATTGACCGAGTATAAAAAGATATAAAGAGTAAACTTTCATTGGACGCTCTCACCTTATACTTTAGTGTGTGTGGATTTATTTCAGATTGTTTGTTTTTTATTTTAAAAGAGAAATCCATGTCATGTAATGCAAGAGCCAAAGTGTAGACTGCAATATACACTCTATAGGATATTTTCTCATCAATAAATCGTAAACCAATTGAAAATGTCTCCACACCGCAGTCCCTAAGAGGATAGGCAAGTGTGAGTGAAATAAGGACATTTTTCATTTGGTTTTTTGTAAAACATCTAGAATGAGTTATGAGAATATCCTCCATCAGGGGGTCATTTGGGTGGCTGGATGAATTAAAATGATCAAAATATTCCAGCAATTCTGGTTCGTAGAAATAGGGGAATGTAAACACCAAGCTGCAGTTACTGATAGATAAAAACATTTCACTCATTGACCAAGAATCTGGTATAATGAATGTTTTCTCTGTGTGATAAGGGACATTATTATACAAAAACTTGTAATAAGTCAGACTAACTGAGCCACAAATAATAAGGACTTCCGTGGTTGAGGTCCGCAGCTCTGGAGGAATTTTATTACAATTCTCTTTAGATACCAGAATCTTGAATTCAATACAAATTCCATGATTAGATAAATGTTTGCTGAGTTGTCGGATCTCCCTCTCTCCGTATTCATCATCAGATGTAAGGATCCCGACCCAGTTCCACTTCAACCTTTCCAGTAACTTTGCTATGGCCACATATTGCAGCTCATCATCCGGAACTGTCCGGAAAAAGTTTGGATACATCTTTCTATCACTCAGCAAAGTATCTCTGGCTCCATAACTTATCTAGAAAGAAAGAAAAAAGTCTGTATAAATAATGTGGAACTCTTAACCACTTGAGACCCGCGCTACCGTCTTTTGACGGCAAGAGCGCGGGCCTGAAAAGCCAACATGCCGTCTTTTGACGGCCGCCCCTTTGGGCGTTCCCAGCGCGCGCTGTAGAGCGCGCTACGGGGAGGCCCTGTGCTGTCCGTGTCCCTTGGACACGGCCAATCACAGATCGCGGCGAACGGCCAGTCAGAGTGGCCGTTTGCGATGCGATCGGTGGGCGAATGAGAGATGATCTCATAGATCATCTCTCATTGCCGTTTTTACACAGAGACAGCGTCCTGTCTCTGGAGAGGAGACCGATCTGTGTCTCTTGTACATAGGGACACAGATCGGTCACCCCTCCAGTCACCCCCCCTCCCCCCACAGTTAGAACACACCTAGAATACACATTTAACCCCTTCTTCACCCCCTAGTGTTAACCCCTTCAATGCCACACTTATACAGTAATTAGTGCATATTTATAGCACTGATCGCAGTATAAATGTGAATGGCGCCATAAATGTGTCAAAAGTGTCCGATGTGTCCGCCATAACATCGCAGTACCAATAAAAATCGCAGATCGCTGCCATTTCTAGTAAAAAAATAAAATAAAAAAATAATATTTCTCTCCCCTATTTTGTAAGCGCTATAACTTTTGCGCAAACCAGTCGCTTATTGCGATTTTTTTGTTTAACCAACAATATGTAGAAGAATACGTATCGCCCTAAACTGAGAAAAAAAATGTTTTTTTTTTTTTTAAATTGGGATATTTATTATAGCAACAAATAAAAAATATTGTATTTTTCTTCAAAATTGTTGCTCTTTTTTGTTTATAGCGCAAAAAATAAAAACCGCACAGGCGATCAAATACCACCAAAAGAAAGCTCTACTTGTGGGGAAAAAAAGGCGTCAATTTTGTTTGGGAGCCACGTCGCACGACCGCGCAATTGTCGGTTAAAGCAATGCAGTGCCGGAAGCTGAAATTTCACCTGGACAGGAGGGGGGTGTATGTGCCCAGTAAGCAAGTGGTTAATATCTAAATCAGAGGAAGATGAAGTATCCTAAAGAATGATTTTAGGGACTTAGGAGCTTAATTGAGGAAATGGCCTCCAAGGTAGTTGTAACGGTATGGCCCGTGGGACCCAGAGGCTCTTGAAGGATGTGTGGTACTCCTGTTTCAGCTTCACCAATGACTCTTGGGTCTAGTGTCATCCTATGTCTACTAGGGGCATAGGATGACTGAGAAATTATATCTTGAATTACATGAGGCGGGACAGAAATGATAATTCAAAATGTATTGCAGGATATCTTGAAATATTACAGGTGGTTAATTCTGAACTCAACAGGTTAATTGAAATATGTTAATTGATGTTAATCACCTCCAGCTACCTGGCTGTAGTGATAAAGCTTGTTGTGATTGCATTCTATTGTCTATTGTGCTAATTAAGTCTGCTCCTATGATGATGGTAGACGGTATTGTGTGAAAGTCTATTGATGATAATATGTGGTGTGACTTAGCACCCTCTAAAGGTCAGATGTCTGACTTATGTTTACTAAAGGAATGTGTATTGAATAGAAGGTAAAAAGAGCCAGAGTCGTGACGTCTGCTTTGTCAGCTATAGTAATTAAAGGAGTTGTAAAGAAAAAAAATAGTTTTGCCGAAATGACTGTTTACAGGGTATAGAGACATAGGGCCAGATCCACGTACATTGGTGCATAGTTATGCCGGCGTAGCGTATCTCAGATGCGCTAGGCCAACGTACGCCAGAGAGGCAAGCACCGGATCCTTTAGAGCAAATGCCCCCAACGATGTGCCGGCGTAACGTAAATTCATTGGCGTAAGCCAGCGTAATTCAAACTAGGAAGAAAGTGGGCGTGATTCGTGTTAATGAAGCGTGACCCCATGCAAATGAATGTCCGAAGGAACGGCGCATGCGCCCTGACGTTGACGTATGGCCTGCACCCCTCTGCGCATGCGCACAACTACGCCCGGCATAACCCCTGAGATACACCGGCCCAATGCCTACGCCCAGAGCATAAATACGCCCAGACATGCGCCCGTCGAGTGCAAAAGTACATCCGCTTGCTTGTTTCCCCCCCTGAAGCAAGGTACTTTTGTTTGCTAACTTTGAGCCATGTCTGCTTGTGCATCAGGGAAGGAGATGAGGAAGAAAAACTTTTCTGCACAGGAGAGGGCTGTTATTGTGGTTATGGTGTCCGGGAGAAGCTGGGCGTGATGAGGAGGCATGCCAGTGGCACTGGAGGGGGACCAGCCACTATTCTGAGTCTGACTCCGGATGAGCAGGTGGTTGTCCGGAGGGAGCAAGTGGAGGGAGTTGAGGGCTTTGACTCCATGGAACAGGCCCTGAGGACTGGAAAGTGTTTTTTTTTATACTAACTGGTGTGTAGTATGTGGGGGGTGGAAGGGAACATGTGACAAGTGTGTGGGTCCACCAACATGTGAATGCTTTGTGTCATCCACAGATGTGCTGGAGGGAGCTGAGCCATTATCTGCCTGTGGCCATCCCACGCCATCCCCCGAACAGCATCCTGAGCCAGACCCCCTGGGAAGCCAAGACTCATCGGAGGGGATTTCCCACACCTCTCTCTTGAGGTGGTTGAGGAGGAGAAGGTCGTTTCGGACCAAGATGTGGTGCTATACTTGGAGGAGTCTTCTCCTTCGGCCGGGCCCTCTCAGACCTCCACACCCATCAGGGGAAGCCCCTCAGGGTCCTCCCCCAACAGGTCTACCCCCTCAAGGGCCTCCCCATATCAACGGCCCCAAGCATCTCCTGGCCCCAGGAAGGATACCAGGAAGACTAGGGGGTGTCTGAGTTCCTGCCGGAACACCTAGCGAGGGAACAGGCCCGCCAAACCCGCCATAAGGGTGAGGTTGCCGTCCAGAGGAGCATGGCAACATCAACATCAATGACAGTCTCCAAGATGTCAGTGGCAACTCAGCTGCTGTGGTCACCTGCCTGGGGGATCTGCAGGCCACCACAACAGGCCTCGTGGCAGAGGTCCAGACCCTGGCAGAGGCCGTACGGGACAATACTGCTGCCATCCAGGTGGAGGGGAGGCAGTTAAGGCTGCTGCAGGCCGAGACCAATGCAGTCCTTACCCGCATAGCCCTGGCTTTGGAGGGCAGGCAGCCAGCCAGGGAGAGACCAGGGGATGCTCCTCCTCCTCCTGATTCCCCCCCCACACCTGAGGCTCCCACTATGCAGCTGAGGAGCCGGGGCCATGGCACCAGACGTGGCCCACGACAGGGCAGATGAGTGCCTTTTTTTTTGGATGCTCGTTATGCATGTTATGAGTTTTTGTTTTGTTTTCTACATACTGAGGTTATGAGTTTATTTTGTATTTATATGCTCAGGTTATAAGTTTTTTTTATTTATATGCTTAGGTTATGAGTTATTTTTGTTTGTAGACCCAGCACAGTCAGTAGTGCAGGCTACAGTGTGATTGGTGTGTGATTGTGGGGGTGACACTCCTGCCAGTAAGGTGTGTCACCCTGGGTCATCGGGGAGAAGTTATCCCCATGACCGTGTGAATGTGGTATGAATGGACAGCGACATGATTGGTGCCTTGGTGTGGCGTTGCTGCTCCAAAGTCCTGCATGGTAGACTTGGGCTAAACCAATGTGAGGTGGATGTGGTGTGTGTGATCTAGGGACCACAGTGGTGTGCATGCATGCATTGTCTGTGTGCCATGATGAATGTGTGTGTTTTACGTGCAAAGATACATTCCATGAGGACCCTCCTGACTGCTGTTCCATCAGCAGAATGAGTAGCCTCGGTTAGGGGGGGACTGTGTGGTTCGGGGGTCAGGTCATCACATATGAAAATCTCCAGGCCCTTTCTCACGGCGTAGTTGTGCAGCATGCAACATGCACCGATGATCTGGCACACAAAGTTTGGGGAATACAACAGGGCCCCCCCGGACTTATCCAGGCATCGGAAACGTGACTTCAGGAGGCCAAATGTGCGCTCCACCACTGCAGGGGTGCGTATGTGTGCTTCATTGTATCTTCTCTCTCCTCTGGTTTGGTGGATTCCGGAATGGAGTCAGGAGATGGTGCCCAAGTGCATATGCAGAGTCACCTGGAAGGAAAAAGACAGGAGGATGTTAGTCATGCATGTGCCCCTCATGATGTCTGCATCATGGGGTCGGAGAGTCATGCCTGACTCCCATGTCACTCACCAACCAACCAGCTGTCCCCATACACGTTCTGTTCGAATTTTGTTGGTATGTTGCATTAACGGTATATGTAGCTGTCGTGGCTGGCCCCTGGGTGTTTGGCACGGACGTGCCATATGAGGTATTTGGCATCGGCTATCACCTGTATGTTGATGGAATGCCAGTGCTTCCAATTGCGGTACATGTGCTCTGTGGCACGGGGGGCTGTAGTGCCACATGTGTGCAATCAATGGCCCGATGGTGCGTGGGAATCTGGCAATGCTGTAGAAATCCTGCATTGCCTTCTGCCGCAGGTGCTCCTGGGTGGGTCTGATGATGTGGCGGGACTTGCATCTGAGGATTGCAGGGACAACCTGGTGCACACATCTGCTCATGGAGGATTGTGCCATCCCCGCCACAACTCCACTTGTACATTGGAACGAGCCACTGGCAAGGAAATGGAGTGTTGCCAGTACCTTGACCAGTGGCTCCACTGCATGTGAGCGATGTGTGTGGCTGGTGAGGTCATCTTTCAGGGCTGTAGCAATTTCCAGGGTGGCATCAGGGCTGAATCTGAAGATGTGATACACCTCCAAATCACTCATGCCAAAGACGTCGATGCGCGTTCAGTATATGCTCTCCTGTGCCCTCCTCCTACACGCCTGTGAAGCCAGTAGCACTATGACCATGGATGCCCCTGGCATGTTGGAATACAGATTGTTGTCCTGCAAGTGTGGATGCTCAGCTCATCCGTAACGGTGCTGCTGCAACTGCTCTCCGGCTGACCTGTGCATGTCTGCTGCTAACTTACCCCTGTTTTTATGAGGGGTAACTTTAGGCCAGACGTACAACTTACGCGCAACGCACGTACATTCGTGGATCGGCGTATCGCCCTCATTTGCATATTTGAATAGGAAATCAATGGTATCGCCAGATGCGTCCAGCGTATATATGCGCCCACGCTGCGCCGGTGTAGGAAAGTTACAAACAGATTCACCTTAAGAACAAACCTAGAGTCCCTATCTTGTTTGTAACCCGGGGACTGCCTGTATACTTACCTTGGGTTTATGTGCTTTAATCAGCCTACCACCAATCAGCGTCAGTCAATTCTGCTAACACGCCTCAAAGATGCTAGGCGTCTTCATTAAAGTAGTGAACAGTACGTGACTCTGCTGAAGAAGTACTATTAACTTCTACTCTGAGGTAATATTGAAACTTGGGCAGGTGCCCTCTCACCTGAACAATTTGGCCCGCCTGCGGCCATCGCGAAACACACAAAAGGGTTGCCGCTCCGCAGCACCCGATCTCCGGATACGACAGTTCTCTGCTGATATGTTAGTCGGCTGGCAGGTTCCTCCGGTCTTCTAGAAGCACGAGCCGGAAACACTTGGGCCTGTTCCTTTCCATGAATGGTGGGTCTCTGAGTGGATTCTCTCAGGCTTCAGGCCTAGCTGCTTGGCTGTGAAGCTCTCCCCTGCTCCGCATAGGGAAGAACGCAGGTCCCAAGAGGCCGAAAACAGCTCCTCCCTCTCTTTATATAGCCTCTCCCATAAGGTTGTGCGGAGGCGTCATGTGGTCCGGGAGGGCAAGGCATTGTGGGAAGTGCGTCCATTCCAAACAATTGTCAATGAAGTCCGTTTCTCCTGGCACTTCTGGTCCCACAATGCACTGCTTTTAAAGGAAAAAACAATCTCATACGTAAACGTGACTGGAACTCCAGAGGGGATTTAAAGGTACATTACTATCAGTTAGTTTGTGATAGTATGACCCCGCTACATTATTACTAGTCAATCAACATTAGAATTCTTCTATAGCCTATGGGCGGAGCATTTGACCACAAATGTCCGTTAATGGCGATCGTATGTATAGCGCCCCTTTGCTTTTTATGGGGGCGTTACGCGAAAGTTAGTGGGGAATGGGAGAGTTACTGCTGCTGCCATTTCCAGAACTATCCTGTGGGCCGGTCTGCCTTCCAGGGGTGTGTGTCCACCCCTGGGCGGCAGTTGGCGCTAGAGGGGTTCTGGCGGACTCGTTTTCCTCAGCAGCCAATCAGAGTGGTCGGTTCCCCCGCCAGGGCATGCTGAGGGAGGCTATATCTGGGGCAGCCGCCTTGGCCTGGGGGCCGTTCTTGTTCTCTGCGGGGTCCGAGTTCCAGGTGCGGCATTCACCTTCAGGGTGCGCACATCCATGGACCCCGCAGCCGTGGCCTACCTGGCCGAAGTTGCGCACCATGCGGAGCTTCACTCTAACATGGAGAGGGGTGGGCGTGGCTTAGCGCATGGAGGAGTAGGACGCTTGTGCCTGGAGCTCCCGCACACACTGCCAGCATAACGGCCCTAACAACAGCCCTGACGCGCCAGACACTCCGGTAATGGGACGGAAGGGAGGGGGTGAGACTCACCGCAACACCGATCCAGGCAGGGACGGCGAAATCGAGCGTTTCTTTGCCAAAATCCAGCCGGAGCAGCGTGGCCCATCCCCAGCCAAGATGGCGACGGCCCGTCCTTCTGGATCCCACGCGGCCTCTCACGGAGCCTCTTCGCAGCGCTCAGCTACAGGTATGAAGACCAGGCAGAGGGCGAGCTCCCCCCCCGATTCCGATACTGGCTCCATCCGATCGGCCGGGCACTCCCCAGACTCTCACCGCTCCTATGGGGGCTGGGATCTTGAGGCCTACATTAAAGCCCTACCTACCAGGCATGACTTTGAGGCCTGCGTTCAGCGAATGGAGAGATCCTACAAGCAGGAGATCTCTGAGCTGCGCAGAGATGTTACTGACAGGCTGGAGGACGTAGAGCAGCGTGTGGAGGAGACTGTAAACACATTGCAATCTCATGAAGCTATTCTCAATGACCACACTGTTCAGATTCAACAGCTTATGCTATCCCAGGACGACCAGGAGAACAGGGCCAGGCGCAATAACATTCGCATTCGCGGCCTCCCTGAGTCAGTTGAGACCAGGGATCTGGCCCTCGCAGTGGTGGCCCTGTTTAATGACCTGCTGCAGAAGGAGAAGGAGGCCCCCTTAGAACTAGACCGAGTACACAGGGCTCTGGGTCCCAGGAACCCCAGCCCAGACCACCCCAGAGATGTGATTTGCAGGGTTCACTTTTTTGCCGTTAAGGAAGCTATCATGCAAGCCGCACGCACGCAGGAGGCCATCCTTTTTAATGACACCCGCATCCACTTGCTGCCTGATGTCTCTAAGCTGACACTTGACTTACGTAGGGCCCTGAAGCCCCTTACTGGAGCCCTGCAGGCTAAAAACATCAAGTACCGTTGGAGCTTCCCTTTTCAGCTGTCAGCCTCCCATGATGGAAGATCGGCTGTTTTTCGTTCGCTGGGTGACCTCCCCAAGTTCTTGGGAACCTTTGAGCTCCCGCAGATCTCCATCCCGGACTGGCCGCTGCGAGCAGCTACCCCTGGCTTTCAACTCTCCTCCGGCTGGAAGAGACAATCTAAGAAGCCTCGACGATCCAGATCGGAGACCAACAAGACCCCTGATGGATGAGCTGTTCTGACCCCCCATGCCTTATGGGTCACTGCATATTGCTGCTCATGGACTTTCCTCTGCTGAGATTCTTGCTGTTTGGGACATTTGGTTTAGGGGGGGCGCTGGGTTGGGGGGGGCGGGTGGTCTGTGGTAGGGTAGTGCCCTCCCCTCTTCCCGGGCCCTCTCCGGCCTGGCGGCCCCTGGTTTCCCCTTGGATCAAGTCAGCGAACTGTGCCTTGTCTCGTCCCAACCTAGGCGGACCACCTTCCGCCTCTCCCTTCCCTATACTGTTTTCTTGATATTTTCACCCTTGTCACTAAGGCGTGTTCAGATGTTTACCACATTACCCTGTAGGATACGGATTTACCTAGGTACTTGAGAGGGGACATCCCTCTCGCTTGGTGTACCTGTTATTCTCCAGCAAGTAGTCCTACTGGGGTTCTAGTTAATTATGATTGCCGTTATTATATTACTGTACATGTTTGATGTTTAAGTGTGCGGGTGCCTCTCCGTGCGACACCCACGTTACCCCACTTAGGTCCTTCAGCTCCCCTTGCGGTGCAAGCTGAAATGTTGCTAGCGACAATGTTAGTGAGGCCACTCCGGCCCGTTGTTCTCTTTGTTTCTCTCCTTTTCCTTTTCTCTTTACTCTACCCTGGGTCCTCTGCCCACTGTCCCCCCTCCCCTCCCCTTCCCCATGCTCTGGAGATGGTGTGCTCGTTCCCGGTAAGTTGCTTCTCTCCCCTCCTACTGTATTACTTATGGCCTCCTCTAGCTTCCTGACGGTGTCCTCCCTGAACTGCAGGGGTCTCAATGTCCCAGAGAAGAGGAGACAGATAGTATTCCATTTCCATAAATTACGTACGCAGATCCTCCTTCTCCAAGAAACCCACTTCAGATCTGATTCTGTCCCCACCCTTCTTCACAAGCAATACCCCACTTGGTTCCACAGCACTAACCCATCTGCAAAGTCCAAAGGGGTTTCTATTGCGTTTCATGTCTCTTTCACACCAGATGTCCTAGATACCCTCATAGATGCTAAAGGGAGATTTATTTTTCTTAAATTATCATATAAGAATGTGATCTATACTGTAATTAACGTGTACTCCCCTAACCAGGACCAGCTGCAGTTCTTCACCTCCATGACATCCCGCTTGAAGAAGTTTAGCACGACCAATATGATCCTGGGTGGCGACTTCAACGTGGCTCTGGTGCCCCGCATAGACACGTCGGCTGGTAAGTCCTCGCTTTCATTGGCTTCCCTGACCAAGCTGCGCGCTCTCCTTACTGATCTCTCCCTGGTGGATGTCTGGAGAGCTCTTCACCCCTCCACCAGGGACTACACGTACTATTCCCCTGCCCACTCTACATACAGCATGAATGAATGAATGAATGAAAACTTATATAGCGCGGCACATGCGAACTGAATCGCCTCTGGGCGCTTGTTGTTCCTGTCTCCTTTGATATCAAAAGAGAAAAGTCTTGACCTTTTTCCTAAATGCTGAGTGGTTCTCCTCCAACCGAATGCTGGTTGGTAAAGCGTTCCATAGTCTGGGACCTTGGACCGCGAATCTTCTTTCTCCTTTGGACTTGAAGTTGGCTTTCGGAACCTGGAGTAGGTTCTGATTTGTGGATCGCAAAACGCGATTGGGATTATGCGCTTTTATTAATTCGCATAAGTAAAGGGGGGCATTCCCATGGACACATCTATGAGTAAGACGGAGAGCTTTAAAAGCAATTCTGTCTTTAACTGGCAGCCAATGAAGGGCTCTCAGTGAAGGTGAGATTGATTCCCAGGGTTTTTTCCCAGTCACAAGTCTGGCGGCCGTATTCTGAACGACTTGCAGGCGAGCGATTTGGTACTTGGGGAGGCCGAGGTAAAGGGCATTTGCATAATCCAGCCTGGAGTTAACAATTGCTCCCACCACGACCGCTAAATCTTCTTTAGGGATGAACGGAGTGAGTCTGCGTAGTAGGCGCAGTAGATGGTGAGATCCGCTGACTACTGACCCTATTTGTGCGTCCATTGTCATAAAGGAGTCAAAAATGACCCCTAGGCTTTTGACTTTGGCGCTAGGGGTGATGAGCTTGCCCAGAATAGGCGGGGGGGTCCATACTGTTGAGGGTTGATTCCTACGCTTGGCGTGAAACAGAAGAAGTTCTGTTTTCGCTCCATTGAGTTTAAGATAACTCTTTGTCATCCAGTCCTCTATCAAAGAGAGGCATGTCTCTAGATTGAGGTGGTGATCCTGTCTGTTGCAGATGCGGAAATACAGTTGCGTATCATCTGCATATGAGTGGTAGAGCAGTTTTTGGCTGCTGATAATCTCAAAAAGAGGACGAAGGTATATGTTAAACAGCACTGGTGACAGAGGCGATCCTTGAGGGACTCCGCATGTTACTGTGCGTTTTTCTGACGTAAAAGGTCCTAACTTTACTGTTTGCGATCGGTTTTCCAGAAAAGAGGAGAACCAAGATAAATCGCCTTCTGCGACTCTGGCTACTTCAGCAAGCCGAGTCAGTAACAGTTTGTGGTCTACCGTGTCGAAAGCTGCACTTAGGTCCAACAGAACCAGGAGACAAGATTCTCCTTCGTCTGCGGACTGGAGAACATCGTCCCATACTTTCAGCAATGCTGTTTCCGTCCCGTGTCCGGGACGGAAGCCTGATTGCAATGGGTCAAGTAGCTTGTAGGTATCTAGATGCTGTTGCAGCTGTTGTACCACTACTTTCTCCATTATCTTAGAGAGTACGTTGAGGGTTGTTATGGGACGGCGGTGGAGTGGGTCCTTGGGGTCCAGGGAGGGTTTCTTCAGGATGGGTTGGATTATACCCTCTTTCAACTGTGTGGGCACTTTGCCCTCCAGAAAAGACTGGTTGATAAACTGCGTGATGGGAGGAGCCAGGATGTAGGCGCATTCCTTCAGCAGTTTTGTGGGAATAATGTCATTCGGCGCTGTGCCATTACGCAGAGTACAAATGACATTTTTAGTGGTCTCGATGGAGATGGGTTCCAGGGTAAACTTACCTGATAACGGAGCATTACTAAGGGTGCTGTGTGAGAGGCTGCAGGGAGGGCTGAGGGGGGAATTGTTTTGCTGAATGCTTTCACGGATTGCTTCGATTTTATTAATGAAGTAATCCGATAGTTCATTGCAAAATTCTTGTGTGTCCGAACTGGGGGCTTTGATGCATTCTGGTTCCATGGTCTGAGTGACCATCTTGAAGAGTTCGCGGGGGCGGTTAATGGCACCGTTGATAGCCTCCGAAAAATAATTTTTCTTGGCTTGGAAAATTCCTTTGTGGTATTTTCTTGTGGTCGCCTTGTAGATGGATAGGTTTAGGTCTGAAGAACATCTTTTCCAGGCAGATTCTGCCCTTCTGCGTTCTTGCTTCAGTAACGACAGCTGGTTGTTAAACCAGCTGCGGTTGTTTTTCCGGATGCGGGTACTTCGTTTCGGCGCTACCAAGTCAGCTGACTGTAGCATGGCCGAGTTTATGGCTTCCAATGTTTCAACGGCCGTTTGATGCGGCTGAGTTGTTTCTATCTTTTTCCTTAAAGTTGTTTTGAAGAGTTCCGAGTGGAGCTTCTTCTGGCATCTAGTCCAGTGTATTGTCACTGGATTTGATGTTTTTGTTGCAGGGGGGATGGTGGAAATCCTGAATATAATTGCATGGTGATCTGTCCATGGCAACTTTTCATTTTCCCAAATCTTTATTTCCAGAGCTTGTCTGAAGATAAGATCAAGTGTGTGACCTGAAGCATGTGTGGGCCCACATACTAATTGCTGCAATCCCAAACCTTCCAGGTGGTCAATACAGGCGTCGGCAATGGGGTCTAGTGAGGAGTTTGCCCAGAGATTGAAATCCCCGAGCAGCAAAAGATGTTTGCTGATGAGGGTTTAAGTGGAGAAAAAATCCGTCCAAGATGATAGCAGCTGCGATTTTGGGCCGGGCGGCCTATAGCAGAGCAGAATGTGGACGGTCTCCTTTGTATTTGCTTGCAGTTGCAGAGTAAGGGTTTCCATGAATGGAAGAGGGTTTTGGCGGACTGGTTTGGTGATCGTAAGATGAGACTTGTGGATCACCGCCAGGCCGCCTCCTCTTTGCCCTATTCTGTTTTCCGTTATAATACGGTAATTTTCTGGCACCAATTCTCCTAGAATGGTGTTACAGTCGGCTGTGAGCCAACTCTCTGTAATAAAGAGGCAGTCTAGATCCTTTTGTTGAATAAAGTCGCGGATTTCTAGTCGGTGTTTTACTGCCGATCTTGTGTTGATCAGAGCACATGATATGTGCTTGAGCTGGGGTAAATGGCTGAAATGTCTGACCGTCGATCCATGATCGATTCTCAATAGTCGCTCAGTTCTTAGGGCCTTTTTGGTGATGGCTGGCAGTATTGCGGCGTATTGCCTCAAACTCCAAATGGTATCGGCAGAATATTGCCGACATACCATGATCGCCACTACACCGGGGGGGGGGGGGGGTTTGGGGCAGTGGGGGGCTTGGTCCAGAGGAAGGCAAAAAAACCCTGTCAGAGCTCGGCCAATATGCTCCGGTAGGGAAAAAAATTCCTTCCTGACCCCTGTAAGAGGCGATCGGTTAACCCCTGGATCAAGCTACTGTGTGTTGGGACGAAGAGGGGGGGGGGACTGGGGCTGAGAGGGAGAACTTGTTGCTGGTCTGGTGGCTGCCTGCTCAGGGATGAGGGCTGACAGGGGGTTAACTGAATAATCTGGGCTGAATGGGTGAAGGGTGAAGGGTGAGCAACAGGGCCGGGTAACTGTCCTTCAGGGATCAGGGGGAGGTTTGCCTGGGAGCAGGGTGAGGACCCTGAAACGTGGGGAGCGGCGCGCCGTTAGGCCGCAAGTGAAGCCGCGGTCTTTCCTAGACCGCGGCCCCGCGATTCAGGACGGCCTGGCGCGGTGCTCCCGAATGAGCACTGAAAACGGCGGAAATTTCCGCGAGGTGGTGGCGGGAGGTGGCGGGAGGGGGCCCTTGTCTGCCTCCTGGGATCGAGTGCTGCGGCTTGTCCTGAAAAGGACGGCCGCCCACAGTGCCAGGGAGACAGGTAGAGCTAACTCTCCAAAGGAGGGGAGGAATGCTGGAGAGAGGCTGGAAACCGGACGCTGGAAGCTGGAGGGGAGGCGAGGTTCGGAAGCAGGCTGAGCTGGAGCAGGAGCTAGGGGAGGGCTGGGCTGGGAGAACCCTGCCTGCCTGACTACCTGCTACGCCTGCCTGGAGCTATGACTCACCCGTTCCTACTCCTAGGAACGAGCGCCGCTTGTAGCTCCTGCTGCTAATCCTCCTACCTCACTGACTGACTACGTACTCATTTCACAATCATTGCTAGACCTCTCGCCTTCTGCTTCTATTGGTCTTACGCTTTGGTCGGACCATGCCCCGGTACATGTTGCGCTGGGGAGGGCCCCCCCTCCTAGGTCCAGAACCTCTTGGAGACTAAATGACAATCTTCTCACAGACCCGACCTGCACAGACGACATTGTTCAAGCCATTGTGAACTTTAATGCGGATCACGCCCACGATGATACCAATCCACTTACGAAATGGGAAGCCCTTAAATGTGTTCTGCGTGGTAAGTTTATTCAACATGGCTCCAGACTCAAGAAAGCCCATTCGGCGGACATTTCCCGCCTTCTGGCTACTATCTCGAACCTGGAAGACTCACACAAACGTTCGCCTGATGCAGCCACTTTGGTGGATCTGGCGGGCGCGAGACGGGACCTATTACAAATCTTCTCGGACCGCTCCTTGGTGGCGAGAGATAAGGGTCGTTTCACCCATTACTCTCAAGCCAACAAGTGCGGTAAACTTTTGGCGAACACTCTCCAACCACGGCTGGCTAGAAAACCTATACCCTTCATTGTTTCTCCCGGTGGGGGTAAAGTGTTGGCTAATGCCGCTATAACAGAGGAATTTCGCCGTTACTACGCCGATCTTTATAATCTCCCTCCCCAACAGGTTAGGCCCGGCCTTGTATCTGGAGGCTCCCCGGCAGAGCTATCCTCCTATATTGCAGACACCGCGCTCCCGTCCATACCGGCCTCCGCTAGTGAGGAACTGGACTCTCCCCTGACCGAGGCCGACTTCCGGCTGGTTATCAAAAAACTTAAGAATGGCAAAAGCCCCGGTCCGGACGGTTTTACAGCACGCTTTTATAAGTTGTTCGCTCCCCACCTGGCTCCTCTACTTGCCTTTAACGCCATTGAGGAGGGTGTGCGTCCCTCCCCGTCCCTGCTTTTGGCCCAGATTGTAGTCATCCCCAAATCGGGTAAGGACCCGTCTCAATGTTCCAATTATAGGCCTATCTCTCTCCTTAACATCGACCTGAAACTCTTCACGGAAATTCTATCCGATAGGCTTTCCCCCCTCTTGCCCTCTATCATACATGGTGACCAGGTGGGCTTTGTCTTGGGTCGCGAGGCCCGAGACAATACTACTAAGACCATGCACCTCATCGCTTATGCTCAGAGACACGGATTACCATCTTGCCTTCTCTCCTGTGATGCAGAGAAGGCCTTTGATAGGGTCAGTTGGTCCTTTCTAGAAGCCACTCTTCGCCAGATAGGATTAGGCCCTAAAATGCTCTCGCGTATCCTTTCCCTGTATTCCGCTCCCTCTGCCTCTATCTTAGTCAACGGCACGCAGTCGAACGTGCTATCGATCAAGAACGGTACACGGCAGGGCTGCCCCCTGTCCCCTCTCCTGTTCGCTCTGGTGATAGAACACCTAGCTCAGGCGATTAGGGCTAACCCGAATATTCATGGGATCCAAACGCCCTCCGCTGATTGCAAGCTCTCCCTATACGCAGATGATCTGCTTCTTTATGTCACCCGACCCCACCTGAGCATCCCATCCATCCTGGCAGAGATTGACAGATTTGGCAGACTCAGCAACTACAAATTGAATTTGTCCAAAACGGAAGCGTTAAACTTATCCCTACCACAGCACACCCTCGCCCTCCTCAAATCCAATTTTTCCTTCCATTGGAAGGAGAAATCCATCTCCTATTTGGGAACTGCTATACCAGCGCATTTGCCCGAGGTATACGCTTTAAATTACACTCCACTCTTAACCAAGCTTCGGCTCCTCACGGAGAAGCGCATGGACCTACCGGTGTCATGGTTTGGGCGTATGAATACTCTCAAAATGGACATTTTGCCGAAGCTGCTGTACTTGTTCCAAGCGCTCCCCATAGCTCTCCCCTCCGCCTTTTTCCGTACGTTGCGCTCTATGGCCATTCGGTTTGTGTGGCAGGGGAAATGCCCCAGGCTGAAACATTCGCTGCTCTGCTCCCCCGTCTCCAATGGGGGTACAGGCCTCCCAGACTTTGAACTCTATCACGCGTCTGCAGTGCTTTCTCGACTCTTGGAATGGTTCCCCCGCCCCCTAACTAAGATTGCTACCCGGGTTGAACAGGACTTAACCTCAATTGATCTCCGTGCGCTTCTCTGGGGACACGGTGGGGGGTACCGGTCTATGACAGGTCTGTCTCCCCTAACCAAAGATGCCCTGGAGATTTGGTACCGCAGGCGTGAAGCATGGGCGCTCTCAACTGATCGCAGCCCACTGACTCCCCTGTTTGACAACCCAGCTTTCCCCGAGGGTAGACTGACCAGGGCTCTTGGCGACTACGATAGGGACTCCTGGCCGACAGCACGACACTTCGTACACGCCTCCACAGGCTCCTTTCTTTCACCTGGGGCTTCCCCCTCTGCTAGACTGACCTGGCTCACCCATATGCACTTGACGACCTATTGTAGGACGCTACACACCTCTCAGCAGGTCCATAGACCCCTGACGGACTTTGAACATTTATGCTCACTGACGGAAACCCAGAGGCACACCCTCTCGTTGGTGTACAAACTGATTACTGACCACACCCATGGATCCCTCCCCAAATTCACTGCAGCTTGGTCAGAGGACCTTGAGAGGCCCATTACCGAGACTGAGTGGCGAACAGCCTTTTTCTTCACTCATAAGTCCTCAGTGTCCAGTTATGCACAAGAAAAAAATTATAAGCTGCTGTCTAGGTGGTACAGAGTCCCGTCCGCCCTCAGGGTCAGGTTTCCGTCGACTTCCGACTCCTGCTGGAGATGCGGCCTGGCTATTGGTACGTACTGTCATGTCTGGTGGGACTGTGAATTGCTCCGTCCATTCTGGAACCATATTTTTGAAGTATATTCTGAACTGTACGGTGACCCCCTCTCCCCCTCTCCCTTCATTGCCCTGCTTTCCATTCTCCCGGGCTCCACTAAATTTCAAAAGAATTCCCTCCTGAAATTTTGTCTTAGCGCTGGTAGGCAACTGATCGCCAGGCACTGGAAATCACCCTCCCCTCCGACCTTGATTGAGTGGGTAAGCGAAATGAATGGTATCATGCTCATGGAAGAATTGCAAGCTAAATCCTTAGACAGATAGGATAAATTCTCTTTCACCTGGAGCTTGTGGAGACACTACTCCACGTCGGACAAGCTAAAGGTCAGGCTATCACCCATTGCACCCCTGTAGCTGCTGGACCCAAGCCCGCATACGGGCACGGTGCAGTGGAGCTGGAGTGTGGTCTCCTTTGACCCCCTCTCTGAGTTTAGTTTCTCTTACCCTAACAGGTTGTATTCCCTAGGCGGGAACAGAGCACACCGTCTCCCCGACCCCCCCCCCCCTCCCCTACTCCATTTCCCCCCTCTCTTCCCCACCTTCTCTTACCCTTATTCTTACTATTCCTTCCTCTTTCTCTCTACTGGTCTTCTTGGGCCCCCCTCGATGGCCCATTGGCTACCCACAGGCACTCTGTTAGTACACTGGGTTGAACGCTTTTTATAGTGGTGGTACTGTTTTATGGCTATTCTGTAGTTATCAACGCACAAGCCCAGCTTTTCTCGCTTCTTGAACTACATAAGTTTTCACTTTCTTGGATCTCGGGCGCAGCAAGACCCCGAAGGGGCGCCCGGATCGAGCTCTAATAGTAGTAGTTCCCCTTTTCTTCCTTTTTTATTTTACTTGTATGCTGGTTTGTTTTTATCAATCTATAGATGTATGCCCACCCACTGTACCCATAATGTGACTATTTGTGCAAGCTTGTGTGTGTGCTTTGGAGCGCCTATGTTTTTTTTTGTTTTTCCCATTTTGGATCTGGCTACCCTGTGTAGGGGGCCGGGTCCAATATGTTCATGTTGTTTATTCTTTTTTTCTCTTCACTGTCTGAAAACCTTTAATAAATACTTATTGAACCTAACATGGAGAGGGATCCCAGAAGCTGCTGGGTCCCAAACCTTTTCTAAAAGGATCCCAGGCTGGAAGCTGTTTGGTGGGGGATCGGCCTGAGGAGAACCCGGAGGCAGGTGATCCAATAGGGCTTGGACGAAACCATCGGGGATTCAGGGACTCTAACTAAATCTATTAGGAGGGCTCGCTCACTTCAATTTCATGCTCACTCAAGTACTAGGCCTGTGGCAGAGGCCCGAGCCAGGCCTGTGGCAGAGGCCTGGTCCTCCCAACATTTGCAAGTGACGTTTCCGGCTGCCAGGCCTGTGGCAGAGACCTGTCCGGGGGCACTTTACCCATTCCAATTGGAGTGGCGACGAACTGAGATCATTACTGCTGAGAGTAGCATTACTCTCTCACCTTTTGATATCCAAGGCCTGATACTCAAGCTCTCTTTCTCTCCTCATCAACCTGTTCCTATCCTATATTATGTTGATGGAGGCCATGTTGGGCCTTGGAATAAAGCATTGAAGAAAACCCAACTAAAGACTGGACATTTGCTCTTTTCTCCTCAACTCACAAGTATCACCCCTAGACACCTGCCAGGTAACACATAGATCCCACTTATACTCAGAGGCTCCTGAATGGGGTAGTGCTACATATGTTTTTAGCTGCTTCATCGAATCTTCATGACTCTATAATGTTGAATCTTTTCTCTCTATGTCGAATCTTCATAACTCTATAATGTTGAATCTTTTCTCTCTATGTCGAATCTTCATAACTCTATAATGTTGAATCTTTTCTCTCGATGTCAAATAATCTTGGACTAATAGAGTTAGGCACATTAAACCACAGGTTCGATAGACACAGAATGCTATTGTCACTGTCATGTCTAATCTCCTATCAATATCGAACTGTTAAACATAGAAAAATTCAACAGGATATTTAAGGTGCATGAAAGATACAAATAACGCATATCAAAAACTACATTTTATTATATAAAAGATAAATAGAATAAAAAAATCCATCATATAATAAATAGAGTTTAAAAAAATGCATGCAGACAATTCTCTCAGCATGTTTTGCCATTCGATCTGACTTCTTCAGGAGTTTTTTTTTTTTTTTTTGTCAAGCACTACAAAACGAAAATAAAGCATTTTTTATGTCGGATTTTGTATTTCTGCACGTTCGTTATTGTTTGTTAAAACTAACGCGAAAATCCCTGAAATTTGGACGAAAATGAATCCACGTCTACTATTGACTGTACATTCACTGTTTGTGTGGTTTGGCTCTTTCTGTAGGACTATTTCATTTGCAATACAATTTTTCATGGGGAGGAAAAAAACGAGCTTTTCTTACCTGGGTGTAACCATATAGATCCAGCAGCTGGGCCATTTGGAGAGTGGTGTCAGAATTGAGATCTCCAATGAAACCGGCCAGGGCACCCCGCTCCATACAGGAATAATTTGGAGCTTCCTTTGTATGTCCAGACAATATTTGTAGAACATCTTTTATAGCTTTATTCACATGTCCACAAGAGTCATACACATGATATCCCAGAGTTATGTTGGGAAGAATATCTGGACTGTGGTTTATCTCATCAATAGCAAATATAGAAGCCAGGAGATGTCGGTATTCTCTCTGGTAAACCCTGCAGGAAATTGAGAGTTTTGCATTAGTCTACAGCACTAGGACTGAAGAAGAAATTTCTTAAGGCAAAATTTAGATGTATGGTGTGATTGGGGGCTGTGTGCATTGCTCCATGAAACATATAGTGAAATTAAATTCTTCCTGCATTTACATGAGTTAGAGCAGTGATACTGCATTCATGGAAATGGTGAGTCTGCATTCTTGGCAATGGTTAGTCTGCATTCTTGGCAATGGTTAGTCTGCATTCTTGGCAATGGTGAGGCTGCATTCTTGGCAATGGTGAGGCTGCATTCTTGGCAATGGTGAGGCTGCATTCTTGGCAATGGTGAGGCTGCATTCATGGCAATGGTGAGGCTGCATTCATGTCACTGGTAAGGCTGCATTCATGGCAATGGTGAGGCTGCAGATGGGCACCGATTAGGCTGCATTGATGGGCACCGATTAGGCTGCATTGATGGGCACTGGCCCTTATTTTGATTCACAGTTCTTTTTTTTTTATTGCATTTTTTTTATTGAAACCCCTCTTAAAGTGAAGGTGGATGTTATATGCCGATAAACACAGTGGGCCGGATTCAGTAAGCAGTTACGTCGGCATATCTATAGATACGCCGGCGCTGCTTAGAAGTTGTATTCAGAAAACAGATACGCTGGATTTCTGCTAAAATACGAGTGGCGTAAGTCACTTATGCCGTCGTATCTTAGTTGCATATTTAGGCTGGCCGCTAGATGGCGCTTCTGTCGTTTTACGTGTATAATATGCAAATGAGCCAGATACGCCGATTCACAAACGTACTTGTGCCCGGTCGTTGTAGTTTACGTTGTTTGCATAAGCGTAAGGGTAAGTTACCCCTGCTATATGAGGCGCAGCCAATGTTACGTATGGACGTCGGGACAGCATCGAATTGTACGGGGCTTGGCGTAAGTTACGTTCACGTCATTTTCATTGACTACTTGCGACGTGATTTTACACATGTGCACTGGGATATGTCCACGCATGGCGCATGCGCCGTTCTGAAAAAAACGTATATTACATGGGGTCATGATTCATTTGCATGAATCACGCCGCCTACCTGCCTATTTTGAATTAGGTGCCCCTACGCCGGCCAATTTACGCTACGCCGCCGCAACTTACGGAGCAAGTGCTTTCTGAATAAGGCACTTGCCTGTAAAAGTTGCAGAGGCGTAGCGTAAATAGCATACGCTACGCCGCCGGAAAGATACACAGATGTATCTGAATGCGGCCCATTATATCCAAATAACAGGCCCAAGCTCATCCTTATGCCCCTGTACACACGACCGGTTTTCCTGTCGGAATAAACTCAGATGTTTTTTCTGGATAAATTCTGATGAAATTCCAATCAAGCTGTCTTGCATACATATGGTCACACCAAATTCCGACCGTCAAGAACGCAGTGACGTACAACCCTAAGACAAGCCAAGAAAAGTTCATTGCTTCTGAGCATGCGTCAAATTGTTTCTAAGCATGCATGTTTTTTTTCCCGTCGGAATTCCAAAACAGATTTTCCGATTAGAATTTTTTTCCATCTGAAAAATAGAGAGCATTTTCTCTATCCAAGTCCATCGGAATTTCCAACAGAAAAAAGGCATATGGGGCATACACACGGTCGGAAAATATCCAATCAAAAGCTCCCATCTGACTTCTTTCATCTGAAATTCCGACCGTGTGTACGCGGCATTATGCCGCGTACACACCACCAGTTTTCCCAACAGGAAAACTGTAATTTTTTCTCTTGGTTGGGAAAACCGGCCGTGTGTATGCTCTCCAGCAGTTTTCCCAATGAGAAAACCGTCGAGAATCACGACAGGAAAATTTAGAACATGTTGTGAATTGCAGCTGTATTTTGCTCGGTAATTTTCCCATAGGCAAACACTGCGGTGGAGCATACACACAGCTGGTTTTCTCGACCAAGAGAAAATCTGTTGGGAAAACCGGCCATGTGTAGGGGGAACAAGATGCCAAGCAGGAGCTCGGTGTGTCCCCCCCCCCCCCTCGGTTTTCTCACCAGTCTTTTGACTGACGAGAAAACTGGTCGTGTGTACTCGGCATTAGACTCTTCATCACACACAGCCACAAAGGCAAGATAATTATTGTTGGGCAGTGTATTAGTTCATTTTCATTTCATTTTATTGGTTAAAAAAATGTCAAGCAAAATGGTCGGCCCTCACGCATTTTCACATCATGAAATTTGGCCCTCTTTGGAAAAAGTTTGGAAACCCCATGTAGCAGCGGAAAGGGTCAGAGACTACAAACTTGTTACAGGGCTGGTTGGAGCCTGTAGACATGCCATGAAGACAGTCAGGGCCAGAGATAAGAAATTCTTCCTGAGTTAAGCTTGTGAAATGTTTCTCACATCATACTTATCACTACTGAACAAATAAAGATATAATAATGTACCGCCGTCCTATCAATTTGAGAAAAACAAGAGGCAAATTTGAGGCCTCTGCGGTTTTTAGTTTTTGCGCTATATATAAGAAGGCCATTATGGTGGCCTGAGTTTATGGGAGGAGCCCAGAGGGTATTTAAGCTGCCCACTCACACATGCTCTTTGTCGGTTTAGTGTGCAGTACTACACGTCACTGGGCCGACTCTTACCAGATCACCTCATGTCCGTGAGTCTGCGCATTCAATCGTATTCGACATCACAAGCGCTGTGCGGCTTCTCCCTTCATGGTCTTTGCCGGCGGTTCCCGCTTACGGTCGCAGGTAGGATTCAAACCTTTTCGTATCTTGTGCAATCTTGCAATTTGTTATGCTTCCTATCCTGCATCCCTTTTGGAAAAAAATCTGCCTCTGAGTTACTGTTGCTCATGTTTTAACATCATTCGGCTCAGGGGCAGTACATTTGTAACTTCCTTCTGCCAAACATACAATTCATTTGTAAATCCATTTGGAGATTAGCATGTGTTTGTATGGGTTCTTTGGCAGATTGAGGTGGTAATTGGACTCACATGGTGCCTTGTCTGCACTTAATTAGCCTAGGGAAGTGATGGCGAACCTTGGCACCCCAGATGTTTTGGAACTACATTTCCCATGATGCTCATGCACTCTGCAGTGTAGCCGAGCATCATGGGAAATGTTGTTTCAAAACATCTGGGGTGCCAAGGTTCGCCATCACTGGCCTAGGGGGATTGGTGGTTGGTAGGTGTTCGGTTTCAAAGCAAGGGGTAGCATACACTCTACAACCAACTTGTATCAGATTTTTTCAATACTCCTTACTATCAATTCGTATTGGATTAATTTCATGCACTTTACAACCGTTTTGTATTAGATACATTGCATACTTTGTACCGTTGTAATTCATTGTTTCCCCCATGCTGTGTGTTTTAGTTCCCGCTGCGGAACTTACAAATTGTTTGTACAAGGTTCTTCTCTCACATTTATTTACCAAAGATATTGCCTGTGCGTCATGCATGGCGCGACTCCACACTCTTTGGATGTGTTGCACATCCACTCCAGTCCAAAGCAAACCCAGTCGCACTTTCACTGTCCCAGGTAGGATTCGTTAGCTTGTTTGTCATATCAAATTCGTGGCCACTCATGGTGTCACCCTTACCATATGTTCGGTTCCCACAGTGGAGCTTACAAAGCATTTGTACGCACTTCTCGCGTTCTATTTTCTACACCAAACCTCGTTGTTTTGCCCCATTATGCTACACATTCCCGACATGTTTCACTCCAGCCACAGTCCGCCGCAAACTCACTCGCATGGCCCACTGTCGCAAGTAAGATTTGTTATTACATGCTTTATGTCCTATCAATTTGCTACTATTCGTTGTCTCACATATCGTTCATTAGCGGCCCCTACGGAGCCGACGAATCAAACTGACGTTGTCCTTCTACCTTATACTGCTTGCTTAAGGTACAAACAAACCAGGTGTTTCTATCCTTTCTCAGTAACCTAATTCTTATTGATTGAGACCTTGCAACCATGCAAATCATCTCAGCAGTCTGATACCCTTGTTAAGACCCTTGCAACACATGACCCTTACAAAAAGGAAAAAAAATATATAAAAACGCAAAAAAAAACAATTGCCACCACATAATCTCAGCCCAGCAACCTGACACCTGTTGAGACCATTGCAACCACGCAAAAATTTGTCTCCGCAGCCTGACACCCTTGTTGAGACCCTTGCAAACGCAATACCGTCTCAGCAGCCCATCACTCATGGAGACTCTTGCAAGCACACAAAATCGTCTTAGCAGCCTGACACCCTTGTTAAGACCCTTGCAACACATGACCCTTACAAAACGCGAAAAAATAAAAAGATATAAAAAAAAGAAATATAAAAAAACGCAAAAAGAAATATAAAAGTGCAGGGAAAAAAATTGCCACCACACAATCTCGGCCCAGCAACCTGACACCTGTTGAGACCATTGCAACCATGCAAAATCATCTCAGCAACCTGACACCCTTGTTGAGACCCTTGCAGATGCAACACAGTCTCAGCAGCCCCACACTCATCAATACCCTTGCAACCACACAATACTGTCTCAGCAGCCTCACACCATTGTTGAGACCCTCGCAAATGCAATACCGTCTCAGCAGCCCCACACTCATCAAGACCCTTGCTACCACGCAATACCATCTCAGCAGCCTCACACCATTGTTGAGACCCTTGCAAACCCAATACCATCTCAGCAGCCCCACACTCATCAAGACCCTTGCAACCAGGCAATACCGTCTCAGCAGCCTCACACCATTGTGGAGACCCTCGCAAACGCAATACCTTCTTAGCAGCCCCACACTCATCAAGACCCTTGCAACCACGCAATACCATCTCGAGCAACCTCCTACTCGTCAAAGACCTTTGTGACCATGCAGTCTCGCCCCAGCAGTCTGGCATTCATTGAGACCGTTGCAGCCAGACAAATCGTCTCATGTACACTGCTGTTGCTAAACAGACGTTTAGGAACAGTTGTGTGTTTTTCAGCCGCCCCTGATCTCTGTTATCTTATCAGTAGATCTACACAGGATCCCCAATACGCAGGATCATTTATAGTCGTTTCTAGGCAGTTGAGTTTAGAAACCTTGCCAAAAATAAATAAAAAATGGGTGCAGACGGATGTTCAGAGGCATTTGAAACGCCAATGCCTGTAACAGCTTGTAAACACTGCCAAATGCGGTAACTCATGTTTACCAGCGTTTCATTCAGCCGTTTAAAAAGAAAAAAGGGAATATTGTCTCAGCAACTTGACACTCATTTGAAACCCTTGCAAAATTTAATATCTCAGCTACCTCACACTCGTCTAGACTTTTGCAACCACACAATCTCGTCTCAGCAACCTGACATTCGTTCAGACCTTTGCAGCCATACAAAGTCATCTTAGCAACCTGACACTCATTTGAGACCATTGCAAATGCAATATCGTCTCAGCAACCCTTTACTTGTTGAGACCCGTGCAACCACACAATGCCATCTCAAAACAAACCTCATAATCATCGAGACCTTTGCAACCACACAATGCCGTCTCGGCAAACCAGACTGAGACCCTTGCAACCACGCAATGCCGTCTCAAAACAAACCTTCATACTCAAGGCCCCTGCAACCACACAATATCGTCCCAGCAACCTGACACTCACTGACACCCTTGCAACCGCACAATATTGTCTGCAGTAGTATAAAACACTTTGCGGCACGCACCTACATGCAAACCCGAATACAAACTAAACTTGCAAACACACCTCAATGACAAACAATCAGCCACACAAACACACAGTGGCACCCAGTTGGCCATTCATCTTCAGTGGCACGCGAGCCACTCATCTTTTCTCTGTGTTTTTCCCTGCGGTTAGTTCAGGTTTTTATCCAGCACCAGGGAGTGCACGTTGGCCTGCGAGTGCACATTGGCCTGCGAGTGCATGTATATCGTCTTGTTGAGCTCCTGTGTATTGTCTTGATTTTCTCACACCAACGCAAGATCCAGTCCCAGTTCTCAAACTAGACCAAGCATCAGCAGCAGACTTAGCTATGTGGGAAAACTTCCCCACCTGATAGAACAGCATTTCAATCTTCATCCCGGCAGTGTCAGCCGAGCCACCAAAGGCTTTTGCAGCCATTTTTAAGCCGCCACTGGATCGCCAAACCTTGGCCCCCAGAAATTCTCTTAAGTTTTTGCTTCACCCAGTCTTCATCACGCCCCGTGCTGCACCCCATTGTGGCAGCTGCCCAGGTCTGGGACCCCCCTGAACAGGACAGACACTGTTCTTCACCACAGACAATCAGGCCACAGCCGACATCATCAATTAAGGTAGATCTAAGTCACTCCCCATCACTTCCTGCACAGGCTTGCGCAGCTGTCATACCGTCACCAGTTAATATCTTATGTAGACCTTATCAAGGCAAATGCAAAAAGCAGCTCATGCGCTTTCCTATTCCAAGCTTGCAATGGATGTTTTTTCCAGCAAGAGCCTGGAGCCGACCCAACAACTATCCCTGTCCCACCATGGACATTGCTGATGATGGACTGAAGTCGCATCTCACCAACGCAACGCAATCCAACTTATTAACCACTCCTTGGCACGCAACACACTGAAGGCCTATCGCACTGCTTGGAACACTAATCGCTTATTTTTTGCCCCTTGCCCCGGAGCAGCAATAGGCAACGTTAGACACATCCTAGTCTTCATATCGTATTGCCACATGCAGCTGACCATTTCTCACAATACTATCACGCCATATCTAAATGGCGTCCAGCATTTCCTATCCCTGCAGGACCCCAGTAAACTGTCAGTGTTCTCGAGCCCATGCAGTCAAGTCCCTCCTACTGGACATACAGAAGCACCAACCTGTAGTCAGTGGCAAGTGCCTACCTTTCAAGAGTCCCCTCTTTAGGGACTAGGGATGAGCTTTGCATTCGATGCGAACACATGTTCGCATCGCACATTGGCCGTTCGATCGTTCGTCGAAAACGAACAAATCGCGTTGTTCGCGCCAAAATTCGCATGACGCGCAACGGCCCATAATTCACTGCGGCGCTGACCACGCATGCTTGGCCAATCACAGCGCCCAAAAAACGAAGAGACCTAATTGGCCAAAGCCTGGGTGCTTTGGCCAATTAGGGCTCAGGGCTCAGGGCTTTAGCACACGCCCCACACTATAAAAGGCGGCCTCCCGGGCGGCCTCGTGTAGTGTGTTCCGGCTTTCTTTGAGAGAAGTCAGACAGACAGACAGACAGAGAGAGAGAGAGAGAGATAGATAGATAGATAGAGACACAGGGGTAGATTCACATAGAGATACGACGGTGTATCTATTGATACACCGTCGTATCTGTGAGATCCGACGCTCAGATCTATGCGGCTGATTCCTCGAATCAGGTTCCGCATAGATCTCCCTTAGAGCCGACTGGTGTAAGTGAGTTACACTGTCGGATCTTAGGCTGCAATCTCCCGCCGTCCGCTAGGTGGCGCTTCTGTTATTATGCGCGACGAATATGCAAATGAGGAGAACCGCCGATTCAGAAACGAACGCCCGGCCGTCGCTTTTTTTTTACGTCGTTTGCGTTCGGCTTTTTCCGGCGGATCGTTACCCCTGCTATATGCGGGGTAAGTGCGGCGTATCCTATGTTAAGTATGGCCGTCGTTCCCGCGTCGAGTTTTGAATTTTTTACGTCGTTTACGTAAGTCGTTCGGGAATAGGGCCATACGTTAATTGTGTTAACGTCGAAAACAATGACGTCCTTGTGACATCATTTGAACCAATGCACGCTGGGAAATTTAGCCGGCGGCGCATGCGCAATACGATCGGCGCGGGGACGCGCGTGATTTAAATAGCAAACTCCTCCTAGCCGCGGAATTTGCATTCCGCCGGGGGATTTACGATCCGCCAGGGCAACTTACGAGGCAAGTGCTTTCTGAATACAGCACTTGCCTCAAAAACTGGTGCAGGCGGATCGTAAAAAAGATAGATCACGCGGATCAAAAGATCCGCTGATCTATGTGAATCTACCCCACAGTGTCTTGATAGATAGATAGATAGATAGATAGATAGATAGATAGATAGGATAGATCAGGGAGGCTACTAGTTAGTATAGTTAAATGTACAGTTTGTAGAGAATATATTCACATCACTAGGAGTTGTCAATATATTTATAAACTGTACAGTATAGCTTAGCTAGTTCTGCTATTAGTATCTGTCAGGCAGGAGATTGTGCTTGATATTCTAACGTGTCAGTGTACACGTGTTAGTTAATTGCACATAGACGCATTAACTGTTACTGCACGTGTGCTATTTATTTGCACAGAAAGGCAGTTGCTGTTAATGCAAGTGGGCTATTGAATCGCTCTGACTGTGCGTGTGCTGTTTAATACCACCTGAGCGCATTTGGGGTCACCGTACGTGTGCTGTGACATACCACCTGAGCGCATTTGGGGTCACCGTACGTGTGCTGGTATATACCACCTGAGCACAGATAGTGCCACTGTACGTGTGCTGGTATATACCACCTGAGCACAGATAGTGCCACTGTACGTGTGCTGGTATATACCACCTGAGCACAGATAGTGCCACTGTACGTGTGCTGGTATATACCACCTGAGCACAGATAGTGCCACTGTACGCGTGCTCCTATATACCACCTGAGCGCAGTTAGTGCCACTGTACGTGTGCTGGTATATACCACCTGAGCACAGATAGTGCCACTGTACGTGTGCTGCTATATACCACTTGAGCACAGATAGTGCCACTGTACGTGTGCTCCTATATACCACCTGAGCGCAGGTAGTGCCACTGTACGTGTGCTGGTATATATCACCTGAGCGCATTTGGTGTCACTCCACTTGTGCTGTTGCATACCACTTGAGCACTTCAATATGTCTGGAAGGAGAACAAAGAGAGGCAGAGAGTCACGAGGGCAAGCAGGCTCTGCATGTAGAGGTAACGCAGGTAGTGGATGTGGTGCATCCTCTTCAGCCCATGGCCGTAGCCGCTTGTCCTTCTTTTCGGGAGCTGGCCGTGTTGAACCTCAACATGCAGAGGAATTAGTAGAGTGGATGACCAAGCCATCCTCATCCTCCTCATCCTCTCTCACACAGACAGATCAAAGTTTATCTGGCAAAGCAGCTGCCAAGGCGTCCTCTTCCCTCTGCACAATGGCTTCACACAATACTTCCCTAGTACCACCATGTCCTCCTGAGGAGTCCCCCGAACTGTTTCAACACAGTGTGGGGTACATGCTGCAGGAAGATGCGCAGTGTTTTGAAGGCTCCGATGACGGAACACTGATAGAGGAAGGCATTGATGTGAGCCCAGGGAGAGGGGGTGGCCGAGAGGGACAGCAATTTGGCAGTGATGTTCCCCCAGCTGGAGCATACTGCCAGGTTGTTGACAGTGATGAGGAGGGAGGGGATGATGAGGTCACTGACTCTACCTGGGTGCCTGATAGGAGAGAGGAGGAGGAGGAGGAGGAGGACGAGGCACAGGCACATCTCCAAAGAGGCAGGATGCCCTCCAGGGGTCAGCTTAAGGACACACCAACTGCATTACAGCGCACATCTACGGCGCTTGTGCATGGCGCTGCTGTGTCTGACTGGTACAGCAAAAGTTCTTTGGTGTGGGCCTTTTTTGAAACATGTCCACAAGATTGTACCTTTGCTATTTGCAACATACGTCGCAAGCGTATCTCGCGTGGCCAAAACATCAACCGCCTGGGTACCACATGCTTGTCCAGACATATGTCGACATGCCATGCAGCTTGTTGGCAAGCACACCAGAAAGACCCATACCAAAGACAACAGCGTACCCCCCTTGCCCTTCTGGGACCTCCAACCCCAGTAGACCCCCAGTCCTCTCTAAAGCCTGCAGTGAAGGTGTAGAAATAGGTGTGTCACAAGCTAGTAGTAGCGGTCAATCTACTGATAGTACCAGGCAAATTTCCCTGCCCCAGTTGCTGCAGCGCCCAAAGAAGTACAATCCCAGCCATCCACATGCCCAGCAGTTGAATGCTAGCTTAGCGAAATTGCTAGCACTTCAACTGCTACCTTTTCAGTTGGAAGATTCTGCCCCCTTCCGTGAGTTTGTGCAATGTGCAGTACCTCAGTGGCAAGTACCAAAACGCCACTTTTTCTCACGGAAGGCTATTCCGGCTCTCTACCGGCATGTGGAAGGCAATGTCCATGCCTCGCTGGACAGGGCGGTCAGTGGTAAGGTGCATCTTACCGCCGACTCATGGTCCAGCAGGCATGGACGTTACCTGTCTTTTACGGCACATTGGGTGACTCTGCTGGCAGCTGGGAAGGATGCAGGACAAGGTCCAGTAGTTTTGGAAGTTGTTCCGCCACCACGCCTCCAAAGCACTACTACTGTTTGTGACACACCCCTCTCCTCCACCCCCTCTTCTTCTTCCTCTGTGGCCTCTTCCTGTGGTGACGTTTTCTCCGAACCAGCCGTGCTCCGTAGGCGTACGAGGGGCTACGCAGGAATGCAGGCCAGGAGATGCCATGCGGTGCTAGAGCTGGTGTGCTTGGGAGACAGGAGCCACACTGGGGAAGAGGTTTTGTCAGCTCTGCAGGGTCAGGCTGAGAGGTGGTTGACGCCACGCCAGCTGAAGCCTGGAATGGTGGTCAGCGACAATGGCACCAACCTCCTCTCTGCCCTGCGACAGGGAAAACTCACCCACGTGCCCTGTTTTGCGCATGTCCTCAATTTGGTGGTGCAGCGGTTCTTGGGCAGGTACCCGGGATTGCAGGATGTCCTGAAGCAGGCCAGGAAAGTCTGTGTGCATTTCCGGAGGTCATATAATGCCACTGCTCGGCTGACTGACCTACACAGGGAATACAAACTGCCCAAGAACCGCCTAATTTGTGACATGCCCACCAGATGGAACTCAACGTTGGCCATGCTGCAGTGGCTGCACACACAGCAACGGGCCATCAATGAGTACCTGTGCCAATATGGCAGCAGAAATGGGTCAGGGGAGCAAGGTTTTTTCCCCCACGCCAGTGGACCTTGATCAGGGATGCATGCACTGTCCTGTCACCATTTGAGGAGGCCACGAGGATGGTGAGCAGTGACAGTGCATGCATCAGTGAGACTGTCCCTCTTATTCACATGTTGGAGCACACGCTACGTGGAATAAGTGACAGGGCCCTTGAGGCAGAACAGAGGGAGGAAGAGGAGGACTTCCTTACCTCTCAAGGCCCCCTTTACCCAGACAGTGGTCCTGCTTGCCCACCCAGCACACAGGAAGAGGAGGAGGAGGAGGAGGAAGAGGAGGAGGAGGAGGATTGTATCAGCAGCATGGAGGTGGAGCCTAGCACTAAGCAGCAGCAGTCTTCAAGGGATAATTTACAGTCCCAAGGAGCACGTGGAGTTTTACGTGGCTGGGATGAGGTGCCTGTGGATCCTGTCATGCCGAATGCCTCTGCAAACCTACGCTGCATGGCCTCCCTGATTCTGCAAAGCCTGCGTAAGGATCCTCGTGTACGTGCTTAAGGAGAGGGATCATTACTGGCTGGCGACTCTCCTTGATCCACGTTACAAGAGTAAGGTTGCGGACCTAGGGCCAGATTCAGGAAAGGTTACGCTGGCGGATCGAGTGATCCGCCAGCCTAACTGTGGCTTTGAGCCGGCGTTTCTGTTTTCTGTAACCAGAAAACAAGAAACGCCGGGTTGAAGTTCCGATGCGAGCAGCGTAACTGAGTTTCGCCATCGCATCGTTACTTCAACTTAAAAATGGCGCCGGGGGCGTTCCCGCCGATTTACGCTCAAAAAATATGTTAATGAGCGGAAATCGGCAATTCACGATCGAAATCCGGCGCGACGCAATGACGATACGATGTTTCCGGACGGGATACGCGGCGCATAGATATACCTACATGGGGTTGGAGTATCCTATGTTAGGTATAGGCGTCGTCATCGCGTCGGGAAAAAAAAAAAACGTCGCTTGCGTAAAACGGTGATGAATGGGAATGTGACGTCATTGACGTTCATTCACAGATTTTGGAGCATGCGCACGGGGATGTTTTGACACTCGACGCATGCGCAGTACGTTGGCGGCGGGATCGCGCGTAGTTAGCATACTACACGCCCCGTACCCGGTACATTTGAATTCCGCCAGCTCATTTGTGATGCGCTGCCGCAACTTTAGGACCAAGTGCTTCGTGAATGACAGCACTTGCTCCTAAAATTTCGGCAGCGCAACGCAAATGAGAAGCGTTACTCCAGAGCAAAGATGCTCTGGACTACGTGAATCTGGCCCCTTATGTTGCCATCGCAGAGGGAGCTGAAGATGAAACTTCTGCGGGAGGCCTTGCAGAAGGGTCTGTGCAATGCGTTCCCAGAACCGGGGGGGGGATTACCAAAAATTGGCTCTGGACAACGTCTTGCTGAGGCTTCGGTGAGTCACAGAAGGGGCGGTGGAGAAGGTGGTCGTCTGACCGATGCGTTCAGGCAGTTTTTTTGTCCGCAGCCCCAAGGTCTGACCGGTTCCAGCAACCAAGGTCTGACCGGTTCCAGCAACCATCGCCAGCGTCTGGTTTACATGGTCCGGGAATACCTAGGGGCAAGATCCGACTTGGACACCTTCCCCACCGAAAATCCTCTGGGCTTACTGGGTCTTGAGGATGGATCACTGGCCAGAGCTTGCTCAGTACGCAATTGAGCTACTGGCTTGCCCTGAATCCAGTGTTCTTTCAGAACGGACATTCAGTGCTGCTGGAGGCTTTGTCACTGATCACAGGGTGCGCCTCTCCACCGGCTCTGTTGATCGACTGACCTTCATCAAAATGAATCAGGCTTGGATCAACACCAGCTACCAAGCACCTGAAGCTGATAATAATGAATAATATCTTTTTGTTGAAATGTCAGATCCCTTTTAGACTACTGATGCTGAGTGACTGTCCTCTTATGCTGCTGATGGAATATCCTTCTCCTCCTCACTTTTCTTGCTGATAGCTAGTAAGAAATGTTGTGTTTCTGGGCTCCGCCACCAGTCCCTAAGGCACAATTTTTGAGCCCCTGTTTAACAGGGGCGCCTAACAACAATTTTTGATGCAATAATTTGCACGTGGCTCCTTGTTGCGCTCCAATTGGAGTTATTGTGAGGGGTTGCAGTGTTGTGTTGTGCCCAAGGCCCAATTTTTCTGCCCCTGTTTAACAGGGGCGCCTAATAACAATTTTTGATGCAATAATTTGCACGTGGCTCCTTGTTGCGCTCCAATTGGAGTTATTGTGAGGGGTTGCAGTGTTGTGTTGTGCCCAAGGCCCAATTTTCCAGCCCCTGTTTAACAGGGGCACCTAATAACAATTTTTGATGCAATACTTTGCACGTGGCTCCTTGTTGCCCTCCAATTACAGTATGTTTGAGGGGTGCCCTTTTTTCTAAAAAATTCTTTCACAAAACAATAATGGCCCCCCACCACCGCTAAAATATTCTACATAATGTTGCCACACAGAACTTGCGCAAGTAGCATTAATTACTTTTTTTTTGTCCTTTCATGTTGTGCAGGGACATCTCTAAACACGTGCCACTACAATAGACACCCAGCAGGTGTGATATTTAAAGGAGTTTTATTTTATTTTTTTCACTTTAAGCATCATTAAAATGGCTGCTCCGCAAAAAACGGCCGTTTTAAAAAAAAAATTCCATTGATACATGTTCCCTGGGGCAAGACCCGGGTTCTCCAACATTTAGGTCTTTAAAATTACCGTTTTTGAATTTGAACGTTCGGGTCCCATAGACTTCAATGGGGTTCGAAATATTTGTGCAAACCCGCGGTCTGTTCGAACGTTCTGGTGCGAACCGAACCCGGGGGTGTTCGGCTCATCCCTATTAGGAACATGTAGAAAATCCTTAATCGTTCCCTGTTTAGGGCTTTGCCCAGCACAGTCACCCAAACAGCCATCTACCAGGCCTTCTACGGTTCCCTACAACCTAGTGAATTTAGTCAGGGGCTCCGGCAGTCAGACACTGCTCCGACGCCACCCGACTCGCTTTCGAACCACTACACTCTCACAGTCTGCAAACGCAACAAACCAGCCCCTGGGGTTGACATCAACCTTTTTCAGACTAACAATGCCTGATGCCCAGTGATGGTGCTCGACCCACTACTGCTCCATCTACCCAGCCAATCTGATGGTAGCTCGTTGCTACCCTTTCTAAACCAGCTCCCTGAGTGGCAGCCAGTGTGTCAAGCATGTCAGAATCCTTCTAAGTAACGTGGGCTTAAAACCCCAGTCAGTTCTCTGGACATTCTTTCTGAATTAGAGCAGCCTCAGTTTCCTCCCAACAGGGAGTACCAGACCACGTAATCAAGATACCAGGCTGATGGAAGTCTCCTTGTTTTGCCACATACATCCCAAATCCTCAGGAAGGAATGGCACAAGCCTTTACCAAGCTGGCTCAAAAATTACAAGAAATCACTATAAACTATTTCCCTATCTGAGTCTTTTGCCCCCTTTTCTTGGCATACTGACCAGACCACCAAGGCACACTTCAGGTCTATTTATGTTGTAAGTCTTGTCGCGTGTTTATGTGATCCACATCACTCTCGGTCAGAGGGTAACGACCATAAATAAGAAGGCCAGTATGGTGGCCTGAGTTTATGGGAGGAGCCCAGAGGGTATTTAAGCTGCCCACTCACACATGCTCTTTGTCGGTTCAGTGTGCAGTACTACACGTCACTGGGCCGACTCTTCCCAGATCACCTCATGACAATAAATTACAGCTTATTAACCGCTTAAGACCCGGACCATTGCGACCATTGACCATTGGCCGTGCGACATGGCTACCAAACAAAATTGGCATCCTTTTTTCCCACAAATAGAGCTTTCTTTTGGTGATATTTGATCACCTCTGTGTTTTTTATTTAAGAGGGACAATTTTGAAAAAAAAAACAATATTTTTACTTTTTGCTATAATAAATATTCAAATTGTTTCATCAGTTTAGGCCAATACGTATTCTTCTACATATTATTGGTAAAAAAAAAATCACAAATATTTTGATTGGTTTGCGCAAAAGTTATAGAGTCTACAACATAGGGGCCTCACATGTATGTGAGGGGCTTCAGATTAGCATTCTAAGTAGAGAAAAGGGAAAATTTTATACTTACCTAACGGTAATTTTCCTTTCCTGATGCAAGCATGACAGCATATACGTATGGGAAGGCTCCGCCCCCCTGCCCAATCAGGACCGGTTATACTATAAAAGTAGGTCTCCTCCCCTACCCCAGCATTCTCGTAATTTATTATCTCTGCGGAAGGCCTTACTTTAAATGTTTCAGGCCCCATATTTGCCATTTCTTTCTCTTTCTTTTTTTTTTTTTTTTTTAGGGGAGGGAACCTATATGCTGTCATGCTTGCATCAGGAAAGGAAAATTACCGTTAGGTAAGTATAACATTTTCCCTTTTCCTGACACAGCATGACGGCATATACGTATGGGATGTACCAAATCACCAGACAACAAGGGTGGGTACTGCTCAAGTGTTTAAGAGGATTAGATCTATCCCCTCTAACTACTGAGATGTATTGTAGTTACGACTGCTGGGTCCGCCAGAATGGACCCCCAACATGTTGAATGTAGACCAGGTCGTAGTTTAGATATTAACTCTGGAGGAACTATTTTGCAGTTCCGTCAATGGATGCATCACCAGCTTGGAGGAGCTGTCTCTGCCCTCATCTGATGGACTTGTCCTCTCCATCTAGGTTTTGACTAATTGTATCCGTACAACTGCGATGGTCTTCGTTGGACAGCGGGATTGTCCTTTTCCGATGCCATTAGGCCTGATGAGTTTATCGTTTTTCTCCTAGAAGAAGGGCCAATTCTATGTCTCTTCAACCTTGAATCTCTTTTCCAAGTTTGTGGAACTTCAAACACTTCCGTTTGGATCTGCCCAAAAGGATGATGATGTTCTAACTCAGGTTGCCAAGATACCAACCTTTGTATAGTGTTGAGGAAGGGACTAGAGACATTTTGCCTTATCATTTCCGCAACAAGGTAGTTTATGGTATGACACTTGGATGTTTGAGATTCTTCTAGATCTACTTTACATACTGTATTTGCCAAAAGGAATACTTATTCCCACGTTCGTGGCCATATTTAGGATGTTTTGTCCCTCTAAATGGAGAGTGAGATAATGTGTCTCACACTATTTGGAAGACCCCATGGGGGAAAGAATAACCTGCCTAGGTCTTTCAGACTTGGTTGCTGGGCTATGCAACCCAAAGAGTGAAGGATACGACTGCGTTTCAGTATCCTTTAATGCTGTCTCTAGGCTCTCTTGTATACAATTCATTCCTTCCAGTAAGGAACAGAGAATTCCATCCTTTAAATTCTGTAGGTTCTTCTCTTAGCTAAGGTATTTGAAGTCTGGAGTAGACACTCTGACCTCCATTAGATTTCCAACACTAACGGTGAGACCTCCACATCTTGGTCTCCTGTATCTAGATATAATTTGTATGAATTTGGAAGATACCGTTGGCTGCTGTATGAGGTGTTGAATCTCAGGAAGGAGAATAGGGAGTTCTCGGATCTGAGACTGTACCCATGGGCATCATTGCCTGCAAGCTACAGGGTAATTATCGTCATCACCACCGAACGGCTGCCAATCCGGATAGGCCTCCTGGAGACTCTTAGGTTTGTTAAATATATACGTATTGGCTAATCTGCCAACCCAGATGGCTGTACTTAGTTTATCTGCTTCCACCTCTGGGAAGCCACCCAGGTTACGGTCAGACCAATAACGTGATAGCCTTGCTCGTTGCCGATTCCTTGACTGTCTTGTTTGAGACTGTCCCTTGTCATCCAACGGCTTTTGTATCTTACGCCCTCTGGCTGCAAGTTCTAGAAAACCCTAACACGCTGGGAGATACCTCTGACAGAAGTTGACTAGTTTTGCATTCCTTCTTGCCAGCGAGGCTAGGCCTTCCCCATTTTGCCGAGTCCTTTCAGCATAGTTGAGGCTCGCTCTGTTGTGTTTCCGCAAGACTTTAGTCTGCGACCGCTGTAGCTCTGGCTTTTGGACACCTTGTCCTTCATTGGCATGCCTACCCCACGAGTGACAACTTGTGATGATTGGTATGCTGAAAGATCAGCTTAGCTACCTCCCCAATCGGGGACTTTTCTCCTCTGTGGAGTCATCGTTTCTCACGTGGGAAGTAAGTCTCTCTTTACTAAAGTTAATACAGTGGTCAACCCTGCTTGGGCCCCCCCTCGGACCACATGGGTTATTACAGGGTACTTTATCGCTTTTGCGATCGTGGGATGCAACCAATAGGAAAGAGCATCTGTTCAAATGGGATACTTACACTGTTTCTCTGAGTGTAACTTAATTTTTTTGTTCATTAACTTTTTCCACATTCAGAATTACCTTCCAGTAGGCGATTACTGCGATGAGACTAGTCTTTCTCTCGATGATGGCTCCTCCCGACTTGATTAGAGTCTGTACTGGGACCTTTCCCAGAACTTGGAAGCCATTGTGCCACAACTCTTCTGAAGGATCAGCCCGACTCTGGATACAAAGCGCCTTGAGGCGATTCGGTTCGCATTTGTCAGCGCTATACAAGTTACTCACTTTGCTGTTCAAACAAGACTTACCAGTAGTCCTTGTGCCCGCAAATCGGCCTGAACGACCACAACATACAGGGTATACCAAGGTAACTACCCCTATCACACCACCAGGTTGGACTTAATGGACTAGGTTTCCAGTATTACGGCATAAAATTGTGCGATTTTACTGCGATTCCTATGCGTATTGAATCAATGCCTGTGTATTCTTGACGTCCACGGCCCCCAGTTAGACCACAGTGGGTTCAAACGTAGTGTAGGGACTACCTTGAAGTCGCAGCACTGCTATGAACAATACTCCTTAAAAATCCTGGAGTAGGATTTGTGGAGGTCAGGCTTTACTGACGACTGGAGAGATTACTTGCCACGATGGCCTATGCCATCCTTTTGGACCCTCTTGTTATTCAAGTTTTACTATGACCAACGCCCATGTAATCATAGCCCTTGTGCTCTGATGCATCATGGAGGGAATGCAATGAATTGGTAGAGGAATGAAACAATTCCATTGGTTTCCTAATGCACAGGACTCATGGATCCTTCGCTGAATATTACATCCAACTGTCAGCTGATCCTATTGGGCGACTTGGGTTTAGGCTAATAAAGATTATCGATTCTTTATTCTCCGCCATAGTTCTCCCACGTTTAACTTGTCCATCTTTTGGCTATCCTCTGGTCTTTGGTGATTAACATAAGGAATTAATCTTCCTTCTAGATATTGCCAGATCCGACTTGAACAGTCACCACTCTGACTAAAAGCGGCATGTGTTCACTTGGGGGCCATACGGGTTCACTGGCCACAATGATTTCAGGAGAAACAGCATACAGTCTTGTATCTGCAGTGACAGAACTGCATCATTGGCTATTACCTTTCAATCTAGGATCTGCCATAGAGAGCTTATCACTGCCCAGAGCTCTGCTTCTATCCTGCCTCATCGCAGGTCACAACAACACTACTTAACAGTAGTATGAATCTTGTTGATCTCCAGATCTACTTGCTGTCACAGGGTCTCTGCAAGGATATTGTTTCCTCTGTTTGGAAGAATGGTACCCTTTGTTAATCTGCTGAAGCCTGTTTGGCTGGCTGCTCTTTGATACCAAAGGAGACAGGAACAACAAGCGCCAGAGGCGATTCAGTACGCATGTGCCGCGCTATATACGTTTTCATTCATTCATGCTCTAGAGGCAGAGGTACCCTTTAGCTGATTTTGCTTGAATAGCTTAGTACCTGAGTTCCACACAGTCAGTTTGGACGGGGTTAAAGTCGCCGTCTCTTGCTTCTGATATGCCAACTAGTCAGAGCGATTTTCCATAAGCAAGCTCTCAGGTAGAGGTTGCCTTTAAACAAGCACGGTTGTTTGATTAGGCTTGGTATGGAACCATTAGTGACTGTAGGCCTTCTCAGTCTCTGCCCCTTTGTCACTGTCTTTGGCCTGCAACCTTGTTTTGCATTCTGGCCGTTACACCCGACCACTATGGGCCAGATTCTCAGAGGCGTTACGACGGAGTATCTCAGATACCCCGTCGTATCGCCTTTTTTTTTGACTCGTATCTATGCGAGTGATGCTGAGCATCACTTTTGCATAGATACGCTTCTACATCCGACAAGTGTAATCCAATTACACTTTCGGATCGTAGATGTAATGACAACTCCGGCCACTAGGTGGCCTTTACGTTGTTTTTTCATTTGCATATGCAAATGAAGTAGTACGCCGATTCTCGATCGCTTTTACGCCGCCCCGTCGTCGCGTACGTCGTTTACGAACTCGTAAGGTTACCCCAGCTTCTATGTGGAGTAACCTTACGAGGTCCCGTCGGATGCCGTCGTGTCCCGTCGGATGCCATGTTAAGTATGGCGTCGGGTCAGCGTCGGCTTTTTCCGTCGCTTACGTCGTTTTACTAACTCGTTCGCGAATAGGGACTTGCGTAAATGACGCTCACGTCGTTTTGACGTCGGTTTCAACGACGCTTTCCGACGTGAGCTGGAGCATGCGCACTGGGCTTTTTCCCCGGCCGGCGCATGCGCAGTTCGTTCGACGCGGGGGCGCGCTTAATTTAAATACAAGCCGCCCCATTTGAATTGCGCGGGTTTACGCTGCGCGATTTACGCGACGCAGGCGAAACCTACGGAGCAAGTGCATAGAGAATACAGCACTTGCTCCAGCAAGCAGCGGCGGCGTAGTGTAACTGGCTTACGCTACGCCGCCGAAAATATTGGAGAATCTGGCCCTATGATTCCTGTAGCGATTTCTGGCAGTTAGCTACATAGTGGGATTTTTTCAGGGTTGAAGAGGATCTGTCCCTTGTCGCAGAAGCAGGTAGACTGGTGTTTGGTGTTGAGGGCTTGAGATGTACACTCATTATGCCCATAATGGGATATAGCATATACTTACCTGCCCTCACCTTTATTCAAAGTTGCTGGTCTCTAGGAAGGCTGGTTGCTACTGGTTCACAGATGCCTGGGATTATTTTCCCATAAATAGTAACCACTACAAACCCCCTATCTTTCAGCGGGGTACCCCAAATAACACAAGCAATTACCTATTGCTAACAAGTACTAAGGAGTGTGACTAAACAGATCCTGACATTTTAGCACCAAGGTCAACATGTAAATGCATAGAAGTAAACACATCACAGCCTTACCTAGTGTGGAGTTAATGTAATCACAGGAATGCAGCACAAATTAATGATCCTATGACATTAGCACTAGCAAGTTAAACCTACCAGAGGAGACCAAACTTCCATACACAGTGAGCCCATACTGCAGGCCCAATCCCTGCACTAACCTGAAAGGGCTCTCAATATCACCTGATATCAGTTCAAACTTCAGCAATGCTGCAAACATATCCTTTAGTCTGTTTAATATTAGTAAACAGAGTGACACTACAGACATCCAGTTACATTCACATGTGTGATATATGCTTTTCAGAAATGCAAATTAACCACAAACCTGCAGGAAATAAATCAAGACTGTAGAGCCAGGCGTATTCAGTTAAATGGAAGGCTTCAGCCCAGCACAGCACCTGCTATCATCATTGGCAGTATTGCAGACACAACCACAGCCCTTCAGTAATGCAAGTTTAACCACCTACTTGCCTATACTTGCAGCAGTCACTGAATAGAATTGTGTGCACCATGTGGTGCCTTACCACCTGCATGCTTCATGTCCAATATCCAATGAATGTCCATTCATGGCGTCATGATACATGAGAAATCCCTATAGACCAGATGCCTTCACCCCCATCTTCCTGGATCCTGCTGGGGTGAGGCCTCCCCCATTAGGCGTTCAGGTCTGCCTGTACAGCGGGGAGCTTTGTCACAGGAGAGGCTTTGAACCTGTGTGGCTTGGCGGGAAGTGTCCGGCCAGGTGAGGAAAAAATAAAAAATTCCTGCTTTCTTTGGCAGTAGTATAACCGCCTGTAGCAGTGAATGAAAAAACAGAGAATGCGGGGGTAGGGGAGGAGACCTACTTTTATAGTATAACCGGTCCTGATTGGGCAGGGGGGCGGAGCCTTCCCATATGTATATGCTGTCATGCTGTGTCAGGAAAAACTGTTTTTGGTTTTCTGTGTTCCCAAAACAGGGTCTGAGTGAGTGAGCGAGTGAGTGAGCGAGTGAGTGAGCGAGTGAGTGAGCGAGTGAGTGAGCGAGTGAGTGAGCGAGTGAGTGAGTGAGTGAGTGAGTGAGTGAGTGAGTGAGAAACTTATATAGCACAACACATGCAAACTGAATCGCCTCTGCTGGGTAATTGGTATCCATTCTCTGGGCCCTCAGAAGAGATGGGACTTAATCTTTCTCTTGAAGGCCAAGTGGTTCACCTCCAACCAGATGCTGGTCTGGTTGCCCGGAGGCTTTAAAGAGATTTGGGTGGGAAAAGCCTCTACCCCTGTCCGCCTGGCCCTAAGCTTGATGGTCATTCCCGCTGCCTGGACCAATACTTTGGCTGTGCTGACCATATTGCTGTCTGTAATCAGGGGTCAAGTCCTGGGGAAACAAAGTGTGGGAACTTCCACCCAAGATCCACCCCCCCACCAAAAAATAAAAAATTATACTCTCATATGTATAATTACTAAACCGCATGTTTTTGGTTTTTTTTCGATCCACTGTACCTTAGTAATCCTTTATGTTACTTGCCGCCTTCTGTATATGGATTCATCGGGGAGTGGGCGGGTATTCTGTCACTTCCTTGATGCTGCAATGTCTCCTGGGAGCTTTTGTCATTGTTTCCAGGAGACATTGCTGAGGTCTGCCGCGAGTTATCGCGGGATTTAGAAAATAAGTTTAAGCTCCTGACAGTGACTCGAGCTGGGCATCGCCGCTTAGTGAAGGATTGGCTCGGGTGGCTCAGCTGCTCTCGGCTGCTCTAGCCCTGCAAAGGGAACTGCGTTCCTGCTGTGAAAAAAGTGCAGGGACTCCGTTCCCACGCGTTCCCGCAGGACTTTAGACCTGCCTGTAATGACCCAGGAATTTATGGACCTTGTTTATTCCTCCTGTCTAGATCAATACTTTGGCTGTGATGACCATATCGCTGCCTGCTGTCTCTACTGACTATGGACAGTATTTCTGCTTGGACATCTCTGCCTGCTACCTGGACCAATGCTTTGGCTTTGTTGACAGTATCTCTGCGTGTACTAACTATGGACAGTATTCCTGCCTGCTGCCTGGACGATTACTTTTGCTGTCGCTGACAACTTCCCTGCCTGCTGCCTGGACCGATGCTCTCCTCTGTGGACCACTGCACTACTAAAACCACAGGTAATCTTTTGTTATTTGGAATGTACATGCTATATCTTAGAAATACGAAGGGCCTTCAAAAATGTGATCGGTAGTCAGAAAATGATATGTGTAATCTCTGCTTCTAGAATGCCTGAAGGTGCTACTTGAATGTTGGGCCTCTGTATGTGGCCATGCTGTGTGAAAGTCTCACACATGTGGTATTACTATGAAGAGTAGCAGAATGTATTTTGGGGTGTCATGTTTGCTATGTACATGCTGCGTGTTAAAAAAAAAAAAAAATCTTATAAATGGACAACATTGTGTAAAAAAAATGCGTTAAATTTTTTTTCCACATTTTCCAAAAACTTCTGGAACAAATGAACCATTCAAAATGCTCATTATGCCTCATAGATTATACATTGGGGTGTTTTCTTTCCAAAATGGGGTCATTTTGTGGCCAATTCCATGGTCCTGGTGCTTCAGGGCCTTCAAAAGTGTAATAGGTGGTTGAGAAATGAGATGTGTAATTTATGCTTCTAGAACACCTGAAGGTGCTTCTTCAACGTTGGGCCTCTGTATGTGGCCAAGCTGTGTAAGGGCTTTTTCACACGGGGTGGATCAGTAATGGACTGCCCCGTGCACCTCCGTTTGCTCAGCGGGGATCGCTCTGAACGGACCTCCGTGTGAAAGAGCCCTTAAAGTCTCACACATGTGGTATCACCATACACAGGAGGAGTAGCAGAATGTTTTTTGGGGTGTCGTTGCAAGTATGCCTATGCTGTGCGTGAGAAATAACCTATTACTAGTGTTGAGCAGAATATGCCATATTCGATTTCGCGATATATCACGAATATATAGTCGAATATTCGAGATATATTCGCTAAATACGAATATTCGTGATATATTTTGGAAATGAAATCTTTGCGAATTTTCGCTATCGCGAATGCGAATTGCGAATGCGAATATTCGAGAAATGCGGAATGGAGCACTCTGATTGGCTCAGAATATTCGTGATATATTACAATATAAAATAATTGCGAAATTTCGAGAAATGCGGAATGGAGCACTCTGATTGGCTCAGAATATTCGTGATATATTACAATACACAATAATTGCGAATATTCGGCAAATGCGGAAGGAGCACTCTGATTGGCTCAGAATATTCGTGATATATTACAATACACAATAATTGCGAATATTCGAGAAATGCGGAAGGAGCACTCTGATTGGCTCAGAATATTCGTGATATATTACAATATAAAATAATTGCGAAATTTCGAGAAATGCGGAAGGAGCACTCTGATTGGCTCAGAATATTCGTGATGTATTACAATACAAAATAATCGCGCGATATCGCTATTGCCGAATAATCGCATTGCGATTTTTCGGGAATATAAAATGAGCGCTGCAGCTACTCGGCCCAAGGTCTCTAATCATACCAGCAATGCTTTTAGACGTCGATGGGGATCTCTAGGATGTAATCTGTTCTAAAAAAAAATTGAAAAAATACGAATATTCGAAATAGCGAATATTCGCCGCGATATTCGCGTTATTCGCGAATACTCGAATATGCAATATTCGTAGCGAATATTCGCAATGCGAATATTCGTGAGCAACACTACCTATTAATAAGTCAAGTTTGTGTGAAAAAAAAGAAAAATTAAAAAATTCCTTCATTTTCCCAAGAATAGTGGGAAAAAGTTACAACTTCAAAAAACTCACAATATATCTTTCTGCTGGCGTAGCGTATCTTCTTTACGCTACGCCAGTGCAACATTGAGAGGCAAGCATGGAATTCACAAAGCAAATGCTCTCAACGTTGCGCCGGCGTAGAGTATAGTTGTCGGCGTGAGCCGACATAAGTCAAATTAGCTGGAAGTGGGCGTGATATATTTAAATGAAGCGTGACCCCATGCAAATGATGGGCTGAGCTTCAAAAAACGAACTGCGCATGCATCGTATCTTGGGCGCATCCCAGTGCGCATGCTCACAGTCACGTCAAAATAACTGCCTAAGATACGTCAAAACACTGCCTACGACGTGAACGTAACCTACGCCCAGCCCTATTCACCTACTACGTAAATAACGTAAAAACAGCATTCGTTTCCTGGTCCATACCTTTGCATGAGTTGCGCCTCCAATATGGGGAATAACGTTACGCCGGATGTAACCCTTACGCAAAGTACGTTCGTGAATCGGCATATTTTACTCATTTGCATATTTAGAATGGGTACGCCGAATGCGTCCAGCGTAACTATGCGTTCACGATACGCCGGCGTAGGCAAGTTACGTCGGGCGGCTTAAGCCTATTTTTTGGACGTATCTAGCTTGGGGAATCGGCGCAGAGATATGACGGCGCACATTTGTACTTACGACGGCGTATCTCCAGAGTGAATCTAGGCCTATAACTTTCACACACATCCACAAATTTAGGTTATTTTTTTACCAAAGATATGTAGCAGTAGAAATTTTGGCCCAAATTTATAAAGAAAAATTACTTATTTGCTAACTTTTACAATAAATTTATTTTATTTATTTTTTTCAAAATGTTCACTCTTTTTTCGCTTATACAGTATAAAAAATTTAAACCCAGAGGTGATTAAATACAACCAAAAAAAACCTCTATTTGTAAGAAAAAAAATTATACAAAACTTTGTTTGGACACAGTGTAGTATGACTGAGTAATTGTCATTCAAATTGTGAGAGCAATGAAAGCTGAAAATTAGTCTGGGCAGGAAGATGAATACAAGTCTGGTATTGAAGTGGTTAAGGTCCTATTCACACTTGTGATCAATACATGGCAAAGCACCTTCTCTATGGGCAGTGCAATGCGGTGTCATCAATTGTGAATTGCACCCCAATGCATTGTACAGTAGATCCCAACACACAACACACCTCTAGGCACCATAATACACATACCATGCTCTGCGGTGTTTTTTCATACATTGTGGTACATTGGCATCTGTTCATAATGAACGAATGTGACCATTAACACCCGGCAATGGAACACCTAAATGTGAATGGGACATACGTGGTTTTCATGAACACATTGAAGGATATACTTTTATTTTATATAAATGCCGTGTAACAGACTGAATGAGTCCTGCACATTATCACACATCTCTCCTAAAGACACAGCTCTGTGGATCAGATTGGAAGATTTACACTTCATATTTCACTTACGCTGAACACATTAGATTATACATTAGACTTCCCTTCTGCCTCCACTGTTTCACTACAGAATGTACTGTGAATATCCCTCCTATAATGATGTCTCCATCCTGAGAATACTTGTACTCAAATGTATAATTCCTCATAGTCATATCACAGCGGTGAGCAGAGTTCTGGGTGTCGGATGTGCAGGGGGTCACACACAAAGACAACAACCACAATATTCTAAGTGGATATCTGAAGACAACATGGCCGAATCTCTGATAGACTCCAATGACTTCTTCCTCTTCTCCCGACCTCATCATCACTGACAGCAGCCCAGGATCCTGACACTGACTTCATGGCTCAGCTGAAGACTGTGAGAGTGTCGGGTTTATAAAGAATAATTCTGTTATTTATTACTATAGACTGGAATATGAATCTGCTTATAGAGCAGGAAAACAAGGTCTAACCTAAAATACACAGAATCCATCTTTGTCAGCACTGTAGAAAGTGAAGGTTATAAAAATACCATTATGACATATTGTACATGAAACTGTAAAAATGAGAAAATGGATGGCCAAGAATGTTGTGTATATTATTTTTATTATTAATAACAATATTATTATTATATTATCGGCCTTCACTGCCTTCACCCACTAACTCACTTGCTGCCCAATAGATCGCCAATCCCTTCAAAAATAAGATTGATACCAATAGTGATGAAATCTCCACTGTATTGTTTTCTCCCCCACTCAACACTTCATTTTTTTCTAAAGCCTACCTAACCATCTGACCCAGTGGACCCTATTCTCTTGCCAAATGCTACATTCACCATGTGTCTCTATCCTACACTCTCTAACTCACATCTTCAATCTCTCAGCTCTCTTCGGACATCTTTCCAAAACTCTATAAAAACTTGCACTAATTACCACCATACCTAAAAAGCTTTCCTTGGACCCCTCCAATCTTAACAACTTATGTCCCATCTCTTACTCCTCTGTAAGTGACTGAGTGACCATTCTTACTGGAAACAACCTTTTTGATCCCCTTGAGGCGGCGTACACACGTCCGAGCTTCTCGACGGGCGAAACTCATGGAGAGCATGCTCTCTTTTTGGCTCGACGAGCTTCCCGACGGGACGCTCGTCGAAAGTGTACACACGATTTTCTCGTCAGAATATGTCTCCCAGCGAGCTTCTCGCTGGATTCTGCCGAGAAGTTCGATCGTGTGTACGCCGACTCAGTCTGTATTGCGCATCAACACTACATGGAACCTTCTCCCCCCATCCCCCCTCCCTCTTGTTGCTGGACACATAGACAATGGAGAGTGGACTGCAGACGTCTCTCCGCAGGGGGTGTGTATTGAGAAGCCAGGCTGCCTGTTTACCATAATCTCATTAGGTATCTTTGTTTCAATGTCCAAATGTTCCGTTCCCATTGGTTGCTCCTTGTCCCTCACCCCTCATAGACAAGGCTAAGGGGAGTGTCCCTAACTGTGTGTAAAACTGTATGGTTTGGAATGTAATAAACGTTTTAAGCTCTGGATGTGTAACCCTCAACATGTGTGGATTTTCTCGTGATTGAGGGCTTAAGGGCTGGTTATGGCGAATCACCAGGGTGCGGGTGCGTTTGGAGGACAGGAGGTCTGGCGGATGTGCCCACCTGGGCTATCTGAGATCTGTCACAGACTTTGCGCCCTGGGGAATCTTGGGTTCACGTTCCCTGTCCATCCGCAGCAGTCTGCTCTTGGGTTCACTACCCTGTCTCCATCGGGGTGCATTTGTCACCTGGCCACAGGTGACCTGACAATGACTTTACTCTTCATTGGTTCTCATCCTACCTATCCCACCGCACCTTAGTGTCACTTACATCTTGAATTCCTCTTCTATGCTTCCTTTGTCTGTCGGGGTCCCCCAAGTTTCTGTTCTTGAACCTCTTCTATTTTCGATCACCTCCTCCCTTGGTCAGGTAATAGCCTCCCTTGGCTTCCAATCCCATTTGTATGCTGATGACATCCAAATCTATCTCTCAACCCCTCAGCTCACTCCTTCAGTCTCCTCATGTATCACTAATTTACTAACAGACACATCGGTCTGGATGTCAAATCACTTCCTCAAACTAAGTTTATCCAAAACTGAGTGAATACTATCTCCTTATTTATGCCCATTTGCATGTGGACACCCCATCATCTAACACACAATGGAAGAGGCTGTCATATTGGTTACTGGGACATCAGGACCAACCATAAATCTGACTACATTCATTTTGCATAAAAATGTAAATAAATATTGAGCTAACCTGGGAAAGAGTGAAAAAATAGAAAAATGTAGAAAAGCTACTACATAAGAATGTGACAAATATTCAAAGTGTAGAGCGCTAAAAGTGATGTACAGTGGAAATGTACAATGAAAATAATTAATCAAATAATCATTGAAATGAAAATGAACCTGAAGTCCTACTGGTAAAAATATAAATAAGAATAAGTCCAATGTTGTGAGTCAGTCCTTGCAAATAGCAGACAAGATCCGCCACAGACCAGTGGTTATTCTCAAGTGGACACTGATGATAATAGCAGGTGTATGGAACATCCAGAGTCATATGTCATCCAATCATTGATAAGAATATATACTCTTAGGCCGCGTACACATGATCAGACCGGTCCGATGAAACTTGTCTGACGGACCATTTTCATCGGACCAGGCTGAAGTGGTTTGATGGTCAGATGTGCGTACACACCATTGGACCAAAATCCCATCGGGCCAGAACGCGGTGACGTAGAACACAACGACGTGATGAATAGTGTTGCTCACGAATATTCGCATTCGCATAACTCGAATATCGCTATGGCAAATATTCGTATTTTTTCAAATTTATTTTTAAAACAGATCACATCCTAGTGATCTCCATCGACGTCTAAAAGCATTGCTGGTATGATTAGAGAGAGACCCTGGGCCGAGTAGCTGATGCCATTCTTTTATGTTGCCGAAAATTCGCATTGCGAATTTTCGGCAACATAAAAGAATCGCATCAGCTACTCGGCCCTTCTTTTGCATCAGAGCCAATCAGAATAACTCGAATATTCGGCAAAAGGAATATTGCGCGATTATCTTCTCCGCCCTTCTTTTGCATCAGAGCCAATCAGAATAACTCGAATATTCGGCAAAAGGAATATTGCGCGATTATCTTCTCCGCCCTTCTTTTGCCCCCTTATTCTCCTTTCTTTTAAGTAGAGTTAGTGTAGAGTTAGTGTTTAGTGCATATTAGTTTAGTAATACAGGAAATGATCTCCGTTTATGAGAATTTCGCAATCATTTTCAAATTTTTTTTTTTGGATAAAATATCACGAATATTCGATATTCGCGAATATTTTTCTATATATTCGCGCAATATCGCGAAATCGAATATGGCGTATTCCGCTCAACACTTGATGAAAAAACGAAGTTCAATGCTTCTAAGCATGAGTCAAATTGATTCTGAGCATGCACAGGTTTTTGGTCCGATGGTTTGTGTACTAACCATCAAACCTGTCCGACGGACAGGTTTTATAGCAAGTCAGAAAACTTTTGTCCGACGGACAACGGGCCGTACACACGATCGAACATGTCTGCTGAAACTGGTCTGCGGACCAGTTTCAGCGGACATGTTCGATCATGTGGGACGAGCGTGCGGGACGGGGGTCACGTGACGCGTGGCCGCCTCCCCTATAAAAGAAACGTCAGATTCCCGGCCGCGTCATTCGCTGGGCTGTGCCCAGCGGAGTGAGGATGTCGGCGGCACTGCTCTCTCATGGATGGATTTGTCATCGCTGGAGAGATCACCCGTCGCTGGATAGAAGACAACGTTGGAGCAGGGAGCAGCATCGATCGTGGATTTTCACTGCTGGATTTTTATTTGGTTTAATGAATAAAAGATTTTTGCTCTACGGTGTGTGTGTGTGTTTTTTCCAAACAACTATTTACACTTCTTTCGTGAAATGGTAGGGGTACAGTGTACACCATTACCATTTCACACAGGGGGGGCAGGATCTGGGGGTCCCCTGTGTTAAAGGGGTCTTCCAGATTCTGATAAGCCTCCTGCCCGCATACCCCCACAACCACCGGGCAAGGGTTGTGTGGATGAGACCCTTGTCCCCATCAACATGGGGACAAGGTGCTTTGGGGGGTCTGGCGGATAAGGGGTCTGGTGTGGATTTTAGGGGGAACTCCACGTCAAATTTGGGGTGGAGTTCCCCTTAAAATCCACACCAGACCTGAAGGGTCTGGTATGGATATTTGGGGGGAACCCCACGTCATTTTTTTTTTAAATTGACAGCGGGGTTCCCCTTAAAGGGTCTGGTTATTAAATTTGGGGGGACCCGCACGCTTTTTTTTTTTTTGTAGTCATACAACATTAGAATTGATGTAGGCGCACTATCCGACCGGAAACGTATGATTTTCGACGTTCCGTCGAATATTCTTTGACCATTCAACAGTATTATTGGATTTTCGGACGAAAGCTATTCTCCAGCCTCTCAAGCATATACAAGGTTGAGTTGCATCGCATCAGGCAGTCACAAATAAGACATCTGATGGGCAGGTTATGCCGCCGCTGAATGTCAGCATGGTGAGCCATGGCCGTGTATGGCGCCGTACACACGACCGAGAAACCTGTCGGGCGAAACTCATGGTTCCGCCCGTCGAAATTTCTAGTTAGGCTTGTTGAGAAACTCGCCAGGCTTGATTTGCGTACACACGTTTAAAGACCAAATCTCGTCGTTCTCAAACACGGTCACGTTCACCACGTATGACGGCACAATAAAGGGGAAGTACGATTCCTTTGGCGCCACCCTTGGGGCTCCTTTTGCTAATCTCGTGTTTATGCGTGTTAGTAAAAGTTTGATGAGTGACGATTCGCGCTTTTCAGTCTCCGTGGTTTCAGATCGATCTCTGCCGTTCAGTTTGTACTTGTGGGTTCGTATCTTGGCTATCGGGGCGTGCGGTCAGGTCGTATTGTTTTACATTGCGGTCCTGTCCGCCCGTTTTTGATTTTCAGTTCGTTCTTCATAGGTCTTGCTGTTCTTTAGTGCGGTCTGTTTAGTGCATTTCTGATTAGACGTTCGTTTCTAGCCTTGTAGCCATGTTGCAGGCACCTCGTCGTCGGCGAGTTCGTGCTGTGCGTGCAATGTCTATAGGTCTATTTCTTTTAGACCTAGATCACGAGTCCATGAACAGGGTGAGGAGGCGTTCATAGACCAAGAATTGGTTGCTCCGTAGGAACCAATTCTCTCATATGCCTTTGCTGCGGGAGCTGCAGGAAAATAATCCTGATGATTACAGGAATTTCCTGAGGATGTCGGATCCCGTTTTCCAGCACCTGTTGGCTTTGGTGTCCCCCTATATTACCAGGCAGGACACCGTTATGCGGGAGGCTATTGGTGCTGAGCAGAGGCTAGTTGCCACCCTACGTTATCTGGCAACTGGGAGAAGCCTTCAGGACTTAAAGTTCTCTACGGGCATCTCCCCCCAGGCTCTGGGCCTTATTATTCCTGATACCTGCTCTGCTATCATCCAGGTTCTGCAGGAGGAATATATGAGGGTAAGTTTTCTCCTTTAATATTCCATTTTATGTATATAATGTATGCGAATGTATTGTAGTTATCTCCTCCTTCCCTAATTACCATGTTTGGAATATGCTGTGAATGTCCCCTTTGCCCCCATGCATGATGTAAACTTTAATGATGCCCCTTTTTTGGCCTACATGCCTATTTCCCTTCCCTTATCTCCCCAGCATGCTATCCTGGGCCCAAACACACCTAGCCTAGTCACTTCCCAATGTATTGTGTTATATCCATTGTAATGTTCGCCCCCCTCCCCTCCAAAATGTGTATTACAAGTCTATGTACACTTTTTTTTTTTTGGTACTCCCAAACTCATCTAGCCCTCCCCTCCAAAATATGTATTAACCACTTCAGTACCCACCCATTGACAATTGACGTCCAGAGATGGGATCTACCATCCTAAGTGGACGTCAATTGACGGCCTGGGTTTGCGGGTGGATATCTGAATGATGCCTGCAGCCCGAGGCATCATCCAGATATCCTCTTCTTCAGCCGGCGATTCTGTGCATCCTAAGAATGATCATAGTGGCGGTTCCGCCGCTTGATCGTTCTAACAGGCCGCGGGAGGGGACATCCCCCCCTCCCGCCGCCATCCGGTGCTTCTCCGGGCTCTCCCGTGCCTTTGGGGGCCCGGAGAACGAATCGTCCCGCGTTGGCAGGAAGCATAGAGATGACTGGTGACCAGGTGGTCACCAGTCATCTCTATGACCGTCGGAGGACCCGGGCGCGATGTGATGACGTCACGCCCGGGTCCCCGTAAGTAAACAAAGCCGCGATTGCGGCTGTAAGCACCCATTCATGAGATCGGTGAATTTTTTTCACCGATCTCATGGTTTCCAGCCTGGAGGAGAGATTTGGGGTCTTAAATCTATGGAGATTTTTAAGTACCGAAGTTTGGCACCATTCCATGAGTGTGCGCATAATTGAAGCGTGACATGTTGGGTATCTATTTATTCGGTGTAACATCATCTTTCATATTATACAAAAAAATTGGGCTAACTTTACTGTTTTTTTTTTTTTAATTCACGAAACAATTTTTTTTACAAAAAAAAGGCGTTTGAAAAATGATTGCGTAAATACCGTGCGAGATAAAACGTTGCAATGACCGCCATTTTATTCCCTAGGGTGTCTGCTAAAAAAACATATATAATGTTTGGGGGTTCTGCAAAATTTCCTAGCAAAAGAATGATGATTATTACATGTAGGAGAGAAGTGTCAGAATAGGCCCGGTATGGAGGTGGTACTCCCAAACTGTGGGTGTTTACTGTGAGAATTGACTAAGTATATTTAGGTATAATATGCTACTTCAAAGAAATGTTAGAATGCTTATAATGTCTTTGTATAATCTGCTTGCAATGTTTTGGGGATAATTAATTAATTTTTCTTTTTTCTTCCACAGCTTCCGTCCACACCACAGGAATGGCAGTCTGTGGTCATGGACTTCCAGAGATGGTGGAACTTCCCCAACTGCGGGGGAGCCATCGACGGGAAGCACATCCGCATCGTGCCTCCACCCCATTCAGGATCCCAGTTCTATAACTACAAGGGGTTCAACAGTATTGTGCTGATGGTGGTGGTGTCAGCGCACTACGAATTCCTTTTTGTGGATGTCGGGATGAATGGACGGATTTCGGATGGGGGAGCCTTCAAGCAGACCGAGTTCGCGCTTCGCCTTCAAGAGGAGGGCATTGCCACCGGATGACCAGAATCTTGAAGGCCTGCCGTTTGTTTTTTTGGCTGATGAGGCGTTTGCCCTGGGACCCCATCTTCTGAGGCCATTCCCTCAGCGTACCCTCACCCCAGAGAGGAGGGTCTTCAACTACCGGTGGAGAACGCCTTCGGGATAATGACCAGCCGGTTCCGCCTTTTCCTCACATCTCTCCACATGGCGGAGTATAAATGGAATTTCATCATCTTTGCCTGCTGCATTCTCCATAATTTTTTGCGGAGACAATCTCCAACTTGTCTTGCCCCGGTTGGGCCTCAGGATGTCCTTTTCCAAAAAGATGAACCTTTGCTGGGCCTTGAACCTGGCCATACAGGATTGTCCCCCCAGAGTGCCCGTGAAGTCCGGGACAAATATCTCAGTTACTTCATGGGTAGGGGGGCCATACCATCCCAAGCAAATTTGTCATAATTTATTTTTTTAAACAAAGTAAAAATCTTTGATAAAAACTCGCTTGTGTTGATTTTCGCTGTTTACTATTTTTTCATATTGTTCTACATGTAGTGTCAAGTGTATTTTCCTTATCAACTCTAAAACATTTCCCAGGTGACATCAAAACAAATCACATGTACAGTTATTGGTATTTTAAGCAAAACCACACACACTTTTTTTCTATATCCAAATCTCTTTTTTTTTAACACTATCGGGTTTTTAACAAACAAAATTACATATTTTGCAAATATTTTTTTGGTCTTTTTGATTAAAAAAAATATCATTTATTTTTATAATTTTTTTGGTCTTTTTGATTCAAAAAATATAATTTATTATTTTTAGTTTTTTTTGGTCTTTTGGATTTAAAAAATATAATTTAGTTTTTTTTTGGTCTTTTTGATTAATAAAATATATATTTTTTTATTTTTTTTGGTCTTTTGATTTAAAATATCGATTTTTTTTTTGGTCTTTTTGATCTTTTAATGGAATATTCAAAAATTAAAACCCACCAAATCAAACCCACCCCAGCACATCTATTATATTTTTTAATTTGATCTCAACATTTTTGGTCCTCTGACGTATCTCCCTGTTCGCCCGTTGAATCTCCTCAATCTCCTCCCTGCATGCCTGGACATCGGAAATCATTAGATGAGCACTGAACGAATCAAAGCCGCCACCAGCTCCTGAAATGTGTGACCAAAACATGTATTAAAATTTTGCAGGCCCACATCTAGATTAGCTGAAGTTGTGTTACATGTTACTTTACCAGATGTGGTGGCAGGCTGATCATCATCATAATCATCCCGCGGGGGTGGGGCTTGGGTGCTGCTTGCTGCTGTTGAAGCTTCATGACGCCCTACAAGAATGAAGAAAATGGAAACATGATTTTAGAAGTTTATACAGGCCTGAAAGAGGAATCTGATTCAGTTTAGACAATTTGTGGGACTATTGATGTTTTGAACAACCCCTCTGGGCAGAACACAGGATTGTAGGCCTTCCCAAAGATCATTACATTTCTTGTACCTTTGCTATAGATTTCAACATGTAGGCAAACCAAGTATACACTGGATCACCTCACCTCTGTGTGAACCCCTAAATGGGTAATTCTTGTGGCCAACAATTCTGAAAATGAGTCCACATGTGTCACCAACTGCTGAGCAGACTCTGCTTTTACTGTATATTGTATTTTTTTACAATAATATCATTTATTTAAGAACACATGAACATTAATTCCAAAACTGATCTCACTTTAAACTAAAAAATGTCACAAGTTTTATGGTTGTGGACACAATATTTGGTCGTAGGAGTCGTCGTTCCGAAAGAACAACGACTTTTTACGACCAATTCTTGGGCCCAAAAAAATGAAATCCATACAGTACAACCTGCAAGAAAAAGCACATGGCGCCAAAATAAAAGACAAAAAAATAAGACATGAAAATTACTTACTTCTTCTAAGAACTCTCCTGATCCTGCCCATTGTGTCTGGCTCCCGCAGCTTCAGGTCCGACCACCTTTTTCTGATCTGCTCTTTGGTTCTTTGGACACCAAATTTCCGATAGAGACTTCTCCTCACCTTCTCCATAATCCCTGCCTTGACCTTATTGGGGTACTTATAAGGTCCACGCTTCCCATCATAGTCCTCTTCTTTCAATATGAGGACCATCTCCACCATTTCTTGAAAAGTCATGTTGGTGGCCTTATATCTCCTTCTCCTGGAGATCTCTCCTTCCGCCCGGCCTGGCTCTTGTGCGTCCATCTTTTTTTCGCTTGTGCTCCCTTATAAAAAAAAATAAAGAAAAGGGGCGGGGAAAGCACTACACCGAACATCAGGGGTGGGGAGATGTGCGTAGCGTCGCACATGTATAAAGGGATACCACGTGAGTGAAAGGGACGTTCATAGTTTGTGGAAAACGTCCGAGATAACGATCGGGTTCGATGATGGCATGTAACTACATTTTTAAGTTTATTAGTGATGGGATGAGTTGGTGGGCTACTTATATGATGATAACCTAGGAGAAAGTTACAATAAACATTTTAGGAAATGGCCATCTATAGTGCTGTCGTACGTAACCGCGTTTAGCTTCAGCATTTTGCTCAAACTATGGTGTGTGGGCAATGTCGTTTCTCAGATGTATTTGGAAAAAACGTGGTTTAATACATGTTTCAAATGGTCACTTTTAAGTCTTGCCCAAACTAGATCGTAGTGCTTTTCTAACGTTTCATCCACAAATGAGTGAGGGATCTAGGCCTCATTACACACAACTGGTCATCTTTTTCATATGAACCGACCAACACATGATATGCTAATTCCTCCTTGTCGTTTGCACGACGAAAGAGATGGGGCGGGGAAACATTGAATTCCTAATCATGGGCAGAAGAACAGTCCGGAGTGTATGTAAGACTCGAACACACGTGTCGTACGTCCGACCGGGGTGCGGAAGGAAGACGATTGAACGCCAGGCGTGTAGGTAGGCTTTGAACTTGGGACAGCAGAGGCCTATTCAGGAAAGACAGACATTTAAGGGCTAGATGTTGATAAAGAATACTCGAGTTTCAAGACTGTGGATTGACATTATTGTATTTTCATTTGTTTTTGTCTGGCAGAAATGAACACATTTAACAAAAAAGATTTTTTGGAAGTCTTCATAGACAAAAGGAGGGAGCAGCCAGTGCTGTGGGCCACAAAAGACCCGAGGTCCAGGAACAGAGATCTGAGGAAAGCAGCACTGGATAGCCTGCTCCCACTTGTGCTCAGTCAGAGCTCCACGTGCTGTCAGTGGAGAGGAGACCGATCTGTGTCCCTTGTACATAGGGACACAGCATTGGTCACCTCCCCCAGTCACCCCCTCCCCCCACACAGTTAGAACACACCCAGGATACACACTTAACCCCTTCCTCACCCAAAATACGTATCCGCCTTAACTGAGAAAAAAAATGTTTAAAAAAAAAAAAATTGGGATTTTTATTATAGCAACAAGTAAAAAATATATATATATTTTTTAAATTGTCGCTCTATTTTTGTTTATAGGGCAAAAAATAAAAACCGCAGATGTGATCAAATACCACCAAAATAAAGCTCTATTTGTGGGGAAAAAAGGACGTCAATTTTGTTTGGGAGCCACGTCACACGACCGTGCAAATGTCAGTTAAAGCGACGCAGTGCCGGAAGATGAAATTTCGACTGGGAACGAAGGGGGTTTATGTGCCCAGTAAGCAAGTGGTTAAAGTGTATATTTTAAGTTTATATTCTGCTTAAATAAATAGTTGTATATCATTTAATGTGTTGGAGGGACTAATAAGCCCACCCACCATTATTTAGTGAGGGAGGACAAAAAAAAGAGGGAGGGGAAAAAGTCCAAAAACTAAGTGAATATAGGTGTACATTTGAAATTTACTGAAGTAAGTTTAGAGTATTTATTTTAACTTTATATTATATCGAAATATAAAAATCCTTTATTATATTAGTGCATTAAGAAGAGAAGAGGTTAAAAAATACAAACTGCAGGGGTCAGAATGATTGGCTTATCAATTTATTGACAAACAGTTTGCAACAGTCATGAGCTGAAAATTGTGTGTGATTTTGGAACCCTAAAGTAAAACTGTCCCTTTTTTTAATACACAGGAGGACATCAGCCAGCAGGAGGTACAGGAAAGTGCCAGGCAGGAGGAGGGCAGGGTGAGTGGCACAGAGGAGGTGGCAGGAGCAAGTTTAACGGAGGAGGTTGCAGGCCCAAGTGGCTTGGAGGAGGTGGCAGGCTCAAGTTGCTCGGAGGAGGTGGCTGGGCCTAGTAGCAGTACTAGGTGTCAGGTGCCTCCAATACGCCTTCAACCCAGAAGGGCCGCGAGTAGGGATGAGCTTTGCGTTCAATACGAACGTATGTTCGACTTGAACATTGCCTGTTCGATCGTTCGTCGAAAACCGAACAAAACAGGTCGTTCGCGCAAAATTCGAATGACGTGTGTCGGCCCATAATTCACTGCGGCGTTGCGTGCTGATGATTGGCCAAGCATGCACCATGACCCCGCATGCTTGGCCAATCACAGTGCCCAAAAAACGAAGAGCCATAATTGGCCAAAGCCTGGGTGCTTTGGCCAATTATGGCTCAAGACTGTAGCGGGTGGCCTCCCGGGCGGCCTCGTGTAGTGTGTTCTGGCTTGTTAAAGAGAGCAGTCAAAGAGACAGAGAGATTGTCTTTGTAGCTAGCTAGATAGAGCAGGGTAGTCAGTTTAGCTTTATTACAGTGTTTAGAGAATATATTGACATCCCTAGGAGTTGTACATATATTTATATACTGTATAGCTTAGCTAGATCTGCTATTAGTATTTGTTAGGCAGGAGATTGTGCAGGCAGGAGATTGTGCATAGCTGCAGTGCTCTAACGTGTTGTATTGCCTGTGGCTGTGTTTAGTTTACACCTAAACATACTCGGTGTAACTGCACTAGTCCTGCTTATTTGCACCTAAGCGCATTTGCTTAAAGTGCAAGTTTGCTGTGTAATCGCACGTAAGCGCATTTACTGTAAGTGCAAGTTTGTTGTGTAATCGCACGTAAGCGCATTTACTGTAAGTGCAAGTTTGCTCTTTATTAGCACGTAAGCGCATTTACTGTCAGTGCACATTTGCTGTGTAATCGCACGTAAGCGCATTTAGTGTAAGTGCAAGTTTGCTGTTTAATCGCACGTAAGCGCATTTACTGTAAGTGCAAGTTTGCTGTGTAATCGCACGTAAGCGCATTTACTGTAACTGCAAGTTTTCTGTGTAATCGCACGTAAGCTTATTTACTGTAAGTGCAAGTTTGCTGTGTAATTGCACGTAAGCGCATTTAGTGTAAGTGCACATTTGCTGTGTAATCGTACGTAAGCGCATTTACTGTAAGTGCAAGTTTGCTGTGTAATCGCACGTAAGCGCATTTACTGTAAGTGCACGTGTGGTCTTTATTTACACCTGAACGCATGGAAGGACAACAAAGAGAGGCAGAGAGTCACGAGGGCAAGCAGGTTCTGCATTTAGAGGCAACGCTGGTGGTGGACGCGGTGCATCCATTTCAGCACGTGGCCGCTCGTCCATCTTTTCGGGAGCTGGCCGTGTTGAGCCTCAACATGCAGAGAAAATAGTAGATTGGATGACCAAGCCATCTTCATCCTCCTCATCCTCTCTCACACAGACTGATGTTAGTTTGTCTGGCAAAGCAGCTGCCAAGGCCTCCTCTTCCCTCTGTACCATGGCATCACACAATCCTTCCCTAGTCCCTCCGTGTCCTTCTGAGGAGTCCCCCAAACTGTTTCAACACAGTGTTGGGTACATGCTGCAGGAAGATGCGCAGCGTTTTGAAGGCTCCGATGACGGAACACAGATAGAGGAAGGCATTGATGTGAGCCCAGGGAGAGGGGGTGGCCAAGAGGGACAGCAATCTGGCAGTGATGTTCCCCCAGCTGGAGCATACTGCCAGGTTTTTGACAGTGATGAGGAGGGAGGGGATGATGAGGTCACTGACTCTACCTGGGTGCCTGATAGGAGAGAGGAGGAGGAAGAGGAGGAGGAGGAGGACGAGGCACAGGCACATCTCCAAAGAGGCAGGATGCCATCCAGGGGTCAGCTTAAGGGCACACCAACTGCATTACAGCGCACATCTACGGTGCTTGTGCATGGCGCTGCTGTGTCTGACCGGTACAGCAAAAGTTTATTGTGGGCCTTTTTTGAAACATGTCCATCAGATCGTACCTTTGCTATTTGCAACATATGTCGCAAGCGTATCTCGCGTGGCCAAAACATCACCCACCTGGGTACCACATGCTTGTCCAGACATATGTCGACCTGCCATGCAGCTCGTTGGCAAGTACACCAGAAAGACCCACACCAAAGACAAAAGCGTACCTCCCTTGCCCTTCTGGGACCTCCAACCCCACTAGACCCCCAGTCCTCTCTGAAGCCTGCAGTGAAGGTGTAGAAATAGGTGTGTCACAACCTAGTAGTAGTAGTACATGCGGGCAATCTACTGATAGTAGAAGACAAATTTCCCTGCCCCAGCTGCTGCAGCGCCGAAAGAAGTACTTTCCCAGCCATCCACATGCCCAGCGGTTGAATGCTAGCTTAGCGAAATTGTGGAAGGCAATGTCCATGCTTAGCTGGACAGGGCGGTCAGTGGTAAGGTGCATCTTACCGCTGACTCATGGTCCAGCAGGCATGGACAGGGACGTTACCTGTCTTTTACGGCGCATTGGGTGACTCTGCTGGCAGCTGGGAAGGACGAAGGGCAAGGTACAGTAGTTTTGGAGGTTGTTCCGCCACCACGCCTCCAAAACACTACTACCGGTTGTGACACACCTCTCTCCTCCACCCCCTCCTCTTCCTCTGTGGCCTCTTCCTGTGGTGATTTTTTCTCAGAACCAGCCGTGCTCCATAGGCGTACGAGGGGCTACGCAGGAATGCAGGCCAAGAGATGCCATGCGGTGCTAGAGCTGTTGTGCTTGGGAGACAGGAGCCACACTGGGGAAGAGGTTTTGTCAGCTCTGCAGGGTCAGGCTCAGAGGTGGTCGACGCCACGCCAGCTGAAGCCTGGAATGGTGGTCAGCGATAATGGCACCAACCTCCTCTCTGCCCTGCAACAGGGAAAACTCACCCACGTGCCCTGTTTTGCGCATGTCCTGAATTTGTTGGTGCAGCGGCTCTTGGGCAGGTACCCGGGCTTATAGGATGTCCTGAAGCAGGCCAGGAAAGTCTGTGTGCATTTCCGGAGGTCATATAATGCCACTGCTCGGCTGACAGACCTCCAAAGGGAATACAACCTGCCCAAGGACCGCCTAATCCATGACATGCCCACCAGATGGAACTCTACGTTGGTCATGCTGCAGTGGCTGCACACGCAGCAGCAGGCCATCAATGAGTACCTGTGCCAATATGGCAGCAGAACTGGGTCAGGGGAGCTTGGTTTTTTTTCACCACGCCAGTGGGCCTTGATCAGGGATGCATGCACTGTCCTGTCACCATTTGAGGAGGCCATGAGGATGGTGAGCAGTGACAGTGCATGCATCAGTGAGACTGTCCCTCTTATTCACATGTTGGAGCACACGCTACGTGGAATAATGGACAGGGCCCCTGAGGCAGAACAGAGGGAGGAAGAGGAGGACTTCCTTACCTCTCAAGGCCCCCTTTACCCAGACAGTGGTCCTGCTTGCCCACCTAGCACACAGGAAGAGGAGGAGGAGGAGGAGGAGGAGGATGATTGTATCAGTAGCATGGAGGTGGAGCCTAGCACTCAGCATCAGCAGCAGCAGTCTTCAAGGGATCATTTACAGTCCCAAGGACTTTTACGTGGCTGGGATGAGGTGCCTGTGGATCCTGTCGTCCTCAGTGACCCATAGGACTGTGCCCCGAATGCCTCTGCAAACCTACGCTGCATGGCCTCCCTGATCCTGCAAAGCCTGCGTAAGGATCCTCGTGTACGTGCTATCAAGGAGAGGGATCATTACTGGCTGGCAACTCTCCTTGATCCACGTTACAAGAGTAAGGTTGCAGACCTTATGTTGCCATCGCAGAGGGAGCAGAAGATGAAACTTCTGCGGGAGGCCTTGCAGAAGGGTCTGTGCAATGCGTTCCCAGAACCAGGGGGATTACCAAAACCTGGCTCTGGGCAATGTCTTGCTGAGGCTTCGGTGAGTCACAGAAGGGGCGGTGGAAAAGGTGGCTGTCTGACCGATGCGTTCAGACAATTTTTTAATCCGCAGCCCCAAGGTCTGACCGGTTCCAGAAACCATCGCCAGCGGCTGGTTTACATGGTCCGGGAATACCTAGGGGCAAGATCCGACTTGGACACCTTCCCCACCGAAAATCCTCTGGCTTACTGGGTCTTGAGGATAGATCACTGGCCAGAGCTTGCACAGTACGCAATTGAGCTACTGGCTTGCCCTGCATCCAGTGTTCTTTCAGAACGCACATTCAGTGCTGCTGGAGGCTTTGTTACTGATCACAGGGTGCGCCTCTCCACCGACTCTGTTGATCGACTGACCTTCATCAAAATGAATCAGGCTTGGATCAACACCAGCTACCAAGCACCTGATGCTGATGTTACTGAATAATATTTTTTTGATGAAATGTCAGATCCCTTTGAGACTGCGTTTGCTGATGCTGAGTGACTGTCATGTTATGCTGCTGATGGAATATCCTTCTCCTCCTCACTTTTCTTGCTGATAGCTAGTAAGAAATGTTGTGTATCTGGGCTCCGCCACCAGTGTCTAAGGCACAATTTTTCAGCCCCTGTTTAACAGGGGCGCCTAATAACAATTTTTGATGCAATACTTTTGCACGTGACTCTTTGTTGTCCTCCAATTAGAGTTATTGGGAGGGGTTACAGTGTTGTGTTGTGCCTAATGCACAAATTTTCGGCCCCTGTTTAACAGGGGCGCCTAATAACAATTTTTGATGCAATACTTTTCACGTGGCTCTTTGTTGTCCTCCAATTGGAGTTATTGTGAGGGGTTGCAGTGCTGTGTTGTGCCTGAGGCACAATTTTTCAGCCCCTGTTTAACAGGGGCGCCTAATAACAATTTTTGATGCAATACTTTGGCACGTGCCTCTTTATTGCACTCCAATTACAGTGTCTGTGAGGGGTTGCAGCATTAATATAATAAGATGCCAGACATTGTTGAGTATCCAAAAATATTTATTGTATCACACTGAAAATGTGTGATTTTTTTTGTTTTAAATATCAAACTAGAAATGTTTTATTTTTTATTTTTAAGACCTATATTTTTGCATTTAAATAATTGTCTACATCTACTGGTTTTTATTTTATTTTATTTTTTACGTTTTTTTTAATTTTTTTTATTATTATTATTTTTAAACCCTCCCCAGAATGTCAACAAGATTTTTCAGGTTTTGAGCACCTTCTTGTTGTTCTTTATGGTCTTCAAGAGGGCGAGGTTTGTGTCCTCTATTTCATTCATGCAGCAAATTATCCCCCCAATTAGCACCTGGGCACTGTCGGTGTCTAAGCCGCCCCCAACAGTTCGTACACCTGAAATTTGGAAAAAAAAACATGTAATTAAAATTTTGCAGGCCTACATGTATTACCTGAAGCTGTGCTGTATGACACTGGCCTGATGTGGTTGCATTTTCCACATCCTGCACATCCGGCGAGGGTGGGGCTTGGCACTGTGTGGGGTTGGTCGGCGCCACTGCTGCAGCTTGATTGCGGCCTATAAGATTGTAAAAAAAAGGGATAGATGTATCAAAAAGATTAGAGGCCTGAAAGAGGAATATCAAGCATTCTTTTTTTAAAAGTGTCGTACAATTGTGTGTTTTTACAATCCTAAGCTTAACACAGGATTGTATCCATTACCAAATCTGTTGCATTTCTTTATCTTTGACCAAGTTTCCTACATGGCAAAACAAGAAGTTGTCACTGGATCACCTCTGTGTGAAACGCTAACTAACTAGGTTGTTCCTGTGACCAACACTCAGTGCCGATCCTGACCTCCCTGGGGCCCGAAGCAAAATGACATGGCACATTAAAAATGAGAAGCGGGGGGCGCTAACGACAGTGACATGTCACATTAAAGAAAGTTAAGAAGTGGGTGGAGGGGGTGTTGTGCTGTCTGAAATGACATCTTACATTAAATTGAGAAGCAAGGGGTGCTGCTGACTTTTTGCCTCTTCTCCCATGCAGCCAGCGAGTTGAGAAGCGGGGGTTAGGGGGCAAAAATGACTTCTTACCAGGCGGGGCCTCTAGTTATTTGGGGGGCCCTTCGCAGCTTTGCGGGGCCCTAAGTGGCTTGCATAGTGAGCCTATAGGGTGGATCGGCCATGCCAACCATTGTGCTACTGAGTGCATATGTGTAATGAACTGCTTTGCTGAGCATACTCTCCTTTTAATGTATATTGACTTAAGTTGGATTATTTAAATCAACTTAATAACACATCGGGCCAGATTCATGAAGAGTTAGGCTGGCGTATCCAGTGATCCGCCAGCCTAACTGTCACTTTAAGCCGGCGTTTCTGTTTTCTATAACCAGAAAACAAGAAACGCCGGGTTGGAGTTCCGATGCGATCGGCGTAATTGAATTTCGCCATCGCATCGTTACTTCAACTTAAAAATGGCGCCGGGGGCGTTCCCGCCGATTTACGCTCAAAAAATATGTTAATGAGCGGAAATCGGCAATTCACAATCTTTTTCGGGCGCGACGCAGTGACTTTACGACGTTTCCGGAAGCGATACGCGGCGTAAAGATAAAGCAGCCCCCTAGTGGAGTATCCTATGTTATGTATAGCCGTCGTCATCGCGTCGGATAAAAAACAAATCGCGTCGTTTGCGTAAAACATTCATGAATGGGGACGTGACGTCATTGACGTTCGCTGACAGAACTTGCAGCATGCGCACTGGGATGCATTGACACTCGACGCATGCGCAGTATGTTCGCCGCGGGATCGCGCATAGTTAGAATACTACACGCCCCGTACCCGCCCAATTTGGATTCCGCTGGCTCATTTGCGATGCGCTGCCGCAACTTTAGGAGCAAGTGCTTCCTGAATAACAGCACTTGCTCCTAAAATTTCTGCAGCATAACGCAAATGAGATGCGTTACTCCAGAGCAAAGATGCTCTGATCTACCTGAATCTGGCCCATCTACATTAATTAAAAAATTGGTCTCACATAAAAAGGTCTTAAATAGAATGACCAACCAATTATTATGCCCACACAAACATGAACCTTCAAACATCTGTTCTTGAACTGTATATATACACAACCTGCGATAAAAAGCACATGCCACAAAATAATAATCAAAAAAAAATTCAGAGCAGACATGAAAATTACTTACGTATTTTGAGGACTCTTCGAATTCTCTCCATCTGCTCTGGCTCTCGGATTTTCAAATCACTCCATCTCTTGCGCAACTGCTCCCTGGACCTCTGCACCCCAAATTTTGCATGGATACTCCTCCGTACCTTATCTATGATCTGGGTCTTGAGTTTATTGGGGTTTTTGTAAGGCCCTTTTTGCCGTCATAGTCCTCCTTTTTTAAAATAGCCACCATCTCAACCATCTCTTCAAAACTCATGTTGGTGGGGGGCGTGGCCGACCGGAGCTGAAGATGGCAGCATAATCCCTCAGCTCGGCAGCCCTGGGAGACAATTAGCACCACAAGGGCCCTATCCGCGACTCCATCCACGGCCATCCGTGATCAGACATCACCCGGGTCCATGGCGAGCACCTCGAGGAAGAGGCTGACGGAGTACAAGCCTCAAAAACTGACCGAGTTTGCCTTCAAGCCGGCGGAGAAGGTCAGTGCTTGTAAAAATGGCGCCGCGTGACTCTCTCTTGGATCTACCGTCCGCTCTAACGGGCGGATCGGGCACCCACACTCCCCCTATGCCCTCCGATCGGTCCCCGAACAGAGACCCCCTTACCAGCAGCCCAGCGAAGGCAAAAATGAGGCTGGATTCGCCGCCGCTCCGGCCGCCTCCGCCGCTAATTGAGGCCCCGGCTTTCCTTTCCAACCAGGCCCTACACTCATCTATGGCCTCCTTCCCCACCACAGGCCAGCCTGTCCTGGATTCCACCTTAAAAGACATGCTCTTGTCCCTGCAATCCTCCCTGATGACTGACCTCTCCTCCCTCCTTACTAAAATCACCTCAGATATTCATGCTATGGATGACAGAGTGACCTGCATTGAGAGAAACATGACAGACTGTGCTACCACTGTGAAGGGTGTTATTGATGTGTTTGAGGATGTCAGAGAGGAACAACCTTGGATGCGGGCTAAGTTAGCGGATTTAGAAGACAGGTCTCGCCGCAATAACGTCAAGTCAGGGGTGTCCCTGAATCAATTCTGCCTGCAGACCTTCCTAAATACGCCAAAGAGCTCATATGCATAGTGCTCCCTGAAGCGTCTCCCCGCAACATAATAATAGACAGAATCCATAGGATCGCGAAACCCTCACATCTCGCCGCTACTGTACCTAGAGATGTACTAATGCGAGTGCATTTCTACCACATTAAGGAAATGTTCATATTTGGTGTTAAAGCTAAGTCACCCCTGCCGGCCCCGTACACAGGTGTCCAGCTCTTCCCTGACCTATCGAAGTACACCCTTCAACTGCGGAGGCAAATGAGTCCTGTCACCAAGGGCCTTCAAAACCATAATATCCCGTACAAATGGCGGTACCCTGCTTCGCTAATTGTCACTCACAACGGTAAATCACATGTGATAACGGATCTCAACAAGGGTCTTCACCTGCTGCACACCTGGAACATCCTGCCCGGTCCAGCCAATCAGTCCCCACCTAACAATGATCGGAGCACACCCCGTCGGAATGGAAATATGCACCCGGACTCGGAGGAGATGTCGTGATCCCCTGCGCAACAAGGGGCCTACCACTTTAACCATTCTCCCAGAGGCTCAGAACGAGAATTCCTTTAACCCTTTCAGTTCCTGTTGTTTTGGACTGTAAATACCCCCTGTTGGAGGCCGCAATTGTGTTCAACTCTGCCTCCGTGGTCTGGTTACCCTCCACCGTTGGTACTCCACAGACTGAACCACCTAGTGACCTCAGCAAGCTCTTCTCCCCCCCTACTGTGCACTGTGACTTTATCTGATTAAGTTGCTATAACATATTGTTCTATCAGCAGTTCTTGTTCCGCCTGTACAGACGATCCTTGGTCTTTCACTGATCTCCTTCATCTGCTACGCCATCTGGTGACCACAGGGGTGGATTCAAGCTCTCCTAACTGTAAGTCTTTTTGTTGTTCTCCTTATTGCACTTCACGGTCAAGATGCCACTCCACATCCTCTCCTTGAATGTGAACGGGCTTAACCATCCATCTAAACGACACTCACTCTGGAAATCCATTAAGGCTCTTCACAGTGACATTGTCTTCATCCAAGAGACTCACCTCCTTCATTCGGACACTCATCTATGCAAAAACCCTAACTTCCCCCATATGTACCATGCTTCCCACTCCACCAAGTCCAGGGGAGTCATGATAGCGGTTAATGCCTCTACCGAATTCCAACCCCTGGATGTGCACGTGGACCCTGAAGGTCGCTTCATCATTCTGGTTTGCACCATCGCCAACACGGCTTACACTTTAATCAACCTCTATGCCCCAAACTCCCATCAGAAGAAGTTTCTCCACAAAGTCCTACGCTTAGCTAAACCTATTCAGAAGGGCCATCTGCTCCTGGGAGGAGACTTTAATCTCGCCCCGGATTTCCTCATGGACACCACGTCTGCGGCCAAGCGATGGGATTCCCCGTTGAAAAAAATTCTATCTTCCCACAATCTTTTCGACATCTGGAGATGTCACCACGGAACCGAAAAAGACTCCTTAGCGTGGTGACGTCACTGCACGATCTCCCAGACACGTTTCGTCATCAATAGGACGTTTTCAATGGGATCGCATTTTCAATGACGAAACACGTCTGGGTGGATGTGCAGTGACGTCACCGCGCTAAGGAGGAAGGGCTCCTAGAATCTGCCGGCCGGCACACCTTTTATATGCTGTTTTTAACTTATGTTTTGTGAGTATATTTACGTTTTTTAATAAATGCCATATTTATATACAGAATTATGCTATGATGTATCTTCTTTTTCGTTCCTATCATCGGATGAACCTGTGAATGCACCTGGCTGTTGCTTCCTGTGACCTGCCTCCCCTTGTGATTTTATGAGTCCACAAAGGTCGTGGCTGGGCTATAGCCGACTGCATAGAAAGCTTGCCCTCTGGTAAGCGGCTTCATTTTCCTGGTGAAGGGACCCTTTTATTACGTCAATATATGTCACTTTGGTGGTGGAAATTTTCAGGATTCCATATTTGCATGAACTGTACCCCAACAATAACCTACAGTGGTTATTGCTTACTATGGACTTGATTCATATTCTATTCTGAACATTCATTTATGTGTCATATTGTGGCTCGGCTTTGTTTTTGTATTTAGTTTTTGCTCTGTGTATCGCACGCCAGCTGCTGCCTAATTAGTTTATCTCTCAATATATTAGCGCAGTTTTTTTGTTTTTTCAGTGTCTTTTTTTGGTTTATGGTTGTATAGTAATTCTTGCCTTGTGTTCTTAGGTATAAAGTGAAAACAATGCAGCGCAAACAAAGAAAATTAACATAAATTACACTAAACAATAAATATAATAAATAAAGTTCATAGGTAAAAAAGAATCCAGGTGTGGAAGTCCATAAAAGTGAAGTAATCCAAACGATTAATCGATCTAAAATGTGCAGGTGAATGTGGGTGACCAAGACAGTATCCTCCACCATGTAAAAGATGCTCACCTTCAGAATCCGACCTTAAAAGGTCACTGGGCATATCATCAACCACCACAGAATCCTAATATGACGTCCATAGGCAACTCAGTATAAACAGCCCTAATCCAGCAGCAACTCCACCATATAAAACAGAAAAGAGGAGATCTAGTGCTCTCTGTATCAAACATTTATTTGGGATGGCATAATAAAAGAATCACTCACATGTAATGACACTCCATGTGCCGAGTGTCCGCTGTAAGGCGTGTACCACAATGCAGAGGCAAACAGACGGCGATCTTGGGTGATGTCTTGCGTGGCTCCTCCCCCCATATGTGTTACGTCCCATGGACGGGACTTCTTCAGCGTGGGGCAGGTAAAAAAAGTTTATTTATTTTATTTATTGTTTAGTGTAATTTATGTTAATATTCTTTGCTTGCGCTGCACTGTTTTCACTTTATACCTGCTTTGGGAATTTTTATGATTTTTTTTCCGTAGTGCTGGCTTGCAGATTTTTATTTTCCAGCGCTGAATACTTTTTAATACCGTGTTCTTAGGTGCCTTTATTCCAAATTGTTATATATAGAAAATAATTAAGAACAAATTATCCCAAAATATATATATCGGTAATGATCAGGGGCGGACTGACCATTAAGTCACTCGGCACTGCCCGAGGGCCCCATTCCACTAGGGGGCCCCATCATGTTTGCTAGGCTCAGTAAAACCTGGGACAGTATGTAAAAATATTTTAGGTATCACTCAGACAGGGAGTTGTCACAACCTGGGGTGTCTAGATCCAGCACAACATGTTTCACGACTGGGCGCTTTTTCAGGAGCTTATATAAATGTCGTGACGGGAGTCACTTTGGGCAGGGGGCCCGTGAAACACAGCTTCCCTCAGAGAGGTTAGAAAACCCCTGTTTCAGCCATGTCCCTCTTATGTGTAAGTCACTCTGTGTCTATTAGAGACACAGGGTGACCGAGAAAATGATGGACAACTACTTAATAGACACTGAGAATGTGGTTTGGATTACTTCAAATGGGACAGTAATATTTATCAACAATATCCCTCAAGAAATATATGAAGAGAAATTAATTCCACCGTTTTAGACTGAGAGACTCATAGCAAATGTTAATATAATCAGAAAGCCACCTAGTGCTGGTGGTCTTCTACTATTTTCTGTTTATTAAGGTGTTATATGATTTCTGCTAAGCATGTCTGTCCCATGGTTAATTGTTAAGTGGGTCACCTGTTGTCTGATTAATCAAAACATTGTTTGGATGACCATTGAATCACCTAGGCTGGTTTAAGTGACTAGTTAATTAGCTCATGTTAATTATGTTTTTGGTTACAGTTTGTATAGTTCGGGTGACATGATCAGGAGGGGACTGTCCTCCTGTGTGGTATAAAGTATGTGTCTGAATTTCAATAAATTATTCCAGTTTTTATACAAGCTATTTGTCGGCTAGTCGTGTATGCTGCTTCTATAATATCTGGTTCCAATGTCCAGACTAAAGGAAGCGGTATACTGACTGAAGCACTCAAACAAGGTAATGGGATAGTTCAGTGACATTGGTGGCAGTGGTGGAATGCTTCCTGCAATCTCAGACATCCAAACCTCCACCGGTCCGAATAGAAGAAGAATAGTACAGATATTAGCCGCCATGGAATATGGCAGCTAATATCTGAATGGCGGCTAATATCTGAAGAGGAGTTCAGAAGGAGGTTGCGAGAGATGCGGATACAGCACAGGGGACCAGTTTCAAAGCAGGTACCAATGCTGGGATGGTATGATTCTGTCCACTGGGAACTCTGGAAGAAAACTTTAGCCCGTGAGCAGCGCCACCAGGGAAAATTCTCCCCTTCATCCAGGAAAGGTACTGGTTGCAGTATGGATTGCGGGTGCTGGGACTCTGCCCCCCACCCCAAAGCACCTTGTCCCTAGGTTGATGGGTACAAGGGCTTCTTCCTGGCAACCCTGCGCTGTGACTGAGGGGTTCTATGGCCAGAAGGCTTATCGGAACCTGGAAGCCCCTTTAATAAGGAGGCCCCCAGATACCGTCCCCCATGTGAATGAGAATTGCACCCCTACCCATTCACCAAAATGTGTCAAAAATAAATAAAAACAGCTTTTGACAATTCCTTTATTAAAAATAAAAAAAATCCCTCCAACGTAGATCCATTATCAATCACGATGCCCACCACACCGCCGGACACGAAAAAAGATCTGCCTAGATCAGGGATCCTCAAACTACGGCCCTCCAGCTGTGTCGGAACTACAAGTCCCATGAGGCATTGTAAAACTCTGACATTCACAGACATGACTAGGGCATGATGGGAATTGTAGTTCCTGAACAGCTGGAGGGCCGTAGTTTGAGGACCCATGGCCTAGATGAAGGCTTACCATCATCTGCCTGCTCCGCTCTGACATTTCTTTTTTTTTTTCTTGCCATACATAGCGTTTTATCTATCTTCTATCTATCTTCTGGGTAGGTAATCGTGCGGGACTGGGCGTTCCTATTCACATGCTAAATTGATTGACATGCTTCCCACGACTTGCCGAGAGTAGCCGAGTGCCGGGTCGGCTCTATACGGCGCTATACCGTGCCTGAGCACGACGTTCGGCTTCTTTCGGCAAGTCGTGACGCTCTGAATGAGCCGGTGGGAAGCATGTCAATCAATTAGCATGTGAATAGGAACGCCCAGTCCCGCACGATTACCTACCCGGAAGCCGCGGTGAAAATATAGATAGAACGATATGTACGGCAAGAAAAAAAAAGGTCAGCATAATTTCATTATCACAACTTGGCTCAATGTAATGTTAGAATTTTTTTAGGGTGAACCCCCGCTTTAAATAGGTAAGGAATGATAAGCCTACATCATGGGCAGATACTTTTTTTAAACAAAACTTATCAAACCATGTCTTTATGGAGCTGGATTTGTCCTCAAGGGGACAGTCTTGCTGGAACAGAAAAGGTTGAAAGAAAACAATTGCCTACATATACTGTGGAGCAGGGAAGTCAAACTCAATTTCATTGTGGGCCGCATCTCAGCAGTATGGTTGCCCTTTAAGGGCAAGTTGTATCTGGGATTCAGAGTGCAGGGTTCAGGGGTGCACTACATACAGAGCACAGAGTTCAGGATTGTGTTATGTACAGAGTGTAGAATTCAGGGGTGCACTATGCACAGTGTGCAACCCCAACCCCCCACTACAGCTTCCTCACATCTCTTTCTCCTACCTGGTACGGCTCTAGTAACTTCCTTTGTAGGTGACTTTCACCTTGCAGAGAGATTGCTCTCTCTCTCTCTCTTTTTCTCTCTCTCTCTCAGATTCTGGAAATAGTCCCCGCTGTGCTCCACCGTGAGTACGTGCAGGGATCTGTTAATTCCAGGAGCTGCTGACAAAGCTGTCCCTCGAAAACATAGAAGGCTTCTTGCGGAGGGTGAGGGAATGGAGTTCTGCTATGTACCTGCTCCTGTACCTGAACTGGGTTCAAAGGACACATGATGAGGCTTGGGGGGTCGATATCTGGATTTAATTATTGCTGGTTGGTGATCTTGAAGCTTTATTTCCTCCCACATGCTAATAAGTGTGTGAGAGAAAAGTGGGAGCAAGTTACTAACTGCAGGTGTTGGTCACATGGTGGGACGCTTTGTTTGGTTACAGAATTTTTTTGTGATCAGCATCGTCCAATGGACAATGCAGTGGCAGTACTTAGCTTGTGCATGTTAGGGGGCATGTTAAATAAATTAAGTTGCAAATTAGCATTCCATAATGTAACATCCACTTGTGTACAATAGGCATACAGAAGGCAGCTAATATACAGTTAAAACATAATGATGATTGAACAATATGATTGAATTTGTTTAATTTGATCTACAGCATTATACATTGAATCAATGTGTTACATTTACACCATTCTCTTCCCCAGCATTGTCCCTCTTGTGTTCAGTTCAGGTTTGAAAATTATAATGTGGAGTTTTGGAGAAAACATACACAATAATATTCCAGCACTGGAGGTCAGTATGGCGAATATCTCCACAGCCACCATGTATTTCCCTCTGGTGCTCAGATAGGCCGGGATCATGGCAATCCAGACACTGCAGAACACCAGCATGCTGAAGGTGATGTACTTGGCCTCATTAAAACTGTCCGGTAATGTCCTCACCATGAAAGCCAGAACAAAACTCACAGCTGCCAGAAACCCCATATAACCCAACATAGAGTAGAACCCGATAACTGACCCTTCATTACACTGAATGAGGATCTTCCCAGGATAGGAGTCCATGTCATACTCTTGAAATGGTGGAGAGATTGACAACCAGAGAATGCAATTCATAACCTGAATGGATGAGCAGAATAACATGACTGTATTGGGAAGTTTGACTCCCACCCATTTTCTACAAGAGCTTCCAGGTCTGGTGGCTTTAAAAGCAACGAAGACCATGATGGTTTTGGCGAGGATAGAAGATGCTGAGATGGTGAAGGGAATTCCAAAAGTGACTTGTTGCAGCATACAGGTAATATCCACAGGACGGCCAAGGAACAGGAATACAGAAAGGAAGCTCAGTATGAGGGAGAGGAGCAGAATGAAGCTGAGGTTCCGGTTATTGGCTCTGACTATGGGAGTGCTCCGAAACCAAACAAATAGTCCAAGTATAAGGAGAGATGTTGTAGCAAATATGACTGAAGTTATAGAAAAAAATAAAACTAGAATGTCCTCCTCGTATGATAAATACTCATTGACCTTGTCAATACACATAGTTTTAGCTTTGTTAGGCCATTCATTTTCAGGACACTTCTTGCAGAGTTCACTGTCTGTAGAGTAAAAATAAGTGAAAGCAACATTAGGCATATTATACCAAGAATGCAACTATTTGAAAATATTGAAAATGTTTTCAGTGCAAAGGGATGAACAAGCTGCATCTAAGGCCCTGTACACACGGCCGAGGTTCTAGGCAGAAACCAGCGAGAAGCTCGCTGGGAACCTCATTCTGCCGAGAACCTAGGTCGTGTGTACACTCTCGGCGAGCATCCCGTCGGGAAAGCCGCCGAGAGAAAATAGAGAGCAGGTTCTCTATTTTCTCGGCGGCCCGTCGGGATTAACAGCTGGTCGCCTTTCCCGACGGGATGGTCGCCGATTCTGACGGCCGGCCGAGAACCTCGACGGGCGGAACGATGTGTTCCGCCCGTCGAGGTTCTCGTACGTGTGTACGGGGCCTCAGACACAAAAAGCCAAACAGGGTGAAAAAAACAAAAACAGAAACAGAAAACAAAAAACACACACAAAACCGTCCAGACGCCAAGTTAATTGGCACAGAGAAGTCATATATCAGGTATAATAGTCTGTCTAGGACAGTGTTTTTCAACTCCAGTCCTCAAGGCACACCAACAGGTCATGTTTTCAGGCTTTCCATTATTTTGCCGCGGGTGATTTGATCAGTTTCACTGCCTTAGTAATCACCACAGCCATTTCATCTGAGGGAAATCCTGAAAACTTAACCTGTTGGTGTGCCTTGAGGACTGGAGTTGAAAAACACTGGTCTAGGAGGTGTATCTGTGTGTTAACCCCTTGAAGGCCTGAGCTATGGGGCTGAGGGGGGCCAAGAAAAATAACACTGTCCAGACAATCTCTTTTGGGCTTTGCTGCCCTTATTTGTACTCACTCAATTTCCAGTACATCTTTCCTGAGGACTGGTGCCCAGAACTGGACAGCATACTCCAGGTGCGGCCGGACCAGAGTCTTGTAGAGTGGGAGAATTATCATTTTATCTCTGGAGTTGATCCCCTTTTTAATGCATGCCAATATTCTGTTTGCTTTGTTAGCAGCAGCTTGGCATTGCATTCCATTGCTGAGCCTGTCATCTACTAGGACCCCCAGATCCTTTTCCATCTTAGATTCCCCCAGAGGTTCTCCCCCTAGTGAGTAGATTGCATTCATATTTTTGCTACCCAAATGTATTATTTTTCATTTTTCCATATGTGAGTGTGCACTTTTGGTGGTAACAGTCTGCCACTCATAATCCACATGTGTAGGACTTCCAGTGTGCGGATTGTGAGCTGGTACAATTCGCCGTGTTTTCAGGAGCACCATGCCATTCTCCACTGAATATATTATGTGCTCAGATCCATCTTTAGTTACAGTGAGCCTCGATCTTATCTATTTATTCCTCTTTGGTGTCATGAGCATCAATAAGATAATTTATTGTGGTGGCATACTCTGCCATTTTAGTCTCAATGTGATCCACCCTGAATGCCACTGACTGCAGTTCTGTACTGAAATTGTGGACACAAGATATCATGTCTGATTGTAGGGAATTACTCAGGGAGACCAGCATTCCTAAAAGGACAGTGTCCATGACTGGTTGATTGTTAGTGGAATAAATCAATATAGTCAGGGAGTTTTCCTGTGTCATTCCATGATTCATAGAAAGCGCTCAACCCGTGGCTGGATCCGATGCATCCATCCATGGACTTCCAGAGGCTGTTGTGAAGGGAGAATACTGCAGGCTCTTGGGTGGACTACTTTTTTTTTGAGTATTTCCACATTGTGCCTGTTGCTGTGAAATGCAGTGGGCCAAGGTGGAAGAAGAACAGGCGCCATCTTGCCTGTGTTCCTGGTTGAAGACCACCATCAGCTTCTGAGGGCGGCCAACCTCTTTCGTCTTCCTGTTTATGCTCCCCTGGTGTGTCAAGGCTGCAATGCCACTGAATGGCCCTGTTGGGTCGCTATGAGCAGCTGGGTTTTTGCTGGCACCAGAGCTCCGTGATCAATTGGCCATCTCAGATCCCAGCAAGCTCCGCCCCCTCAAAGTTTTTATTTTCTAATCCAATGTCAGAGTTTATAATTAAAGAAACATAAAGCTCACCAGATTGGTTTGATATTTCTCCTTCTGAACATGGAGCACAATTATAACAACATGGGTGATATCCTTCTCTTACGGATTTTCTGAACCCTGGAAGACATTCCTCGGAGCATTGACCCTTTGGGACCTAAGATAATATAGAAGGATATTAACTATTCAAGTGAAAAACTACATATATAAGGTTCTGGTGTTAAAAATTATGTAGAATACATTCTTTGGTGGAAACGTATGGACCATAACAGAAGGTGGCCCTTCATTAATCTGAATACCACAGAATAAGCTCTTAACGAGAAGCTCTTAATAGACATCTAGGAGTAAAGGAAGAATCCTTTCATTAGAAAGGTTACATGAACAAATCCATAAGTACAAGCATAAACTCTACATTAAAAGAGAAAATCTCCTACAACGCAAAGAGAGAGAAGAAAATAAATATCTGTATAATAAATAAGGGACAGTGACCATAGCGTTATCTTTTTGATACAAACCAAGGATACCAAAACAACGTGAATTCCAAAACACAGGGTCAAACCTTTAAGAAAGAATATGAAGGAATATTCGGGTATTGTATATCCTTATATTACCTTATGCCATTCTAGGCATCAGTCTATGCAAGACTGGTAACAGAAAAAAAAAAACATGGGAATCAATTACCCCCTCCCTGAGGTCACTTCACTGGCTGGCCGTAAAGGATCGAGTCACATTCAAGGCCCTCTGCCTGACACACAAATGTGTACATGGAACCCCCCCCCCCCCCCCAATATTTATGTGAGAAAATAAAATATCACAACCCCAATCACATTCTTCGATCAACTAACCAAAATCTACTACAAATCTCCAAGGCCCGATACAAGAGTAAAGGAGAATGAAGATTTGAAGTCCAAGGGCCGCGACTGTTGAACGCACTACCAATAAATATCAGAACAGAAGGGAATCACCAGGACTTCAGGAAAAAACTCAAGACCCACCTATTTTGAAGGCTAAATAGAAGGAATGGATGCCAAGCGCCTTGAGGCGATTCAGTTGGCATTTGTAGCGCTATACAAGTATTTTCCTCTGCAGTCCTCCACTCTACCAACTGAGCTATCGAAGGAGCTGCGCTATACAAGTTATTCACTCACTCACTCGGTCATGAAGAGAGGCAAACATTTTGATTAGGACAGGGTACAAGTGAGATTGAGCTTTAATCGTTTAATAGGGAATTTGGAGTATGTCACGTTGTCAATATGGTGAGGATAAGAGAAGAAAGAAAAAAGGCGGGGAGATGGGGGGCAGAGAGGAAGAGGGAGATAAGGAGGAAGAGAAAGGGAGTGAGGCGGAAAATGCAGAATAAGGTGGGGATTGAAGGAGTCCTGAGGAGGGGTTAGGAGGGACCAGGTTAGGATTAATGAATGATTGAAAAGAGGGGGAGAGAAATCCCCATCCTACTCCACATACAGGTCAAGAAACTATAGTGTGCGAGTTCAAACCATTATCTGAATATAATCAACTGATTCCACAAAGGAAAGCCAACAAGCCCAGGTTTTCCCATATTTCTAGGGCATCTCCCAGGCTTGATGGGTAAGTTCCTCCATTTCAGCAATTTTGTCCACATGTCATGGGGGGGGGGGGGTTGGTGAGTGGTATATACATTTTTCCAAGTTAACTAGATGCATTGCCAACGACCGGTGGTATGATGCATGTGGAAGTGATGTATCGTGTAAGAGAAATTGGGGTGGAGTATAGTCTAATGACTAAGTTGTAATAGGAGCAATGAGGCAATGAACTTCCTCCCAAAAAGATTGAATTACTTGGCTGGGCCACCATATATGTGACATGCCCACCAGGTGGAACTCGACTTTGTCAATGCTGCAGCGGCTATACATGCAGCAGAGGGCCGTCAACAAGTACCTGTGAGAATACGGCACGACAACAGGCTCAGGCCGCCTCTGCTTTTTTCCTCCATGCATATGGCTGATCATTAAGGATACATGCACTGTATTGTCACCAATTGAGGATGCCACAAGGATGGTGAGCCATGAGAGTGTATGCATCAGTGACACAATCCCTGTTGTGTTCCTGCTGGAGCAGACTCTGCATGGCATTATGGACAAGGCACTGGAGGCAGAGCAGCAGGAGAAAGAGGAGGACTTCCTTTCTTCTCAAGACCCACTTTATTCAGACACCATCATTCCTGTCACAGAACACACAGGAGGAGAGAAGAGAGCAGGAAGAGGAGTAGGATTCTGGCACTTTCATACACTTTGAAGAAGAGGAAGACATACGTCAATCTGTAAGCGATGGCTTTCCAACCCCAGGACCCTTAAATGTAGTATGTGGCTGGGAGGAGGAAGTTCCAGATGCTGTCATCCTGAGTGACCCCAGAGGAATCTACTTCTCAAGCCTCTACAAATTTGAGGTGCATGGGTAACCTCATGCTTCACAGCCTGCAACAGGACCCAAGAATGTATGGCATAAAGGAGAAGAATGAAAAATGAGTGATACGGGTCTGTGTGACCTTAATTGCAAAGTACTACAAATATAAATAAAACAGTCCTTGAAAAGTGACACTGGTGATATAAAAATAGACCACCAAAAATGTCCATATGAATCAAAAAGTCCCCAACGTGCAGATATTGCACAGCATCCAGAAAGGAGTGGTGATAGAAAAGTGCTTCCACCTGAATAACACACTGCCGCTTACCGACTAAACATGATCTCTTAATTATAGGAGATCAGTTAGCGCATGTAGCAATTATCCCAGCCAGGGATCTCCTCAGGAAAATCTCTACTTGCATAGATGACAACTCGTTTGTCCACAGACTCCATGGACCGGCTGACATTTATCAAAATGAATCAGTCCTGGATTAGCAGCAGCTATTAAGCCCCTGATGTCACTCATTGAGTGTTTTTGGGATATGTAATCTCTGCAAGACTGTCTAGGCTGCCTAGCTTTGTGGGTGTTGATTTTATCTGGATGACATTTTTAGGAGTAGGTTTCATGGGCACAGTTAACACTCAAAGATTGATTTAAAAAATGTTTACAGTAAGGAAAATTCTTACTTTCATCAAGAGTATCTCTATAGGGTTACGGTGTGAAGGGCACCACCAACATCTAAAGCCTAATTTCAGACCATCTTTATTTCTTGTTCAAATATGTTATTGAAAAAGATCAACAGATAGCATAACAAACAATATATAAAGGAATATCATTGCGTTGAGATAGGTATAGTACAGGTGAGGGAAAAAAACATAGCTGTACGTGGTTTATACATTGACAACCCATGTAACTAAATTCAAAACAATATGACTATGATTTTTTGAGCTGTCTGAGGGTCAAACTTATGTATATAGACTCAATCTGAACAAAATATACATTCAACAGTCCCTCAAGGGTAGGATACTGTGGTCATCCAACTGCTGAGTTACAGCCTACTTACATGACTAGAGATAGTCTAAGCTATCCAATCTCTATTACACACAGGTCGACTATATTTACTAATTTGGTGACTATTGAAGGCAATTGGTTCCACTAGATTTTAGTTTAGAGGGCTGAATACAAATGCGTGCCACACTTTTCAGATATTTATTTGTAAACTATTTTGAAAACCATTTATAATTTTCCTTCTACTTCACATTTATGTGGCAGTTTGTGTTGGTCTATCACATAAAATCCCAATAAAATACATTTACATTTTTATTGTAACATGATGAAATGTGGAAAATGTCAAGGGGTATGAATACTTCATACAGAAATACAGGCAGCTCCAAGGGGGTTATAAACTTTTTTTTATTATTATTCTATAACTACCAATTTCTGATCAGGGGGAATTATTACACCAAGCTGTTTTTTTTGTCTACATGCAGAATAATACAGAAGGCCAAAGAACAATCTGGCCATGGACAATACTGGCAATCATTCCAGTCCAAAGTCTTTTATCTTCCTCTGTGCACAGGAGTTCTTTTGTGAGTGTCTATGTCCCAGCCTTTGGAATGAGGTGGAGGTGTCAGGTCACCTGTGGCCAGGTGACAAGTGCACCCCGTTAGGGTCAGGGATGCACCACAGTGTAGTGAACCCAATAGCAAACTGCTGCGGATAGACAGGGAATGTGAACCCAAGATTCCCCAGGGTGCAGAGTCTAAGGTCCAGAAGGTGTTCACCAGTGCCTCTAGTGGTGAGGATGGCCTTCGCTGCAACTGAACCCAGGTCGCGGACCCTGGGGTCCCCCAGGTCATGCTCCGTAGGGAGAGAGGGGAAGCAGCCACTGAAGAAACAAGGGATGGTGATGGGTAAGCCAAGGTCGTGGCCACAGGCAGACAAGGGTAACCAAGGTACAGGCAAAAAGGTCAGGGTCACAGGCAAGCAGGATAAGTCAGAGACGAGCCAAAATTGGTACACAGAAAGGTAAACGTAGCACACTGCAGACAGGAACTCAAGCTAACAACAAAGGTTGAACAACACTGCAGACCTGCAGTGCAACAGTTAATATAGACTCCCTGGGATGGCCTGGGGTGGGGCCATACAGGAAGAAGAGATGATAAAAAGGCAGCCAGAACAGAGTCAGGCCTCTAATGGACACATGGAGACATGTAAGCTGCCAGACTTTATTGCATATCCATGACAGGGGGTTAGCTAGTCAGTTACACTCAGCTGGACTTGTTCTGTAATGTAGAAGATGTTTTGTACTTTATCCACTTCTTCAGGTATAATGAGTAATGGGAACATATCTTTGCATTTATATCCACACATCTAGACCTGACACCTTCACCTAATCACTATGGAATGGGTCAGGGCAGATGTTGGCCGTCAATGAACAGGATGGGAGAGGGGGGTTAGGGTTTGTCTAGAGAGGGTCAAAACTAGTGTGTTTCTTGTATAATTTCTGGATCATTTTCCCCAGTGTAACTCACCTTGTCTCCTTTCCATGATATTCGCTCTGGTTCTAGTGCAAGCTGCAGACCTTCTGAAAGGGACCCATCAAAGTGACCCACGTGCCTCCAATCGGTGTCATTTGTATCTGTAATTCTTGTAATCCAATTTACAATGTCCAGTGGGATGGGAAGTTCTCCTTTATCATTAAAAAACATTATCTTTCCATTAGGATCGGTGTACAGTACTTCTTTTACATAGCGGGACAGCTTCAAAAATGACAGAAATTATTATAGGTAACAAGTATATAGATCATTTAATACATTTTTGATTATAGATTGTTTATCTAGTTATACAGTATCTAATTTAGAGAATGCCATCTGGGTGAGATGACCTTTTTGTTGAGCACTGCACTATATGGGCTCGTTTGCATGTGAGGTTGGCTTTAGCTGCAGACGTAGCAGTTGGGGATGTACACACTCCGTGGCTATGATTCTTTTCTTTACAGATGTGGCAGAAATTATGCCCCCTGTACGCCTGCCGGTCATGGCACATTCAAGTGAATTGGGGTGCTTTCTATTGACCATGATTCTGCTTGTTGCCTGGATCATTACTTTGTTTGTTTTATGACCATGTCTCTGCCTGGCACAGTGCCATTTTAAGAGCATTATAGGCCCCGGGGCAATACAGTGCACTGGGGCCCTGTCTACACAACCACGCACAAGAATTTACTGCCAAAAATCATGAAATTTACTGGCAGAACCACAATTTTTTTATTGGCACTGCAAAAAAGTACCTAAAATTACAGTTTTACAAATTTCTTCATTGGCATGAAGGTTAGGTTACTGTAACCCAGCCTGATCAGAGTTTCCTCTTGCATCAGAGTCTGTAGGATTCCCCCTTACAGTGAAAGGGAACTCTTATGTAAAGGGAAACACTGCAGATCATGATGTAAGGGGGAACTCTGATGTGGAGGGGGGCTCTGGTGACTAGAGACCACCTTATATCAGAATCCACTGCTTTCTCTTTACATCAGAGTTCCCACTTACATCACGGTCCTCGGACTGAGTTCCCCCTAGCACTGTAAGGGGGAATCCTGCAGACTCTGATGTAAAGGGGAACCACCTTCCGTAGAGTAGATACACTAAGGTAAGGGGGGGCACTAATATTTTTGTATTCACTCCCCCCTTTCTTTAGCAACCACCCGCCCTTAGACTGGCCTGGTGGTGCTATCACTGACCTCCTCTCAGGTGCACCATGCAAGGCTCAGTCAGATGGCTCCAGCTTGGCTGCTCTGGTTTTATCCTATAGTCTCTTCATGTCTGACTTCTCCTGTGACCCCCATCCCAGCGGCGCTCCCACTCTTAACTCCTCTCCAGACTCTTCCTCAGAGACTGTAGACACGATACAGTTCTACAGTTCTGACCCGCCGTTCTCCACCATTTTTTACTGGGGTCGCTGGGCAGCCTATGGGGGCCCCCCAGGCAAGTGGGGCCCCCGGGCAACTGCCCAGTGTGCCCAATGGAAAAGACAGCCCTGGCCTGGCACTTAAACAGACCTATCTGCACATCTGACTGACTATGTTCCCATGAGTCACGAGTCACAGCCATCTTCTGTGAACAACTGCACTCCTGGAACTACAGGAACTCTTTCATTCCTCCTTTTTTTAGCCTCCATTACTTCCTGGCCATTGAGATGGTATTTCTGTGGGCATCCAAGTACAGGTAGGCTAGGTTTTCTTAGCTTATAGGAACGGTGACTACATGAGGTGATGTTACACTAAACTATTTTCACTGATCACTCGTATAGAGGGGACAATTACGGTGCTTTGCTTTGCTTTTGACACAATTGGTTGCTTTTTGTGATATGCAAGATAAAGTTTACAGTATATAATCAGTGCAAACATTAAAAAAGTTTTACACATGTGGTATTGCCAGCAGTAGAATGTATTTTGGAGTATATTTCTAAGAATGCCCATGCTGTATGTGAGTAATATTTTTTTCAAATTGACAACTTGCTGTAAAACAATTAATTCAATATTTCTTTCTACATTTTACTAAAAACGTGTGGCAGAAAAATATGAAGTTTTCAAAACACTCCCTGTGCCTCTTCGAAAATACATTGTAGTGTTTTCTTCCCAAAATGTAGTCATTTTGTGGGTGTTTCTCCTGTTCTGGCACTTCAGGGACTCAAGAATTGTGATAGGTCAGGAAATTAGAAGAATTTATGCTCCCTGAAAGCCCAATGGTGCTCCTTAAATTTTGTGCCCTTCTATGCATCTAGGCTGTGAAAAAGTATCACAAATGTGGCATCCCCATACTCAGGAAGTATAGCAGAATGTGCTGTGGGATGTAATTGTAGGTATGCCTATGCTATGTGTGAGAAATAACTTGTTAACATGACACCTTTATGAAAATATAAAAAATTCCCAAAAATTGAGACAAAAACTAATAAAATACATCAAAATCTCACAATGCCTCTTAATAAATTCATTGGGATTAGAAGAGGGAAGATTTGGACAACTGCACTCCAATAAAAAACTTTATTGAGCAAAATAACAAAAGTTCAGACCACAGCAGGGTACAGGATAAAGACCTGACACGTTTCACACTCTCAACAGTGCCCATGTCTGAGGATGGACCTCTAGTGGTGACCACCTTCATCTTTCCGCAGGATGCTGTGGAGGCAGAGGGAGACACAGTGCCTGGCGGCGTGTCTATACTTGCATCTCCTGACACCCAGAGACCTGTCAAATTGTGGCAGGAGTCTCAGTCAGATGAGAGCCTGGGTGCCCTGTACGGAGGTATGTTATCCCTTCTCATCTTCCTTCCCAACAGTGGGGCAGACTATGTCAGATGTCATAAAGAAAGATATGCTCCTGTCTCGCTGCTCCTCTCTACAAGCTGACATTCTTCAAAAAATACACTGCAAATGTTCAAGATCTGGGGGGACAGAATGAGCCACTTAGGCCTCGTACACACTATCAAATGTGTCTGTTCAAATCGGTCGGACCGACCGATTTGAACAGATCTGTCTGCTGGCATTTTGGTTTGCTCGCGTGTACACACGAGCAAACCAAAATCCCCGCCAGCAGACAGCACGCTGACGTGTCGGTGACGTGGCGGTGACGTTGACGCCGCCACATCACCGCACCAGGAAGTAAAACACTTCCGCGCATGCGTCAAAATCATTCGGCGCGTGTGCGAGAAGACATGTCTGCTGGTTAGCATACTAACCAGCAGACATGTCGGGCGGACAGGTTCCCAGCCGACAGATTTCAAAGCATGCTTTGAAATCTGTCGGGTGGCCAAATCCGTCTGTTTGCCCGTACACACGATCGAATCTGTCTGCTGAAACGGTCTAGCAGACCGTTTCCAGCAGACAGATTTGATCGTGTGTACGAGGCCTTAGAGGATTCCATGGGAACATGTACTGAATCCTACAATATGTTTTTCTGCAAAATGTATGGCAATGGGACTCTTGTCCAAGATCCCTGTGGTGATATCCGTTACATGGTCACTTATTCATTCCAAATATTTCCTCTTGGTTTTCCCAAGCATAGAGGGAGCCACAGTCACATATCAGTAAATAAACAATGCCTATGTCCTTACTCTCCCTTATGAATTTACAGTGGTCACAACAACCACATTTAAAGGTCCCTTTTGGGCGTGAGCCACAAGGGTCACATTTGCTTCTTGGGGGAAAATTATACATCCCTTTTTTAGACTTTATTTTATTATTTTACTCAATGGGAAATATATACAGTTGTAGCGCTACCCCCGCAAGGGCCGCTGGTTTGATGATGGGATCGGCAAATTAAGTCACTCTCACTTTTTGTCTAGGGGTGCACCGGAAGTACTAGATAGTAATTGAGTGTCCACACAGTGAATAAGGGTTTTCTCAATGCTTTAATTCCAGCCAACATTGCCGAACATCAACTCGGTGAAGGAAGAATAGGTTGATGAGAAGGAAAGAACTCTAGATGTCAGGCCTGGATATAGGTGTAGCAGAGATTAGCTCTTTAAAAAAAAAACACAGAGCCCACACGTCGCCACTCAATGCCTTGGGTGGGAGAGGTGTCTCCCAGACAGGTCTCTCTCTCTCAGACAGCAGCCGGGACGCCACCTCAAATTCTAGCTGGGAGAAATGAGTCTCTCTCACTGACCCGACTCTAAGCCCCTGCCACGGGCCAATAAAATGTAAATGATTTGGAGTGTCCGAACAGAGCGAATCCTCCCAGCAACTATCTTAGAACAGATCTCTGGGTGACAGCAAAGCGTACCTGTCCATTGCCCGGACGCCGGATCTTCTCTACGGCATTTGGGAACCCAGTGAACCACCCGGGTCCCCTCAGTTTCGTCTCCGATTGAGACTCGATAAGGCCTATAACCTGGCCAGGTAGGCCACACTGGCCGGGTCCATAAATGCGCACACCCTGAAGGTGGGTGCCGCACCCCGACTCCGGGACCCCACGCCGCCAAAAAAAACCCCGAACACCGGACCTCCGTCCCAGATATATCCCTCCCCAGCATGCCCAGCGAGAGAAAACCCTCTCCAATTGGCTGCTGGGGAAGATTCCATGCGCCAGAAATCCCTCCAGCTCCCACTGCCAGCCAAGGATGAACTCACATCCTCAGAATGCAGTCCGAGCCAGTGGTCCTTTCCAGAACGACACAGGTCATTACCCTAACAAATCACGGCTGGGAGCAATGTAACTCTCCCAGTCAAACTAGTTTTAGAAAAATGGCCATGCGAAAAGCAAGGGGGCGCTACACAATATATTATACATTATTGGCTTTTCTTACCTTTTAAGGATACGGACATAACTCTCTGACTTCCCTAAGGACAGTGAATCTGTGGCCATACACACAAACAGTTTTTTACATCTATCAGTGGGTGTGAACACTATTGGATCCACACTGTTCCAACCTATGTTGTCTATTTTACATCTGGATGTTGAGAAACTTTATGTAAATATATATATATATATATATAAATATATAGTGGTGGGCTACTCCCATGGGTCGGTAGGTGTTACCCTCACCTGGAGATCTATGTCATTTTTATATTCGTTGATGCTGTCAGGGCTGGGCTCAGCCCTTCCTTCTCTGAGCTGGCCACTCCTATCTCTCCACAGTGACTCTCCTGTTGATGATCAGGGTCGTCAGTCCTGCCTACTTAAGCCTTCCAGTTCACTTACTCTCTGCCTTCGCCTTGGTTAACATCACAGAGATTTTCTCCTGCGTTCCTGTTGAAGACAATGCTCGACTGACATCCCTTCTGGCTCCTGATCTTGCTTGCTGTTTTACTATGTATATCTCTGGCTCTGACATTTGGCTTGGCTGATTATCCGATCTGGTTTCTGAACTCTGGCTTTGTTTTGACTAGGCTTACTCTATCTTTGTATTATTGTTATTATTATTATTATTATTATTATTAAACAAGTGTGATTAATCTTGGTCTGATTCATGGTTTCTGACTGATGCCTACATGAGCTACATATTTATTGAAGTTATGTTTTATCAATATACAGCTATCCATGCCAGGGCCCTCCCACCCACTGTTTGATGGCACTTAATGTGATACAATTATATACGCATGTTCTTTTCTTGCTCTTGTTTGGGTATAAACGTATGCTATGCCATGTTATTTTAAAGATATTAAATCCAATGCAATTTTTTTGTATAAATTATACATGATATATGCTTGTGTGGTTCTGAATAAGCTAAATTCCTGTGAAATGCGTCGACCAGACCAAGAAAAATGTAAATACTTACGCTGATATCTTCATGCTATGTACTCTATATTGTATGGGTCAAAACATATTTTGTTATGCGTCGTTCATCATATGTTTACATTTCCATAAATACATTTTTACTACTTAGGCTGCGTACACACGATCGGTTAAACCGATGAGAACGGTCTGATGGACCGTTTTCATTGATCCAATCCGATTGTGTGTGGGCGCCATCGGTTATTTATCCATCGGTTAAAAAAAAAGCCAACTTGTTTTAAATGTAACCGATGGATACCTAACCGATAGCAAAACAACGATCGTTTGTAGGCACGACCATCGGTTAAAAATCCACGCATTCTCAGAATCAAGTCGATGCATGTTCAGATGCATTGAACTTAATTTTTTTCTGCACCTTGTTGTGTTTTACGTCACCGCGTTCTGACACAATTGTTTTTTTAACCGATGGTGTGTAGGCACGACTGACCATCAGTCAGCTTTATCGGTTAACTGATGAAAACGGTCCATCAGACCATTCTTATCGGATGGACCGATCGTGTGTACAGGGCTTTATATTGTCTGATATGTTATCATGGGCATATGTAAAGTCCTACCCCCTTCTATGCTTTTTCCATTACTGTTTGGGATATTTCCCTTTTTGGAGGATGGTTTAGTTGGTGTGGTTTGAGGGGAACTGGATGCACTTCAAGCCTGTGTTAAGTTGCAACTCCCTATACCAATCCAGCAAGTCTACAGTTTGTACCTGTAAGTTATCACAGAAGGCCTGCAGGTCATCAGGTGTCTGTAGATAGAATTGCTTGCCCTAAGAAGTCCCATGCAAGCGAAAGGGAACTTACATTTATAAGGAATATTCTGTTTGCAATGTGTCTCCAGCAGGGGTTGCAAGGCACATCAATTATCCAATGTAATCGGTGGTAGGTCTTAAAATATATTTATAATTTTTCCATTAAAAGTGAAAAGCTTGTTTTGGCAAGCTTTGGCCATGATTTCTTACTTTAATTTAAAGTTGCTGAGACAACATATAATGTCTTTTGGGGGCGCTAAGTTGACTGAAGAGGCCCACAGAGTCATGTGTACCCCCTCAAACTTAATCAGCGTTTCTGCCTGGCAATCTAACAGGTTAATAAAGAAAGACTGTAAGACAAAGATAATGTCTTACACTTCCAATGTTTCGGGTATTTATTTTCCCTAATATTATGCCATCTCCCCCTGTTGTCTAAGTCCTCTATGTGGCGATTCATCTCTATTAGGTGAGCTAAATGAGAGTCTGTGACCTTCTTCAAGCAGGTAATGGTACTGTCACGTCCGTTCCCTGCCTTCTCTGCTCCTTCCATTTTTTGACAGGGCTATATTATCAGCCTTGAGCTCTGTGATGGCAGAGGAGAATGTACTTTTTATGTTTGCCGCTATTTCTGTTATGTCTGTAAGAGTCAGCTGGTGATCAGGTGTAGCTGTGTCCCTTACCGCTTCCTCATAAGCCGGCTGTGAGTCTTTGCTGAAGACCTATTCTCCACGAGGCTGTGCCATCTTGCCCAACTCCTTGGGGCACCACAGCAGTGATTTAAAGACGCTGGGACGCTTCATATCTTGTAGACGAAATGCTGTTGATAAGCCCATAAGAGCAGAGGGTTTGACTGAGCTTCTCTATCTTGCTTTCATCCATGCTGTGTGCCAAGCCACGCCTCCCACCACAGTATAGTTCTGTGCTTTGGTGTTAGTTCAACACAGTTTATTGCAGTGTGTTAGTGCATGTTTAATGCAGAATACTTCAGTGTGTTAGTGCACGTTTAATGCAGTATATTTCAGTTCAGTATATTTCAATGTGTTAGTGTACATTTACTGCAGTATATTGCCAATGCTATCCAGCCACAGCATGCAGAGGTGGTGGTGAACTGGCTTACTAAACCATCCTCTTCCTCCCTGATCCTCCATTACCCAAGCAGAGACTAGTGCACAGTCCACTGCAGCTACAAGAGTGGCTTATTTTGCCTCCTTTTCCACAGCTATTCCTGCCATAGCCCCAGCATCAGGTATGGAGGAGTCAGCTGAGTTATCTGAACACAGCATCAACCACTTGCTCTTTGATGATGCACGGCCATTGCTTGATTCAGATGTTGGTTCTGAGGTTAAGGAGGGTAGGAACGTGAGCCTACAGAGAGGAGCGAACACTGGTAAACAAAAATTGTCAGTCATGTTCCCCCAGTTGCAGGGTATTGCTAAAATTGTCTCCAGTGATGATGAGGATAGAGGGAATGATCATGGGGTCACTGACACGAATTTGGTGTCAGATAGAGCAAAGGATTAAAGTGAGGGTGAGGCACAACCACAAATAAGCAGCCATTGTGGAAGAGTAAAGAGCAGCCACCCTATTCCATCAGTTTGTGGAGCTGTTAGCTCCCGGCCCACTTCCCACAGCTCATCTGTTTGGACCTTTTTTAGTACATATGCAGCCAATCGCACTGTTGCAATCTTTGCCTCAAGCATATTAAGTGTGGCAAAAACACCAGCCATTTGCATACCACATGTTTTACAAGGCACTTAACCTCCTACTACTCAGCCCATAGGCAATAGAACCTGAAAGCCACACAAAAGGGACACAATTCTGCCCCTCCTTAGCTTTCCTGTCTATCTCTGCTATACCTCAGCAGCCTCCATTAACAGGGATGACGGTATAGCGCAAGGTGTCACAGTCCTTGCAGCATGTCTGCCAGTAGAAAACTCCCAGCTGGAGACTATAGCAGGTACATTTCTCTGACACATCTTCTGCAGCAAAAAACAATACAGTCACTGCCACCCACAAGCCCAGTGTCGAAATTCAAGCTTGTCAAAGCTGCTGGCTTTACAACTGCTTTTTTGTCTGATCGATTTAACCCCTTCCATGAATTTTCAGAATGGCTTCCTAGATGCTATTTTTTTCCATGTAAGGCCATTCCAGCTCTGTACCATCACGTGGAAGATAATGTTGTGGCATCGTTGGGCAAGGCAGTCAGCTGCAAGATCCATGTCACTGCTTACACATGGACCAGAAAACATGGTCAGGGATAAGCATTAACCTAATAACCCTCGATTCCCACCGTTAAAGCCTATGGGACACGAACATGAAAAATCAAAGGTGCTAATTTTAAAAGGTTATATGCATGGTATTGTCATAAAAAGTGTTTGTGGACCTGGGTCCTGCCCCATGGGACATGTATCAATGATTTTTTTTTTAAACTGACTTTTTATCGGGAGCAGTGATTTTAATAATGCTTAAAGTGAAACAATAAAAATGAAATATTATTTTAAATATTGTGCCTGGGGGGTTTCTATAGTATATCTGTAAAGTGGCACATTGTTCCCATGTTTAGAACAGTCCCACAGCAAAAATACATTTCTGAAGAAGAAAAGTCATTTAAAACTGATTGTGGCTGTATTGAATTGTCAGGTTTCGGCAATATAGATAAAACTCATTCATTCAGGCCCCCCCCCCCCTGAACCGTACCAGGCCACATGCCCTCAATATGGAAGGGAGATTTGGAGTTGCCCCCTAAAACACCTTGTCCCCATGTTGTTGGTGACAAGGGCCTCATCCCCACAACCATTGCCCAGCGGTTGTGGGGGCCAGTTAACGGGGGGGCTTATCGGAATCCTTTAACAAGCGGACCCCAAGATCCTGACTCCCCAATGTGAATTTGTAAGGGGTACATTGTACCCCTACCAATTCACAAAAAGTGTCAAAAATAGTAAAAAAGACAGACGACACTTTGGGACAAGACCTGCAATGTCAATTCATCTTCTATCACGCCGCCAGACAAACCGAAAAAAGAAAAAAACGCTGCAACAGCTCCGCCTCCATGGAAGGCTCCTGCCGAGTGACGCTTATTTTTCAATGGCAGCTGTTATATAGATGAGAGCGGGGCCACCCGGTGGTGTAGGCAGGTGACCCCCCCTCTGATGCTACATGACATCAGAGGAAGGCAGGGTCACCAGCTGGACCCAGGAATAGTGGTGTGCGATAATCACACAAACCTCCTGTCCACCCTTAGATAGAAAAGTTTAAACATGTGCCATGCCTGGCACGTGTCTTCAGTTTGATGGTGAAGTGTTTCCTAAATAGATACACAGGGTAGGAAGATCTGCTAAAGCAGGCCAGAAGAGTCTGTAGACATTTTAGGCAGACATACACAGCCAGTGCTTGGTTGCCTGAGATTCAGTGAGAATTCCACCTGCCCATAAATTGCCTGATTTATGGCATGCTCACCAGCAGCTGCACATTAAGCAGAAAGCTGTCAACCTGAGTGTGAGTATGGCAGAACGACAAGCTTATGCCAGCTCTACTTTTTTTTCCCAATGCCAATGGCTGCTGATAAAGGATGCATGCACTATATTGTCACCATTTGAGGAGGCGACAAGGATTGTGAGCTATGACAATGCATGCATCAGTGACACAATCCCCTTTGTGTTTCTGGTGGAGCAGACTCTGCCTGGCATTATAGATAGGACACTTGAAGAGTAGCAGGAGGAAGAGGAGGACTTCCTTTCCTCTCAAGGTCCACTCTATGCATACACCATTCTTGTGACGCCGCAGAACACACAAGAGAAGAAGGAAGAGGATTATCTGCCTCCCCAAGCCGTTGTTTACAAAATAAAGAAAGCTTGAAAAGAAAATGTAATTTTCTGGCTTTATAAATGTCATTATTGCTGTAGATGTGCCACATTACAGGCAGACTAAGGGGGCCACCAGGCACTATATTTCAATACATCTTTTATTTTTATTGTTGTTTCAAATTTTTAGGGTTTCGCTTTAACACTTTTGCTGCCAGGCCCTGTGCTCCATTTTTACACCACGGGTGGTCAGGCCGTTTTTGCCATTTTTCAATTGTTTTTTTATTTTTCCCTTACAGTTTTTAGAGTTTGTTAAAGACCCCCCCCCCTAAAACCATATATTTTCTGAAAGCACCCGACCAGTAGAATACAAATAAGGTGCTACTGATTTTTAGGGCACAGTGATGTTTGTGCAAATGTTTATCAAAACAATATTTCTCTTAAAAATACACTAACATCATTATTAGCAGATAAAAACACAGTACATTTTATAAAATTGCTACTAAATATAAAAGCTTAACCTGTATTAAGTTATTAAATAACAAATATTTGTAATGGTGAAGACTGAACTTACGGAAAAATGAAAATAACCACATTTATCTAAAAAATCTGAAGGTTTTCATTCCCTTTACAGCTTTGAGAGTTTGTTAAAGACCCCCCCAAACTATATATTTTTTGAAAGCATGTAGGGGAAAAAAAGAAGAGGCTACAATTTTGAAGGCCACACGATATTTGCGCACATGTTTATACTCGCAAAAACAATTCTAAAATAATTTTTAGCACATACAGTATAAACAAACACAGCAAAATTTACAAAATTCAACCTAAATATAAAAGCTTAACCTGTATTGAGTTAGTAAATAACAAATATTTGTAGTTTTAAAATTATATCTTTTTGCAAAATTGTGAAGACTGAACGTACGCAAAAATGTAAATAACCACATTTCTCAAAAAAATCTGAAGGTTTTCATTGTTCCCTTACAGCTTTCAGAGTTTGTTAAAGATCCCCCAAATCATATATTTTCTGAAAGCATAAGACCAGTAGAATAAAAAAAAGGTATGTATGCCCAATTTATTGCATACTGTATAAGCCTTTAAAACAGGCATTTTTAATTTTTACAGTTCAGGTCCTATAGACTTCAATATGGTTCATTTTTTGGTTCTGAACTTTTGCAATTTTCGAACCAAATGGGGGGGGGGGATGTCTAATATATAAATATGTACAGTGTATATATATATATATATATATATATATATATATATATATATATATATATATATATATATGTATATGTGTGTCTGTATATATATATATATATATATATATGCCACCCCACCCCACATACGCACATATACAAAATAGACACAGATAACAGGGGCACCTGCACACAAAAGCTTCAATTTTGCTACACATGTTATCAACACACATGCTGGAGTAACTACAATAATTTTAGACCTGCTATCTGTTATCTGGTATCAATGGATCGTGGGTGCAATGTCAGGCTCCTGCAGGCAAGTTCTTTAGCTCACTGGCCATACATATGTACAGGCTTTTGTTAGAAAGCTGGAGGACTTGTAAATGGACTACTAGTGCACTGATCAGCACAAGCGCAGTCCATTGATACTACAATACTGTCTGCCACGATAAAGGCAGGACTTGTAGTTTATTCATTCACAGATTTTTATGTGGGTGGAGCCCTGCACAGTAATGTTGATTTTAAATGTGACTGCAGTTGCGGGAAAGAGGGACCCCCTACCCACTGGCACAGGGGGTTGGGGGGGTGAGAGAACATGTGCTGGAACATGTTACACCCTAAATGCGGATGTGCCATGTAACATGTTCCAAAGGGTGAACTTAGCTTTTAAAGCGGTACCCATGGAAAATTTAAGGTTCTAAAGTTTGTCAAAATTTCAAAGGTGCAGGTGATTTTAAGGCTTGAAAGTATTTACTCAGTGCAACCTCATCTTTTATATTTTACATTTTATATTTTACCAAATAAGTGGGTAATATATTACATGTGTATATTTTACAAAAAAAAAAAAAAGATTGCATTTAGTAAACTATTGCACTATTATCCAAATTTTTAACTGCAAGCCTTATTTCTGCAGGGTCTCTGCTTTCAGAAAATATCCTGTATACTGTGATGCTAACGGTCAGATGGGATTGCATTGGTGATCCTTTTGCCGTGTGAAAAAAGTCCTGCATACTTTGAGTCTTTGAGCAAGAAGCTTACCTGCACGGTTGCCAGAGGTATAGTGTGCTATTTTGAGAGCATTAATATGTTTATCATACTGCTCAAGAAGTAGGAGCCTGAGATCAGAACAAAGCTTAGCAAGTTTAGTCACTATGAGGGTGTCAGCATTTTGTTTATTTAACAATTCTAGGGATTGGATTTCACCTAAGAGACGGTCCAATTTTTGGTTCCTCTGCCGGGGGCACAAATTTGTAAGATAAGTCCTCTAATAAAAGCCTTATGGGCACACCACAGCGTAGCAGAATTAGAAACAGAGTGCTCATTCAACTTAAAAAATTCAGTTAGATCTTTTGTTAAAGTGGCAACATGAGAAGGCATCTGAAGAATAAGGGAATTAGCACCCCAAACATATGCAGGGCTTGAAGCATGCCCCTCCAGCACATCTATAGACACAGGAGCGTGGTCAGACCACGAGATGTTGTGTATGGTGAAGGAGGACACTGCCTGTAACAGCATTCTATCTACCAATTCTAGAGTACGTATTATGGCTAGCTGAATTTGAAAGAATAGTCTCTTTAATTAGAGTGTTGGCATCTCCAGACATCATAGAGATCTTCTGAATGTAAAAGAGATTGGAGTTGTGGGGATGCCATTTAGATTTGGAGGCAGTATCTATTGTAAAGTCCGCAGTGGAGTTGTAGTCCCCGCAGATCACCAAAGAACCCTTACGGACAGAGGCTATCTTACGAAACAATGCTTTCAGGAAACAAAGTTGGTGGGTATAAGGTGCGTAAAGATTTGCAACGGTGAAAAGCTTAAATAGCACCCTTCTGGATCTGCATGCATTTCTAGTAGGGAGAAAGCCACTGAGTCTTTGATGGCAATGAAAACTCCTAAACTCCTTTTTGCTCAGTCGAGGCAGAAGCAAGGAAAGTATAGGGGAACTTTTTGTGGCTGAAACGGGGCGTGTTGCAGGAGGAAAAATTTGTCTCTTGTATGCAAAGAACATCGGCCTGGAGTTTCAGCGCCTCCCTCCTTGCTGGGTGATTCAATCCGTGAACATTAAAAGATAAGATTTTAAATACCATATGTGTAGAGTGCTGACAGTACCTTATCGAGGTTTAGGAGGGTTCTAGTGGAGTATAGTTCCGAGTGGTAACAACGCCAGGAGGTATCCTTATTGTTGAAGTACATCTCGTGCAGGTCAGACCATTGGGAGAGGAGAAAAAAAACAGAAAAAAAATTGAAAAAGAAAACAAGAACAAAAACAAACAGTACTGTAAAAAGGTAGAATCGGTTAGGAATCTAGAGTCAGAACAGCTGCCCATTACTAATGTGGAGGAACAAAAAAGACGTGTGCCGTATGCGCCCCATAATGCTTTCAAGAATCAGTAGGTTGCTGTGAATGATGTGTGAGGGGTAATTAGGTGTTTTGCTTTTTAGTTTTCTTCTTGCATGATGCCGATTGCCATCCACCGTGTATGCTCAGCTTCACAGAGGGCGAGGGATTTTCAGCATCACGCTCAGGTATGATGTCTATAGAGCGGAGAAATGTTAGACCTTCCTCCATACAGGTGATCACTGTAGTTTTCCCCTCTAGAGTGACAGAAAGCTTTATCAGGTATCCCCATCAGTAAGCTATGCTATGGTTGCGCAAAGCCTTTGTCACAGACAGAATTGATTTGCAAGAATCTCTCTAGTGGCTGAGGATTTTTGCGGAATGCTGTCATGAGCTGTTCCTTGGCTTGGTAAAGTGTACCCGCATTAAGACATCTCTAGGGATGTTATCCGGGAGGTGAGATGGTTTGGAAGTCTGTGTATTCAATCGATGACCAAATCAGATTTGGACGCGGTGGACAAGTACACCCTGATGAGGTCTTTGGCATAATCCTAAAGTTGTGCTGGTAGAACAGCTTCCAGGAACCCATGTATCTTTACATTGTTTCTCCTTGCCCGTTCCTCAAGGTCGGCCATCTTGGCTTTAAGCCAGTCTATGTCCTCTGAGTGATCAGCATGGGCATCAACTAAAGTGTTATGTGAGGCAGCAAATTCACCCATTTTTTGTTCTATATGATTTATCCGTCCCCCCAGCTCTCCCACTTTAGCTTTAAGGGTGGTCATGCACTTCACCATGTCTGTGTGTAAGGAGCTGCAGAGGGAGACAAGCATGTCTTTCAGAGTTGTGTCAGATATTGGCTTGTCTGCAGTGGAGAACTTAGTAATGCAGGTTACAAGTTCCCTAGTGTCCTCCATAGAATCCTGGCAAGTGCTCATCTGCTGTGTGCCGATCATCATACGTGGCCCCAATTCAGCAGGACTGCGGAAGAGTGGGGTGGAGGCTCCAGGAGATTTCCCCATAGGGTCGCTGAGTGAGCCTGGGCTGGATGCGGCTAAATGAGGGGAGAGCCATGCCCGGAGCCAGCTCCATTTAGGAAATGATCACGGGCCGCTGGAGTATAGAAATCTGGCAGTTTTTTCAGGAAGGTGGCTTTGTTTCCCTTCTGAGTCACCCCCAGAGGTGGACCGAGTGTTTAGGCAGGAGCGGGTTGATGTTTCAGCGGCGGGGATACCCCCTTTCAATGCTTATTCTCAGCGCTGGTGTGGAGCAGAGGAGTTATGCGTCCATGCTGCTGCGCGGTAGCCACGCCCCACTGAATATGTGCTTTTTTAATACAATGTTTTTCTCTTGAATTAATCAAAAATGTGTTAAATTTATTATTTTTGTCAACTCTGTTGTACTGGGAGAGATAATGTGAATCCGCGCTGTTGTACTGGCATAACTATAATTCCACTGTCCTCCCGTTTTCCTCTTGTAAATCAAGGGATTAGGTGCTATTGTATATTCTAACCTCACTGTGATTCCCATGCAAATAATGTATACTGTTTGGGAGTATTACACAACCTTCAGGCTTTTTTTTAACCATGTGTGCAAAAAACAAAACAAAAAAAGCTTGAAAAGGGAAAGGGTTAAGCACCTCTAAACTAAACTTGAATCTAAACTGGTTGCAATGTTTGTGTGGTTGAAAGTCATGTCTGGGCGCATTGTGTTCCAGTACTGAACTGACCGAGTATTAAAAGATACAAGTAAACTTTCATTGGACGCTCTCACCTTATACTTTAGTGTGTGTGGATTTATTTCAGATTTTTTGTTTTTTATTTTAAAAGAGAAATCCATGTCATGCAATGCTTGAGCCAACATGTAGACTGAGATATACACTCTATAGGATATTTTCTCATCAATAAATTGTAAACCAATTGAAAATGTCTCCAAACTGCAGTCCCTAAGAGGGTGTCTAGTTGTGAGTGGAATGAGGAAATTTTTCATTTGGTTTTTTGAAAAGCATCTGTAATGAGTTATGAGAATATCCTCCAACAGGGGGTCATTTGGGTGGCTGGTTGAATTAAAATTATTAAAATATTCCAGCAATCCTGGTATGTAGAAATAAGGGAATGTAAACACCAAGCTGCAGTTATTAAGAGCAAAAAACATTCTACTCATTGACCAAGAATCTGGTATAATAAATGTTTTCTCCGTGTAATAAAGGACATTATTATACAAAAACTTGTAACAAATCATATTAACTGAGCCACAAATAATAAGAACTTCCGTGGTTGAGGTCCTCAGCTCTGGAGGAATTTTATTACAATTCTTATTAGACACCAGAATCTTGAATTCAATACAAATCCAATGATTAGATAAATGTTTGCTGAGTTGTCGGATCTCCCTCTCTCCGTATTCATCATCAGATGTAAGGATCCCGACCCAGTTCCACTTCAACCTCTCCAGTAACTTGGCTATGGCCACATATTGCATCTCATCATCCGGAACTGTCCGGAAAAAGTTTGGATACATCTTTCTATCACTCAGTAAAGTATCTCTGGCTCCATAACTAATCTAGAAATGAAGAAAAAAGTTGGTATAAATAATGTGTAACTCTTAATATATAAATCAGAGGAAGATGAAGTATCCTAAAGAATGATTTTAGGGACTTAGGAGCTTAATTGAGGAAAAGGACCTCCAAGGTAGTTGTAACGTTATGGTCGTGGGATCCAAAGGTTCTTGAAGGATGCGAGGTACTCCTGTTTCAGCTTCACCCATGACTATTGGGTCTAGGGTCATCCTATGTCCACTAGGGGCATAGGATGACTGAGAAATTATATCTTGAATTACATGAAATGGAACAGTAATGATAATTCAAAATGTATTGCATGATATCTTGAAATATTACAGGTGGTTAATTCTGAACTCAACAGGTTAATTGAAAGATGTTAATTGATGTTAATCACCTCCAGCTACCTGGCTGTAGTGATAAAGCTTGCTGTGATTGCATTCTATTGTCTATTGTCTATTGTGCTAATTAAGTTGCTACTGTGGTGATGTGGATTGGAGCTTGGTAGACGGTATTGTGTGAAAGTCTATTGATGAAAATATGAGATGTGACTTAGCACCCTCCAAAGGTCAGACATCTGACTTATGTTTACTAAAGGAATGTGTATTGAATAGAAGGTGAAAAGATCCGGAGTCATGACGTCTGCCTTGTCAGCTATAGTAATTAACTCATGTAGACCTGGCACCAGAAAGTCTGTCTCCAAAATATGCGTATTGAGTTCATTGTGTCATGTTGTGGGTGGAGTTAAGCCATTGTTATTTGGTTGCAAACTGTATAAAAAGAGCCTAAGAGTACCATTAAAGTGTCATTCGTTTGGAACCAGAGACAGAGCTGTGTGTTTCGTTTTCTGGGGGAAATCCAATGGGTCCTGTCTGCTGGATTATGCAGTGTTGGAAGCTGGGTTGGTGGAATGGAATATCGTAAACGGCGTTAACTTCTGACCATTACAATTAGTGTCGGAAGCTGTCTTGGGTTGGTGGAATAGAATATCGTAAACGGCATTTACCCCTGACTGTTACAGTAGTATTCTCAGAAATACTAATGGTCCCTGGAGCCACACCAGAAAGACAAAGGGAGATTAGGGATGTAAACAAGTGGCTAAGGAGCTGGTGTATTAGGGAGGGTTTTGGGTTCCTGGAGAACTGGACCGACTTCTCAGTCGGTCACCAGCTCTAAAGAAGGGACAGACTGCACCTAAATGGGGAGGGTGCAGATCTGCTGGGAGTGAAGATGGCTGAAAAGTTAGAGATGTTTTTAAACTAGGCGTCGGGAGAGGGTCCCCAGGTAGAGATAGTCAGCATGGAACATATTCCAGAGGGTAGTATTGAGGGGATTAGTGGTAGGTTGATTAAAGCACATAAACCCAAGGTAAGTATACAGGCAGTCCCTGGGTTACAAACAAGATAGGGACTCTAGGTTTGTTCTTAAGTTGAATCTGTTTGTAAGTTGGAACAGGTAAATTTTTTTAAGTGTAGCTCCAGCCAAAAAAAATATTTTTAAGATTTTCGGAAAGCATTGAGAAGGGTTATCACCCCTGTAACAATTGTTTTGCTGTCTATTTCCCTGTTCAGAAGATTTCACCTCACTTTCTGGTCCAATGACAATTGTATTTGGAAAATTTGTTTTTTTTAGGGAAACATGGACTGGTGATAAAGCATCAGTGGATACACCTTTTTCCCATAACTCTTACAGGAGTAAATTTCCCTTTCTTGGGGTAGATTTCCTCTCACTTCCTGTTGTCCTCCTTCGTTTGTAAATAGGAGTCAGGCCGCGTACACGCGAACGAGAACCTCGTTGGGCTAAACCCATGGTTCCGCCCGATGATGTTCTCGGCCGGCCGTCGAGTTCGTCGACCAGGCTGTCGAAAAAGGCGTCGAGCCATTAGTCCCGATGGCCCGTCGAGCAAATAGAGAACCTGCTCTCTATTTTGGCTCGACGAGCTTCCCGACGGGACGCTCGACGAAAGTGTACACACAATCGAGCTTCTCGGCAGAATATGGATCCCAGCGAAACTCGGTCGTGTGTACGGGGCCTCATTTGTAAGTCGGATGTTTGTAAGTAGGGGACTGCCTGTAGTAACATCAAAGAGATTGGGAAGGGGTTTGGAAGAGGAAAGGGAAGAAAAAAAATAGGAAAAGGGGAAGGAGAAAAAGGAGGGATGATAGGAGGGTGAAAAAACATATAAGGAAAGGATACACAGGAAAAGCACTCACATTCGCCACATCCGTATATAGTATATATGCAAAGAAAAATATCCAATCACAGGGTGAAAGAATGGCAGGCTTTGAGGCAGTGCGGAAGTATGTTAAAAATATATATTTTAATACAAAAATAAAAATAAAGAATTATACAATTTTACAATATATAGAAAATATACTTGGCATAAGTAAAATGTAACCCTATAGATTACAAATGTTAAAGTACTGGAACAAATCCCTTGAAGTCGCCTACGCGTTTCGCCGTTGGGCTTCTTCAGGGCGAGACAGAGAGGATTTTAGGGAAGGGGAAGAATGCAATACAGTCGTATAATCTGAAACAACATATACAGTATTAGTACATTCTAGAAACTTTAATTTAAGCAAATGAAACATAGGTAGAAAATGAAAAATTGAAATTACATAAAAAATCGTAGGGTAAGGAAATTGCATATATATATATATACACATATGTATAGAGTGGCTACATCACCTAGTAGAACACGGTAAGTATATTCATCCACCAAATTCAGGCATCACAGGTGCCAGGGTGTTCGAATATAGGTATTATCACCTATTGAGGCGTCTTGAAAAAATCTGATAAAGATAAAGTGTATTTTTACCAACAAGGCTGTAAAGTAAACTATAAGAGAGAGCAACATAAGGTCGTATATAGGAAGAGAATTTATAAAGATAGTATGACAGAAGTTTTCAATAGACATACCAGTAATCCATATAGTGACGTCAATACTAACAAAGGTCCCTGAATATCAGGAGTTCTATGGTACAGCACGCCATTTCAATAGGTACCAGAAACTGTGTCACAGCACCCAGTAAACAATAGTTCCTTATCTGTAGGTAAATATAGAAAGAGTAAATAGCCTGTCCATCTATCTAACTCCTCTATTATGTTGAAAAGTGAGATCAAAAAGTACCTGGAAAATCCTAAGATGGAACTAGGGCTGGGGCCGCTTCTTATACACAATCAAACATCCAAGCAAGTAAAAGCTCCAAAGTAAGTTCTGGAAGAACGCTTTTTATCAACAGTGTGATCTGCAACAACCTCAGTGGTGCTGGGAGAGCAAAAGTAAAAATCAGAACCGCATCATTATCATATCACGCAATGAAACCTTCAGTTCAGGTGCAAGAGAGTATGCTTACCATATAGAAGTTTGGTCTGTGTGTGCCCCAGGGTCACAACCAGCGTTGTGTACATTGCAGATCACAGCCGCTAGGTTTAAATAGGCCGCGATATTGACGTGATGATGCCATCTTCGTGCGTCACGTTCACGGCGGCGCATAAACAAAGGGTTGTTAACATCGCAGTATGTTGTAGTGGGCGGGTCGGATCCAGCCTGACCGCCCCTCCGCTTCTCCGATTGGCTGAGGGGTGTGTCTATGCTCGCCCAGACAAACACTGGGCCGCTGAGCAAGTATGATGACACCACGCAGCAGCGTAGAGGCCTGAACGGAGCAGAACGGCTGACATGGAAGCGCACATAGCTGACAAGCCAGACCCGACATAACCGCCCCTCCGCGTCTCCGATTGGTTGGGGGGCGTGACAGCCCGAGCGGATGGGATGACATCGCATCTCGGCGTCCCCCCTACGTAAGCACGGTAACCAATCAGAAACTGCTCCACATCCGCAACACAGGACAACGAGAAGAGGCATCAGAACAGCCAATGGCACAACAAGAGATATTTTTAAAAAAACTTAAAAATAAAAATAGTACCAGAGTATATGGCCGTGTGGTCTGTTCACCGCAGCTTCTAATATTGTAATCTGCAGTGAACTCCTACTCTCAGCGCAGCACACATGCAACACATTTTCAAAGGTCGCAAAGATGACCATCAAGCACCACAAATGGGGGGTAAATCGGCAGCTAACACGTTCCAGAAAAAATATACATTTACTCTGTAGCCAAGTTGGAGGAAAAGGAAAGAAAAATGAGATCAAATCGATGAGCATGATTTTGTTAAAAGATGCTTTGCCACGTTTACACAGTATATAAATAAAATACATCCAATTTCCCAAACGATATAAAATAGAGTATCCACATACAAAATAAGTTAAAATACTTCCTAATTAGCATTAAACCAATATAGGGATGGTATAGCACAAAAGAAAAAATGATCGTAAACAAAACATATATATATATATGTTTCTAAATAGGTCAACCGCTATTTATAGATCTCCTATGGGTCATGTGTCTTACTGATGGGTTTAGTCCTTAATTTTGTCACACAGTTCAACTCATCGTGGCACAGACTATCACATCTGTGGCCAATCTTAGAAGAAGGGAGGGGCATAGAGTCCATAGAGTAGGTAGAGAGGGAGGGGCTATGATCTAGTAAAATATCGTTAAATTAGATGTTTAGAAAAGGTTTGAAGCTAATAGCTTCGTTCAGACCCGGGAAATAGTTTGCCCGAAGGCGGTAGATCCATTTAGTTTCACATTGTAGTACCCTCTGGTCAAAGTTGCCTCCCCTTGAGTCCTCCGGAACGGACTCAAGGGCAGAGAACCTGAATACAGAGGGTTCGTATTTATGTTTAAATGCAACATGGTAACCCATTGTGGTGTTAAGGAGACCGTTGGTGGCATAGTAAACATGGTCTTTTATTATTTTCCAAAAGGGGCGTATGGTTTTCCCTACATAGAAGCTGCCACATTGGCACAAAATAATGTAGATAACCCCTTTGGTTTGGCAAGTTATATGTTGCCGTATTTTATGAATTTGACCATTTGGTAGCTGGATAGTAGTGCCTTCCAACACCATGTGACAGTAGTTGCACTGTTTGCATTTAGATAGACCTGGGTCGTCTGAAAATTCTGTGTTGGATCTACAGTATTTGCTCCTGACCAATCGATCACGTATAGAGGTTGCACGTCTATAGGTGATTTCTGGTTTTTGGCCAATATATCTGGTCAACCGTCAACAGGTGCCAGTGTTTGTCCATAATTGCTCGTACCTGTTTGTGTTGATCGGAGTAAGTTGTAATGAATCTAGTAGTGTCTGGTCCACATTTTTTAGTAGTTTTAGAGAGAATCGCCTCTCTCCGCTTGCCCATTGTTCTATAGAAAGCCTTTTTAAGGCATGTCCTGCTATAACCCCTATTAAAGAGTCTCTTATAAAGCTGGTCTGCTTCTATTTTAAATTTAGCATAGTCTGAGCAATTGCGTCGCAATCGCAGATATTGCCCATACGGTATACTCCAAATTAAGTGTAATGGATGGACACTTTCGGCATGAAGAATTGTATTCCCAGCCGTGGGTTTGCGGTAAAGGGAAGTGTTGATCATTCCCTTCTTATTGACATAGATGAGAATGTCAAGGAAAGCGATTTCCGATTTGCTCGAGCACATTGTAAACTTTAAATTATAGTCGTTATGACTCAGTAGCTGCATAAAGGATTGTAGTTGTTGACAACTACCCGTCCACAACAGGAGTATGTCATCTATATACCTGAACCAGCCCAACACAAATGAGAGTAGATCATTGGATTTTTCAACAGAAAATAAATCTCGTTCCCACCCCCCCAGGTACAGGTTTGCGTAAGAGGGCGCACAAGAAGTGCCCATGGCAACACCCTGTACCTGGAGGAAGTGGGACTCGTCAAAAGAAAAAACATTTTTACTCAAGATGTGAGCAAGTATATCCAAAACAAATGTGTTGAGCTGGTTCAGTTTGGGGCCTCTCTCGGCCAGAAAGCCAGCTACTACATCCAGACCCTTGGAGTGAGGGATAGATGAATACAATGCTTCAACGTCAATTGATACCAGAATACATTCGGAGGGCACATTTAGGCCGTCCAAAGCCCTCAAAAGGTCCGGAGTATCTTGAATGTAAGATGGTAAGGCTGTGACATGTGGTCTCAGATATTCGTCAACGAATTTACTTGCCCTCTCAGTTTTGGAACCCATCCCTGAGATTATTGGGCGTCCCGGTGGATGTCTCATACTTTTATGTGTTTTTGGAAGCGCATAAAAGGTTGGTGTCTTTGGATATTGGACTTGAATCCCCTCAAATATAGGTTTGGTGATCAAGCCCTCGGAGAGGGCGCGTTGTATCAGGTCGTTAAATTGTTGGTTGTATTTGGCAACTACTTCAATAGAAACTGGTTTGTACCAGTTGCGGTTTTTTAGAATGTCCCAGCACATATTTCTGTAATCTAGGTCATTCATTACAACGACATTACCGCCCTTGTCCGAGGGCTTGACCACCAAATGCGAGTTGTGACTTAGTTCGTTGAGGGCTGTTCTCTGTGAGATACTGAGATTTTGGTTAGTAGACCTCATCAAGGAAAGGGATTCAATATCCTTCACAGTCTGCATCAGGAAAGCCCAGACATTTGAATTAGTTTGTAGGGGAGGAAAGGTCAATTTTCTATATATTGTAAAATTGTATAATTCTTTATTTTTATTTTTGTATTAAAATCTATATTTTTAACATACTTCCGCACTGCCTCAAAGTCTGCCATTCTTTCACCCTGTGATTGGATATTTTTCTTTGCATATGCCTGTAGTAACAAATATCCTATTTGCAACCTTGGAACACCCAATAAGAAGATGGTATGCGACCGGTCAAAACTATGTGGCATGTTCACCAATGCCAGGAGCCTGGCGGACACGATGGGAGAACTAGAGATACTGTTGTACGAGGAGGATTTTGATTTTGTGGGAATTTCAGAGACTTGGTTTAACAGCTCTCATGATTGGCTGGCAACCATTCAAGGGTATTCCCTTTATCACAGGGATAGAGAAGGTAAGAAAGAGGAGGAGTATGTCTGTATATCAAGAATAATGTACACGTGAATGGTATGACATCACTAAGGGGGCAAGGGAGGAGGTGGAAGCATTATGGGTAGAGCTCCAAAGGGATGAAACTAAGGAGAAAATAATATTGGGAGTATGCTATAGGCCCCCTAACCAGAGGGAGGAGGGGGGGGGTGGACCTCTTATCACAATTTGGATTAGCGACAAGGATTGGAAGTGTCATCATAATGGGGGATTTTATTTATCCAGACATTGACTAGGCGGAATAACCGCGCATTTGTCTAAGGCAGTTCCTACATGTCTTGTAAGACAATTTCATGGGTCAGATTGTAGATGGTAGATGCTAGGGATGAGCTTCGAGTTCAAGTCAAACTGATGTTCGACTCGAACATTGCCTGTTCGCCTGTTCGGCGTACAGCGAATAATTTTGAGTGTTCATGGCAAATTCGAAAAGCCACGGAACACCCTCTAAAATCTATGGGAGAAATCTAAAGTGCTAACTTTAAAGGCTAATATGCAAGTTATTGTCATAAAAAAAGTTTGGAGACCCGGGTCCTGGCCCATGGGACATGTATCAATGCAAAAAAAAATGTTTTTTCAGGAGCAGTGATTTTAATAATGCTTAAAGTGAAACAATAAAAGTGAAATATTCCTTTAAATTTCGTACCTAGGGGGGGAGTGTATAGTATGCCTGTGAAGTAGCGCATGTTTCCCATGCTTATAACTGTCCCTGCACAAAGTGTAATTTCCGAAGGAAAAACAGTAATTTTGAAAATCACTTGCGGCTATAATGAATTGTCGGCTCCCGGCAATACAAAGAAAAGTCATTCATAAAAAAAAAAAAAAAGTGGGGGTCCCCCAAAATTCAATTATAGAGCCCTTAAGGTCTGGTATGGACATTAAGAGGAACCCCGCATCAAATTTAAAACAAAATGACGTGGGGTTCCTCCATTTCAGGTTCTAAGGGAAACGCCACCCCAAATAAAATAAAATAAAAATGGCGTGGAGTTCCCCCCAAAAATCCACACCAGACCCTTTATCCGAGCACGCAACCTGGAAGGCCGCCCACCCCCTCATGAACCATACCAGGCCACAGGCCCTCAACATTGGGAGGATGCTTTAGGGGTCTGTGACCACTCAAAGCACCATGTCCCCATGTTGATGGGGACAAGGGCCTCAACCCAAAAACCCTTGCCCGGTGGGAAAGTCCTTTTATTAAGAAAAAAAATTCCAGCGTTGGTAATCCACTCTCGGTCTCAGCTCCAACGCTGTCGGTATCCTGCGACGGATGATCTCCTCTCCATGATCCAGCGATGAGATGTCCATCCAGTGCACGCATCACCTGTCTCCACCAGAGACAGCCCAGAGAATGAAGCGGCTTAGCAGTGACAACTCTTATGTTTGTGAGGGTGGGGCCACCCATCACGTGACCGCGTCCCCCTCTGATGCAAGGGAAAGCCCAGGCTTCCGTGATAGACGAGAGGATGTCCGTGATAGGCGGAACACTGAACACAGTGGGCCAGATTCACATACACTTAAAGGGGTGGTTCCCCTAAAAAGAAACTTTTAACATTGCCTGTCTCTTCTTAATAAGATGTAGAATCGGCTGGTAGTTTAAAAAAAAAAAGTTCGTACATACCATTTTCGGCATGTAGTCTCACCGCCGCTTCCGGGTATGATGTGTGGGGACAGGCATCCGATCGACGCATACAGCGCGTCACGAGATGCCGAAAGAAGCCAAACGTTGGTGCTGCTCTATACGGCGCATGCGCACCAACGTTCGGCTTCTTTCGGCATCTCGTGACGCGATGTATGCGTTGATCGGATGCCTGTCATTTAAGTAGGCATGCCCCGGCCGCCAGACCCGGAAGCGACGGTGAGACTACATACCGAAAATGGTATGTACAGACTTTTTTTTTTTAAACTACCAGCCGATTCTACATCTTATTAAGAAGAGACAGGCAATGTTAAAAGTTTCTTTTTATGGGAACCTCCCCTTTAATATTGCACTGCGTAATTGAAATACTCTACGCTGCCGTATTTTACCAGGCTCTACACCGAATTCTGGTAGATTTTTGCCCGTACGCTACGGCGGCGTAGTCTATTTCTCGCCGCGTAATCAAAATACGAGATTAGGGGGCGTGAAGCATTTAAATTAAGCGCGTCCCTGCGGCGATCGAACTGCGCATGCTCCGTTCAGAAATTTCCCGCCGTGCATTGCGCGAAATCACGTCGTTACGTCATTCGTTGTTTGAGTAGTGTCGTTTACGAACATTCCTATTCCCGGACGACTTACGTCAAAAAAAATAAAAGACGTCGGAAAACGTAGAAATTCGACGTGGGAACGACGGCCATACTTAACATGGGCTGTCTAATATTAGAGCAGCAAAAAGCTGGTATAGTGAGGTTTTCAACTAACTAGAAAACGCGCGTAATTGGAAATTACTCCAGTCTAACACCAGTTACACAGGCGTAATGGCTCTCTGAATCTGGGCCACAGTCTGCTGGGAAACTGAGTGATCCGCCTATCACGGAACAGGACGAGGAGGAGGCTTGTCTTTTTAACATTTCCAACAGCAAAAATTTGAGAGCTGGTTCTCAAATTTTCAGACGGGAAAAGTTCTTGTGGGAAATTCTGATTGTCTGTATGCAATTCAGACATGCAAAAAAAAACATGCTAGGAATCAAGTCGACGCATCCTCGGAAGCATTGAACTTCATTTTTCTTGGCTCGTTGTAGTGTTGTACATCACCATGTTCTTGACGGTCTGAATTTGGTGTGACCGCGTGTATGCAACACAAGTTTGAGCCAAAATTCACTGTTTGTGTGGTTTGGCTCTTTCTGTGGGACTATTCAATTGCAATAAATATTGTAATGGGGGAAAAAAAATCATCTTTTCTTACCTGGGTGTAACCATATAGATTCAGCAGCTGGGCCATTTGGAGAGTGGTGTCAGAATTGAGATCTCCAATGAAACCAGCCAGGGCACCCCGCTCCACACAGGAATAATTTGGGGCTTCCTTTGTATGTCCAGACAATATCTGTAGAACATCTTTTATAGCTTTATTCACATGTCCACAAGAATCATACACATGGTATCCCAGAGTTATGTTGGGAAGAATATCTGGACTGCGGTTTATCTCATCAATAGCAAATATAAAAGCCAGGAGATGTCTGTATTCTCTCTTGTAAACCCTGCAGAACATTGATAGAATTGCATTAGTCTATAGCACTAGGACTGAAGAGGAAATTTCTTAAGGCAAAATATATAACACATTTAGATGTATGGTGTGATTGGGGGCTGTGTGCATTGCTCCATGAAACATATAGTGAAATTAAATTATTCCTGCATTTATATGAGTTAGAGCAGTGATGCTGCATTCATGGCAATGACTCCATCGTTGCCACCTTTCTATTGACATGCGCCATACTTTCATCTGTATATGTAAGTGCAATTTTAATAAATTTTTATATTGACCTTACGGTGTTACACTATGGCGTCCCCTCTTCTCCTTTCCATTTATATATGCCATCTTTGAGACGGATGACCAACATTTTTTCCGTGAACGAGAGACCTCTAACCAATCTCGGGGCCATTTGAATCTACACCACAGATATCTGCTGATCCCTTCCCTGAGGGACACCTTATATCAAGATCTGAGCATATACCAAGCCTGACCGACTCTAGAAATATAATTTTCTTAGAGTCCATTTTATCTGGTAAGCCTGCATCTTCACCGGTGGTGGGATTTTTTCTTTTCACTTCTGAACATCAAGCATCATTTGTGTCACTGGAATTTATGAACTTTATTTCATGAACTTTATTTCAATTTTATGAGTTATGATATTATTTTTATGTTGACGCACAGATCACTCCTTGTGTTTTACACACCATTTATATGTATAGCCTTATAGTCACATTTTGGCATTCTGAGCGCTACACTACCACGTTCCCATTCATGGCAATGGTGAATCTGCATTCATGACAATGGTGAGGCTGCATTCATGGCAATGGTGAGGCTGCATTCATGACAATGGTGAGGCTGCATTCATGACAATGGTGAGGCTGCATTCATGTCACTGGTAAGGCTGCATTCATAGCAATGGTGAGGCTGCATTCATGGCAATGGTGAGGCTGCATTCATGTCACTGGTAAGGCTGCATTCATAGCAATAGTGAGGCTGCATTCATGGCAATGGTGAGGCTACATTCAGGGCAATGGTGAGGCTGCATTTATGGCAATGGTGAGGCTGCATTCATGACAATGGTGAGGCTGCATGCATGTCACTGTTAAGGCTGCATTCATAGCAATGGTGAGGCTGCATTCATGACAATGGTGAGGCTACATTCATGTCAATGGTAAGGCTGCATTCATAGCAATGGTGAGGCTGCATTCATGGCAATGGTGAGGCTGCAGATGGGCACCGATTAGGCTGCATTGATGGGCACTGGGCCTTATTTTGATTCACAGTTTTTATTGTATTTTTTTTATTGAAACCCCTCTTAACCACTTGACCACTGGGCACTTAAACACCCTTAATAACCAGACCAATTTTCAGCTTTTGGTGCTCTCACATTTTGAATGACAATAACTCAGTCATACAACACTGTAACCAAATGAATATTGTGCGGGGGTACTGCAGAGTATTGTGCGGGGGTACTGTGGAGCATTGTGCGGGGGTATTGAGGAGTATTGTGCGGGGGTACTGCAGAGTATTGTGCGGGGGCACTGCGGAGTATTGCAGAGTATTGCTCGGGGGAGTATGCAGACTATTGCTCGGGGTATGCAGACTATTGCTTGGGGTATGCAGACTATTGCTCGGGGGTATGCAGACTATTGCTCGGGGGTATGCAGACTATTGCTCAGGGGGTATTGCAGAGTATTGCGCAGGGAAGGAAGAGTATTGTGCAGGGGGTATGCAGAGTATTGCACAGGGAAGGAAGGGGTTAATGCAGGGATGGCTGAGCAGGGATGGATGGATCTGTGAATGCATTAGTCACAGATCCATCCCACAGCGCTGCTGCCATCCGCGCTCCCCCTCTCACACTGTACCGATCGGTACAGAGAGAGGAGGGAGGAACCGGCGTCATCAAATGACGCCGGTTTGTTTACATGTGATTGCTCCGTCATTGGACGGAGCGATCACGTGGTAAACCGCCGCTATCAGCGGCAATTTACCGTGATCCACATGCCCGTGTGCCCGCCCCAGGGGGCGCGCGGGAGCGCGATTCTGGAATCACGTTATATATTAAGCAACCACATTGCCGCCGTTATTTGACGGCGGCTGGTTGCTAAGTGGTTAAAGTGAAGGTGCATGTCATATGCCGATAAACACAGTGGGCCAGATTCAGGTAGATGGGAGCATCTTTGCTCTGGAGTAACGCTTCTCATTTACGTTACGCTGCAGAAATTTTAGGAGCAAGTACTGTTATTCATGAAGCACTTGCTCCTAAAGTTGCGGCAGCGTATCGCAAATGAGCCGGCGGAATTCAAATTGGGCGGGTACGGGGCGCGTATTATTTAAAATAAGCGCGATCCCGCAGCGAACGTACTGCGCATGCGTCGAGTGTCAATGCATCCCAGTGCGCATGCTCCAAATTCTGTCAGTGAACGTCAATGACGTCACGTCCCCATTCATGAATGTTTTACGCAAACGACGCGTTTTGTTTTTTTTCCGACGCGATGACGACGGCTATACCTAACATAGGATATTCCACTAGGGGGCTGCTTTATCTATACGCCGCGTATCGCTTCCGGAAACGTCGTAAAGTCACTGCGTCGCGCCCGAAAAAGATCATGAATTGCCGATTTCCGCTCATTAACATATTTTTGGAGCGTAAATCGGCGGGAACGCCCCCGGCGCCATTTTTAAGTTGAAGTAACGATGCGATGGCGAAATTCAATTACGCCGATCGCATCGGAACTCCAACCCGGCGTTTCTTGTTTTCTGGTTACAGAAAACAAAAACGCTGGCTTAAAGTGACAGTTAGGCTGGCGGATCCATTGATCCGCCAGCCTAACTCTACCTGAATCTGGCCCAGTATATCTAAATAACAGGCCCAAGCTCATCCTTATGCGACACACGACCGGTTTTCCCGTCGGAATAAACTCAGATGCTGTCTTACATACATATGCTCACACCAAATTGTGACCGTCAAGTACAACCCTAAGGCAAGCCGAGAAAAATAAAGTTCATTGCTTCTGAGCATGCGTCGAATTGTTTCTGAGCATACATATTTTTCCCGTCGGAATTCCATACAGACAAACTGATTTTCCGATTTTTTTTCCATTTTTTTTCCATCTGAAAAATAGAGAACATGTTCTCTATCCAAGTCCATCGGTATTTCCAACAGAAAAAAGCCATATGGGGCATACACACGGTCGGAATATCCAATCAAAAGCTCCCATCTGGCTTCTTCCATCTGAAATTCCGACCGTGTGTACGCGGCATTATGCCGCGTACACACGACCAGTTTTCCCGACAGGAAAACTGTAATTTTTTCTCTTGGTTGGGAAAACCGGCCACGTGTATGCTCTCCAGCAGTTTTCCCAAAGAGAAAACCGTCGAGAATCACGACAGGAAAATTTAGAACATGTTGTAAATTTTCCCATTGCAAATTGCGGCTGTATTTTGCTCAGTAATTTTCCCATAGGCAAACACTGCGGTGGAGCATACACACAGCCGGTTTCCCCGACCAAGAGAAAATCTGTTGGGAAAACCGGTCGTGTGTAGGGGGAACAAGATGCCAAGCAGGAGCTCGGTGTCCCCCCCCCCCCTCAGTTTTCTCACCAGTCTTTTGACTGATGAGAAAACCGGTCGTGTGTACTCGGCGTTAGACTCTTCATCACCCACAGCCACAAAGGCAAGATAATTCTTGTTGGGCAGTGTATTAGTTCATTTTCATTTCATTTTATTGGTTAAAAAAATGTCAAGAAAAATGGTCGGCCCTCACGCATTTTCACATCATCAAATTTGTCCCTCTTTGGAAAAAGTTTGGACACCCCATGTAGCAGCGGAAAGGGTCAGAGACTACAAACTTGTTACAGGGCTGGTTGGAGCCTGTAGACATGCCATGAAGACAGTCAGGGCCAGAGATAAGAAATTCTTCCTGAGTTAAACTTATAAAATGTTTCTCATAACATACTTACAGTAGGTGACTGGGATATTGTGTCAATCTCGCTCCCTTTCTCGGCGAGATTGAGCACTTGTGAGCCCCATCGCGAGAGCCAGCGCCGAGCTGGCTTGCCGCGATGGAGACAAAGCCGTCATAGAAGCGACGGGGATCCGACGCGGATTCCCGCCAATTCTACACGTGGGCGGAGTTTGTTATGAATACTGAAGGAGAAATCCCCGCCGGATTTTTAAAAAAAATCTGGCATGGGTTCCCCCCTCAGGAGCATAACGGGCCCTTAGGTCTGTTATGGGTTGTAAGGAGACCCCCTACGCCGAAAAAACGGCGTGGGGGTCCCCCCACAATCCATAACAGACCCGTATCCAAAGAACGCCGGCCGGCCGGTCAGGAAGGGAGTGGGGGCGAGCGAGCGCCCCCCCCCCCCTCCTGAGCCGTACCGGGCAGCATGCCCTCAACATGGGGGGGTCAGGTGCTCTGGGGCAGGGGGCACACTGCGGCCCCCCACCCCAGAGCACCCTGTCCCCATGTTGATGAGGACAGGGCCCCTTCCCGACAACCCTGGCCGTTGGTTGTCGGGGTATGCGGGCGGGAGGCTTATCGGAATCTGGAAGCCCCCTTTAATAAGGGGGCCCCCAGATACCGGCCCCCCACCCTAAGTGAATGAGTATGGGGTACATTGTACCCCTACCCATTCACCTGCAAATAAAAAGTGTAAACACAAATAAACCACACAGTGTATTGAAATATTTTATTAGTTGGCCGCCGGGGGGGGGGGTGTGTATGATCGCTTTGATAAAAGCGCCCACCACCCGGCGGGCTTCTTTCGACGTCTTCGGCGGCTGGGGGGTCTTCTCCCACTCTCCGGGGTCTTCTCCGGCTCTCCGGGGGTCTTCTGCGGCTCTCCGGGGGTCTTCTCCGGCTCTCCGGGGTCTTCTCCGGCTCTCCGGGGGTCTTCTGCGGCTCTCCGGGGGTCTTCTCCGCTCTCCGGGGGTCTTCTTCTTCTTCAGGACTCGCCGCCGCTATCTTCGTGTTAGCTCAATTACTGGCGGCAGCGAGTCCCCTCTTCTGTGACGTCTTCTTCTTCTCCAGATGTTGACGCGACGCTTCCTCCCGCTGTTATGCCGGGCGCGCGGCTCGCAGCGAATTATATAGGCCTGTCTTGTGACGTCGCAGTCCCATCATGCTCCGGTAGGTAGCACGTGCTACCTACCGGAGCATGATGGGACTGCGACGTCACAAGACAGGCCTATATAATTTGCCGTGTGTAAGGGGAACAAGATGCCAAGCAGGAGCTCGGTGTCCCCCCCCCCCCCCCTCAGTTTTCTCACCAGTCTTTTGACCGATGAGAAAACCGGTCGTGTGTACTCGGCATTAGACTCTTCATCACCCACAGCCACAAAGGCAAGATAATTCTTGTTGGGCAGTGTATTAGTTCATTTTTATTTCATTTTATTGGTTAAAAAAATGTCAAGAAAAATGGTCGGCCCTCACGCATTTTCACATCATCAAATTTGTCCCTCTTTGGAAAAAGTTTGGACACCCCATGTAGCAGCGGAAAAGGTCAGAGACTACAAACTTGTTACAGGGCTGGTTGGAGCCTGTAGACATGCCATGAAGACAGTCAGGGCCAGAGATAAGAAATTCTTCCTGAGTTAAACTTGTGAAATGTTTCTCATAACATACTTATCACTACTGAAGAAAATAAAGATATAATAAATGTACCGCCGTCCCATCAATTCGAGAAAAACAAGAGGCAGCAAATTTGAGGCAACTTTGGAATTTCATGGTACGGTAAAGACTCACATTCGGCAAATGAATAAAAAAAATCTATTTATTAGGACAAAGCAAGATTTAAATACCGGCGTATTAGACGACTTTTTGCATCTAAAATCATGCCCCAAAAGTCGGGGGTTGTCTTATACGCCGGGTACCTGTGTCAGTCGGCGGCCATCCATTGTTAAAAAAGCGCGCCTCCTCCTCTGACTGTTCCGTGATAGGCGGAACACTAATTTTCCCAGCAGAGCCACTGTTTAGTGTTCAGCCTATCATGGATGCCTTCTCATCCTCAGCCTCGGCCTCGGACGAGAGGACATCCGTGATAGGCGGAACACTGAACAGAGGCTCTGCTGGGAAAATTAGTGCTCCACCTATCACGGAACAGCCTGAGGAGGAGGTGCGGCTTTTGAATAATGGATGGCCACCGTCTGACATCTCTGCAAACAGGAGAAGGTAGGGAGATTGTCGAGGCAGGGAATGGAATGGCACAGTGAGGCATGTATAGATGGCACAGTGTGGTATGTTACTAATGGTACAGTGAGGCATGTTACTGATGGCACAGTGAGGGATGTTACTAATGGCACAGTGAGGCATGTTACTAAGGGCACAGTGAGGCATGTTACTAAGGGCACAGTGAGGCATGTTGCTAATGGCACAGTGAGGCATGTATAGATGGCACAGTAAGGCATGTTAGTAATGGCACTGTGAGGCATGTTACTGATGGCACAGTGAGGCATGTTACTATGGCACAGTGAGGCATGTATAGATGGCACAGTGAGGCATGTTACTAATGGCACAGTGAGGCATGTATAGATGGAACAGTAAGGCATGTTATTAATGGCACAGTGAGGCATGTTACTAATGGCACAGTGAGGCATGTTACTAATGGCACAGTGAGGCATGTTACTAATGGAACAGTGAGGCATGTTACTAATGGCACAGTGAGGCATGTTACTAATGACACAGTGAGGCATGTTGCTAATGGCACAGTGAGGCATTTTACTAATGGCACAGTGAGGCATGTTACTAATGGCACAGTGAGGCATGTTACTAATGGAACAGTGAGGCATGTTATTAATGGCACAGTGAGGCATTTTACTAATGACACAGTGAGGCATGCTACTAATGGCACAGTGAGGCATGTTACTAATGGCACAGTGAGGCATGTATAGATGGCACAGTAAGGCATGTTAGTAATGGAACAGTGAGGCATGTTATTAATGGCACAGTGAGGCATGTTACTAATGACACAGTGAGGCATGCTACTAATGGCACAGTGAGGCATGCATAGATGACACAGTGAGGCATGTTACTAATGGCACAGTGAGGCATGTTACTAATGACACAGTGAGGCATGTTACTAATGGCACAGTGAGGCATGTTACTAATGACACAGTGAGGCATGTTACTAATGGCACAGTGAGGCATGTTACTAATGGCACAGTGAGGCATGTTACTAATGGCACAGTGAGGCATGTTACTAATGGAACAGTGAGGCATGTTACTAATGGCACAGTGAGGCATGTTACGAATGGCACAGTGAGGCCTGTTACTAATGACACAGTGAGGCATGTATAGATGGCACAGTAAGGCATGTTAGTAATGGCACAGTGAGGCATGTTACTAATGGCACAGTGAGGCATGTTACTAATGGCACAGTGAGGCATGTTACTAATGGAACAGTGAGGCATGTTACTAATGGCACAGTGAGGCATGTTACTAATGGCACAGTGAGGCATTTTACTAATGGCACAGTGAGGCATGTTACTAATGGCACAGTGAGGCATTTTACTAATGGCACAGTGAGGCTTGTATAGATGGCACAGTGAGGCATGTTACTAATGACACAGTGAGGCATGTTACTAATGGCACAGTGAGGCATGTTACTAATGGCACAGTGAGGCATGTTACTAATGGAACAGTGAGGCATGTTACTAATGGCACAGTGAGGCATGTTACTAATGGCACAGTGAGGCATGTTACTAATGACACAGTGAGGCATGTTACTAATGGCACAGTGAGGCATGTTACTAATGGCACATTGAGGCATGTTACTAATGGCACAGTGAGGCATGTTACTAATGACACAGTGAGGCATGTTACTAATGGCACAGTGAGGCATGTTACTAATGGCACATTGAGGCATGTTACTAATGGCACAGTGAGGCATGTTACTAATGGAACAGTGAGGCATTTTACTAATGGCACAGTGAGGCATGTTACTAATGGCACAGTGAGGCATTTTACTAATGGCACAGTGAGGCTTGTATAGATGGCACAGTGAGGCATGTTACTAATGACACAGTGAGGCATGTTACTAATGGCACAGTGAGGCATGTTACTAATGGCACATTGAGGCATGTTACTAATGGCACAGTGAGGCATGTTACTAATGGAACAGTGAGGCATTTTACTAATGGCACAGTGAGGCATGTTACTAATGACACAGTGAGGCATGTTACTAATGGCACAGTGAGGCATGTTACTAATGGCACATTGAGGCATGTTACTAATGGCACAGTGAGGCATGTTACTAATGACACAGTGAGGCATGTTACTAATGGCACAGTGAGGCATGTTACTAATGGCACATTGAGGCATGTTACTAATGGCACAGTGAGGCATTTTACTAATGGCACAGTGAGGCATGTTACTAATGGCACAGTGAGGCATGTTACTAATGGCACAGTGAGGCATGTTACTAATGGCACATTGAGGCATGTTACTAATGGCACAGTGAGGCATGTTACTAATGGAACAGTGAGGCATTTTACTAATGGCACAGTGAGGCATGTTACTAATGGCACAGTGAGGCATTTTACTAATGGCACAGTGAGGCTTGTATAGATGGCACAGTGAGGCATGTTACTAATGACACAGTGAGGCATGTTACTAATGGCACAGTGAGGCATGTTACTAATGGCACATTGAGGCATGTTACTAATGGCACAGTGAGGCATGTTACTAATGGAACAGTGAGGCATTCTACTAATGGCACAGTGAGGCATGTTACTAATGGCACAGTGAGGCATGTTACTAATGACACAGTGAGGCATGTTACTAATGGCACAGTGAGGCATGTTACTAATGGCACATTGAGGCATGTTACTAATGGCACAGTGAGGCATGTTACTAATGACACAGTGAGGCATGTTACTAATGGCACAGTGAGGCATGTTACTAATGGCACATTGAGGCATGTTACTAATGGCACAGTGAGGCATGTTACTAATGGAACAGTGAGGCATTTTACTAATGGCACAGTGAGGCATGTTACTAATGGCACAGTGAGGCATTTTACTAATGGCACAGTGAGGCTTGTATAGATGGCACAGTGAGGCATGTTACTAATGGCACAGTGAGGCATGTTACTAATGGCACATTGAGGCATGTTACTAATGGCACAGTGAGGCATGTTACTAATGGAACAGTGAGGCATGTTACTAATGGCACATTGAGGCATGTTACTAATGGCACAGTGAGGCATGTTACTAATGGAACAGTGAGGCATGTATAGATGGCACAGTGAGGCATGTTACTAATGGCACAGTGAGGCATGTTACTAATGGAACAGTGAGGCATGTATAGATGGCACAGTGAGGCATGTTACTAATGGCACAGTGAGGCATTTTACTAATGGTACAGTGAGGCTTGTATAGATGGCACAGTGAGGCATGTATAGATGGCACAGTGAGGGGTCGTCTTATACAGTGAGTATATGCCAAAACCAACATTTATCTGTAAAATTAGGGGGTCATCTTATACGCCCAGTCGTCTTATACGCTGGAAAATGCTGTAGCCCTTTAAGGAGAAAGTACAATACACTCAAGCTTAAATCTCTGAAAAGGAAGTGAAAGAGTAAACGTGTATCCATCCGTGAAGGGGGGATCAAATAATCGTCCCTTGTCAGTTCGACCCCTACATGTTTCGTGACGGAACCGCTTCTTTAGAAGTATACTTCTGAAGGAAGTCAAACTTGCTGCCCCTTGTCTCTCGTTTCTCAAATCTTGCTGTATTCTTTTTTTTATTATTATCAGAAAGAGGTTTTTATTGAGTAAAAGCATCACATTATTATGACATACAGTAACACTTTAATACTATACATTGCAATAAGCATGAGGGAGAGAGTCACCGCTCCAGGTGAGCCCTGTAGATGATTGAAGAACGGTTGGATTACCAAGGTGCTGGCGATGCACAATAGCAATAGTGGTGAAGAAAAAAGGGGATGGACTGCCGCACTCCAGGAGAACTTCAATAAAATAAAGTAGTCTTTATTGTAAAAGCAGGAACATGCACAATCACAGCAAACCACAAAAGACAGGATAGCCGACGCGTTTCACACTCAACTAGTGCTTAGTCATGGCAATAAGTATATTGCCTGTTATCAGAACCCATTACCCAGCAGTATATTTTTGCCAAAACATTAAATTACAGCTTATTAACCGCTTAAGAACCGGACCATTGCGACCATTGGCCGTGGGACGTGGCTACCAAACAAAATTGGCATCCTTTTTTTCCCACAAATAGAGCTTTCTTTTGGTGATATTTGATCACCTCTGTGTTTTTTTTATTGTTTTTGCTATAAACAAAAGAAGAGCGACAATATTGAAAAAAAAAATTTTTTACTTTTTGCTATAATAAATATTCAAATGTTTTCATCAGTTTAGGCCAATACTTAGGGCCCTTTCACCGTTCGTCCGTTTTTTTACGGATGAAAAACGGACCGCAATGCATCCCTATGGGATAGCGGACATTAGCGGATGAGCATCCACTAACGTCCGTTTGCATCCGTCTCCGTTAAGCTCCGTTTTTTTGAACGGAAGAATACCCTATTTTTCTTCCGTCAAAAAAACGGAACGGACGAAAAACGGATGTTAGCGGACGATCCGTTTAACATCCGATCCGCTAACATCCGTTTTTCATCAAAATATGTAATAAAAAAAAAGTTCTAAAAAAAAAAAAGAAAAAACGGATGGAAAAACTGATGAAAAACGGATGAAAAACGGATGAAAAACGGACGAAAAACTGATAAAAAACGGACGAAAAAACTGATCAACTGATGAAAAAAACAGACCTAAAAAACGGTCCGCACGTGTGAAAGGACCCTTATTCTTCTACATATTTTTGGTAAAAAAAAAATATTTTGATTGGTTTGCGCAAAAGCTTTATAGAGTCTACAACATAGGGGCCTCACATGTATGTGAGGGGCTTCAGAATAGCATTCTGAGTAGAGAAAAACTGTTTTTGGTTTTCTGTGTTCCCAAAACAGGGTCTGAGTGAGTGAGTGAGTGAGTGAGTGAGTGAGTGAGTGAGTGAGAAACTTATATAGCGCAACACATGCAAACTGAATCGCCTCTGTGCACTTGGTATCCATTCCCTGGGCCCTCAGAAGAGATGGGTCTAGATTTTTCTCCTGAAGGCCAAGTGGTTCACCTCCAACCAGATGCTGGTCTGGTTGCCCGGAGGCTTCAAAGAGATTTTGGTGGGAGAAGCCTCTACCCCTGTCCGCCTGGCCCTAAGCTTGATGGTCATTCCCGCTGCCTGGACCAATACTTTGGCTGTGCTGACCATATTGCTGCCTGTAATCAGGAGTCAAGTCCTGGGGGGAAAAGTGTGGGAACTCCCACCCAAGATCCACTCCCCCACCAAAAAAAAAAAAATTATACGCTCATATGCATAATTACTCAACCGCATGTTGTTTTTTTTTTTTTTTTCGATCCACTGTACCTTAGTAATCCTTTATGTTAATGGCCGCTTTCTGTATATGGATTCATCGGGTAGTGAGCGGGTATTCTGTCACTTCCTTGATGCTGCAATGTCTCCTGGGAGCTTTTGTCATTGTTTCCAGGAGACATTGCAGAGGTCGCGGGATTTAGAAAATACGTTTAAGCCCCTGACAGTGACTCGAGCTGGGCATCGCCGCTTAGTGAAGGATTGGCTCGGGCGGCTCAGCTGCTCTTGGCTGCTCTAGTCCTGCAAAGGGAACTGCGTTCCTGCTGTGAAAAAAGTGCAGGGACTCCGTTCCCACGCGTTCCCGCAGGACTTGAGCCCTGCCTGTAATGACCCAGGAATTTATGGACCTTGTTTATTCCTCCTGCCTAGATCAATACTTTGGCTGTGATGACCATATATCGCTGCCTGCTGCCTCTACTGACTCTGGACAGTATTTCTGCTTGGACAGCTCTGCCTGCTACCTGGACCAATGCTTTGGCTGAGCTTTGGCTTTGTTGACAGTATCTCTGCGTGTACTAACTATGGACAGTATTCCTGCCTGCTGCCTGCCTGCTTTTGCTGTCGCTGACCACTTGCGCCTTACCGATACACATCCCACCCAGCTTTTTCATGACCCTTACCAAAGTCCTCCGCAAATTCCTGTGGGCTCACAGAAGACCTAGGATAAAATACTCCATGCTACTTAGACTAAAGGAACAGGGTGGTTTGGGACTGCCCAATTTCAGAAGCTATTATTGGGCGGCTCACCTAACAAGGATCATTGACTGGCATTGCCATCAAGACCTCAAGGATTGGGTGGGTCTAGATGGTGATTTGAATCCTGCTCCCCTCAAATTTTCTCCCTGGATAGCCTGGTCCAAAATCCAGAAGGGCATGAAAGGCCACGCCATCACTGGCTCCACTCTGAAAGTTCTACGTGAGGCTGTTCAGGGATCGGACCTCCCGACTTCCGAAGGCCCACTCACCCCAGTGAAGGACAACCCTGATTTTGCTCCTGGGGTAAATAACATACATTTCCAACCAACCTCAGGTGGGGGCCCTCTGCTTGCTAAAGACTGTTGTCACCAGTCCACTATTAGGGAGTGGTCTACACTGAAAACAAGTAACGGCCTAACTGACCTCCCTTTCTGGGCTTACTTACAACTTCATAGCTTCCTCCAAAGCAAAGGCAAATCGGTTGCATTTGGCAGGTCCTTGACAGAGTTTAAGTCGGTGTGCTACACAGGTGAGCGTCTCCCTAGAGCAACATCGTGTGTTTACGCCTGGTTGCAGAGGCCTGGAGATGCGCCAGATGATAGACTTAGGAGGACTTGGGAGGCAGATTTACAAGTAACCATATATTCCAAACAATGGAGGAATGCTTGTATCTTGACACACAAGTGCTCAATTAGCACGAGAATGCAGGAGACAGCATACAAACCGCTGACACACTGGTACTTAACACCTACTAAATTACGTGTCAGGAATCCTTTAAAAAGTGACAAGTGCTGTAGGTGCAACAACGAGAAGGGCTCCTTGTTCCATATTTGGTGGAGTTGCCCCCTAATACAGCCGTTTTGGGCAAAAGTTAAAGACTGGATCATTAAGATTACTGAGACAACCCTGCCACTTGATGCTGCATGCTGTCTCCTGCATATCTCCAATTGGCCCTTGCAAAGATACAAGAGTTCGCTCACGATCCACGTGGTGAATGCGGCCAAATCCCTTATTCCAAATCTTTGGAACACGACTCCACCTCCCTCCGTGACGGATGGGCTCCACAAAATTTGAGAGGTCTATGAAATGGAGGATACACGGGCCCAGTCCAGGGAATCGGTTGAGGGTTTCCATGAAACATGGCGCCCTTGGTTAATTTTCAAATATTCTGAGGCTTACTCCACTGCCCTAGGGCTACAGACCAGGGAGAATGAAAACCACACGTAAATTCCTGAAATTTCACGACCATATGGTCATACGGTCCTCTGCCTTTGAGCTTGTTTTACACAATTCATGATCGATCCACACTTGAATATTTTCCTTCTTTTTACGTTTCTTCCTCTTCCTGCTTTTTGTTCTTTTTCTTCCCGTTTTCCTTTATTTCCCTGACATATCTTACTCTCGTTCGGGACATAACAGGGAATCAGCTCTGAGAATTTTTACATAACGTCAGTTTAGACTAGTTGTGGTTATACTTACATATGATTGCAAGTAACAAGTCGTTGGGGTTTACCCTATGTCATTTTCTTTATGTGTGCTGGAAAAGCTTTCTTTTGGATTAATTGAAGATTGGAAGCATATCCATCCGTTATGTAGCTCTGTTACTGCACCCGTTTTTGTGTGATTGATTACCCAGCGATGTATTGTACTATCTTTCTTAATAAACGTCTAATGTTAAAAAATAAATAAAAAATTCAGTGATTGTTTGGCACTATAGCTTGTAGACTCAGTGGTGTAGATTCACGTACCTCGGCGCATCTTTCTGCCGGCGCAACGTTGAGAGGCAAGCATGGAATTCACAAAGCAATGTGCTCTCAACATTGTGCCGGCGTAGCGTATAGTTGCCGGCGTAAGCCGACGAAAGTGGGCGTGATATATTTAAATGAAGCGTTACCCCATGCAAATGATGGGCTGAGCTTCAAAAAACGAACTTAGCATGCATTGTATCTTGGACGCCTCCCAGTGCGCATGCTCACAGTCACGTCAAAATAATTGCCTAAGATAAGTCAAAACACTGCCTACGACGTGAATGTAACCTATGCTCAGCCCTATTCACGAACTACGTAAACAACGTAAAAATCAACGCCGTTCGTTTTCTGGTCCATACCTTTGCATGAGTTGCGCCTCCAATATGGGGAATAACGTTACGCCGGACGTAACCCTTACGCAAAGTACGCTCGTGAATCGGCGTATCTTACTAATTTGCATATTTAAAATGGGTACGCCGAATGCATCCAGCGTAACTATGCACCCACTATACGCCGGCGTAGGCAAGTTACGTCGGGCGGCTTAAGCCTATTTTTTGGACGTATCTAGCTTGGGGAATCGGAGCAGAGATACGACAGCGCACATTTGTGCTTACGACGGCGTATCTCCAGAGTGAATCCAGGCCTATAACTTTCACACACATCCACAAATTTTGGTTATTTTTTACCAAAGATATGTAGCAGTAGAAATTTTGGCACAAATTTATAAAGAAAAATTACTTATTTGCTAAATTTGACAATAACAAAAAAATACGTATTTTTTTTGTTTGTTTTTTTCAAAATGTTCACTCTTTTTTCGCTTATACAGTATAAAAAAATTAAACCCAGAGGTGACTAAATACAACTAAAAGAAAGCTTTATTTGTAAGAAAACTAATTATACAAAACTTTGGATACAGTGTAGCATGACTATGTAATTGTCATTCAAAGTGTGAGAGCAATGAAAGCTGAAAATGTGTCTAGGCAGGAAGGTGCATACGTGTCTGGTATTGAAGTGGTTAAGGTCCTATTCACACTTGTGATCAATACATGGCAAAGCCCCTTCTCTGTGGGCAGGGCAATGCGGTGTCATCAATTGTGAATTGCCCCCCAATGTATTGTATAGTAGATCCCAACACACAACACACCTCTAGGCACAATAATACACATACCATGCTCTGCGGTGTGCTGCCTTATTAAAAAAAAAAAGGCTAATACGTATTTTTTTCATCCATTGTGGTGCATTGGCAGATATTCATAATGAATGAATGTGAGTATTGACACCCGGCAATGGAACACCTAAATGTGAATGGGCCATACGTGGTTTTCATGAGCACATTGATCTACTTTGATATTATATAAATGCCGTGTAACAGACTGAATGAGTCCTGCACATTATCACACAAATCTCCTAAAGACACAGCTCTGTAGATCAGATTGTAAGGTTTACACTTCATATTTCACTTACGCTGAACACATGAGATTTTTTAAAATGCCTCTATTCTGAGTCCACGGTGTCACTGCAGAATGTACAGCGAATATCCCTCCTATAATGATGTCTCCATCCTGAGAATACTTGTACTCAAATGTATAATTCCTCATAGTCATATCACAGCGGTGAGCAGAGTTCTGGGTGTCGGATGTGCAGGGGGTCACACACAAAGACAACAACCACAATATTCTAAGTGGATATCTGAAGACAACATGGCTGAGTCTCTGATAGACTTCCATGACTTCTTCTCCCAGCCTCATTATCACTGACAGCAGCCCAGGATCCTGACACTGACTTCATGGCTCAGCTGAAGGCTGTGAGAGTGTCAGGTTTATAAAGAATAATTCTGTTATTTATTACTATAGACTGGAATATGAATCTGCTTATAGAGAAGGAAAACAAGGCCTAACCTAAAATATGCAGAATCCATCTTTGTCAGCACTGTAGAAAGTGAAGGTTATAAAAATATCATTATGATATATCGTACGTGAAACAGTAAAAATGAGAAGTTGGATGGCCAAGAATGCCATTTATATTATTGTTATTATTATTCATAACAATATTATTATTATATTATCGGCCTTCACTGCCTTCACCCACTAACTCACTCGCTGCCCAATAGATCGCCAATCACTTCAAAAATAAGATTGAGGTGGGGGCGTGGCCAGCCGGAGCTGAAGATGGCAGCATAATCCTGCAGCTCGTCAGCCCAGGGAGACAAACGACACCAAAACGGCCCTAAATCAGACGCCATCCACGGCCATCCTAGATCCGGACTCACCCAGGATCATGGCAAACTCTTCGAGGAAGAGGCTAACTGAGTATAAGCCTCAGAAACTCATGGAATTCTCCTTCAAGCCGGCGGGGAAGGTTAGTGCAATCAAAGATGGCGCCGGCCAGTCCGTGCCGCGCGGCTCCCTCACGGATCTCCTGTCCACACTGCCGGACGGATCGGGTGCCCAGACCCCTCCTGTACCTTCCGACCGGTCCCCAGACAGGGACACCCTCACCAGCAGCCCCGCCAAGTCGAAAATGCGGCTGGATGCGCCGCTGCCGCGGTCGGCCCCGCTACTAATTGAGGCCCCGGCTTTCCTCTCCAACCAGGCCCTACATTCCTCCATGGCCTCATTTCCCACCTCAGGCCAGCCTGTACTGGACTCAACTCTAAAAGATATGCTCCTGTCCCTGCAAGCCTCCCTAATGACTGATCTCTCCTCCCTCTTTACAAAGATCACCTCAGACATCCACTCTCTGGATGACAGAGTTACTCACATTGAAAGAAATATGAATGACTGTGCTTCCACTGTAAATGGTGTTATTGATGTATATGATGATGTCAGGGAAGAACAGTCCTGGATGCGTGCAAAGTTAGCGGATTTAGAGGACAGGTCTCGCAGAAATAACGTCAAACTCAGGGGCGTCCCTGAATCCATCCTGCCCGCAGACCTTCCTAAATACGCCAAGGAGCTCATACGTATTGCAATCCCAGATGCACCCCCCCCGTGACATCATAATAGACAGAATACATAGGATTGCAAAGCCCTCTCATATCGCCGCCACAGTGCCCAGAGATGTTCTGATGCAAGTCCACTTTTTTCATGTTAAGAAGAGACTAATGCTTGGACTTAGAGCTAAAACACCCCTGCCTGCTCCTTACACAGGCATCCAACTCTTTCCTGACCTCTCGAAATACACCCTCCAACTGTGGAGACAATTGAGCCCTGTCACCAAAGGCCTACAGAACCATTGTATTCAGTACAAATGGCGGTAACCAGCCTCGCTGCTCCTTACCCATAACGGCAAATCTCATGTAATTACGGATCTCGACAAAGGTCTCCACCTTCTGCAAAGTTGGGGTATTCTGCCCGATCCCTCCAATCCCTCCAACTCTCTCCCACCTCACAATGATCAAAACACACCCCGCCGGAATGGAAACACGCACCCGGATTCCGAGGAGATGTCATGATCCTCTGCGCTACAATGGGCATCCCGAATCGACTATCCTCCCATGGGTTTTGACCGAGAAATTGTTTGACTTTCTTAGCTCCTGTTGGTTTTTTTTTGGACTGTTCTTACCCCCTGTCGGAGGTCACAGTTGTACCCAACTTCACCTCCTTGATTTCATTACCCTCTAACGCAGCTCAGTTTGATCTCACTGAACTGTAATTATCTCTTCTTCTACTGCCCACTGCAATTATATCTGCTTCTAGTTGATGTAACATATTGTTCTTTCCGCAGTTCTAGCTTCTCCCCTGCAGCCGCATCCTGGTCCTTCCCTGATCTCCCCATCTGTCCTTCCATCTAGCACCAGCACGAGTGGTCTCCGATCCTCCCAACTGTAAGTGTTTTTATATCCTACCTTGCTGCACCTCACGCTCAAGATGCCAATCACCATCCTATCATTGAATGCAAACGGGCTTAACCACCCAGCTAAACGACACTCACTTTGGAAATCCATTACGGCCTTTCACAGTGACATTGTCTTCATTCAGGAGACACACCTCCTTCAAGCGGATACTCGTTTATGCAACAACCCTAACTTTCCCCATGTATATCATGCCTGCCACACCGCCAAATCCAGGGGTACAATGATTGTGATTCATGCCTCTACCGATTTCCAACCCCTCAAATCTCCACAAAGTGCTATGCAAGGTCAGAGCCGTTCAAAGGGGTTATGTACTCCTAGGAGGGGACTTTAACCTCGCCCCTGACTTCCTCATGGACACCACGTCAGCAGCCAAACGACGGGAATCCCCGCTGAAAATGATTCTCTCTTCCCACAATCTATTTGACGTCTGGAGGTGCCATCACGGATCTGAAAAATACTTCACCTTCTTCTCCCTTAGACATAATTCGTACTCATGAATTGATCTGTTCCTAACGGACAAAAGTCTCTAGCAGCAAATTTCCGCCTCGGCGATCCACACTGCCACATGGTCGGATCATGCCCAAATAACGATTACCATAGAAAACACCAAACGCCCCCACAACACCTTCATATGGAGGGCAAATACGTATATACTACAACACGAAGACTACTCACTAGAGATTGTTGATCATATCAAAAACTACTTTGCACTTAATGTAGGCTCGGTATCTGACCATGGGGTAGTGTGGAGAGCTCACAAGGCATACATGAGAGGTGTATTGATGAAGATAGGCTCTATTCATAAAAAGAGGAGGATGCAGCGCCTTGATGAGTTAACATCTCAAATAGCATCCTTGGAATCCCAACACAAAACTGACCCCCGCACAACAATACTGGACCAACTGATGTCCCATAGACGAGAACTTAGAACGCTTCTCCTTCATTCCTATGAATATCTTCAGAGGAAAGTGAAGGCCACAGCTTACTTCACATCCAACAAGGCTGGTAAAAGACTTGCACAACGCATTAAGACCAGACGCACCAAGACTAAGGCCTCGTACACACGATCGGACATATCCGATGAAAACGGTCTGCGGACCATTTCCATCGGATATGTCCGATCGGGAGTTTGATCCGATGGCGTGTACACACCATCGGATCAAATTCCCCGCCGCCGGACGGTGCGGTGACGCGGCGGTGACGTTGACGCCGCCGCGTCACCGCCACGTCACCGCACCAGGAAGTAAAACACTTCCACGCATGCGCCGAATCCATTCGGCGGCGGCGCGGCGGCGGTGGGGGACGACATGTCTGCTGGTAAGTGTACTAACCAGCAGACATGTCGGGCGGACAGATTCCCACCGGATGGATTTCAAAGCATCCTTTGAAATCTGTCGGGTGGAGAAATCTGTCCGCTAGCCCATACACACGAGCGGAGATGTCTGCTGAAACGGTCCATCGGACCGTTTTCAGCGGACATATCCCCTCGTGTGTACGCGGCCTAACATTTCTAAGCTTTTCCACCCACACACCAATACTCCCCTGACGAACCCTCAAGACATAGCCAGTGCCTTTAGCGACTACTATAAAGATCTGAATAACCTAAATCAAGACCCCCAAACTCCACAGCCCTCACAAGATGACATTAACGACTTCCTACGACACATTCGACTGCCCACTCTAACGACTGACCAACTTTCGTCCCTGAATGCACCGCTGACGGCCCAGGAAATTTTACTATCTATTAAATCACTCCCCTCAGGTAAAGCTCCTGGACCAGCTGGTCTACCGGGGGAATACTACAAACAATTCTCCGACCACCTAATCCCACACTTGACCGCATTGTTCAACGGCGCTGCCTCCTCCTCTCATTTTGCACCTGAATCTTTAAATGCTCTTGTTGTAACAATACCGAAACCAGGGAAGGAGCCGACAGCACCCCAAAATTTCCAACCCATATCACTCCTTAATTTAGATTTGAAAACTGTACGCTAAAACCATAGCAAGTAGACTGAAAGAAATAATGCCCTCCCTCATACATGGAGATCAGACTGGTTTTACTGTAGGCAGACAGGCATCGGATGCCACGAGAAGATTGATAAACCTGATCCACCTAGCAGAAACAACCGGAACGCCTTCTCTGCTCCTTTCTTTGGACGCAGAGAAGGCGTTCAATAGGGTCCACTGGTCTTATCTTAGATCGGTGCTCCAACACTTTGGCTTCCACGGGTTCATCTTTAACGCCATTATGGCACTCTATTCGGCCCCTACAGCTCAGGTATTCTCAGCTAATATGACTTCCCGCCCATTCCCCATCACAAATGGCACACGTCAGGGGTGCCCCTTATCCCCTCTAATCTTCAACCTGATTATGGAACCTCTTGCTACTTACGTTAGAACCAACCCCTCCATTACAGGCATACAATTTGGAGGTACCTCGCATAAAATCAGTCTATTTGCAGACAACGTCATCCTAATTCTTACGAACCCGGCTTCTTCCCTGGCAGAGGTACAAAAATTGCTCACTTGGTTCAGCAATGTGTCTTACTATAAAGTGAACACGACCAAATCGTTCATACTCGACATCAACCTTGACGCAACTACTAAAAACCTTTTACAACTCCAACATCAGTTCCAATGGGCAGACAGAGAGTTATCATATCTAGGGATAAAATTGACGCGCACCCTCAGACATCTTTTCTCCGCCAATTTCCAACCCCTCCTACTAAAAATTTGTTTGGATTCTCTGCTCATTACAAGACACAAGATTTCCTGGTCAGGGAGGCTGGCAGCATTTAAAATGCTCTGCCTTCCGCAGATACTGTATTATTTTAGGACGCTCCCCACCTCCCTCTTCAGGTCCCTACAAAATATCCTGAACCAACATCTCTGGAAAGGTAAGAGGCCTTGATGTGCACATTCCAAACTTATTAAGCACAAATTGGCAGGGGGCGTAGGCTCCATAGATTTTGAAAAAATAAATTTGTGGCGCACAATCAGTTTGAGCAAGCAACCTAGTCTAAAAATAAAAGTTGAAATAAACATCAATCAGTATAAGTCCATATGGTAACAAAATACTCCGGACAGTCCAGTTTCAGCAGTTAGGCCCCATACACACGATCGGATATATCCGATGAAAACGGTCCGCGGACCATTTCCATCGGATATGTCCGATCGGGAGTTTGATCCGATGGCGTGTACACACCATCGGATCAAATTCCCCGCCGCCGGACGGCGCGGTGACGTGGCGATGACGCGGCGGTGACGTTGACGCCGCCGCATCACCGCTACGTCACCGCACCAGGAAGTAAAACACTTCCGCGCATGCGCCGAATCCATTCGGCAGCGGCGCGGCGGCGGTGGGAGCCGACATGTCTGCTGGTAAGTGTACTAACCAGCAGACATGTCGGGCGGACAGATTCCCACCGGATAGATTTCAAAGCTTGCTTTGAAATCTGTCGCGTGGACAAATCTGTCCGCTAGCCCATACACACGAGCGGAGATGTCTGCTGAAACGGTCCATCGGACCGTTTTCAGCGGACATATCCCCTCGTGTGTACGCGGCCTTAGATAGATGTGGGAACTTAGCGGCAGCACCTGAAGCAGAAGCAAGCCTCTAGAAGAGCCAAAAAAATACAAGAGAGAGATGCGCCAAACTAAGTGCAGTATGTCGTTTTTAATCAGTAGTAAATTGGTACAATAAAGTAACTACTCACAAACATGGAGTAATATAGGCATTGGTGTGGCTATGAGGCCGGGGTCATCATAAGAGGTTCCTCCGGAAAAGGTTTCTTCGTCCCAGGCTTGTGAGCCGCAAGTGTGGTATAGTGGACACAGGAAACCAGGAAGAGCCGTCTGATGTGGCGTGCGTTCCACCGTGGAGCGCGGCGTATCGTCGTCGCCCCGGAAGTGACGCGAGGGACCCGGCCAGCCAATCGGATTACGCGTTTCACAGCGTCAGCTGTTTCGTCAGATCCATGGCGTCCGTATGGAACGGACGTGAGTTATACGAGCAGGATAAACGTGATTGGTTGGAAATGGCACACTTTTTATCAGCTGTGGTAGGTCATCGCCCATTTCCAAGCCAGTTAATTGCCTGGTTGCCTGTTATAGGGAGCCTTGTGTGTTTTTCCACTAGTGGCTTCCTGCAACAATCCAAAGACCAGCCTGAAAGCTCAAGAATTGGCAATGAAACTGGAAATGGCAGAATCCATAGATTTTGAAGACTATTACTTAGCCTCTATCCTCACCCAACTGCCAGACTGGTTCCGTGACCGCCCTATTACCCCATGGGGGCAAATGGAACGCCTCTCCCTAACCCGTCCTCCCCTTAAACACTGGATTCTGAGTATACCGCTGTTGACGACAATTCCGTCCTCACTTTCACCCACCATGAGGGCCACCGCTAATGCCTGGGCCAAACTGATTAAACACTCCACCTACAAGTCATCTGTCCCATTAGACCAAATCCCCCTTGAATCACTTCACTATCTCTCACCAGGGCTACCCTTGACCCACTGGTCCCATAAGGGCATTTGCTTCCTCCATCAACTTTTCCAAGGAAATAGTCCTAAACCCTTCTCCCAACTTCAGAAGGAGTTTAATCTGTCTTCCACAGAATTTTTGAACTACATGAGGATTCGTCACTGTTTACAATCAATACCCTCACCCATCTATACAATTCCCCCAAAGACCTGGAAATTCCTAACAGACCCCGTACCTAGCATCAAAGGCATCTCTCACTTCTATACTTTGCTCCACCTCAAAACACAATTCTCTAAGTCTCACTCCCACCTGCTGTGGGAAACTGATTTACAGCGTTGCTACTCCAATGACCAATGGAGATATGCTTTGCAATATATCTATAAATTCACAAAATGCTCCGCATTTTGGGAGCTTTCCCAAAAAATTACATTGCGCTGGTATCTGACGCCAGCTAGACTGGCATTGTTTAATCCCAAAACCTCCAGACTCTGTTGGAGATGCAAAGCCTCTAAAGGTGACATCTTCCACATATTCTTGGCCTGCCCCAATATCCGGACATACTGGGACAACACATTTAAACTAATATCCACAGTCACCAATCGATCGGTGCTCCCCACGCCAGAACTTGCAGTACTCAACCTTATTATTGAAGACTTGCCCTCCCCCTTAGATACGTTATTACACACATACTACTGGCCGCTAGACTCTGCTTAACTAGGCTTTGGAGATCGGAGAAGTCCCCAACCATTGACCAGGTTATTGACCTTGTGGACCTACACTCCAGTTATGAAACTTTGATGGCACCCAGCGTTGACCAACGTTCGAAACTCCGACTGGTCTGGAGTCCCTGGGTACACTGTTCTAGAACTGCAATGACCATGTAATGCTACCCAAGTTATAACACGTTAGCCAGACCCTTCTTGACCGAACAATGTGATCGCCCACATGTCGCAGTTTACAAGATCTTGCATATATGCCTATCTGTTTGTTTGCCTGTTGTGCTTGTTATGATTATTCTTGATTCAAACCTAGCGGGTTTTCCCCCCTTTGTGGGGTCTCGACACTGGTTTTGCCCCCCTCCTGAGTCACAGAGTGAGCCCGTTTGGGGTGACCTGGAGGGGGAGGAGACCATTCCACTTGTTTTAATCAAACAACATAACCCGCCGCCAATCTGATAGTTGAAAACTTGTTCAGTACTACATTTGTATGTATCCAAACGTCGCTACACGACTTACAATGTTTGACTTGTACTTTATACTTGCAAAATTAATAAAAATTATTGAAACATAAAAATAAGATTGATACAATTTGTGATGAAATCTCCACTGTACTGTTTTCTCCCCCACTCAACAATCCATGTCCACAGGGACACTCAACACCTCCCTCATTCAACCCCACTACTATGGACTAGGTTGCTAAACTTTTTTCTAAAGCCCACCTAACCATCTTCCCCAATGGCCCCTATACCCTTGCAAATGCTACGTTCATCCTCTGAAACTATCCTACACTCTCTAACTCACATCTTCAATCTCTCAGCTCTCTTCGGACATCTTTCCAAAACTCTATAAAAACGTGCACTAGGTACCACCATATCTAAAAAGCTTTCCTTGGACCCCTCCAATCTTAAAAACGTATGTCCCATCTCTTTCTCCAATCTCCTTGAATGTCTGGTCTACAACAGAGTGAGTGACCGTCCTTACTAAAAACAACCTTCTTGATCCCCTTCAGTCTGTATTTCGCCCTCAACACTCCATGGAAACTGCTCTCCTAATACTCACAAAAGATCTACTAATGGCTAAAACCAATGGACACTATTCTGCTCTCCTACTCCTGGACCCTTCTGCTGCCTTTAAAACGTGGACCACTCCCTCCTCCTCAAAAACTGTACTCCTTTTTTTCTTCATGACTGTCATTGACATGCAATAATGTCTGGAAGCTTACCTTCTCCTCATGTGTCCATTAGAGCCCTGACTCTCTTCTAGCTGCCTTTTTATCATCTCTCCTTCCTGTATGGCCCCACCCAAGGCCATCCCAGGAAGTCTATATTAACTGTTGCACTGCAGGTCTGCTTTGCTGTTCAACTTTATTGTTAGCTTGAGTTCCTGTCTGCTGTGTGCTATGTTTACCTTTCTGTGTACCGATTTTGGCTCATCTCTGACTACTCCTGTTTGCCTTTTGGCCTGTTCCTTGGTTACCCTTGTCTGCCTGTTGCCCCGACCTCGGCTTACCCATCACCATCCCTTGTGTCTTCAGTGACTGCTTCCCCTCTCTCCCTACGGAGCGTGACCTGGGGGACCCCAGGGGCTGCGACCTGGGTTCAGTTGCAGCGTAAGCCATCCTCACCACTAGAGTCTCTAGTGAACACCTGTTGGACCTTAGACTCCACGCCCTGGGGAATCTTGGGTCACGTTCCCTGTCCATCCGCAGCAGTCTGCTATTGGGTTCACTACCTTGCGGTGCACCCCTGTCTCCATCGGGGTGCATTTGTCACCTGGCCACAGGTGACCTGACAATGACTTTACTCTTCGTTGGTTCTCATCCTACTTATTCCACCGCACCTTTAGTGCCACTTACAACTTTAATTCATCTTCTACGCTTCTTTTCTCTGTCGGGGTCCCCCAAGATTTTGTTCTTGGACCTCTCCTATTTTCGATCACCTCCTCCCTTGGTTAGGTAATAGCCTCCCATCGCTTACAAAACCATTTGTATGCTGATGACATACAAATCTTTTTTTTTTTTTCACAATCCAAGGTTTATTAAAGCAACATGGAAAATACAGGAAACATTGTAAATGTACAACGCAAACAACAAGAAGTGATGATAAAAGAGATTTACAGAGTAGGTATGGTCAGAGTACAATTGAAAATACCAGTAGGGAGGTTCACAGGATGGAGGGATTTGGGAGGAAGGGGTGGGGGGGAAAGCAATCAGGTTAGACAGGGCAAAAGGGAAGGGATAGGATGATCTAAGTAGCCATAAGTAATTCGTATTCTTTTGAGTATAGAAAGGAGACCCAGGGCTGCCAACTCTCGATAAAAGAAGTGCTATCTTCGGTTTTCATAGCGATCAATTCTTCCATTTTATGAATGTATCTTACTTTGTCTAGCCAATCTCTGACAGATGGGGAGCGCATAGTTTTCCAGTGCAGTGGAATTAATAATTTTGCTGCCGTGAGCAAGTGTCTTGTTAAAGACTTTTTGTATTTCCTTATCGAGAAGGAATTAATGTGTAGCAGGCAAGCAGCCGCGTCCAGAGTGATACTGGTTTCGGTGATGTGCTTAATCCAGGTGGAGACGTCTTCCCAGAATTTGCAAATTCCAGGACAGCTCCACCATATGTGGAGGAAGGTTCCCACTTCTGAGTTGCATCTCCAGCAGGTGTCAGAGATCGACGGCGACCATTTATTAGCTTTCAGTGGCGTGATGTACCACTGCGTCATTATCTTATACAAGGTTTCTTGGTGCTTCGTGCTTAATGAACATTTATGTGTGAATATACATGCTTTTTCCCATTGGCGGTCAGTGAATTGCTGCTGTAGGTCACCTTCCCATTTCAGTTTATGTTTGGTGGCCTCGCTGGGGTCATGTGAATTTAGCCAGGAGTATGCTAGGGAGGTTGTCTTGGTTATTGGGGTTCTTTTGTAACAAATGTCCTCTAAGGGTGTCATCTTCTGAAAGTATGTCGATTTGTGTTTGCTGTTCACCAGGAAGCTCCGGAGCTGCATGTAAAACCAGGGGCTTGGGGATGATTCTCCGAACTCGTTTTTGAGGGCTGCAAGGGGCTTGACTGAGTTACCCGCCATACAGTGTGTGGCAAGGAATTTTTTGGGGGGGGGGGCAGGGTTCGGGAGAGACCTCTGATTTTTGCCAGGAGGGAAGTCAGGGTTATCTCCTATAGGTGTCAAAGGGCCTGGAATCGTTGCTAGGTTATGTTGTCGTGTCAATCTATGCCAGACTTTTAGTGTGTTGGCTATGAGCGGGTTAGAGGAATTAAGGGAAGTTTTAGAGTGAAGTGTCCAGGGGTAGTAAAGGAGAGATTGGGAGGAGTAATTCATCTCTAGGTGGACCCAATCTTTATTGGAGTCGTGGCAGTGCCAATCGATCACTCTGGTAATGTGAGAGGCGAGATAATATTTTTTGTAGTTAGGCAGACTGATGCCACCTCTATTCTTAGGAAGATTAAGGGTTTTCATGGAGATCCTGGATTTCTTGTGTGTCCAGAGAAACTCCCTCTGAGCCGATTGAAGTTTGGCGAAAAAGGAGTTAGGTATGTGGATTGGGAGGGCATTAAAGAAGTAAAGCAATCTCGGAAGTACTACCATTTTCAGTATGGCGGCTCTGCCAAACCACGAAAATGCCTTAGAGTTCCACCTCTTCAAGTCTCCTGATATTGAATTTAGTAGGGGTATGAAGTTAGTCCTGTACAGTGAATCTATATTCGGGGTGAGTTTAATCCCTAAGTATGTGAAGGATTCTGTTTCCCACTTAAATTTAAAGTTTTGTTTGAGCGCATTATATGTGTCATGGGGTAGGGTGAGGTTCAGGGCTTCTGACTTGGTCGGGTTAATTTTAAAATTCGAAATAAAGCTAAATGTCTTAAATACCTTGGTCAGGTTCGGCATGGAGATATGGGGTTTAGTGATAAAGAATAGGAGGTCGTCGGCATAAGCAGCCACTTTATATTCTCGTCCTCTGACCTCGAAGCCTTTAATGTCTGGAGATAGGTTTATGGTCCTAATGAGTGGTTCTAGTGACATGATGAAAAGCAGGGGGGAAAGGGGACAACCTTGGCGGGTACCGTTTCTGATGTTAATGGGTTTAGAGAGGGTAGTGTTAACTTTAACCTGAGCCGTCTGGTTTTGATATAGAGCTTTGATCCAGTTTAATACGTTGCCCTTTAAACCACTATGGGAGCACGTTGCAAACATGTACTCCCATGATACTCTATCGAAGGCCTTCTCCGCATCCGTAGATAGGAGAAGGCCCCCGAGTCTTGAGCTGCCTGCATGGTGAATAAGGTTTAGGGCTTTGGTGATGTTGTCCCTGGATTCTCTTCCGGGCATAAAGCCCACCTGTTCAGGACCGATGATTTGTGAAAGTATGGGTTTGATTCTGTTGGCTAGGATTTTTGCTAGGATTTTTATATCTAAATTTAATAGTGAGATGGGCCTGAAGTTCGCACAATTTGTGTGGTCTTTATCTGGTTTGGGGACAACTGCAATATGGGCAGAGAGTAAGGAGTGGGAATCGTGGGTGTTTTGCGCTAGGTGGTTCAGAGCCGTAAGTAAAGGTTTGAGGAGGATGGGAGAAAAACATTTGTAATATTGGGAAGTGTATCCATCTGGACCTGGGCTCTTCCCCGATTTTAGATCTTTAATTGTGGCTTGGAGTTCTAGTTCCGTGATGGGTTCATTTAAGATGGCAATGTCATCCTCTCGGAATGAGGGGAGTCCACTGTCCGTCAAAAATTTGTGAATCTGTTCTTCTCTAGAAGAGTGTACGTGACGGGGTTTATGCTGTGGTGGGAGGTCATATAGGCCTGTGTAAAAGTCGTGGAAGATTCCCGCTATTTTATCCATGGAGTGCTCCAAGGAGCCTGAGCTATTTCTTAAGGAGTATATTTGGTTTGCCAAAGTGGCGTCCTTCAGGGCTCTGGCGAGAAGATTCCCACTTTTATCACCTCTCTCATAGAAGATACTCTTTTTAAAGAATAGGGATTTTTGTGTCTGGAAGGTGAGCAGTTGTTTAAGGGATGTCCTGTGTCTGACCAGGTCGTCCATGGTCTCATCGGATAGAGACTTTTTGTGTAGTGATTCAAGTTGGTCTATGGTGTTGGACAGGGAAGAGATCTCATTCATCCTTTCCCTCTTTTTCCGTGCTCCCCATTTCATAAACTCACCCCGGATTACGCTCTTGTGGGCTTCCCAGTTGGTCAGTGGGTTTGTATCGGATTCTTTGTTCAGTGTAAAGAATGTTTCTATGGATTCGCGGATATCATCGTGTATTTTGGGATCAGTTAACAGGGATGCATTGAGTCTCCAACTGAAAGGAGGTCTCTGCATGGGATTCAAGGACAGAGTCACGGCCACTGGTGCATGATCTGAGATCGAAATAATGCCTATTTCAGCTTTTGAGAGAGCGGGTAGATTTCTTTGGGAGAGGAAGATCAAGTCTAGCCTCGCGTATTTTTTATGAGGAGAGGAGAAAAAGGAGAAATCCCTATCCGTGGGGTGCAGGAGCCTCCATGTATCAACTAGCATGAGCGAGTGGAGCAAGGACTTGATACGCGCTAAGGTCTTGTAGGGGACGGAGGAATGACCATTGGAGGTGTCCTGTGAGGGGGACAGAGGGATGTTGAAGTCCCCTCCCAGTACAATGCAGCCCTCAGCGAACCCCTTCAATTCAGAGACAATTTTGGTGCAGAAGGTGATATGGCCCGAATTTGGGAAATACACATTTGCTAGTGTGACCTGCAATCCTCCCCAAGAGCCCTTGAGAAAGATGTATCGGCCTTCTGGGTCGATTAGTTGACCAGATAATTCAAATGGGGTGCGTTTGTTTAGAAGGATAGAGACTCCTTTGGTTTTTGCCAAGGGGTTTGTAGCGTGGTACACTTTGGTAAAAAGGTTGTCGGTGAGCTTGGGTATATTTTGGCCTTTAAAGTGTGTCTCTTGTATGAAGACCACTGAGGGATTCACCTTCTTCAGCTCTCTCAGAAGTTTGGTTATTTTTTCAGGGACGTTGAGGCCGTTAACATTGTGGGATATAACTGTGGGTGATTGGCCCAGGTGAGAGTAAGGCATGTTGGAGAGGTGGGGTAGGGCGGGCAAGGTGTAGGAACTACATGGATAATAGGAGGGTAAGGCAGGGGGGGGGGGGGTATGTGGAAAGGTATGAGGGTGGTCAAATAGGTGTGTGGGGAGGTATATGTTGATATCAAGGTACCGAAAGTGAGACTAACCTCTGGATTTCGCTCGCAGAAGCGCAGAGTTATAAGGTGTCACAAAGTGAACACCTAAAGCGTCTCTCGGGGGTAGGTGGGAGAGGCCAGAGTGGTAATGGGGAGTATTGTAGGTTCTGTAGATCTATAAGACTAGGAACAAAGGAACCAGGGAGACTGTATAACAAGTGTGTTTTAAGCACATATATATTACAACCTGCTATTCATTCAGAATTACAAATATTGACTAAGTGCAAGGCATATGGAACATCTAAGATCCTTATAACAAGGCCTAATGGGTACCAAAAATACACATCAAAAGGTCAAAAGGTTTGGGACCCGCAAGGGCGGCCCGGGATTTCCTAGTTCATCTAAGGCAAGGTCAGTCTAGCTGACTCAGCTAGGGAAGGCAAACAATGACAACCAGCTTCCCCTAGGTCAGGGACCGGGCTGAAGGAGGGCTGTGGGTAATAGTACCTATGCCGTTTTACCATTGCACCAATATAGTCACCGGAGGCAGTCAACGAGGTCAGACCTAGTGGTGTTACAAGACTGCCGTGTGTCATGGCTATGCTGGCCATCTAAATCACCAGGTCTCGGAGACCGGTAGTTCGTAAACAAATGATGTGAGTCATAGTTTGTGTGTCTCCAGGCCCATGGGAGGGGCAAGTTTCAATTGAGCAACATGGAAATAGGTGTTCAGTGGTACTATACCGGAACCCATCTGGGAGAGGCCATCTTCCGGAGGTGTAGGTGGCCAGGGTCATCTTTGTAGATCCTATCGATTCCATGTGGATCCTAAACAGGCAGCTGGAAACCTGGAAAAAGGAAAAGGCTGGAGGCGGCCAACAAAGAAAACCGGACAGTCAAATGTTCATAAGGTACAATGATGAAGCACCGTAGAGTAAAAAATAAAAGGTCAAAAACAGTTAACAATGGGAGTAGGGCGGGCCTGCCAACAGTCTGTTGAAGGCAGCATGTAGCACTTTCGTTGAGGATATGCTGCGGAGCTATGTCAACAGCACACGGCTGCCATCCAATGGGGAAGGCTAAAGAGGACACCCTGCCCCCCCAGGTCAGGCTCTGGGTTAAAGGAGGGTTGTGGGTAATAGTACATATGCCGTTATACCCTTATACCACCATAGTCACCGGAGGTGGTCAGCAGGGCCAAACCCGGTGGAGATACATTTCTACTGTGCGTCATAGCTATGCCGGCCCATAGAGGAAAAAGGAAAAAGCTGGAGGCGGCCAACAAAGAAAACCGGACAGTCACATATTTGGAAGGTACAATGCTGATGCGCTGCAGAATAAAAATAAAAGGACAAAAACATCTAGCAATGGGAGTGGTGGGGGCCTGCCGGCTGTCTGTTGAAGGTAGTATGTAGCACGTTCAGTGAGGTTATGCTATGGAGCTACGTCAGCAGCACACGGCTGCCATCTAGTGGGGGAAAAGCATAAAAATAAATAAAGAAAATAAAATAAAAATAAAAATATGTTGCAGTCTGAAAGTATAATCCCGGACCAGCTATTGAAGGATATATGGATCCCAAACAAAAAGCGGTACAAGTCGCAACTGCGAGGGTCCCCTTAGGCCAACAGAGAAGGATTAAACAGGCTGATCACATCGATGAGCTCCCAGTTTTATTCAGACACTCTGGGGCTCCTGGCAGCAGGGGAGTTGTAGTCGTCCCGACGTGCATTTTTCCTGGGGTTGCTCTGACTGTGAGGAGACTTAGTGGGTGAAGGGCTCCGCTTGGGCGAATGATTATTAATTTCGGGCGGGAGGCGGAACTCAGCATACCACTCTGGTAGATCAACCCTGTCAATTTGCATCCCATCACAGAATTTTTGGATATCATCTGGGGTTCTGAGCAGGTGTTGTCTGCCGTTATGTGAGGCCTGCAGGGCAAATGGAAACTTCCATCTGTAGGTGATCCCCTTCCTTCTGAGCGCTTCTAGTAGTGGGCGCAAAGCTCTCCTATTATTCAGTGTAATCGGAGACAGATCTTGGAAGAGTTGTATGGCGTTGTCATTAAAGGAGATCTGGTCCCTCTGCCTTGCCTTCTGTAAGATATCTTCCTTAAGGGTGTAGTTTGGGAGGCAGCATATAATGTCCCTCGGGGGGTTATCATCCGGTGCCTTGGGCCGTAAAGCTCTATGGGCTCTGTCGAATTCTATAGGGGAGGCTTCAGGCCTATCTATGAGGCCATTGAAGATAGAGGATAGGGTTGGTTGTATCTGCTCTGGGGTGATGGATTCGGGGACCCCCCTCACCCTAATGTTGTTTCTCCTCCCCCTGTTATCTAAATCCTCCAGTTGCCTATTCATGGTTATGAGGTGATTAGCGTGGTCTGAAGCTATGTCGTCCAATCTGACCAGGGCCCTGTCTCTTCTCTTGCCTGCTCTGTCATGCACCGCAATGCGCTCTGAGAGCCGCAGCAGTTCCGACTTGATGTCGGTAATGGCAGCTGCAAAAGAGCTCTTTATATCTGCTGCAATGTCAGTCATTATGGCATAATTCAAGGGATGATCATTAGGGATAGTACCTCTTGACGAATCTTCCGAAGCTGGGAGCGAGATCTCGTCATCCTCTCTGTCCTCTCCCCGCTCAGGGCTCCGTGTCGGCGCCATCTTAGAGCTCTTGCTTCCCGCGTTGTATCGGAATTTCCCCAGGTTAGACGGTGAAATCATGCTCTTAGGGGTGCCCGTCGAGCGCAGGGTGCGGCTGTGATGTCCTTTCTTTGTCAGGATGGACATATTCGGTGATCTGGCAAGTTGTAAATCGGCTAGCGTCTCCCTGGAAGTCGGAGCTCCTTTACTCTGCAGCCATCCACTTACCGGGACATCAGGGCCAAAGATAGATCTGACTACATTCCTTTTGCGTAAAAATGTAAATAAATATTGAGCTAACCTGGGAAAGAGTGAAAAAAGAGAAAAATTTAGAAAAGCTGCTACATAAGCAGAGCTTTTTTTCTCAGAAAATAGGTGCAGGAACTCAACCACGACCCGTTCAGATTTCACAAACAGCAGAAGGGTCTTAAAGGGGCATTAAATACCAGAATTGCATTACATACAGTGTGCAGAGTTCAGGGGGTTACAAAGCAGTCACTTGTAAACACAGAAACCAGACTTCTGTGTTCACAAGTGATTGTGGTGAGCGGGCACCAAAGGGTCTGAGCCAAAGGTGGTGGAACTGAGTTCCACCAAGTTCCCCCAGAAAAAAAGCCCTGTACATAAGAATGTGACAAATATTCAAAGTGTGTAGCACTAAAGGTGATGTACAAAGGAAATGTACAATGAAAATAATTAATCAAATAATCATTGAAATTAAAATCAACCTGAAGTCCTGCTGGTAAAAATATAAATAAGAATAAGTCCAATGATGTGAGTGAGTCCTTGCAAATAGCAGACAAGATCCGCCACAGACCAGTGGTTATTCTCAAGTGGACACTGATGATAATAGCAGGTGTATGGAACATCCAGTCATATGTCATTCAATCATTGATAAGAATATATACACTTACCGGAACAGGTGGACCAGAGTGTCACCGACAACAAGTCAGTAAAGCATGGATAGCCAGATCAGCAAATCGCCCAAATGATCAATGAGGCCCAGGAACTCCGAAAGCACCTTAGAAGGTCTTGTAGGAGACAGCAAAACTATTGGGCTGATGACCAAATTGGATAGCCAAAAAGACTCACATCCAAAGAGGTATGTAGATAAAAAATGCCTCCAATAGTGTAGGTTAAACAAAGCAGGTTTTTATAAAAAAAAAACAACATAAATAAAAACTGATCACTGGGATAAAACCAATGTGGGGAGCCATAAACCAAGTCCGATGCGTTTCGTCCTACTAGGGCATCTACATGCGGCATTTAACACCTTGCACACATATATATAAATACCATACAAAATGTAAAAACCAATCAGGAACAGTCAATTAGGCATTAGTAATATTAAGGTCCCTGATTGGAGGGGAACTGGTCACATGACGACCTGAGTTCCAAGCTTCGATCAAGGAACCACCGATGGTGTAAGACAATAGGGTACTCTTATGGATTTGGACACACCCACAGACCACACCAGGAAATAGCGTGTCTTACACGTGATATAAATCACGTAAAAAAGCCAGTGAACATTAGGCTCACATGGCTAGTGACAACTAATGGTAATTGGGCCCCAGGAGAATGTGACGTAATTCATAAAACACCACAGCAAGCAATTACAGACAAAAGTTTTCAAAACAGGAATGAAACGTCAAGAACCAAATTGGACACAGTCGAGGATCAAACCATCTAGCTGAATAAAAAAAAAAAACTTAATGATGTCAAGATCTAGTGCTCCACCCGACGAGTTTCCCCATAGAAGGCATCAACTGGGAAAGTTTAATTCTTGGTTGTGTCCAATTAGTTTCTTGCCGTTCCTGTTTTAAAACTTTTTGGCTGTAAATACTTGCTGTGGTGTTTTATGAATAAAACCTTTTTTAAAGTTTTACTGCACCATGAAGCCTTTCCTCTTTTATCTCCTATTGAGAGACAGTTATCCAGGATTATTTTGGATGGAAGCCATTTCCTGTCTGTTGATTTATCTTCTCCTAAAAAATCAAGAGCCCAGCTGGAAGTGCTTTACTGCAACTGAAGGAGCCATCCCTTCCTAAATCATACTTTGGGTGGATCGTATTTTTGCCAGCAGGCTGATGCATCAGGCTCTTATGATCTCTATAATGTGAGGTCCTACATTTCTGGTAAGCAGTTTTTTATTTTATTTCTGGCTTCAGAACATCAATGGTTTCTGAATACTGAAAGTCTTCAGAGATCCCACTGTGATCAAAATTTCTTTGGACTTTTGTTTGCACATAGCACTTATCTGCCATCCACTTACCCAGCACCTAAATGCAAGCTTGTCAAAGCTGTTGGGATCTCCAACTTCTGCCTTTCAGCCTGCCAGCCTTTTCTGCCCCCTTCTGTGAATTCTCACAATATGCTGTACCACAATGGCAGGTTTCCAGTTGCTACTAATTTTCACGCAAGGCTGTTCCATCTCTCTACCATCACATGGAAGGGAATGTTCTGGCATCGTTGGGCAAGGCAGTCAGACGTAAAATCCACCTTACTGCTGACAAGTGGTGCAGTAAGCATGGGCAGGGACGATATATTTTGTTCACAGCACACTGGGTAATGCTGCTTGCAATTTGAAAGGATGCAGGACATGGCTCGGTGCTGCAGCTTGTTGTGGCCCCACATCTCCATACAGCTGGTGGTGATGATGCCAGACCTGTGAGCTCTACCCCCTCCACTTCCTCCGCCACCTCCATGCCCTCCTCTGCAGAATTGTCCTATGAACATCAGGTACCCCCTAAGTGTTAAAAAGGCTATTCTATAAGTCAGGTTAAAAGATGCCATGCGGTGCTTCAGCTGGTGTGTTTAGGGGACAGGAACCACACCTCTGCCGCTCTGCAGGAACATGTCCAGAGTTGGTTCACACCAAGGCAGCTGGAGCCAGGAATTGTGGTGTGCGATAATGGCTTAAACCCCCTTTCCGCTCTTATGCCACGTACACACGATCATTTTTTGTGATGAAAAAAAAACACGTTTTCAAAAACGTCATTTAAACCCTTTTCTTTCTCCCTTTCTTAACCACTTTAGCCCCGGACCATATTGCTGTCCAAAGACCAGAGCACTTTTTGTGATTCGCCACTGCGTCGCTTTAACTGACAATTGCACGGCCGTGCGACGTGGCTCCCAAACAAAATTGGCGTCCTTTTTTTCCCACAAATAGAGCTTTCTTTTGGTGGTATTTGATCATCTCTGCCGTTTTTATTTTTTGCGCTATAAACAAAAATAGAGCGACTATTTTGAAAAAAATGCAATATTTTTTACATTTTGCTATAATAAATATCCCCAAAAAAGATATAAAAAAACATATGTTTTCCTCAGTTTAGGCCGATACGTATTCTTCTACATATTTTTCGTAAAAAAAAATCGCAATTAGCGTTTATTGATTGGTTTGCGCAAAATTTATAGCGTTTACAAAAAAGGGGGTAGTTTTATGGCATTTTTATAAATATTTTTTTTTACTAGTAATGGCGTCGATCAGCGTTTTTTTTCGGTACTGCGTTATTATGGCGGACACATCGGACACTTTTGACACATTTTTGGGACCATTGGCATTTTTATAGCGATCAATGCTATAAAAATGCATTGGATTACTATAATAATGCCATTGGCAGTGAAGGGGTTAACACTAGGGGGCAGGGAAGGGGTTAAGTGTTACACACATACCTCCCGTTCCCCGCTCTGTAACGAGCAATTGCGGGTGCCCGGCGGCTATCGTACCCGCCGGGCACGCGCGGGACTCGGGGGCGTGTGCGCGCCCCCTAGTGGCCGAAAAGAAGAGGACGTAGAGCTACGTGCTCCCGCGAGACCGCGCCACCGTCCCGCAGTAATATGACGGTGGGCGGTCGGGAAGCAGTTAAAAAGAAAAAAAAAGAAAAACCTTATATAAAGGCTTCTAAAAAGACATTTTGCCCCTTTATAACTTATCGCTCTTTTCACTCATCACTCCTATTACCCTGCCACCCTTCCCTAAGAATAAAAAAAAAATAAAAACATGTATATCTGAGGCTTCTAAAAGCCATAATACCCATTTATAACTTACTCCCCACCCCCTTTATCTCCATTTCCCTCTTTCCTTTCCTGTTTAAAAAAAAAAAAGTGAAAAACCCCAACCCCTTCCTTAATGCCCCCACTCCTCTTATACCTAACCTCGATATTATTCGAAGAGAGACAAAAGAAGAAAAAAAATGTTAGAATAATCTCCACCTCCCCCCTCACCCTCTCTCCCTCTATGAGCATTAACCTATAATTTCTGCAGCTCCTTATATTATTCTCTATCTCTGGTGAGAGTTGTTCCCATTCTGTCCACATTTCTCTAAACTTAAAATCCTTTCTATTTTTAACCATAGAAATCCATCCTTCTGCCTACATAATTAAATTAACTTCTCTCTTCAATTCAAGAATAATTGGTCTTTTCTTCTGTTTCCATAGTCTAGTTATTAATAGGTCAATTCCATTTCCCCAGGAGACAGCCTTTTAACCCAGTGGGCAATTTGGAAGCAAGAAGGTATGGACAGCCGCACTCCGATAAATGTAAAAAACAATAAAAGCCTTTAATCTAGTAAAAAAAACACTGCACAAACAGAAAAACAGCAAACGGTGGGATAATATAGCTGACGCGTTTCACATTGTTGTACAATGCTTAGTCATAGCTAGGAACAACATAAAAAACAATCTCATTTATAGTATTCCAAAAAAAAAATCAAAAAGTCATGTGGTAAGTTCAGTCTAGGGGGCAATTTCTTGCCAAAATCCTCTGATCTTTGGGCATGACCACCACAGGTGGAGTAAAGTACCCTCCTGTTCACATCTCCTTCAACACCTGTCGTCTGCATTCCTGTACATCTGTGCCAGTCTCACTGGGGTTCTATACCACCTCGATAGAAATTTCTCTTGAATCTGTGAGCTTATCGATGTATAGCTTAAGCGGGTGTGGCATCAACCACCCTCTCAGTCTGCCCCTGCAGAGATGACAGAACTTCTGCCCCAGTGTGGCTCCTGTCCTCCAAGCACACCAGCTCAAGCACCGCATGGCATCTCTTTGACTGCATAGCCCCTTCAATGCCTACGGAGCACCGCTGGTTCCAAGATGACGCATCAGCACAGGAAGAGGTCACAGAGGAAGAAGAAGAGGAGGGGGTGGAGGAGAGAGGTGTGTCACAATGACCAGTAGTAGCATTTTGGAGGCGTGGTGGCGGAACAACCTCCAACACTACCTTACCTTGTCCTGCATTGTTTCCAGCAGCCAGCAGAGTCACCCAATGCACCGTGAAAGATAGGTAACGTCCCTGTCCATGCCTGTTGGACCATGAGTCAGTGGTAATATGCACCTTACCACTGACCGCCCTGTCCAGCGAGGCATGGACATTGTCTTCCACATGCCGGTAGAGAGCTGGAATCGCCTTCATTGAGAAAAAGTGGCGTTTGGGAACCTGCCACTAAGGTACCACACATTCCACCATCTCACAACTCTAGACTATGCAAACTCCCTCTACTTAGGACTACCAAAATACCAGATCTCGTGCCTACAAGTCATTCAGAACACAGCAGCCAGGTTGGTAACAGGAAAGAAACCCTGGGAATCTATCACCCCATCCTTGAGGGCCCTTCATTGGCTAACAGTAAAGGATCGGGTCACATTCAAGACCCTCTGCCTCACCCACAAATGCACACAAGGAAAGGCTCCTCGATACCTATGCGAGAAATTAAAACACTACTCCCCCCATCGCACTCTCCGATCATCAAACCAAAACCTCCTCCACATCCCCAAGTCCAATTACAAATCAAAGGGAGAACGAAGATTTGCCGTGCGAGGACCACGTGTTACGTACCTTGTGGATGGAGCCTAGTATGCAGGAAGGAGCCCCTCTTACCGCCCGGGTTCAGGGGCTGCTGGAGTGGGGACAGCAAGCCCGGGAGCGCGGTGGGGTAAGAGTGCCTGGTGATGACAGCAGACCGGCCAGAATGGAGATCTTGCGGACAGGCAGTGTAGGAGACAGCGTCTCTGGAGGGCCACCGTAACCGGATAGAGGTAACTGGTAAAACAAGCCGGTTAGATGCAAGACAGGAGCAGGTAAGCGGTCAACAAGGGTCAGATGGGCGGATCACCCGAAAGTCACTCTTAGCGGATGTAGCGTTGTCAAAGTTCAGGCACAGGTCTGGTAACGATGGGCAGGAGAGCAGAGCGGAGTCGAAGTAAGCCAGGGGTCGGTAACGGTATTCAGGTAGTCAGACGGACCTGGGTCAGAAACGGGGTCAACAGGTATCGGGTGTAAGCAGGTATCAGGTTTCAATCAGATATCGGGTTTCACGGTTTTGCGGACACTAAGCTGCAGATCAGACAGCAAGGTGTCACTGCTGCTGCTGCGCTTTTAAAGGGTAGATGGGCTTAGCGCGCATGCGTGCGCTCCCGGCGTGCACGATAGGTGCACGCGCGGCGCACAGATGCACGCAATTGGGGCACGAGCGCGAGCAACAGGGGCTCGTCGGAGCCCACAGATAGGTCCCTGACACCACGGCTATGGAACGCTCTACCAACTGACATCCACATGGAAGAAAACCATCGGGCCTTCAGGAAAAAACTGAAGACCCACCTCTTCTGAAGGATAAGGAAGACAAAGGATGAAATAAGCGCCTTGAGGTGATTTAGTTTGCATGTGTAGCGCTATACAAGTTATTCACTCACTCACTCACTCACTCACTCACTCACTCACTCACTCACTCACATAAAATCTGCTTGGGGTGGGGGGGGGGGGGGCACTGAAAACTCCAGACTGTATCCCTGAGAGATGACGTTTTTCACAAACAGGTTTGTAGATGTTTTTTTCCAGTGTAGGAGAAAGGCAGACTTACTGGGGTAAGATTGTCACTTACCCGTTTGGGAGACCCAGCGGTTCTTGTGGTCTTCCCTGTTCTTATGGGGCTGTTGAACAGCACAAAAATTCTTCTTAATCGTTTGTTTATTTTTGGAAGGCTGTCCCGTCCAAGATTGCTTCCAGGTCTAGACCAAAAAGAAAATCACCTGAGAAAGGTAGACCATATAGTTTAATCTTGGAAGCTGTGTCACCTGACCAAGTTTTTAGTCAGCACTGATGACCTTGCTGACATCTTAATTGATTTGGCCGATGTATCAGCCATGTATTTTAATGCCTTCAGTATCAACGGGAAGAACTACAAAATATATTTTGGTGGTGTACCCGCCTCTACATGGCTCTTCAGCCTTTGTACCCAGCATTCTAGGTTCCTTGCGACAACTGTGGAAGCCATAGTAGGTTTGAGGCTGGCCTATGTGGAATCCCATGCCTTTTCAGGAGGGAGTCCGCTCTTTTATCCATTGAATCCTTCAGCATCCCCATGTCCTCGAATGCCAGGTCTGTGTGATGGGAAACTTGCGAGAAAGCGGCATCCACTCGTGGTTTCTTATTCCATACCTCTGATTCCTTGTCTTCGAATGGAAACCTTCTCCTAAGGGTCTTGGAAAGGAAGGGGCCTCTCTCGGGGTCCTTCCACTCCTTCTTAACCGTATCCGAGAGGACTCTATGATCAGGGAACAATCTATGTTTAATGTCATCCAGACCTTGGTACATGTATGTCGACGGTAGTGTAAATCACTCTCAGAAGGTCATCCACTTCCTCCAAAGATAGTTTGTACCTAGAGACTTGGCTATCATTTTCTTCTTCCTCCTCGTCTGAATCCTTGAGGGAGGAACGAGCACTCGCTCCTCCTCCCCTGAGACCAAAACCTCTACTGGTCTAGAGGTGGATGCCCTCAGGCTGGATGGTGGTTGCTGGGGTTCGACTTGGCCTGCCAGGCTCTGAACCAGCATGGGCTTGACTGAACTCAGCGAGCATGTAAGTTCTCATATTGAAGAAAATAAGTCTTTCTATTGATTAGAAATTGGTAAAGATGGGACTTTTGAGGTGCAAGAATACACAAAAGATATCAAAAAAATATAAATGTATTTAATACATTATCAAAAATAAAAAGATAAAATATCCATCCAATGTACAATACAAAATATCACAGGTGCAGACTTTTGAGCAATTTCTCTACATATGTTTCGCCAATAAATTAGCTTCTTCGGGAGTTGAATCAGTGAAGCACTGTCTGCTAGGATAAAGAACACCAAATCAAAAACCATATATACAGATGAAAAACATACAGAGTTATAAATAAATAAAACAAATCAATATATAGTACCCTGTTGGCTGGGACTCAGGAAAAAAAACTTTGAATTTGATAGTTACCTACAGGTGAAATCAATCACCAAATGATGGACGGGGAGGCCAGGAGATCATAGGAACCCCTGTATAGATATGGATCATCTGGTGTACCACAGAGACCAATAATTAAATAAAAATAAGCCTATTTTAAATAAGCCAGATTCTGGATTTGGTTGGGACGTCTAGGGTGAAAAAAAATGTATTTAAAATATATTATAATAGTATATTGAGCCCACAAACTGGAGAAAACAACATATCCATGATTTAGGTACCTTTAAATCGATGGCAAGAAAATAGAGTTGATAGACTAGTGCACTTCTCAATTATTTTGAAGATCCAACCAAGATCTGTCAAAATAAGGCAAATCAGAGACAGGAAAATAGCCCAAAGAAGAAACCTCCATAGAGGAAAAGTCTCAAAACCGACCTGCATATTAATTACTAGTGGGATCAGGAGTTCAGATATAAATAAGAAGAATCTTCTGGAACATTTCCCCCGTTCACAGATATGTCACTAGGATCTGAGAATTATAGGAGAAAACAAAAATTAAAAACAAAATGAGAGCGGTACTTCATGATTGTGGATAAATATTCACCAGATGAGGCATCTTCCTTCACTTATGTCTTTCCCCATTGATGTCCGAAACTTAATGAATATCCTTTACAAGCCTCCTACCATCCAATTGGCCACCAATTGGCGCTGAACAATTGGGCGGGAGTGGACTCTTTCAGATGCGTCCTGTCACATGATAAGTCGCCCTGGAAATTATGTGAATTTTCATGTGACGGAACCCCGGATATGATGCTGTAAGTTCTTAGGTGCACAAAAATTAGATTTTTTTGCCTTAGAATATTTGCCAGATGGATCCATTCCCTGGCATCTACCACTTTTCCAGGATTGAATGAATCCATCAGCTTCAAACCGTTCCTCGAATTTAGGTTGTAATTTATAGTCATTTTGCAAGAGTTCTTTTTGTGACCCATTTTAATTTTGGGTCAAAATTTCTTCAGCCCTTTGGGTTCTATCAATTTCCAACTGTGTAAACTCTGTTTAAGACTGGAACTCGGTTTATATGACCGGTAGTCATATTGGAGTTGCCCTTTATTCTTTGTTTAAGTGGTATTGAGGCCAGAAATGATCTTTATGGGCCAGATTCAGAAAGACTTGCGCTGGAGTATATCGGTATGTGCCGCGTAAGTGTAAAGATGCGCCGTAGTATCTATGTGCCGTACCCACCAAATTAGATGCGACAGAAAACGGGCTTTCTCCGACCAGCTTAACTTTCCTACGCCAGAGTATCGTAAGCACATATTTTCGCTTGGCGCATCCGTCGCGCCTATTGATTTCCCATTCAAATATGCAAATGAGGGAGATATGCTGATTCGTGAACGGATTAGCACCAGACGCTGGCTACGCGCGTACGTCTAGCGCAAAGTTATTCCTACAAATACCAGGTCAGCAGGAGAGCAGCTACAGCAGCAGCGTTACCGACGAAAATAGCAAGCTGAACAACCACACTTGCAAGGACAACACTGTAACGGAATGAACCGTGACAGACTGAGATATTCCTATGTCTAGGGTCACCTTATGTCCACTAGGGCCATAGGGTGACAAAGAATCATAATTCATATATTACATGAGATGGGACATTAATAATAATTCATATTGCAGGACTGGAATATTACAGTGGATGTCTTGAGATATCAAAAGCTGTTGGCTATTCAATCTGGGCACACATGCTTTTGAAAGGTGTTAATTCAGGTCTACAAGACAAGTGACTCACAAGACATTGTATAAAGGCTATTGAAGTGTCTTGAGGTGTTGGCTATTCAATGTGAAAGACACATTCTGTTGAAAAGGTGTTAATTGCTTCATTGTGTGAAGCTCTCTGTTTACCCTATTGTGTTATGCTAAAGGTTAATTGAATTCTATTCATACAGCAATGTATTAATGCTCAGGTGTGATAGTATTTGGTTTTGATGTCATCCTCTCTGAGTTAACTCTATTGATGATGCGGTGCCGACGTGTCTACATAATTAGCTTACCTGAATGCCTTTTAAGGTGATTGAAGCCCCCCATGGTGTAAAGGGGGGTGGAGACTACATTGTCCTGTGATTAACTGCATTATGCTTGAAACTGTATAAGAAGCTGAGAAAATATCAATAAATGGTCATATCTTTGGAAGCAAGTACGGAGCTCTGTCTCTTCTTATTCTGGGAAAGGATATGGATCGTGTATGCAAGATTGTCGCAGTGTGTCAGATAAGCTTGTCGTGGTTGGATGGAAGGTCGTAAGCGGTGCTGACCGTTACATTTGGTGGCAGCAGTGGGATGATTCCATCATCAGAAGGACGGCTACAAGGACACTGGACAATGGAGACGCTGTATGAACGGATGAAGCTCTCTTCCCTCATGGACTTACTGGAGAGCCGGGGCAGACCGGCCAGCAACCGTAAGAAAAGGGACATTATCGCAGAACTTGTCGAAATGAATAGAGCTAAGAGGCCCAGCGTAACAGACAGGAAACCTGAGGAAGAATTTTTTGATCGGGCTGTTAAACATGGACTGGCACAATATGGTCCTAATCCTCCGCCGGAGATCATAGACCGGGTTATAGCGGCTGTGGATGCCACCTTGCGACAGCAAAGAAGTGCTGCAGCAGCTGAAGTCACAGCAGCACCAACTAAAGAGAGAGGAGAGGTACAGATACCAGTCTCCATGGAAGAGGAATTCCAAAGAAGGTTACAAGAGATGCGGATACAGCACAGAGGACCAATATCAGAGGAGGTCCTGCTGGGATGGTCGGATGTGATTCGGTGCCAACTCTGGAAGGAAGCGCTAGCTCTGGAGCAGCAACACCAAGGAAAGGTCCTGCCCTCCATCTATGCAAGGTACTGGCCGCAGTATGACGTACGAATGCTGTTGTTGGGGGAACAACCGAAGCAGGAGTGGATAGCAGAGTTAAGCTGGCTGATCCGGGCAGAGATGCAGCTGGACGAGAGCTACAGAGCCCTCCGGTGGTATGTAGCCCAAGTGTGCCCGTGGTCAGCGGATGACAGCCCCACAGAAGGCTATGACTATGATGGCCTGGGATTGTTGTATTGGAGGATGTCCAGTGATCCCGTCTTCGGGGATGATTGGGAGTGGCGCTTGGAGGACATAATGGAGCACAGAGAGGAAAAATTAAATATCTCGGGAGGCCACTGGTCACAGAAAGATTTAGAATTTCTGGCCATTCAAGAATGGGAGCTGGAGGTTGCCTACAAACAGCTGCTAGACTCGGCTCAGCAGCAGAGTGGGGCTCCTATTGCCTGGGACTTTTTCCATCAATATTTTATTAATTTCAAAACAAGAAATGTAAAGAGGCAGATTACATAAGAGATAGGATACATCACCCAATCAGAACAATGTAATGTGACTAGATATAGAACAGATAAGATCAGTTGTTATATCTTATGCTTAACATAGAAGAAAAATAGCAAGTCCAGTGCAAGAGTATAATAAGTAGAACAACAAATCTAGAACCTGCTCAGAATGTGTGAACTGAAGAAAGAAGAATGGGGGTGCATAGAGTAGGGGGGAGGGAAGAAAGGGGTAAAGAGGGAAGAGGGGGGAGAGGAGGGTGGGAACCCAGACATAGGACTGTGAGAAAGCAAAAGTATACAACATACTACATCTCATCAGGAACACTGGTAAACAAACTTCAACCTCAGGGTTATTACATCCACTTAGCAGAGTAAGTAAGGTAAGGAAGATATCGAATATTCGCAAGGTCGGCCAGGGGGGGATCGAGGGAAGGGGACACCCGGCAGGCCATCTAGAGCATATAAGTGGACATAACAAACAATCAACCGGGGGGGGGTCACCTGCCCGGTGGGGCCCCTAGTTGAGAACCTGAAGGGGCAAGACAGCAAATTTTGTTGTTCGGAGACAGACAGATGAAACTTGATAAAGGATTCCCATTTCTTGTTGAAACTGTCTCTCGATTGCGAGGGATGCGTATGTAAGTCTAGATTTTCCCTGTACAATAAAGTCCTCAGGCTTTGAATCGCTGCAGCAAGGGATGGGTGGGTAGACAAAATCCAATGGTTAAGGATAGTCCTGCGAGCCACCAGCAGAGTGAGGAGGATCCAGTGCCGTGTACCTTGAGAAAAAAGATTGTAGGCCCCAGACTGGGCCTTATCCTCTGGTGGGCAGCCAAATAATAACAGCCTAGGCTCTTTTTCCAGAAGGCAGCCTGTCACATCACGAATATAGAGTAGAATCTTAGACCAGAAGGCTGTAACAGCAATACAGTTCCAAAAACGATGTAGCAAGGTAGGTCTATGTTGGAGGCACCACGGGCAAGCAGGACCTATATCAGGAGAGTGCGTTGTGGAGAAAGGGTAGTATGCTCTGTGCATCAATTTAAATTGTGTTTCTCTCCAGGATTCACACGGAGTAATACGTCTAGTGAGCCCATAGCCCCGAATAATGTCATCTATATCTATTTGATTCGGAATGTCTACAGTCCAAGCAGACATAGAAGTGTGGCGTAGCGGTTTTGCAAACCGTAAATTAAGGGGGGAGTAGATATCAGCTATAGAGTACTTTTCGTCCGCAATCAGCTTGTCCAAGAAGGATGGTTGGAATCTAATATATTTTTTAGGGCACACCTTGTTAACAAAGTCCACATATTGCATAACCGGGAGAAAATGACCTGAGGGTAGCGAAAACTCCTCTGCCAGTAATGTGAAAGGTTTGGGGTTGCCAGATAAGTCTTGGAACAGAGAGCATACTTTGGTTAGGCCCTTGTCCTTCGATTTAGAGAAAGGTTCGTAAAGGAGACTGGGTGAGAACATAGGATTGCCGTGGATCGGAAGGTGTCTAGAAACATGAGGGGAGAGACCCAGTTTTTTCCTGATCTCTCTCCAGGCCACTACTGTGTCTCTGAAAAGAAGATTTTGTTTGATGGGGTCAGGTAGAGTTCGGAGCGAGCTGTGAAGAAGGGTGGCTAGATTTATGGGGGATACCATGGCGGATTCCAGGGCATGGTTGGAGTACCGTGAGGAACCTATTAACCAGTCTATTCCAATCCTCAATAGACAAGATAAATTATACAATCTGATATTTGGGAGACCCACGCCACCCTCGCCCTTCGGGAGATGAAGTTTAGACATAGCAATCCTTGGTCTACCTTTCTTCCAAATGAATCTAGGACATCTTTATGTTTCAAAAGTAAAGGCAAGGTCTGTAGAGGATACAGTAGGCGGGCAAAGCTCACCATCTTTAACAATGAACATCTCCCAAAGAACGAGAGCGGCAAATCTGCCCACGTTTCCATTTCATTGACTAGTTTGTCGATTAAGTGTGGATAGTTCAGATAGTACAGAGAGGATGGTTCCTTGCCAATTTTTAACCCTAAATAGGTGATATGACTTTCCGCGATCCGAAGGGAGGAGCGAGGGGACGAGCGCTGGTAAGATGAACGTAGCCCAAGGGGAAGAATCTCGCTTTTAGTGAAGTTTATTTTCAAGCCTGAACACTTGCGGAATGAGTCAAATATCGTCTGGATGATGGGGATGTCCTTCTGGGGGGAAGTGGAAAAAATAAGTATGTCGTCGGCAAAAAGAGCCACTCTCATTTCCTCATGTCCAAAAGGCAACCCATGAAGGAGAGGGGTAGCATTAAGAAGACGTGAGAGGGGCTCTATGGCTAGATTAAAAAGTAAAGGGGAAAGGGGACAGCCTTGTCTCGTGCCTTTATGTAATCTAAAGGAGGGTGATTGGATTCCTGCTGCAGACACTGTGGCCGAGGGAGCTGAGTACATGTTGTGAATGAACGTGCTAAAAGGGCCTACCAGTCCAAATTTGAGCATGACCATGGAAAGCCAGCGGAAGCTAACATTGTCAAAAGCTTTTTCGGTATCTAATGTAACTATCACTACATCTTGTGATGGGTGAGATTTTGCATATTCAAGAGCCGCCAGTACCTTGCGGATGTTGGCAGATGCAGATCTCCCTTTAGTGAACCCTGACTGCGCCCGGTGAAAAAAGGTTTGGCATTATGTCCCCTAGCCTAGAGGCCACAATTTTAGAGATTATTTTGGAGTCGACATTTAATAGAGAGATAGGACGGAAAGAGCCCGGGTCCAGAGGGTCCTTCCCCTTCTTGGCAATAAGCTTGATGTTGGCTAGATGACCAGTGGGGAGGTATGGTCCACCAGTCCAAATGTAGTTGTAGACAGATAGGAGAGTAGGAGCAATTGTTTCTAGCATCATCTTAAAGAACTCAGGCGAGTAGCCGTCTGGGCCCGGGGCTTTGCCATTGGAGAGACCACCTATAGCTCCTCTAATTTCATCTAATGTGATGGGGGCATTTAGTCGGGTCAAAAAGTCCGGGTCAATTTGCGGCAGAACGACACCATCTAGCCATTCCTGAGCCATGTCAGTATCTATGGGTTCTGGACCATATAAGAGGGTATAATATGTCTCTAACGTCTTATTGACATCTTGTGGTTCCGTGGACAGCGAGCCGTCAGGGTTGCGCAGAGCTGTGATATGAGTTGGGGTGTATGCACCTTTGGTGAGTCTCGCAAGTAGCTTCCCGGCTTTGTTGCCAAATTTGTGATAGTGTAGCTGTGAGGCAGATAGCTTCATCAGCTCCACTCTTTCTGCCCAGGTGTCAAACTGGTCTTTAGCATCTCGCCAGGCGACCAGATTGTCATCAGTACGATTAGCATTAAGGATCGATTGGGCTGTCCAAACTTTCATACTAGCATCTATAAATTGTTTTTGAGTGTTCTTCTTGTAGGCCGATGTAAATGATATAATCCTCCCCCTAATATAAGACTTACCCGCCTCCCAGAATAAGTTAGGGTCGTCTAAATGCTGAGTATTGTTGTGCGCATATTCCGCCCAAGCTTCTGACATCATTGTCTGGAAACTCTCATTTTGGGATAGAAAATTTGGGAATCGCCATTGCCTAGCCCCTGAGTTGACCTGAGGAGTGTATATTGAAACCGAAATAGGAGAGTGGTCAGAGATCACCAAGTCGTGTATATTTGAAAGGCTAATCTTGGGCATAAGAGAGAGAGTGCACAGGAAATAGTCCAACCTAGCGAAGGAGCCATGGACAGGGGAGAAAAAGGTGTACTCCTTGTCCAGAGGGTGATGGAGCCTCCATGTATCGACTAAGTTGAGTGCCTGTATCATATGCGATAGGTATGTAGAACGGGACAAACGGGCCAAGGGTGGGGGAGAGCGCACGGCGGATCTATCTTCCCGATCGCAGAAAGTGCAATTAAAATCACCCCCTATAAGATGTGGGACGTCCCCATCTGCTGCCAGTAGAGACGCTAGTTTAGTAAAGTACGCCTGGTCAGGGGAGTTGGGAGCGTAAATATTAGTTGCCCTTATCTCTCCCGATGGGAGCTTGAGGTGGACAGAGATCCGTCTACCATCTCCATCACTAGTAACCGAGAGGAGATCATAATCTAGATTCTTGTGAAGTAAAATGAGTGTCCCTGCTTTGCGTCCAGAAGAGGCTGAGCCTAATACCTTTCCTACCCACAGCTTCTGCATACGGGAAAAATCTCTTTCTCCCAAATGTGACTCCTGTATTAGAGCAATATCAGCCTTAAGCCTTTTTAAGTGCCTGAGAACTTTCATACGTTTGATGGGTGACCTTAGCCCCTTAACATTCCAGGAAACTACACAGATCTGAGCCATGGGTGGCATAACATGGGATGATCAATACGAGGATGTAAGTGTAAATTACCTGGGTCAGGGCGACCTTGCACGTTTCGAAAGTGGGTGTAAATTTGTAGTGTTCGGTGGTAGGACCATTGGAACCATCCTCTCAGCAGGAAAAGGGGCACAAACACGGGAATAAAGAAAGGTAAAGGAAGAAAGTTAGAAACAAGGGAAAAAAAAACATTAATTCGAGACTTCTCTTTTTTCCGCATGTATTCCCACCGCCGGATGTACCGTCAGACCGCCACCATGGGATACTAGTAGAATCCAACACTGCGGCTTTTTTTTTTTTTTAAAGAAAGTGTTAGAAGTTAAGAAATATCAACAATGGGCCAGATTCATGAAAGGTTACGCTGGCGGATCGAGTGATCCGCCAGCGTAACAGTGGCTTTGAGCCGGCGTTTCTGTTTTCTGTAACCAGAAAACAAGAAACGCCGGGTTGAAGTTCCGATGCGATGAGCGTAACTGAGTTTCGCCATCGCATCTTTACTTCAATTTAAAAATGGCGCCGGGGGCGTTCCCGCCGATTTACGCTCAAAAAATATGTTAATGAGCGGAAATCGGCAATTCACGATCGAAATCCGGCGCGACGCAGTGACGTTACGACGTTTCCGGATGGGATACGCGGCGCATAGTTATACCTACATGGGGTTGGAGTATCCTATGTTAGGTATAGGCGTCGTCATCGCGTCGAAAAAAAAAAAAAAAACGTCGCTTGCGTAAAACGGTCATGAATGGGAATGTGACGTCATTGACGTTCATTCACAGATTTTGGAGCATGCGCACGGGGATGTTTTGACACTCGACGCATGCGCAGTACGTCGGCGGCGGGATCGCGCGTAGTTAGCATACTACACGCCCCGTACCCGCGACATTTGAATTCCGCCGGCTCATTTGCGATGCGCTGCCGCAACTTTAGGAGCAAGTGCTTCGTGAATGACAGCACTTGCTCCTAAAAATTCGGCAGCGCAACGCAAATCAGAAGCGTTACTCCAGAGCAAAGATGCTCTGGAATACGTGAATCTGGCCCAATGTGGTGTTGAACATATTGAGCAAAACCGCCCAAAAAAAAAAAAAAAGAAAAAATACAAAACATGAAAAGGCTCAGCAGTGGGGATGCATGGTGACCCTCTAAGAGGGGAGACTCAACACAATATAGGCACAGCAACAATAAACATAATAAACATTGAACCAGCGTGTGTCATCAGGGTGGGTATAACTAGCTATGGCAGTTCCAACAAGAATACATACAGCAGCATTGCTATTGGATCATATCCACAAGGGCAGTAGACAACCTGCGGGACTAGAATCAGGGGCATCATCCCAGCCGTAGGGCTATCCCCGCATGACCCAAAAATTAGAGAAGACATAAGGCTGCTTTGGAGCCGCACGGACCAATCCGGTTCCTCTTGGCCTGGGCCAGGAAATATGAGCTTTTTGTAATCAGTCAGATTCTTGGTGGCCCTGAGCGGACGCGTGCTTGAGGCGTTTTGGCGGGTCCTTCCTGGGGCTTCTCTGATCCCTGGGACCTTGCTTAGCTCTGTCAGCGTAAGTGCCTGGTGGTATCTTGTCGGCTGCGAGTGACTGGAGATAAGCGCGGGCTTTATCCAGAGATTGCAATGTGAGCTGCTCTCCGTTCGGGGCTTGTAGGCGAAGGATAGCAGGGTATGCCAGCGTAAAGCGAATACCCCTCTTGTGTAGTTCCGCGCACACTGGTTGGAACTCTTTGCGCTTACGAGACACCTCCGCAGAATAGTCAGCAAAAATCAGCAACTTGTGTCCCTCGAACTCCGCCGATCGAGCTCTGCGGAAGCTCTGCAAGACGTCCATACGGTCCGCATAATTTAGATACCTCGCAATCACCGGCCTAGGGCGGGCACGATCCTCAGACATAGCGCCGATAAGATGGGCTCTCTCCACCACACACCTCCTACCTAGGCCCAGGGATTCAGGGAGGGCGGCGGAGCATATGTCCAGCAGTGAGCCCGGCTTGTATGATTCCGGCAGGCCAATAATCCTCAAATTATTCCTCCTGGAACGGTTCTCCTGGTCTTCCATGCGTTCATGGAGGTGCTGTAGATCATGGGTGAACCGTTCCAGGGCGCCGCTCATATTATACTGATCGTCCTCTACTGAGGAGATGCGCTGTTCTGCGGTGGTTAGCCTCAGGGAATGTTCCCCAATTTCTTTGCGGAGCTGCTGAATGCCTACTGCAACTGCACGTTCAACAGCTGCTGTGATGGTGGGCGAAAGCAGTGCCGCCACAGCTTTAGCAATCCGCTCATGTGTGTCTCCCTGCTCCACACAGCCAGTAGCTAGAGTGTCCATGTCCTCACTTAGCGAAATGCCCTGATCAGGACATCCCTGAACTGGCTGTACTTGGGCATACTGTGAAGAGGAGGTACCTCGTGTTGCGGCCGCCATATTGGACGCGGCCGTGGCTTCCGATGGGACGTCCGTGCCGCCGGGATCTTTGGATGTCCGCGGCTGTGTCAGGTACCGCTCCATGCCTTGCGGGTAGGGCTATGCGTGGGCGCAGTGAAACGCCGTGTTCCGGGGCAGTGCCGGGGCTTTGTAAGCTGGTTTTTCGGCGGTCTGAGCGGAGCCTCCGGAGCTTGCTTCCCCTACATGCGGCGCCGGAACCGGAAGTCGTGCCTGGGACTTTTGAGGAAAGGTCAGATAACTGTGAACTCCTGGCTGATGAATCGACAGTGGAAAAAATGGAGATTGCCATCCCTAAAGCCGAAGCGGATGGTATGAAGTTCCAGAGAGCCGGGGCGGTTGGCCCCTCTCTCCAGCAACAAGCTGAGGTGGTAAAGCTTTTACCCCCAGCTGAATCACTGGCAACAGAGCAGGGTGCCCCAAGCCTCTGCTCCCAACTAGCAGAAGAGGGGGACCCTGTGGTAGTGGATGGGACTGTGGTCTCCACTCACAGCAACCCAGCGGAAGAGCTGGCAACAGAACAGGGTGTCATAGGCCTCTGCTCCTTACTAACAGAAGAGGGGGACCCTGTGGTAGTGGATGGGACTGTGGTCTCCACTCACATCAACCCAGCGGAAGAGCTGGCAACAGAGCAGAGTGTCATAGGCCTCTGCTCCTCACTAACAGAAGAGGGGGACCCTGTGGTAGTGGATGGGACTGTGGTCTCCACTCACAGCAACCCAGCGGAAGAGCTGGCAACAGAGCAGAGTGTCATAGGCCTCTGCTCCTCACTAACAGAAGAGGGGGACCCTGTGGTAGTGAATGGGACTGTGGTCTCCACTCACAGCAACCCAGCGGAAGAGCTGGCAACAGAGCAGAGTGTCATAGGCCTCTGCTCCTCACTAACAGAAGAGGGGGACCCTGTGGTAGTGGATGGGACTGTGGTCTCCACTCACAGCAACCCAGCGGAAGAGCTGGCAACAGAGCAGTGTGTCCTAGGCCTCTGCTCCTCACTAACAGAAGAGGGGGTTCCTGGGGTTCCTAGCTTTAGTTTAGTCATATAAGTTTGTGTAAGTAGAGTTAGTGTTTAGTGCATATTAGTTTAGTATTTGTAGTCCTCGTCCTTGTCTGCGTCCTTCAGTCTAAAAAAACAAAAAAAAAACAAAAAATAGTTTTAGCTGTAGTATTTTAGTTCCTGTTTAGTAGCTGTCTGTGTCGTAGTCTATGTCTTTGTCCGTGTAAACATTTTTTTTAGGTGTAGTAGTTTTATTCTAGTTTAGTAGCTGTCTACGTCTTTGTCTGCGTGCCTATCTTGCTAAAAAAACAAAAAACACTCCTTTCTCACATTCCCCCCCCCCAATAAAGTTCCCCCCCCCCCACATCAGCAAGTATGAGCAGCATACGTGGCCGTGGCCGTGGCAGCAGGGGTAGGGAAGTTACTCCCAGTGCTGGGTCGCTGCCAGCATGAGGTACCTCTCGCGCCCCTACTAGTGGTAGTGGATCAGGTGGAAGGGGAGTCCGCCTCATCCGCAAGTTTTTTCCCTCGGGCAGCCGCTCGATATTGCCTTCTCAGGCTCCAGTAGTGTTGGAGTATATGGGGCACAGCAGTGCCACAGAGTTTTCAGTCCCCACTCCCAGTAGCACCACCAGTACACAGGTGCCTTTAGGACCCGCCCCCAGCCCCCAAGGGTCCAGCCTCTTACTGTTTGACAGCGACAGTGAGAGGGATATCTTGGGGGAGGTCCTGCATCAGGCAGACATCCAGTTCTGTACTGATGGTCAGGACCTTTTGGAAGGGATGATGGAGGAGGAGGATGGGGTACCTGCTGTTAGTATCCCAGAGAAATCCCTTCCAAGTGGTGCTGGTGTTTTTGGGCAGGAAACACCCGCACCTAGTCAGACCCAGGCGTCGGTGAGGGGACAGTGGAGCCAGGCTAGCGGCTCCATGTCAGCTGTTTCGCTCAGACCACCATTTCAGCCCTGGGTCTGACATAGCTGGGGGCGAAGAGGAGGGTGACCCAACATGGGTGCCACCTGACTTGTCGGTTCACAGCAGCAGTGATGACGAGGAAGGTAGGCACCCTGGGGAAACGGTGCGCCAGGTCACCAGGGAGACCAGCGTCAGGGTCTCCACTGGTGATGGCAGCAGGAGGTGTCAGCAGCAGCAGCAGCAGCAGCAGGCAGCTCCACCTGTGCGCACCAAATCCCAGCAGGTGCAAGTCAGCGTCACCCCATCTGACAGGAGGGCGGCGCTGAAGTCACCTGTCTGGGCCTACTTCACTCTGGTAGCAGATAACCAGACCGTAGCCATCTGCCATATCTGTCGTGCCAGGGTGAAGAGAGGGAAGTGCTTGGCTCGGGTGGGTACCACAGCTCTGAACCAGCACCTGAGAATCAACCACTGGCGGGAGTATGACCAGATGAAGCGTGGTGGTGGTAGCAGCGCCACCACCACAAGTGAGCAGGGTACAGCAGCCCCTGCCACAGCTTCATCTGTTCCCAGCAGGTCATGCCCCCCCCGCTCCCTCTAGTAGAGGTACTGGTACTGGCAGCCAGACCTCTACTTCCACAGCACCCTCCTCTTCGGTGTCCTCCACTGCCGTCCGGCGCCAGGCGTCGCTTTCCGACGCCTTCGAACAAACCACTCCCTTCCCCCCTGGAGACCGACGTGTGCGTTCCCTCAATGGGCTCCTGGCAAGGGTTATTGCCCAACATCTGATTCCCTTCAACATTGTTGACTGCAACCCCTTCAGGCAGATGTTGGAGCAGGCCCAACCCCAATGGCGTGTCCCCAGCCGCCATTTCTTTGCCAGGACCGGTGTCCCTGCCCTACACCAGCACATTGTGCAGAATGTAACCCTGTCGCTGGATCACGCTGTCAGCAACAGGGTGCATCTCACAATGGATGGCTGGACCAGCAGGCATGGGCAGGGCCGGTACATCAGCTTCACGGCCCATTGGGTTTCCCTCTGGGCCGGGAGGGATGGGATTGGCATCAGATTTTGTGGTGCCGCCCCGGGTGTCCAGGGGAGAACTGCTGGTCTCCCTCAAGCCACTGTCTCCACAGCTGCTGAGCCTCCCAGCAAGCGCCCCCGTAGCTACTCAAGTGTGGGGCACATGCACTGTCAGGCCGTGCTCCAGCTTGTTAGTTTAGGGGACCGGAGACACACTGGAAAAGAAGTGCTGACTGCACTTCAGGCTCAGGTCCAGAAGTGGCTGACACCCCGAAAGCTCCAGGCAGGTATGGTTGTCTGTGACAACGGCAGCAACCTACTCTCCGCCCTCCAGGCTGGCAGTCTGACCCACGTGCCCTGTCTGGCACATGTCCTCAACCTCACGGTGCAGAAGTTCCTGCGCACCTATCCCGGGTTGAGTGACATTGTGCTAAGGGTACGTAGGATTGCCAGCCACTTCAGGCGCTCCCCAACCGCTACCGCGTCCCTGTCCAAGTTGCAGCGGGACAACAGCCTGCCCCTTCACAGGCTTCACAGGCTGATTGTGGACAGTGTGACGCGGTGGAACTCCACCCTCCACATGCTGGAGAGGTTGTGGGAGCAGCGAAGGGCGGTGAAGGAATACCTGCTGGAGCACTGGCGGGCCATCACAAACACTCCCGTACATCACCAGTGCGGAGTGGGGGCAGATACACCAGGTCTGCCATGTGTTGGCCCCTTTCGAGCAGGCGACCAAGATGGTGAGCAGGGAGCATGTCGGCCTCAACGACGTGCTCCCTATAGTGTTCCTGCTGGACAGGGCACTAGATCGCCTGCTCGAAGCTGGGGAGAGTGCCTTGGTGGAGCAGGAGGAGGCAACACTGCTCCACCAAGACCAGGCCCAGGACGAGGAGGAGGAGGATGATGATGATGAGGAGGTTACTGGTGACGTCCTGGAGTCAGGGCCTGGTCAGGAGGGAGAGCCGGTGTTGGGGGCACCGATAGTCCGGGGGTTGGGCATCTCTGAGCGCGAGCAGCAGCGCCTCCAGCATGAAGAGTCGGACGTCATGGACCCGGGCAGCCATGAGGAGTCACAGCAGGCTGTGCTCTTCCCCATGGCTGCCCACATGCTGAGATGCCTCAGGAGGGACCCCCGGGTTCAGACTATCAAGGAGAGGGATGAATTTTGGATGGCCACCCTTTTAGATCCAAGATGCAAGGGGAAACTGGAGCAGTTCCTCCCAGCCAGCCGGAGGCAGCACCGGATGCAGGAACTGCAGGCACGCATAGTCAGCCGGTTGGAGCAGGCAACTCCCAGGCCTCCAGTTGTCCCCCCTCATCTCACCCAGCAGGTGGCTGCACCCAGCAGCAGCAGCAGCAGCCGAGCTGCACCTAATGGGTGAGATGAGGATGTTCTTCCAATCTGAGCGACCCAGTACCAGCAGCAGCAGCAGCAGCAGCAGCAGTCACCACCAGCGGCTGGCCCACATGGTGGCAGACTACATGGGGTCCGTCGGTGCTTCTGACAGTATGAGCACCGACGACCCCATGGAGTACTGGGTTGCCAGATTGGACACCTGCCGCGAGCTCGCTCAGTATGCGCTGCAGTTATTGTCTTGCCCCCCCTCCAGCGTACTATCTGAGCGGACATTCAGCGCGGCAGGTGGGGTGGTCACGGACAAGAGGACCCATCTGTCCACAGACCCTGTGGACAGACTCACATTCATCAAGATGAATGAGTCCTGGATCGGCGGTGACTTTCTGGCACCCGCCGTCGGTTCAGGGCGCTGAATGGTCCCTTGTCATTCATTACCTCTTTGATGTATTTATACCTTTGAAACTCATAGTGGGCAGGTAGTGTTAAGGGCATAAATATTTCCATGCTGTGTCATTAAGCCACTATAAGGAGTTCTGATGCTGCTGCCACATTATTTTGAAATGTAATTGCTCAATGCTCATCACGAATTTAAAAAGTCATGTATAGCATAGAAATAACGTTAATCAAACTTTTAAATTATGAGGCACTATGGTATAGTCAGGCTACAGCTACTTAAGGCCTGTGTCATTCTGCTTTTCAAATTTAATCACCATGCTACTGCAACTTCAAGCTTTTGTAATTTTGCCACGATATGGGCTCCTACTGCTAATGCCAAAAGGCTGAGTGATTATGTACCGATATATTACTCATACTGCTGCTGTCACCTTTTGTCCGAGAGATTTGCCACTTTCTATTACTACTGCTGCTGCTGATGGCACCTCTTGCCCGAGCTATTTGCCATTTTTATTACTCTTACCGCTGCTGCTGCTGCTGATGGCACCTCTTACCCGAGTGTTTTGCCATTTTTATTACTCTTACCGCTGCTGCTGCTGATGACACCTCTTGCCCGAGTGATTTGCCATTTTTATTACTCTCACCACTGCTGCTGCTGCTGCTGCTGATGGCACCTCTTGCCCGAGTGATTTGCCATTTTTATTACTCTTACCACTGCTGATGTTGATGGCACCTCTTTCCCGAGTGATTTGACACTATATTGTCTACTATTACTACTACTGCTGCTGCTCACGACACCTATGTCACAAGTTCTTTGCCACTATATACTACTATTACCACTGCTGCTGCTGCTGTTCACGGTACCTCTTTCCCGAGTGATTTGACACTACATTGTCTACTATTACTACTACTGCTGCTGCTCACGACACCTAGTCACGAGTTATTTGCCACTATATACTACTATTACCACTGCTGCTGCTGCTGTTCATGGCACCTCTTTCCTGAGTGATAAAACACTATATTGTCTACTATTACTACTACTGCTGCTGCTCAGACACCATTGTCACAAGTTATTTGCCACTATATACTACTATTACCACTACTGCTGCTGCTGTTCATGGCACCTCTTTCCCGAGTGATAAAACACTATATTGTCTACTATTACTACTACTGCTGCTGCTCAGACACCTATGTCACAAGTTATTTGCCACTATATACTACTATTACCACTACTGCTGCTGCTGTTCACGGCACCTCTTTCCCGAGTGATAAAACACTATATTGTCTACTATTACTACTACTGCTGCTGCTCAGACACCTATGTCACAAGTTATTTGCCACTATATACTACTATTACCACTGCTGCTGCTGCTGTTTATGGGCCATGGCACCTCTTTCCTGAGTGATAAAACACTATATTGTCTACTATTACTACTACTGCTGCTGCTTAGACACCTATGTCACAAGTTATTTGCCACTATATACTACTATTACCACTACTGCTGCTGTCAAGTCTTGCCCAAGTGTTTAGATGCTATCTAGTACTATTACCACTACTGCTTGTAAATGTTGCCTGTGTGATAATTACATTATATTTTAATACTACTGCTGCTGCCTTCATGCTGAGTAATGCTTCATGACCTCTCTGGCACAGCGGATCCACCAACAGCCTCCGCTACAAGCTACCAGACCGGATCGTAACGGCAAGTGTGACTAAAACCCTGAACTTTATGTTAAACCCTGGTTTGCGTCCTTTATACTGCAACCATTAGCCTGTCTGCAAGAGCAAATCTGCACTCTCTCTCTCTTTCTCGCTCTCTCTGTCTATATCTATATATATATATATATATTGTAGCTTTTGTTATATTAATTTTTCAACAGTTTAGTTTGTGTTAGTAGTGTCTGTGTCCGTGTATTTTAGTTTGTCTTAGGTTTGTGTTAAATAAAATAATAGTATAAAAGGTTTTTGGTTAATATGAAGTTAGATGTGTTGATGTTGATGTTGATGTGTTAGATGTGAAGTTAGATGTGTTGAAAAACCTAACAATCTCAATAAGAAAGGAAACATTTTAACCACTTGACTACTGGGCACTTAAACCCACTTAATAACCAGACCAATTTTCAGCTTTCGGTGCTCTCACATTTTGAATGACAATAACTCAGTCATACAACACTATAACCAAATGAAATTTTTGTCCTTTTTTTCCCACAAATAGAGCTTTCTTTTGGTGGTATTTTATCACCTCTGCGGTTTTTATTTTTTTCACTATAAATGAAAAAAGAACGAAAATTTTGTAAAAAAATGAATTTTTCTTCATTTCTATTATAACATTTTGCAAAAAAGTAATTTTTCTTCATAAACTTGGCCTAAAATGTATACTGCTACATATCTTTGGTAACAAAACAAAAAAAATTTAGATATTATTTAGTCTGGGTGAAAGTTATGGGGTCTAAAAGCTATGGTACCAATTACTGAAAATTGATCAATTTGATCACATCTGATGTACTGACAGCCTCTCTCATTTCTTGAGACCCTAACATGCCAGAAAAGTACAAATACCCCCCAAATGACCCCTTTTTGGAAAGAAGACATTCCAAGGTATTTAGAAAGAGGCATTGTGAGTTTTTTGAAGTTGTAATTTTTCCCACAATTCTTTGCAAAATCAAGATTTTTTTCATTTTTATATTCTTTCCACAAAATTTTCATATTAGCGGGTTATTTCTCACACACAGCATATGCATACCACAAATTACACCCCAAAACACATTCTGCTATTCCTCCCGAGTATGGCGATACCCCATGTGTGGGACTTTTTGACACAGCGTGGCCACATGGAATGGCGCCAAACTTTGCGACTTAAAAATCCCCATAGGTGACGCTTTAAATATTTTTACTGGTTACATCAATTTAGTTGGAGAAGAGGTCTAGGGCCAAAATTATTGCTCTCGCTCTAACGTTCGCAGCGATACCTCACATGTGTGGTTTAAACACCGTTTTCATATGTGGGCGGGACTTGCTTATGCGTTCGCTTCTGCATGCGAGCTCACGGGGACAGGGGCGCTGTATGCCCAGAGTATTGCGGAGTATGCCCAGAGTATTGCGGAGTATGCCCAGAGTATTGCGGAGTATGCCCAGAGTATTGCAGAGTATGCCCAGAGTATTGCAGAGTATGCCCAGAGTATTGCGGAGTATGCCCAGAGTATTGCAGAGTATTGCGGAGTATTGCAGAGTATTGCGGAGTATGCCCAGAGTATTGCGGAGTATGCCCAGAGTATTGCGGAGTATGCCCAGAGTATTGCGGAGTATGCCCAGAGTATTGCAGAGTATGCCCAGAGTATTGCGGAGTATGCCCAGAGTATTGCGGAGTATGCCCAGAGTATTGCAGAGTATTGCGGAGTATGCCCAGAGTATTGCGGAGTATGCCCAGAGTATTGCGGAGTATGCCCAGAGTATTGCGGAGTATGCCCAGAGTATTGCGGAGTATGCCCAGAGTATTGCAGAGTATGCCCAGAGTATGCCCAGAGTATTGCGGAGTATTGCCCCCCATAGTATGCCCAGAGTATGCCCAGAGTATTGCGGAGTATGCCCAGAGTATTGCAGAGTATGCCCAGAGTATTGCGGAGTATGCCCAGAGTATTGCAGAGTATGCCCAGAGTATTGCGGAGTATGCCCAGAGTATTGCGGAGTATGCCCAGAGTATTGCGGAGTATGCCCAGGGTATTGCGGAGTATGCCCAGGGTATTGCAGAGTATGCCCAGAGTATGCCCGGAGTATTGCCCCCATAGTATGCCCAGAGTATGCCCAGAGTATGCCCGGAGTATTGCCCCCCATAGTATGCCCAGAGTATTGCAGAGTGTTGCCCCCCCCCAGAGTATTGCCCCCCCAGAGTATTGCCCCCCCAGAGTATTGCCCAGCATTGCAGAGTATATGCAGCAGGGATGGCTGAGCAGGGAGGGAGGGATGGATGGATCTGTGACTACATTTGTCACAGATCCAGCCCGCAGCACTGGCGCTGCCATCCGCTCCCTCCCCTCTCCTCTCACACTTGATGCAATGCTGACGAGAGGTCAACTCTGTCAGTAGGTGTGTCAGTAGGGTGTGCAGCAGACGTGCAGCAGACACTCTCTCCTCAGTCTGCCTAGTCTGCTCACTGCAGGGATAGTGACAAGTCAGCTCCCCCTAGGGATATCATCAGCTAGCTAGGCAGGATCTTCTCACAGCTCTCACCTTCTACTCCAGGTAGGTTCTACTTTTTATCACCTTCCCTGGAACCGATTGGCGGCCGTCCTTATCAGGATAAGCCGCCGAATCGGCTGAACGCTGGGGCCTCTTTCCCTCTACCACCCCACATTACCACCCGCCAACCATCCACCTACCATTACAACCTTCCCCCACCGCCTCCCCGCGATTCCCCGTTTTTCCCCCTGAACCGCGCCAGCCTCTGCTGATTTGCGGCCGCCGCACCTTAGGAAAGGCCACGGCTTCATCTGCGGCCTAGCGGCGCGCCGCACTTTCGGCCAAAAACACCAGCAGTAACCCCCTAGGAGCTCACCCCCAGCCCCAGTAGGATTCATCCCCTGGCCTCAACAACCAGCCCCCCCCCCCCGCTCACCTACCCCCCCCCGCTCACCCAGCTGGCTACACCCAGCCTGGGTCCCATGTCCTGCTCCTGGTCGGCGGCCATCTTGGTACACCCCAGCAGCAGTGTCAGTTCTCCCCCCCCCCCCAGCCCCCTTTCTTTTTTCACAAACTTAACAGCACTTGATCCAGGGGTTCGCCCGATCGCCTTTCAGGGATCAGGAAGGAATTTTTTCCCCAACCAAAGCAAATTGGCATAGCACGGTTAGGGGTTTTTTGCCTTCCTCTGGACCAACCTGGGAGGATTCACTGAATCCTCTCTCCATCGCCACCATAAAAAACATTTCCCCCGGTGAATGGCGACCATGGCTAATTTGCGGTACTCCGCAGAGGCCATTTGGAATCTGAGGCGTTTCGCCGCAATACTGCCAGCCTGCACCAAAAAGACCCTAAGAATTAAGCAACTTTTGAGGATCGATCGACGATCGACGATCAAAAATTTTAGCCGGTTACCCCAGCCTAAGCACATTTTATGTGCTATGGTCAACACAAGATCGGCAGTAAAACACCGACTTGAAATCCATGATTTCATTCTACAACACAATCTAGACTGCCTCTTCATTACAGAGAGCTGGCTTACAGCCGACTGTAACACCATTCTAGGAGAATTGGTGCCAGAAAACTACCGTATTATAACGGAAAACAGAATAGGGCAGAGAGGAGGAGGCCTGGCGGTAATTTGCAAAACTCAGCTTGCAATCACAAAACCAGCCCTTCAAAATCCTCTTCCATTCATGGAAACCCTTACGCTACAACTGCAAACAAATTCAAAGGAGACCATCCACATTCTGCTCTGCTATAGGCCGCCCGGCCCAAAATCGCAGCTGCTATCATCATGGACGGATTTCTTTTCCACTTACACCCTCAACAGCAAACATTTTCTGCTGCTTGGGGATTTCAACCTCTGGGCCAATTCCGCACAAGACCCCATTGCCGATGCCTGTATTAACCACCTGGTGGATCTAGGGTCACAGCAACTAGTATGTGGGCCCACACATGCTTCAGGTCACACACTCGATCTTATTTTCAGACAAGCTCTGGAAATAAAAATTTTGGAAAATGAAAAGTTGCCATGGACAGACCACCATGCAATTAAATTCATTATTTCCACAATCCCCCCCGCAACAAAAACATCAAATCCAGCGACAACACACTGGACTAGATGTCAGAAGAAGCTCCACTCGGAACTCTTCAAAACCACTTTAAGGGAAAAAATAGAAACAATTCAACCGCATCAAACGGCCGTTGAAACGCTGGAGGCCATAAATTCGGCCATGCTACAGTCAGCCGACTTGGTAGCGCCGAAACGCAAAACCCGCATCCGGAAAAACAACCGCAGCTGGTTTAACAACCAGCTGTCGTTACTGAAGCAAGAACGCAGAAGGGCCGAATCGGCCTGGAAAAGAAGTGCCTCAGAGCTAAACCTGTCCATCTACAAGGCGGCGACAAGAAAATACCACAAAGGAATTTTCCAAGCCAAGAAAAATTATTTTTCAGAGGCTATCAACAGCGCCTTAAACCGCCCCCGCGAACTCTTCAAGATGGTCACTCAGACCATGAAACCAGGATGTATTGAAGCCCCCAATACAGACACACAAGAATTTTGCAATGAACTATCGGATTGCTTCATTAATAAAATTGAGGCAATCCGTGAAAGCATTCAGCAAAACAATCCCCCCCTTAGCCCCCCCTGCAGCCTCTCACATAACACCCATAGTAATTCTCTTATATCAGGTAAGTTCACCCTGGAACCCATCTCCATCGAGGCCACCAAGAATGTTATTGACACTTTGCGTAACGGCACAGCGCCAAATGACATTATCCCCACAAAACTGCTAAAGGAATGCGCCTACATCTTGGCTCCTCCCATCACGCAGCTTATCAACCAGTCTTTCTTGGAGGGCATAGTACCCTCACAGTTGAAAGAGGGTATAATCCAACCCATCCTTAAGAAACCCTCCTGGACCCCAAGGACCCACTCCACCGCCGTCCCATAACAAGCCTCAATGTACTCTCAAAGGTAATGGAGAAAGTAGTGGTACAACAGCTGCAACAGCATCTGGATACCCACAAGCTACTTGACCCATTGCAATCAGGGTTCCGTCCCGGACACGGGACTGAAACCGCGCTGCTCAAAGTATGGGACGATGTTCTCGAGGCCGCAGACGAAGGAGAATCTTGTCTTCTAGTTCTGTTGGACCTTAGTGCAGCTTTCGACACCGTAGATCACAAACTGTTACTGACGCGACTTGCTAAAGTAGCCAGAGTCGCAGAAGGCGATTTATCTTGGTTCTCCTCTTTTTTGGAAAACCGATCGCAAACAGTGAAATTAGGACCCTTCACATCTGAGAAACGCACAGTAACATGCGGAGTCCCTCAAAGATCGCCTCTGTCACCAGTGCTGTTTAACATTTATCTTCGTCCTCTTTTTGAGATTATCAACAGCCAAAACCTGCTGTATCACTCATACGCAGACGACACGCAACTTTATTTCCGCATTTGCAACAGAAAGGATCACCACCTCAATCTAGAGACATGCCTCTCTTTGATAGAGGACTGGATGACAAAGAGTTATCTTAAACTCAATGGAGCGAAAACAGAACTTCTTCTGTTTCACGCCAAGCAAAGGAATCAACCTGCAACAACCTGGACACCCCCGCCCATTCTGGGCAAAATCATCACCCCTAGCGCCAAAGTCAAAAGTCTCGGGGTCATCTTTGACTCCTTTATGACAATGGACGCACAAATAGGATCAGTAGTCAGCGGATCCCACCATCTGTTGCGCCTACTACGCAGACTTACCCCCTTCATCCCCAAAGAAGACTTAGCGGTCGTGGTGGGAGCAATTGTCAACTCCAGATTGGACTATGCAAATGCCCTTTACCTCGGACTCCCCAAGTACCAAATCGCTCGTCTGCAAGTCGTTCAAAATACGGCCGCCAGACTTGTGACTGGTAAAAAAACCCTGGGAATCAATCTCACCTTCACTGAGATCCCTTCACTGGCTACCAGTTAAAGACAGGATTGCTTTTAAAGCTCTCTGTCTAACGCATAGATGTGTCCATGGGAATGCCCCCCAATATCTATGCGATAAAATAAAAGCTCACAATCCCAATCGCATCTTGCGATCCACCAATCAGAACCTACTACTGATCCCAAAAGCCAACTACAAGTCCAAAGGAGAAAGAAGATTCGCCGTCCAAGGTCCCAGACTATGGAACGCTTTACCAGCCAGCATTCGGTTGGAGGAGAATCACTTAGCCTTCAGGAGAAAGATCAAGACTCATCTCTTTTGATATCAAAGGAGACAGGAACAACAAGCGCCCAGAGGCGATTCAGTTCGCATGTGCCGCGCTCTATAAGTTTTTCATTCATTCATTCATTCATTCATTCACACTGTACCGATCGGTACAGAGAAAGGAGGGAGGAACCGGCGTCATCAAATGACGCCGGTCTGTTTACATCTGATCGCGCCGTCATTGGACGGCGCGATCACGTGGTAAACCGCCGCTATCAGCGGCGATTTACCGTGATCCGTGACCCGCCGGGTCCTCTGGACCCGGCGGTCACGGACATTCCCGTGTGCGCGCCCCAGGGGGCGCGCGGGAGCGCGACTCTGGAATCACGTTATATAACGTGATCCCAGAGTTGAGCAACCACCTTGCTGCTGTTATTTTTCGGCAGGTGGTTGCTAAGTGGTTAAAAGAATAAAAAAATTTATTAAAAGAAAAAAAATGTAAATGTAATTTTGCATGAGCTTCTGAAGCTCAGTCATCGCCTCCAAATTCTTCCTCTGCTGTTGCTCCAGCTGTTGGTTTTGGAGGTCTAATATCCGGATTTTCTTACGATTTGAGAGGATTTTATCATTGGTCATCTGGATGAGAATGTGGTTTTCTACCATCTTTTTTAAAACTGTTAGGATATAAGAAAAAAAAATTCGGATTTCAAAGACCGTTACCAAATAAATATAATATATTTATCTTGCTTATTAAACAATCATTATCATGTCTATACAATTGTTATGTGTCTAGCACATATACTTCTATCATAAATACCATATTATTGTTCTGAAATCTGACGGGTGTGCTTTAAATGCTGTCCATTTTTATATCTACATCTTATTGTTGAAATGTTATTAATCTTTGTGCACATATTTACCCTCCTGACTGAGGCTCACAGGAACCTTCTCATCCTCCTGCTGCTCTTCTCCATCACCCGATTCACCAGGAGTTTGGGGAGGGGGGGGGGTTGCAGCTCCTCCTCTTGCTCCTCAACATGAGCTGGGGGTGGTAAAGACTGGGAGGGCCCTGGCTGCTCCTCATCCCTCTCCTCCTGTGCATCCTCCTCCTGCTCCTCCTCTTCATCCTCCTCCTCCTCTGCGGCCTGTCGCCTTGTGCGCTTGGGGCGCACAGATGGTAGAGGAGCTCCTATAATAACACAATGTTCATATATGTAAAAATGATTTCTAATAACGTATGCAAATTCTGTGTACTCTACTGTATTGTATATGAATACAAATGTATTTATATAGACAGTTAACCAATGGGATAATGTTATATTAAAGGGTCTTGCTGGCACTACAGGGGACTGAGTGTGAGCTGGGCTGCCACCATGGTAAAATGAGCTGTTTGTGTTTCCTTTGTATTATTCTGACGATCTCATGTTAAAAAAAGGGCCTGATGGAGTACACGGGATTACTATGATAACCCCACGCCTAGCACAGGAATTTAGTGGTAATTCAGTTATAAAATACCACCCCTTCCCTTTAACCCCACCACACCACCACTTTAATTCCATGGTTTAACTTGATGGAATAATGATAGAAAAGGGGGAGAAGGTTTCAATTCCCCCTTTTCTCATGGGAAAGCGGCAGGACTTAATAAAATTAGTAGTGACGGTTTAAAGTTCCCCTTTTGGGAACCTAATAGGGCTCTTTAGGTGTAAACTGGTCCTCACGTGGCCTAGTTAGCTGGAAAACGTGTTTTTCCCGTTTTTTTGGTGAGCATGAGGTGATCACGCAGCCTACACGTGCTTTTCTCGCACTTTTTAGGCCTGTGGGCCTGGTACCAGTTGGTTCTGGAAAAATCCAGTGTTAGTTAGGGGTATATAAGTAGGGTTCCGTCAGCCTTGCTCTCAGTCGCCTCAGTAGACAGGACCGTGGTGTTCCCCAACCCCCCCCTTTTTTCTTGCGCAAAGCGCCGTGACGTACAACACGTACGACGGCACTATAAAGGGGAAGCTCCATTCGAATGGCACAACCTTTGGGACGATTATGCTAATTTCCCTTCTCATAACTTGCTTCTGAGCCTGCACGTTTTTTTCCCCATCGTTAAAGCGTACACACGACCGTTTTTCACAGCGAGAAAAACGACGACGTGAAAAAAAAAACATGTTCTACATTTTTAATGGCCATTTTTGTCGACGGGGAAAAATGCTCTGGAGCCCAGACACGACCGTTTTTAACGACCAAGTAAAAAAAATGTAATTTATCTCGTCATAAAAAACGGTCGTGGGTACGAGGCGTAAGAGAAATTGGAGTTACCCTTTAAGGCTGTATACATACTGTGGCCCTAACAATTAAATGACAGGTCACGTTTGGCAGGTGTTAACGCCGCCTTTCAAGTCCCATCCAATTGAATAGGGCTACACCCAGGGGTCAAGTCCTGGGGAAAAAAAGTGTGGAAACTCCCACCCAAGATCCACTCCCCCCCCAAAAAAAAAAAATGATACGCTCATATGAATAATTGCTAAACCTCATGTTTTTTTTTATCGATCAACTGTACCTTAGTAATCCTTTATGTTACTGGCCGCTTCCTGTATATGGATTCATCAGGTAGTGGGCGGGTATTCCGTCACTTCCTCGATGCCGCAATGTCTCCTGGGAGCTTTTGTCATCATTGTTCCCAGGAGACATTGCGGAGGTCTGCCGCGAGTTATCGCAGGATTTAGAAAGAACTTTAAAGGGGTTGTAAAGGTAAACGTTTTTTTTTACCTTAATGCATTCTATGCATTAAGGTAAAAAAACATCTCACAGCACCGCCCCCCCCCCAAGTCCCGGTTTTACTTACCTTACCGTTCGAAACTCCCAGGCGCGTTCGCGTCATCCTCTTCGGTTCCCAGCCTGGCCGTTGATTGGCTAGGCTGGGCGGATTGATAGCAGCGCAGCCATTGGCTGGCGCTGCTGTCAATTACAGCGGATGCCGCGGCGCGCCGGGGGGCGGAGCCGAGTGATACAATCGGCGGCTATGGCCGCCGCTGTATCACGGGAGCGCGCTCGCAAAAGCTTTCCACCGTGCGAGCGTCCTCGCATGAAGATGGAAAGATTTTGCGAGGAGGAGCCCAGACAGCCGCCGAGGGACCCCAGAAGACAGCTTTCCGGGCCACTCTGTGCAAAACGAACTGCACAGTGGAGGTAAGTATAACATGTTTGTAATTTTAAAAACAAAAAAATCCTGAGTTTAGTGTCCCTTTAAGCAAGTTCTTTCTAAATCCCTATATAACTCGCGGCAGACCTCCGCAATGTCTCCTGGGAACAATGATGACAAAAGCTCCCAGGAGACATTGCGGCATCGAGGAAGTGACGGAATACCCGCCCACTACCCGATGAATCCATATACAGGAAGCGGACAGTAACATAAAGGATTACTAAGGTTCGCCTGCCCCTGACAGTGACTCGAGCTGGGCATCGCCGCTTAGTGAAGGATTGGCTCGGGCATCTCGGCTGCTCTAGCCCTGAAAGAGAACTGCGTTCCTGCTGTGAGAAAAGTGCAGAAACACTGTTCCCGCAGGACTTGAGCCCTGGCTACACCACAACTGCCTTGAAACTGCATGTAATGCATGCAATTGCTTCATGGCGGGTCAGCGTTTTAATCTTTAAAGCAGGCAACGAGGAGGCGATATATTGCCGATCACCACTTGTAAAGCGCATTATAGCGGCAGTATAGTTACATGTATGAACCAGCCCTAGATTTTGAGTCCATTCCTTTCTATGTAAAGCCCCATACACACGGTCGGACTTTTGGCAAACCAACTTCAAAATCTGCAACTTTTCGAATTTGTCCGACCGGGTGTACATTCCATCGGACCAACTTTTTCGTATTTCATTTCGACAAAAAGTTGGGTCTGCGAACGGACCAACTTTTCGGCAACAAAAGTCCGATGGTGCCTTGTGTGACCGTGTGTACAGCAAGCCAACCAACTTTTGTACAAAGTGCAAATACGCATGCTCAGAACCAATGTTAAAATCAACCAACAATAGCAGAAGTTAACCAGAGGGCGGCGGTAAAGAGCAGAAAAGAGCAGAAAAACCACGTGATGATGGAAACGTTTTAGAAACGGCGGCGTACACACGACCGAGAAACTCGTTGGGCGAAACTCATCGATTAGACTTTCGCCTTAGCAGCCCCTCGGCAGAAGGAGGAAGTGGGACAGTAAGTCCCACTCCTCCTCATGCCCCCATTTACCCCCCCCAAAAAATTACATGTGGCATGTAAGTGGGCGAGGAGTGGGTTAAGCGGAAGTTCAAATTTCGGGTGGAACTCCGCTTTAAACATGATTGGCTGGGACAAGGGCGTTCCTTTATTGTATGATTTGATTAGGCGCAATCATCGTTCCGCCCGCCGAGTTCCTAGTTCGGCAGTCAAAAAGCTCGTCGGGCCAAATTTTCCCGTTGAACAACGAGGAAATAGAGAACATGCTCTCTTTTTGGCTCGGCGAGTTTCCCGACGGGATGCTCGGCGAAAAGTGCACACAGGACCGGTTTTCTCGTCAGAATACGTCTCCCATCGAGGTTCTTTCTGGATTCTGCCAAGAAACTCGGTCGTGTGTACGCCACCTGACTGTGTGTATGCTATGGGTGTGACCGGACAAATCAATTAGGACAAAAATCCAAGGGAAATTATGTTGGATGTCCGATCGTGTGTACGAGCCTAAAGACATTCTCAGATACCGGATAACGTTGGTAGGACAAGAACTGGTTAAGCCTTCAGCCTGAAACATCCAGAGAATTGATGATATTATTGCAGTTATGAATAACGATTTTATTTTACATGTTGAGAATCACGTCATTGGAAGAGTTTTCATCTGACATTTCTAAATACATCTCCGATCTTGTATATAAAGTGCTGGAGACGATGCCTCCAGTGCGGAGGACGCACACAGCTGTCGGTGATGTCCTCTGTCATGGACGGATTTCTGGTCCCCATTGTCCTCTATGGCCTTGTCTCCATCCTACAATCTCATCCATCTAGAGATAAGAGGCTTCCTATGTGTCATCTCATTTGTCAAACCCCTTTGTTTGAATACAAGTATTACCAGAGAGGAGATGTGATGATCGGAGGGCTGGTCACTGTACACACCGCCGCTACTTCTATGAGATTGAAAAGCAATGCATTGTATAATAGGTATATATGTGACGAGTAAGTACATTACCGTTATTGTATTGTCAGACGAACTGAATTTACAATAGAATTTTTTTTCCGTCAGAAAAAAAAAGAACATGTTCTATTTCTTAGGGCCCTATCACAGGAGCGGACGAACGGTCCGCTTTATATATAGAGTGTTAATCGCCCTCCGGAAGACCGGTTTTTCGGACGGAATGACCTTACTTCACCACGTAAGAAAACCTACCTATTTCCGATTTCACTATGCCACCCTTCCTCAATTCACCTATCAAACCAGCCTCAACCACGTACAGGTTCATCCTTTTCCCCTCCCTGACAGACCGGACACCCCCATATCCCATCCCTCCCAACTGTGCCCGCACCGCCCTTTCAGCCGTCAGAACACCCGCACCTAAACCTTCCCCACCTAACCGACAGAACCTTGGGGCGTGTGGTACTCGGCTCCGTGTGAAAGAGCCCTAACTCCGTCTGGATTTCTAAAGGAGAAAGTCAGATGGGGCATACACACGGTCGGAATTTCCGATAAAAAAAAATTCCGTCCGACTTTTTTCATCGGAAATTTGGAAATTTGGACGAGGCATTAAAGTATAGTTTTTTTTTCCTAGGGCTATATTGTCCATAATCCCATCAGGTACAGTGTTTTAGGAAACTTAAAGTGGATGTAAACCCCCCAAATTTTTTTTTTTTTGATGTCACGATGTAGAGTATAAGATTTCCTATCATCTGTGCCCAGTCTTGCCACAGAGAGTTAATCCGGCTCTGAGTAATCCTCTTTCAATGTTCAGTAAAATGAACAGCCTTCCAGATAAAAACATGCCTAAATAAAAAGTCAGTTCTCTCTCTTCTTGCTTTGAGTGACAGGTTATTTACATATCTAGCTTGGACATGTTTATCATATGTTATGTTATGTTTATCATAACATGAGGTATAAAAAGTGATGAAACCACCTCCCCCCCACATAACAACA